>FR989868.1:2505000-3755000 GCA_905404145.2 Biston betularia
CTGGTATTTTAAAATAAAATATTTATCTAAACACGCGCTTCTCATCATCAGCCTGTCGTAATCCAATGCTGGATATAGACCAGTGGTACTTGGTGGTAGATTTCCTTAGCGTCGCGTCGTCTAGGTAAGTACCACAGCAGGACCATATTATATTCTACCGCCAATCACTAGTGTGTAAACATAACTGGGGTACTGCAGTTAGCGTAATTACAGGGCTGTTAAAACTAACCATCGAAAGTGTCATTCATGAGCGCAAAAGCAGCGATGCCCTGGACTTTGTGTTACTACTCAAAGTTTTGCTGCTATGGTAAAAAGCTGCTATGGTCATGGACAGACGTTATCTCTTACAATCAGGAGAGCGTTTCGTTCGTCTTATTGCTTTAACATAAAAAATACCTCTCTCAAGACGTCCTTCACTACGTTTGCCGATTCGTAGACTTCACTCTAGAATACGTCTACCCCAGCGGTTATCAGTTCTGCGACAGATATGTCCAACCGACTGTCACTTCAGCTTGCTAATATTATGAGCTATGTAGGTGACACTTCTCTGGCGAATTACTTCGTTCTAGATACGATCTCATAGAGAAATAATTACAATAATAATAATTTATGGACTTAAATAGTTAGCTCTGCACAATTTATTTTTAATAACCTAGGATATAGTGACTCGCATGAAAAACATTTGTTTTTTGTTAGTGGTACTGGCGCATATGAATATACATTTTGAGATGAGCAATGCCCACCATAACTCTCGACATGATTAGTACATTTGACATTGCTAATATTATTCTGACATATGTATATTGGAATATAATTTGTGACATTAGTATTATCAATAAAATATGCATATTTGGATATTTGGTGCTACGCGCTACGTAGGTGCCTACGACAATTCTACTTGATACGAAAACGCTACGCTCTACGAGGATGCGACATGCTACAATAAAATTATATTATAGTTCTATAGTTTTCTTTTCTACGAAAACTTTTGTCTTGAAATTGCTCTTTTAAGCCGATAAAATGAATCAAGCAGATAAGTAGAGTAGGTAGGTACCTTCATTTGAACAGACCGTAAATCTTTGTTACTAAAGGGATTAGAAGTTAAAAGACTTCGTCAAATAGCTTACGTAGTAACAAGCATTCGTTAGTCGTTTATATCGCTAGCTTACCTCCGTATTCTTTTTCTAGACATAGCTGAATATTTCAGTGACATAATTACAATAATTTAAATTAGCTAAAAACTAAATTTTATTTTTGTACTACGTGAATTTCGCTGACACATTTTTCGAATATAAAAAAAAAATATGTTGAAAATAAGAGATTGCAACTCTCTTATTTTTTCACCGAAACGACCGTCACCTGTGACCACAGCTATTGCAAAATGTCAGAAACGTTGAGGTAAATAAACAAAACTAATATAGTGTTTTGTGCGCGATAGAGACCTGGTGATAAACGTAATTATGTGTTCAAGCCGCGAAAGTTTGAAAATTACATAATTATATAGAGGGTGGTTATAAGCTTGGGTGTAGCTAAGCCGAAATCGTCGTTATCAATCATCATCAACTCATCAATATGAACAACTTTTATTATAAACACAACCCTGAAATCGCGAAAAGAAAAATCAGCTGTTCCATCGAAAAATATCTTTACAAGGGGCAAAGTCTACCTGACCTATTATTATTATTTTAACATAATTACTATGTACTTGTATTTTTTTAATTAGTTTAATTTTTGACCATTTATTTTTTTACTAAAAAAACGAATTCATTTCTCTATTTATTTTTTAACTAAAAGTTACAACATTTAGATTTTGTAACAATAATAGGTCTGTTCGTAATCTGTATCTTAGTTTCAATTTTTGGTTGCCGGGAAGATATCACTCTTAGCAATAACGCCGCCACTTGTGGCACTAGCTTATAAGATTCTTTTGTTTTCTATACTCTTTCATTTTATTTTTGGTGTGCATAATATTTCTTCGCATAAAGTTTCTATCTATCTATATCTATCTAATATGTGGAACAGCTGTTTCGACTTCTAAGAAAATCTATTTAATCTTAATTAAACCTTGATAGTACTTAATTTTATTTTAGACACCTCTTCAACCCGAGCATAAGACGAACTTCGCACTTTGAAATTCGAATTGGCAATTGCAAATTCATCGCGGGTTATTATTTAGGCAACAAATCTATTAATCCGCGAGCGGGAGCGGAATACATAAATCAATTATCCCGGACAAGACGCGTCGTGTCGGGTCACCAGCCCACTTCGGAGAGACCTCTGCCAGGTCACAGCGCATTGCACTAACACGACACCGAGTGATGATGTTGGGGAGAGTGAGGGAATTGAGAGCCATGGGTAATTGGGAACAGCCAAATAACTCATACTTCCCCACGTACTACATCACCATGTAGGTGTTTAACAGTCGCGACCAGTGACCTTTAGTTCGCACGCAAAAGTGAGAGTGAAACACTGCACATACGAGTACATTGTGACTGTACGTCAAACAATTATTTTGCATTTCTGTTAAAAATGTCGACGTGTGTTACAATAGATACAATGCAATATTTAGATAGAGATTAAGATACATCTTTACTTGGTGGTAGATATCAACAGCAGGACGTCGTCTAGGTACAATTACAGTACCAGATATTCTGCCGCCAAGTAGCAGTGTGTAAACAGGACTGGGGTACTGCAGCTAGCGAAATTACAGGGCTGTTGAGACTAAACATAGAGAATCTCAGTCATGAGCGCTGCACTGGTCATGAACATGCGTTATCTCTTACCTTCTCTTGTTATCTCTCTCTTCTCTTACTAGGAGAGCGTCTCGTTCGTCTTATTACTTTTACATAAAAGTAAGAGAAGTACCGAATATTTAAGAACCTAACGTTACTTTGTATGTAAATAAGAGATTATTGAGTTACTAATAAGTCAAAAAGCAAAAATAATATAATTATATTACTTTTGCTTTTTAACATTTAATTATATTGGCATATTTTATACATATTTGACAGATTATTATATTGACATATATTATGATTTTTTTAAATATGAATGGAAAAATTATCTGTAACTTTAGTGTTATCAGTAAAAGATTTGTATTAGTGAATACTGAACCGTGTTCTGGAAAATTGTTTAGTAGAGTAGGTACTGCTTTCTGTCCAGTGTTGAGTCAATGCAATGTACGAGCCGACCTCTATTTCGACGACAGAGGCCTCTGAGGCCCACGGCAATGGGCTCCAAGTCCCAAGCGACGAATCGTCTCCAGTTTAATTCAAATAATACTGTGGAATTGAAGTTCATGTTGGGTTATAGAAAATGCGATTTTGAATTCGTATTATGAATCATCGCTTTAATTTTTAACACAAGAGAAATTCCATTTACAGCAAAACTAACCTTAAGGGATAGCACAGATCCCACTTACTTTAAAAATTAAGTAGGTACGTATTCGATTTAAAAAAAAACCGTTTGAAGTCTCACACAGCACCATTTACGAAACTAAATAAAAATTACAATTTTTATACCATATACTATGGGAACCAGATAACATTTATAAATATACTACTCATATCCTTTTTTTGTAAAATATATGTACATATCTATATACTTATAATAATACATAACATCACCGTCATTTAACATCAGGTGAGCTGTGGTCAAACACATAGTTTATGTAACATAAAAAAAAACATACAAAATATCCAACCACAAAACAAATACGACAAAAAAAGAAAAATGTTTGAAAACTCAGTTTCCGCTTCAATCCGATAGAGGCGCTGTTTTAATTTCATATACCTACTTCTAACATTTTATAGTTAATCATAATAACCTCTGTTCCAAAACCAACGTCGAAAATTTTGCAGTTCTAAAAAAACACAACAAGCACAATTTCTAAAACCACCTTTTAGTACAACATGTATAAAGTTAAATAAATAAATATCGTAGGACATTACACACAGCGCCATCTGACCCCAAACTAAGCAAAGCTTGTACTATGGGAGTCAGATAACTGATAGAATACTTAAATACTTTTTTTTTTGTAAATACATACTTATAATACATACAGTACACCCAGACACAGAACAAACATTTGTTTTATATCACAAAATGTTTGTCCTGGGTGGGAATCGAACCCACGCCCCACAGCTCTTGAAGCAGACATGCTACCAATGAGCCAACAGGGCATGCCTTACCTTGCAGTTATAGGTATCTATAACTGCAAGGTAAGCCCCTATTTTGTAACTGTCTTTTATTTGCCTCTGTTTGTTAGTTTTTGTGTTTTGTGTTATAAAATTTATTTCTTTTTATAGTTGTCACGTTGTTGCATCTTTGCTTACTCCAGTCTCCTGGCTCCGGGGTATCGCGACTCATTCTATATTTACATAAAACCAATTACTAGTGGGTCAACCCTCTCACCTAACTAACCCAAACTATAGCTGTTTCTATCTATCTCTAAATAATATAGAAATAACTTGCTGTCTGCTTCTGACTGTTTTTTTGCTTCTTCTAAACCATGCAACGTATTTTGCTACGGATTTTATTGTCAATTAGATTTAAAAAAAAACGGTAGGTGTACATAGAATAAGTTTTTCGGAGCTCTCCGAAACTATATTCGGAGTTCCCGCTATAATTAAACGTGTGTAATTCCGTATAAGTAAAACCAAAATGTGTCAAAACGACGTTAATTTCCATAGTGGAATACGTTTTAATTGTACTTTTTTAAAAGAAGACAACATCTTGAGGAAACCATAGTGTGGGTGTAGGGTGCTTTTTAGTACTCGGCTGGATAGCCAACACCCTCAAGTTGAAGATCTGACGCCAAGTAACTAATGGTGTTCCGGCAGTCCCCACTTGAGAGCAGATTTCATCCCAGACTAGGTAACTTTACCATGTTCTACCACACCATCGCTTAACATCAGATGATCTGTAGTGAAACACCAAAACTGTCGCCTATTAAAAAAACTAACTAAAAAAAAGTATTTAAGTATTTTATCAGTTATCTGATTCCCATAGTACAAGCTTTGCTTAGTTTGGGGTCAGATGGCGCTGTGTGTAATGTCCTACGATATTTATTTATTTATTTATTTATTAAAAAAAGTAGATTAATTACACTCGTGCGAAGCCGGAGCAGGTCGCTAGTTCAAATACATATACAGAACGTAGATGTATGCCACAATATGTATGTGTGCAAATTGAATCCAACGTAAGAATAAAATGTATTTTTATCTAATAAGTGAATGACCAGTATTCTCTTGAGAAAATAAACATCTTAAACCATAAATCGTAGCATATTCTTTTCAGTTAGGTAAATAAAAAAAGAGACTAATATTGTTTGTTTAGTGAGCTGAATAATATGTATTGAGATATCTGAAGCTATAATGCAAGACTGGACACGAATAATGTGTTAAAAATATTATCTTGTACACGAATGTCGAGGCGATGATACGTACAGCCGAGAAATAAGCAAAAATTAGTCAAGTGAGAGTGTGTCTCGCGCACCGAGGGCTCCGTACTGAAACGGAGAGCATTTGACGACATGAGTGATGCCCAAATACTTACAGTTTTCATAATTAGAGGGTTGTTTTTCGTTTCGGTAGTTTTTACTGGTTTTTATTATTTGACAAATACATATATTTTTAAGTTCGTACTATTATCATATAATGTTTGATGCGACATTTTTTTTAAGCATTAGCGTGAAAAAAACCGATTGTCTTTAAACATGAGGACTGATCCAACTGTAAGTATCCATGTTTTGACGCCGTTGGTCAGGACGGGTAGTACCTAGGTACAGTACATATATTAAACGCTTGTCCTTTTTATCGTTGTCATTATCAAAGCGTTTAATTTTGAGTACAGGCCTTATTATATCTATATGCCATTTATTCCGGTCCTGTGCCAATAATTTAGGTTTGATATACGATTTTTACTATTTATATAACCTAACGAGGTTGTATGATATCCGATGCCGGGTTTATGAGTTTCCAATTCAATGTAGTAATTTTTGTAATGTAGCAGTTTGTAGAGGTAAATATCACACTATTATTGTAAATGCGAAAGTTTCTACGTTAATACGCATATTTGTCACTGCTTCACACTGAAACGGCTGGACGAATTTTGATAAAACTTGAGATACAGATAGCTATTATTACAAATAACCTTTCATTCTGGAAAATGAGAGTGACACTGCGGGCCGCCGCAATTGTTATAAAATATATTTTTTTGCAGCGAAGCACCTCTGCACCAATAAAAGTCGTGCCTATTATTCTATGAATAAGAAGGTCGTGAAATACAACAGACATAAATTTTATATTGATAATACTAAAGCCATATCCATAAGTAGAGATAATCGGATACATATTTAAACTACAAATTAAGGTTCCCATAATTTATTACGGAACTCTAAAAAGCGATTAGCTACCAACATTTTGTTCGAAAATTTAAAACAAAAATCCTTACATTCCCGGGGCTTCTGTGGTCACAACGTAAAATAAATAATTGTTTAAAATGCGCACCCATTCGCCAGATGTCGCGCCGTTCCATCCCAAAAAATATACAAGTAGACGCGCCCGTGTCCACATGTCATGAAGTCCATAATAATACCTACCCGTAGGTAGCTTGACATTTTTCTACAAAGTAAATGCAATTTGCTTTGGTAACGTTGAGTTTCATAGATGATCTTTTTTTTTTTTTTTTTTTATCTAAAAAGTAATGAGACGAACGAGACTGTCTCCTGATGGTAAGAGATAACGCCTGTCCATGACCATTGCAGCGATACTTAGAACTATGAGCAACAAAACAAAGTCCAGGGCATCAGTGCTCTGGCGCTCATTACTTTGAGACTTTCGATGATTAGTCTGAACAGCCCAGTAATTTCGCTAGCTGCAGTACCCTTCAAACCGGAACACAGTAATGTTTACACACTACTGCTTGGCGGCAGAATAACTGGTAGGTACTGCGGTGGTACCTACCTAGACGGCCTCCTGCTAAGGAGATCTACCACCAAGTAAATCTTTGGGCAGGGGACACCTTAAAGATTTATCTTATATACTAGGTACAATAAAGCTTTTGCTTATGAAGTTCCGGTTTTACATCTTGACATTCTAAATACAGTTTTACTCAAACTGGCATTAAAAACTATATTCTTTTTAATGTATCTAATATAATAATGAGTAAAAGTATGTTATTTTAAATATTTGTATGTATCCCGCCAATATTATAAATGTGAAAGTTTGGATGGATGGATGTTTGTTACTCTTTCACGCAAAAACTACTGAACGGATTTGGATGAAGTTTGATATGGAGGTAGCTGAGACCCTGGATTCGAATATAGGCTACTTATCCCCCGAAAACTTGTAGCGGGTAACACCGCGGGGCGCGGCTAGTATGCATATATATATATATGTATATATGCCTACATTTCTATAACGACTATCAAGTTGACAATTTCCGAAAATGTAATCTGTTCATTTTGCGATGGAAAGTTCTCTTCTAGGTATATATTCTTTGTACTTAGTAGACAAATTGCTTGTATAAAAATAATGGTAGATACTTAAAGTCGTACCTTAAATAAAACTATGTAAGTTACAATTGACAACAAAGTTGTATTTGGGAGAACCAATTCTTTTTTTTTCAATTCTATTGTTATCGAAAATCTATATCAGTATTTTGGTTTGAAGCTTTTTCTAACCGACTCACGTTTCGCTCCCTCCCTTTTATTGCTTAATTTACAAATGTAATTGAAGCGAATTCTCTTCTTCGGCAGAGCTATGGCGAGGTAAATCGTGTGTACGGTGATTTTTATCTCGGTTTTGTTGGAAGATAAGGGAGTATTTTGTTCATTTCAAAAAGTCTCAAAGTAATGAGCACCAAAGTAGTGATGCCCTGGACTTTGTTTGTTACTCAAAGTTCTGTGTATCGCTGCAATGGTCATGGACAGGTGATGGCCACTGATGGTAAGAGATAACTCTTACCATCAGGAGAACGTCTCGTTCGTCTCATTATTTTTCACATAAAAAAGAAGTCTCAGAGAAGAGCGAATAATGTCTACGACTAATACTTTTTTAAAGTTTGTGTTAGGTATATCTATTAAAACCATACAGCAATATTACTCCATTGAGCTAAATTTTTTTAATTTAAAACATTAACTGTTTTACTAAAAAGTTTTTTATGATAGTTTACTGGTTAGAGTGGTTGTTTCAAATACCAACAATGAGCTTGAGCTGCCGGTGAAGGAAAACATCGTGAGAAAACCATAGCATGGTGTTACGGTACTTTCTAGTACTAGAAAGTTGAAATTCTACCGCCTAGTGCCAAGCATTAGTGTTTTTTTTAATGTGAAAATAGTGGCAAACGAGCGACGGGCCATCTGATGGTAACTGGTCAAGTGTTCCGGCAGCCTCACTTGAGAGTCATTTGCATCTTTGGTTGGTGTGTTTACCATCTTCTATCAACTGTTTAACTTTCGAGTAGAAACATTATATAATGCATAAAATATTTTAATAATTATCTTCTTTCTTGAAATAATTGTCCTAATTTTCTTTGGAATCTACGAGTATATTTACTTTCTACGCAACATTATATTAGGTAGCTATTTTTTCTAAGTTGTGCATAGACTCATGACCAAATTCGCCAGTTGGTCTCAGTCTATTCTTGTATAAAGCTGTGATCGTATCGCTAAGTTCGTGGCGAGAGGTGTGGATTATTCCGTTCGCTGGAAAAGCCTTTGAGATACGTTTGTTCTATTGTGACTAGTATTCACGTTATTATTGGCGAATATAAACGTGAAATTGAAATAAATTCAACGTGAAGAATTAAACTTATTCTTGAATTTTCTGTTGAATAACTCAGCTATTTTAGGAATGTAACTTTTATCTTCATTCAGACCATTTTCCATTTTCGAAGTCGGAGTGTTCGATATATTTAAACGTCAGTATTTTTTTAACAGTATCCAGCGTTGACCACATATAAATAAATAAAGAAATACTGTTGGACTTTATACACAGCGCCAGCTGACCCCAAACTAAGCAGAGCTTGTACTATGGAAGCCAGATAACTGATAGAATACTAATACATACAGAACACCCAAACACAGAACAAGCATTTGTTTATACCACAAAATGTTTTGCCCTAAGTGGGAATCGAATCCACGCCCTACAGCTTTAAAAGCAGGTATACTACCAATGAGCCAACAGGGCTGACATACTCACCTGATGATAATCCTACACCAAAACACTCATTTCGCAAATATAGGCGCAGAGACGTGTCTCGTATCACATTGCCGAAGGCGCAATCATGCCTGGTCACAATCATTTCCAGGACGCAGTCGTAGCTGGACCGCACTCTTCGCATCAGTGGCTAGTGTACGCATGACGGCATTGAAGCATGCCGTATGTGCTTCCACAAACATGCTAGAAGCGCTGCAAAATCGGGGCAGCCCCAACAACGTTTATTTTATCCAACAGTTATTAAAAAGTAAATTATGTTCTTATTTTAATCAAAGTTTCAAAGATAGATTAAGATTATTTTAGATTTAAATTTAATATAGTTCACATTTTTACATATATTTTGAATGTACAACTTATCAATTATTATTGAATTTGATTTATAATCCTAATTGATCAATTACTTAGTTATCATTCCAATAAATTCTCTAGTGACTTCAAAAAATGTAATTCTAATACATCTAGACATACATAGTTTTGGAATGCGATACAGATCTGAAAAACGTGTATTCGTATTGAAATTAATATTGTTACATTCTGTTTTGTGTGTTATGAAATAAATAATGGCTTTCGATGGTTAGTCTCAACAGCCCAGTAATTTCTAGCTGCATTACCCCAGTTATGTTGACACACTACTGCTTGGCGGCAGAATATCTGGTACTGCACTGCAGTGGTACCTATTTGGACGACTTCCTGCTAAGGAGATCTACCACTAAGTAAAGCGACCAAATACATCTGAATGCGTTATTGTACAGCACGCGAAGGTCACTGTATCTTTCTCTTTGCGAAATTGCGGTGCGACTTTTCATCTTTTTTAATGTAAAAAGTAATGAGACGAACGAGACGCTCTCCTGATGGTAAGAGATAACGCCTGTCCATGACCATCGCAGCGATACACAGAACTTTAAATAACAAAACAAAGTCCAGGGCATCACTGCTTTGGCGTGAGAACGAGACGTGGCCAGAGTGTCGTCGCAAATTTCTCTCTCGTTTGACTCGAGAGCCTCAAGCTAATACTGAGCAAAGCCGTCCCATACATATTATTCAAATAAGAATTGTTGATCAAATTCTGTATAATATTATTATAGATGTTTGATATGCATATTCTGAATATTACGCTAAATAATACCTACGCTAATATGTCATGTAAGTTTTGGCACAGAAAAGGAAACATTTTTCCTACATTTACAGAAGTTTCGGTCCCGAGAGCTTTGAGGAAACATCGGTTAGGCTGGAATTTCCCAACCGCCCCTCCTCACTCCTCAGAGGGTAAACATCAATCTAATACTATATTTGACAGATCAGTTCTTGTATCATATTTCTTTAGCCACATTTGGGAATCATACTTTTGTTGGAGGTAAATCTATAGATATATTTCGGCTAATAGTTTTCAAGTGAAGGTATTGGTTAAAGGTTAATTTGCGAATTCGAAGACTAGCGCAACACTGGTTGGCACGATCGCTTCATTAAAAGACGTGTGCTCAAATTATAACAAACGGTTAGAATTACCAGTGAAAAAAATTTTGAGAAAACCATGTCATGCTTTCTAGGACTTGGCTGGTTATCTATAGTAAAAAATCTACCGTTAAGCACTTTTTTTTAAGTACGAACGGGACGCTCTCTTAATGGTAAGAGATAACACCTGCCCATGACCATTGCAGCAGTACACAGAACTTCGAGTTGCAAAATAAAGTTCAGGGCATCGCTGCTTTAGCGCTCATTACTTGAATTAAAACTTTCGATGGTTAGTCTCAACAGCCCTGTAATTTCGTTAGCTCCAGTACCCTTCAAACCACAACACAGTAATGTTTACATACCATTGGTAGCAGAATATCTGGAACTGCGATGGTACCTACCTAGACAATGCCCTGCTAAGGAGATCTACCACTAAATAAGTTATTTACTTTTATCGAAGACATTTTCATGGTTGATTAATTAATTAATTTGTCGTAAAAAGTCCGAAAAAGTCGAATTCTATGAATCTACCCTCATCGAGTCATCATTTTAGTATAGAGTATGGCTAAATCATTACTAAAAAATATTGCATTTACTTCAGTAAATCAAGTTTTTCTGAAATGTAAAAAAGTAATGAGACGAACTAGACGCTCTCCTGATGGTAAGAGATAACGCCTGTCCATGACCATTGCAGCGATACACAAAACTTTGAGTAACAAAACAAAGTCCAGGGCATCACTGATTTGGTGCTCATTACTTTGAGACTTTCAATCATCAGCCCATTAATTTGGCTAGCTGCAGTAGGTACCCTTCAAACCGGAACACAGTAATGTTTACACACTACTGCTTAGCGACAGAATAACTGGTACTGCGGTGGTACCTACCTAAACGACCTCCTGCTAAGGAGATCTACCACAAAGTAGATTAGAAGTTTCCTTAAAAAATACTAGACTTTTTACCACGTTATTAACTAACATTTGTATTTGAAGACCCAAATCCATCGTTCCTGTACTTGTGATCCATGCAACCACCACAGAACCCTGGCGTGGCGCCCAGCACACTCGTATCTTCAACTTAAGCTCAGGCACAGTCATGTATATGTCATCGTTAACCGCTTTCACTAAATTTACTAGCAGTTAAGGTGGTGTAGCGTATCTGACCCTGTATGCAACGCTTGCCAAAAATACTTTTAAAACTAAATCTATTTACCCGTCGGTCATCAATTACTGTGAAATCTAAGCCAAGTCTAGATAGCAGCTAAAAATGTCGGTCAGTGCGTTGTACCGCTATCCGCTGCTTAGTTTCAAAGAACTTAGCGAAACAGGCACACGTAATACGACTATATAACGAAAATGATTAACAAACAAAATATCTAAGCCACCACATCGCATTCCCAACAGAAAACACCTCCAATAAAAGGGAGGGAGGAGCAAACATCGGCAGTAGGGTACATCGGTACCCTCGGCAAAGAATCCGACAAGAATCCGGCTATACTACCGCGAGCTTCCGGCGAGTTATCGGCTAATGGAAGAGATTCCGCCACAGATTAGATAGCAGGAGAGGATCAAATTAGGTGAAAGTGAAAATCGGCTGCCAAACACTCAGCTATATGTTTGTTAATTAAAAGCCAATTCCGGTATTACTGACTAAATATCATCTAGTTTGCCTGTATCTAGAAAAAACACAGTTTGTTGCTACGTCAGCTACAATATCTGTAAGAGTTAAAAAAACAAAATTAATAAACAGATTCCAAAATAATAATTTTCGAAGTTATGCATCTGTATTTTGAATTATTTCCGCACGATCGGCGCTGGTGTCGGTATGCGATAGAGCGGCGTAATTAAAACTGCCACGTCTTTTAACTGATGCCCGCCACCTGAGGTAGGGGGAGAGCTTGAAAATTAAATCATTAAGGTGCAATTATACTTGTAATAAATTGATGGTCATTGAATCTTAGGATAACGAGTCTTATATCTCACTAACACTAAAGTATTTATGTTTATATTTAGTGTGGCACTATGCGAAAAATTAGCAGTCATTATAAGTTTAAAATTGAAACTCTGGTAAGGCAATTACAATAAACAAACGTGCAACGTGCGTCAGAGTATAATATTTACACAATAGTTAAGATCAACGACATACGTATATCGGAGATTTTTCACAAATATCTAATTTATAAGTTGGTATGTCATTTAATTTTGTAAATTTGCTTTCAAAATGTTTACTTTCAATAATTATCAGAAGTTGAACCTCACATGCCACTTACTTTTCTTTTATTTTGCCTACTACTCACAAAGTTTAAGTATAATTACCACTAAATAATATAAAATGAAGTCGTATTTAGTGTATGCCTATTTGTATGATTAGTTTTACAAACCTTCGTAATCATTGAGATAATGTCCTTTGGGAGGTTTTTATATCGGAAAATCCAGAGTGGATTGCTAAAGTAATTGACTAACAATTACCTAGTCGTAAAAACATAAATATTCACAAAAAACGCTTTTATATTCTGCAAAAACATTTTCACTGACCGTTTATAAATTGTGTTAAATAACTAGTCAAAAAATAACAACCAATGAACCCTTTTAGGTTTTTCTGTTGAGCCGAGTAGGGAAGTTTGCCAATTCCCTTAGGCGCTACAATACTCGTAGATCTACATAACACCGAGGGTTATTTTAGTCTCGTAAGCACAATACCCGTGATGTAAGCACCTTAGGGACTCGCTCGTGTAGCTCCCAGACTACATCGGCTTTTCTTCGTAAGGAATTCGGCTGAACTGAATAGTTTCCCAAACTTTATTTGGAACAATCGACAGACCGGCAAACTAAATTCTTAACGCGTTTTTATAAAAAGTTTAACATTCTCGTAAGAAGTTTAATATTAAATTCTTGATGTTTTATTGTTTTTAACCTTTCTACTTCTAAGTAGATATCTGAATGTCGTTGAATCGATGTAGAGTGAAGGAGAGAGTGTCCTTCATCTTATTACTTCATCTTATAAAAAAACCTAAATTCAAGAGAGTGGATGTATAAATAAAGTATCTTAAGCTATCTCTGATGACGTCATGATGAATTGACTATAAAAAAGGCTATCTGCTAACTTGAAAGTGTACTACGAATAGCATCGGAACTACTCTACGAATTTCGATGAAAGAAACGGTAAATGCAACAAAGTATGATTCAAAGTGTTCACAAAAGAATAAAAAATACAATTGAAGCATTGGCAGTTGTAGACTAGGTTGTAGGGGGAGTAGGGGCAAAACCGCAGATTTACCTTAAGAACAATCCAGAATTTTTATTTAAAAGGTGGAGAAAATTAATTTAGTTTTTTAAGACTTTTTAAGAGCTCTTAAGGTAAGCTGCGTGGCCAGCTCCAAAGTAAAAGTAAATATACTCTAAGATAATAAATAAATATCGTAGAATATTTCGTACAGCGCCATCTAGATCCAAACTTAGCGAAGTTTATAATATACGACCAGACAAATTATAGAATATTTATACACTTTTTTATACAAAGATTTCGTAATTAAAACAGGGATTAATTGATAACTGTTTTCCTTTTGCTTTCTTTCTTGTTTTTTTATTGCCAGAGGTTTCTAATGTTTTTCACAGTACATAAAATTAAGGAAGGATATGGTCTATTTTTTTATACTGCTCGATGACTGCTATGGAATGTACTATCGCTACTTGGTACTGGATGATTTAGTATTCCTATTTTTGCCCCAATATCGCCAGATAGGTTAAAGATAACTGTGAGTGACAGTAACAACAGAAATCTGTTTGTACGTCTGTCTGGTTAGCCTGGCGGTAGATTGATCGTTAGTAAGAGCTAACTGTAAGTGACAGTAACATCATCTGTCGCCTGTCGGGATACAGGTCTCATCCTTAGATTTTATTATTCAATTGTCAACTATTTAGCTGCTGGCTTCTTTGTTTCCTAACAGGTGTAATCTGGAGCTTTTCAAGGTCAGAATGAAAAGGTATCTTCTAAGTCTGCATGCTGCAACTTCGTCCACATCATCGCTTACCATCAGGCGAGTTGGAGGTCAAACTCGGACTTATTCGTGTTAAAAAAATGGTCACTCATCTCATCTAAAATCTAGATCTAGTACCTAGTACCTAGTTGTGCGTGTACTATTCGGGATTCTTGTTCGTCTTATGTATGCCAGCACTACACTGGCTCGGAAATACTCATGTAGTGATAGCTTCAACTTCAACTTCAACTTTTTCTTCTTGGCTTCTGCGGTGTTGCCACAATTTTGCCAATGTCTGGTAGCAGTATATTTTTCATCTGGCTCATATTGTCCGGTGTTGACCGTGTTTGCAGTTACTTTTTATTTTTTTTATTCATTGTTATTTTGTTAGTGGTTAGGTTAGTATTATTATTTTGTATTTAGACAAAGGGACAAATACAAAACGTCACGTCACATAAAGTATACACGTAAGATATATACAAAAACCCCAATAAAAAGCAAGATTCAAAGATTAATCTTATTAATTTTGATAAATTTACTAAGGATATACACAAAAGGAGAAAATACTAGGGGGAGGAGGTTGGAGAAGTTAATAGGGAGTGGAAGATCATTCGGGATCATGTCCTAAAGGGAGCCGCGATATCTAGGACATTCGAAAAAAATGCACTCTCGCTCGCGGCTCCCGAGACAATGACAGTGACAGTTCGCTATTCGCCCAGAAGCACTTAAGACAACATTCATTCATTCATTCTTTTATGAAGCTAACACTCGTTTATTAATGAATGAATGAATGAGTGTATGCTATACATACACGTATATGCATGTACTTTAGTTTAAATCCCATTAGATGTGTTTGCTTAAACTATCTCGCTCTACTACCTATTCTAACCTATTCCGTACCAAAAGGAATTAAGATCTTAATTCGTGTAAATAAAATAACTTTAAATTGACTTCAGAAGATGTTAAAACAAACAAAGCCAGCGTGCAACTCTAACTTTCTAGAACAAACGAGAACTAGCATAATTCAAAATGGCGGAGGGAATTCCACTATTTCGAGATTTCATACAGATAAGTTCAACAAATCCACAGGAAGGAGGTGGCTTTATAGGATCCCTTGGAGTTTGCCTGTAGTTTTACTGTAAACAAAGTAAAAGCTTTAAATCAGTATTCTGTGCAACTATTACTCGTAACTACATTTTAATAATATTGTAAATGCAAGTAGGTACGTGTCTTTTTAATCCTATAACCTTGACTCGATTGACTGCCCTGTTATTTCATTTGGTAGAATATTGCTTCAAGAGCTGTAGGGCGCGGGTTCGATTCCCATTCAGGACAAACATTGTTATAGTTGGTTCTGTGCCTGGGTGTTCTGTATGCATTGTATGTAATTATATTGTATGTAATTAAAAGAAAAAAAGTATACCAGTATTCCATCAGTTATCTAGTTCCCATAGTACAAGTTTTGTTTATTTTGGGGCTAGATGGCGCTGTGTAAAATATACTAGGATTTATTTAAAAAAAATTGTCGGTTATGTTCAGTAATTTTGATAAATGTGTCAAGATTGGGAAATGGGGAAATGACGGGGAAACTCGCAACACGCAGCGAGTACACAGCGCGATAAAACCCATGAGGGCTTGTTATCTTCCTAGAACAGCAACCGCATGTCCATGTTCATAGACTATTCGTCATTTAGGCGACCTCTTGACCCTTACAGTTTACGACTCTACACCGCACTCACATGTATCTACCGGTAGTGTTCTGGCGTTTTAAGCTACGTTGAGTTAGCGTTGGTTAATTTTATGATGACAATGACTTTACGCGACACTTTTATATATGAATATAAATTTGGCAGGAATGGAAAATTATAATTACATCAATCCATTAAAATTAAAAAAAAATATGATTCTACCGAAGACATTCTAGTTGACCCCTCTTAGACTACATATTTCAAATACTTACACACCTAACATATTTATCTACATACACACGCACACACACACACACACATACATACATGTACGCGCACACGCACTCCTTCATTGCATCCCCAAATATCCCTTTTTTACTAAATTAATTTATTTTTGTTTATGTGCATGTAGCGATTTTCTTGTCCGGCGGAGGAGTTATGCCCATAGAGATATATTTAGACCATACATTTTAGAGATCTGTGGTTATGCCATAACGCAGGTTAATTCCTCAAATTTTTTTTCTTTGATTTTGGCATCGCATTTTGAGCATTTGCCAGTGTAAAGTATTTATATATTTTCAAGTTTCAAAAGTCAAATAAGTGTCTTCGTAGCTAAAGTTATAGTCAAAGTCCAGTCTTGGTCAAGTACAGTCCATGTCAGTCAAGTCCAGTCATGCTTTAGTAAAGTAATTGTTACTTTACTATACAGCTTCGATGGAGTTTTGGAAGCAAAACAAATAGTCATGTTTCACCACATTATATCATTTTCCCACACTCGCACTTGTGATTCGGCACTTTATGAATAAAACACCATTTTATGAATAAAACACCAAGACACCATTTTTATGCATAAACAAAAATATGCATACAAATGGTGTCTTGCATGGTGTCTGCATGTTTATGCATAAAAATGGTGTCGACAAAACACTAGTTTTGGAAAAAAATACAACGGGGTGACACGACTCTTTCCGCGTTCCCGCCAAAACTAGGGTAACAAGATTTCTCTATGAATCTCATTTTTTTTATTTCATTTCATTCAGCGATAATCTCTTTTTCTTCGTATTTGGCTTCGCAGTTGGTGCATTCGCCAGTGTCAGGTAATTAGATATTTTCACGTTTAATATATTAGCGATGTTTAGTATATCATTAGCAATGATGGCCCAGTAATTAGTTTGATTGGTTCACACGCCAAAGGGCGTCGGTTCAACCCTAACAATGAACTTGAGCTGCCGGTGAAGGAAATCATCGTGAGGAAACCATAGCGAGGTGGTAGGGTACTTTCTAGTATTCGACTGGCTTGCGACAGATTTTAAACTTGAGAGTGGTACTCTCAAGTTTAAAATCTGTCGCCAAGCACCGAACGGTGTGTTCTATAAGCTTTACTTGAGAATCAGTGCGATCGACCGCGTTAACCACTGGGTTATCATCGCTACACACGAAAAATAAACTATCCGCTTGATTTTTCATTGGATACACCCACATACATTTGATACACTGTAGACATTCGTTACATTTCAACAAGACATTGTGGCATTTGTGGCTATCAAAACGAAAATCAATTTTATACCTATTCGTATACTTGCAATACGTATTTCGATCTAAAGAAACCGTATAAAATCTGCGTTTTCGGCACCCACGCCACGTTTAGAACCTTTGATTTCAATTCAATAGCTACATAAACTAACTTTATCAGTTTGAGTAAAAGTTCAACACGAAAATACGCGACATTGTATCACGGCCGGCTATAGAAAACAGATTCGATTTTATTAGTTAACCCACTTTGTTGGCTGGATGGAGAATAATTTTAAACTTAATTATTGAGATTGTTTTTAGGGTTTCATTCCATATCGAAAGGGTAAAACGGGGCCCTATTACTAAGACTGCTGTCCGTCCGTCTGTCTGTCCATCTGTCACCAGGCTGTATCTCATGAACCGTGTTAGTTAGACAGTTGAAATTTTCAGATGATGTATTTCTGTTGCCGCTATAACAACAAATTTAAAAAACTGAATAAAATAAATATTTAAAGGGGCAAAAAAATCACGTTTGTTGTATAGACAACAAACGTGATTTTTTTGCCGTTTTTATGGATAGGTTTTAAAAAACTTTATGATCAGTAAGACATTACTGTCACTTATGTGATAATATGATTGGACTTCAAAAATATATAATTACATTCAGTCTTAAACAATCCTTTTGAATTTAATGAAAACAATATAAATAAATAAACTATCATGGCTTTACAAAATTTGAGGCAAAAGATTAAAATGAACATGGCCCGTTTCACGCACTTATATTATATGATTATATTGATACAGAACCCTTCGTGCGCAAATCCGACTCGCACTTGGCCGGTTTTTTAGAAATATATATATTTTTTAATGTGATAAATAATGAGACGAACGAGACGCTCTCCTGCAGGCAGCAGAATATCTGGTACTGCGGTGGTACCTACCTAGATGACCTCCTGCTAAGGAGATCTACCACCAAGTAAAGTGTTTGCTTAGATCATTTGGTAGTATATATTATCTGCTTCAAGAGCTGTAAAACATTACGAAACAATTTTACTACAGCAACATTAAAAGCGTACAAAAATATGACTTACGTTTTATTCAGGATCACTGATCATGGACCAGTCGATTATCACAATTTCAGATTTGTCTCTACAGTAAAATTTGTTCGTAAAAATGGTATAAAGACCCTCATTACGTTTATTACAATCACGCTTACAACACAACTAAATAATTTTCTATTTAAGAAACCCCTTACTTATATATTTAACAGTGTTCACCTTACCTATATAGAGTATTTTATCAGAAACTGCATCAGGCCAAATGAACCAATAACTCTATGTTAATTAAGAAACGTTTAGTGAAACTTGGCACATTAACGGAGCATTAGGCGAACTGACTCCGAGGCATCGATCCGACAAGTATAACTCCCTTTAACTATACATTATTCGGTATGTCTGGAATCAATAACGAGGTAAGAACGTCAATGTAACTTTAACAAGCGATAGGGATTTGATGCTATAGCAAACGTTTCACTTTAAAAACGCTTGTCAGAATATTTCACTCACCTATCATCTATCTATGTATGTACCTATATCCTATAAGTTTTTTTTTTCTTTGTTTTATGTTTATTTTTTTGTAAGTATGTATTGTTAATTATGTTGAAATGTGTTTTATGTCTCAAATAAAGTGTTGTCTATTGTCTATTGTATATCAATACAAGTAATGGTTACAGATTTGTATGTAAATAGTAAATTATACATTACTAGCGACCTGCACTGGCTTCGCACGTGTGCAACGTAGATACTAATAACTTGTAAATAGTTGTATTCAAGAAAAAGGTTTACATGTCTAATTCACGCATATACTGGTGTATATGCGTAAATTGTACATGTAAACCTTTTTCTTGAATCCTTCTGTCTATTGATGGAAACCGCATTAAAATCCGTGGCGTAGTTTAAAAGATCTAAGCGTACAGATGGCGGGAAGCGACATTGTTTTATAGTATGTAGAGATTTTATTAATAAGGTTTTAAGAAGCTGCTTATTTTTCTAAAGCTTATGGTGATTGCTACATTTGTACCTACCTACATAACACCTACATTTGTTCACCAACTCATCTGCTGGTATGCAGTCAGCGGCATAGTAACCGCCATATCAATAATACCCGCGGGCTACAGGGTCCTAATATGTGTTCGAAAAAATTCGTAAAATGTTAGCTACAATCTCACCTTAACTCTCAGGCCGAGGCAACAATGGACGTCCAGGGTTAGATTTTGTACGATTATACGTTCGTTAACAATTTTGTGAAAGAATATTAGACATGACCTGTAGAGCTATGATATGGAAGTCTGGTAGAAGGAAATATTTTGATACAGGGTCCGTTGAGGGTCAGCTGTATGCAGTGGTGTGGCACCTAGCCTAGCCCAGGATCGAGATATTACTGACTTTTCCAGGTTAGTAAGGGTAGCAGTAAGTAGTAGTATTTTTGTCTTTCGGGATTCCAGATTTTTTTATAAAACTAATTTTGTTTAGTTAGTAAAAGTAATGGGGTAAGAGATAACGCCTATCCGTGACCATTACAGCGATACACAGAACTTTGAGTAGTAAAACAAAATCCAGAGCATCGCTGCTTGAGCGGTTATTACTTTGAGACTTTCGATGGTTAGTCTTAACAGTAATTTCGGTAGCTGCAGTACCCTTAAAACCGGAACACAGTAATGTTTACACACTACTGCTTAGCGGCCGAATATCTGGTACTGCTGTGGTATTTACCTACTTAGGAGACCTACCACCAAGTAATATCTGATCTATTGGGTGTACACTCGCTTGTGTGTGGCATCCTAAAGACCCGAACAGCGTTCTAAATAACAAAGATGTCTAATTTAATAAGCCGCCTGGTTGTTATCAATTCGGAGCGGAGGCTGGGATCGTTTGCAGATAATAATTTAATTTAATTGCTAGATCGTTTGGAGGGTCGTGTTGTTAATCTGTCATAAGTTGACTAACCGGCTGACGATGCTCTGTGATGTGAATATGAAAGTTAATTATAAGAAAATAAGTGAAGTTAAACGGTTTAAACATAATAATGATGTAGATAATTGCTAAAACATAATTCGATAGGTCTTAGATACTAGTCGTCACACCACTCTCCTCATCAATCTAGCTTGGGCTTCGATCAGACAAAACGATAAAATCGCGGTGCGCGTGAGATTTTTATTATTGTGGCGGCGACCATCTTGGATTTACAATGATACTGAATCTTTAAAAATGTATTGTAATCAGAACTAAAGGTGTGTACCAAATCTGATAACAAGAACGGAGTTTTCAATTACTAAATTTGACCCAAAAACGACAACAACAAACAGGGCGAGCTAAATTGCTTACGCTGCCGGTGAAGGAACATCGTGAGGAAACCACAACATGCTGGTAGGGTATTTTCTAGTACTCGGCTGGCTAGCTACCTTAAGTTGAAAATCTGTCGCTGAGCACCTAACGGTGTGTTCCTGCAGTCTCACTTGAGAGTCAGTTTCATTCCAGGCTAGGTTTAGATAGTAGGCTTTCCATCTTCGACCATACCGTCACTTAACACCAGGTGAGCTGTGGTTCAGTTGTCTTTTAAAAAAAAAATTTTATCTTCAGAAGTCAGTCTTTTATAAACCGATCTGGATTTTTTGCGAGGACGTAATTTTAGATTTGTCTCATAGAAATTAAATTAAAATCAGTTCAGTATTCAATTTGTACACCAAAATATATATCCAAGTAAACGTAATTACGAATTTCGCTTTCCTGTGACTTTTCTGTTTACGGTCACTAGAATAGTAGCAAAAACGACCTAGGAACCGGAACTGCTTAATAAAACAATGTAACCTAGACGTGTTTAACTGTTTAAGCTTTGTGAAATAAAGTCGATAAAATAGCAGTCTCTCTCCTAATATTGGTTGTAAAACTTATGAGGAGAGGCTAATTCCATGACAATTGTAAAAATAAATAAATAAAGATATTTTGTATTTTGTTTATATATGTATCAGGTGAATGATATGCCCGCCTAACATATGAACATGAACAGTGATATAAAAAAGTCTTTGCACTCGTGAAAACGAGATAGACATATCTGTACTATAACTTTGTCAAGTTTCCACGCAAGGAAAGACAATTTTGTTCTATACGCTTGGTATACTTATAGGCACTGGAATAGCAGATCTTTTACAGCACCCGGACGTCGAACGTGTACACAATTTAGATTGATTTTTATTTGCGGAATGATTTGACCGACTTGTTTTGTAGTTCTGTTTAGTCGACGTTGAATTGACTGCAATATTTTAACGTGATGTTGATGAATGTAACATTGATCGATTGGCCATTGTCAGCGAAATTTTGAACGTGTTAAATACTTAACTGGCAGTTAAGTATTTAACACATTGGAAATTGAACTTTCGTAAGGAAATAATAGCTATTTATTTACTACGCAGGTGCATCAGAGAGAATTATATTGAGAGTTATAATTTAGGTGTTTGTAGGTCGTCAATTGCTTTTAATATCTACTTTGGTAATCCGGTTTCGTCGATAAAGGCTTGCCTAGTGATGAAACCGATAGACGGTTTTCTATAGAAATAATTGTAACATGCAAAATATGTATCTATTATACCTACCAGTCGTAATGAAAATTATTATAACTCTATTTTGTAAGTGGTGTCTACTACAGTGAAACTTGGTTAAGTGGGACCTGGATAAGTGAGAAACCTCCATAACTGGAACTCATGCTGAGGTCCCACCACTTTGGCACTGAATTACCTCTATAAGTGGGATGAAGCAGACCTCTATATCTGGGATTCGTTCTATTGATTTTATCGTCATAGTTACCTCTATAACTGTCAATGTAAATGAGACAGATATTTATTTATAACTGGACATCTGAGATACTGGGTAAGTGGAATAAATACCTCTATAAATGAGACAAACTTGCAGGTCCCTTGAGATCTCACTTAACCAGGTTTTACTGTATATGTTAAGATAAGACTGTATATGTTAAGATAACAATATCTTTTAAAGTAAAAGTGATGAGACCAATGAAGCGCTCTTCTAATGGTAAATATTAATGCATGCCCATGATCAGTACAGAGCTTTGCGTAACAAAACAAAGTCTAGGGCAGTGCTGTTTTGGCGCTCATTACTTGGAGACATTTGATGGTGAGCCTATCGGCGCGTGAACCGACTAGCGACTAACCGACGCGCTAGCCACTGAGCTATCATCGCTACAAAGTACTCGCTACTTGAAGTCAAGCTACAGTTATCCGTCTAATAAAAGTTCTCTATACATTTTAATCATCAAACTGTGGCGCAAGTAAATGCACTTGGATGCGACAAAGGCTTTGGTGGCTATCTCCATCGTTAGGGTTGTCAAAGTTTAAAGCTAAAAACTTTAGACGAGTGCCCATTTAAGACTAATTTGCAAAACAATTTGTACATCAAACAACAGAATTTAAAAAAAGACTACATTTTAATGGGCTAGTCGTAAACTAAACTAAAAATATACGTTTTCCTAATTCGACCACACGGTCATTTAATATCAGTTGAGCTGTGGTCCAACACCTAGCCTGTTAACCATAAAACAATTATGTAACAATTATAATTATTTTGGTTTCTTTCTTATTGTTTCTATTTCTAAAAGTTCTTGTAAGCCTGTCATATCATCATGAATCCAATATTTCAATACATTATTGTGAAGTCGTATCGCGTAGCAGCCCTCCGGCGAAGGAAGTTCGGTGATTAGCAGCGGACATGGCTTCATTAAAACTTCCATACCTTTTTAGTTCTTGTGTCGGAACTAAGAACGGACAGCCTGCCTTCCTCGATTAAGTGTGATGTTTTTAGTGAAAGAAAGAAATAAAGCAATTAATTTTTATTATGTAATACAAAATCAAATAAACAGAGACAAATAAGAGACGGCTACAAAATAGGGACTTACCTTAGCTATGCTGGCATAGCTTGACCAGCGCTGGTAAGAAATAAAGCAATTAATTTTTATTATGTAATACAAAATCAAATAAACAGAGACAAATAAGAGACGGCTACAAATAGGGGCTTACCTTAGCTATGCTGGCACAGCATGACCAGCGCTGGTCTTCTGGCCTTGTAGGTAAAGTAAAGTACACATAAAAATCCATTAACCCTGGAAACATTATGGCATACAAACATACGAGCTATCCGCAATATTGACTTAGCTGACATTTAAATTATTGTACTGTTGATTAATATACCTATCTAGTTGACTCTGTGACCATGTAACAACGATGAATTCGAATTTGAACTTTGACTGAGTATTAACTTTTATTGACTGAATATTTGATTATAATGCATGCCATCTTCGCCTATAACTGCTGTAACATTTAACTTGACAATTTGTAATTTCGTTTATTAATGTAATTTTTAATGTATTGGTGTACACTGTGTTGGCGGACTTTGAAAATAAATTACACTCCTTTTTTGGCCGTCGTTTAAAAAGAAAGTTCAACTGGTGACACCGTCGCGCCGCCGTCTCGTCAAGTCGGAGACGTTGGTATGCATTCCAAAGCCTGCGGTCTACAACCGCGTACCCACTTCCGTTCGGGACGCACTGCGTGCCTCAAAACCAACCTGAGATCGTAGCTATTATTAGAGTGGCTAATAGCTTTAATGGTCATTTAAATTTTAACGAATAATAATTACTAGTGAGTAAAATTTAATTCTTATTGATAATTATATTGTATTATAAACATATGTAACGACATCTCTGGTCTGTCTCTTATTTTATCTATCGTGTTTTCAATTTTTGGTCGCTCTTAGCAATAAGGCCGCCACTTGTGGCACTACCTCTTAAGATTATTTTGTTCTCTGTACTTTTTTCTGTTTATGGTGTGCACAATAAAGAGTTTTGAGTTTTGGCGGGAACGCGGGAAGAGTCGTGTCGCTCCGTTGTATTTTTTTTCCAAAACTAGTGTTTTGTCGAGTGTTTATGCATAAAAATGGTGGTGTTTTATTCATAAAGTGCCGAATTACAAGCGCGGGTGTGGGAAAATGATATAATTTGGTGAAACATGAGTTTTCGTGTTGCTTCCAAAACTCCATCGAAGCTTTGTAGTAAAGTTGCCACTACTTTACTAAAGCATGACTGGAATTAACTGACACGAACTGGACTTGACAAAGACGACTTTGACTAAAACTAGCTACGATGGCACTTATTTAACTTTTGAAACTTGAAAATATATAATTACTTGACACTGGCAAATGCTAAAACGCGACGCCAAAACCAAAGAAAAAATAAATAAATAAAGAGTTTCTATCTATCCATTATCTGACATTTTTTTAGTAGATACTTTGACGTTTTTGTGACTGTTGACATAAATTGAAATATGTATCTTTTGTTTTATTTATGGTTAACATGTTAGGTGTTTGACAGACATACACACGCTTACCTGATTGACACAGCTTACCTGATGCTAAGTGACGGTGTGGTCGAAGATAACACACCTTGCCTGAAATAGAACTGGCTTTCAAGTGAGGCAATGGTTATTTTATAGATGATATTCATACTAATATTAAAATTATCTTTTTTTTTATAAAATAGAGATTAAAATAATCAGGCAGCAGCAGGCAGTCTCCTAATAATAAGCAATTACCATCGTCTATGGGAAACTGCAACACCACTTCCAACACATTACCGTTGAGTTCGCTACTCTTTACTGTAAGGATTCTTTTACCATTTTTCCTACGAAGTTACAGCTCCGCGGAAAGATCTTACAAAAGTTTATTCCACAAATCACAAGTACGCGTAAGGAACACCCGACTAAAACGAACCGTATGGATTCCACACGTCGATTAAACCACACACCGTTGCTACGAAAAAAAACAAATATATTAACAAAAAAAAAACAATATCCTAAGGAATCAAATCTTGTCCGTATCGGTAAAGTCTTCACTGTCATACCTAATCTAGATAAGAATCTATTTCGTTGCCAATCGATCCCCTATTTTCGATTTGTAAAAAACCTATTTTCTGGGACTAACGGTTGATTGACCTTTAAAAATCCCCAAGACCTTCGATATGTCCTAAAATAGACTGATCTATGTTGATATTGAAGAGATTTTACGTTTGCCGGCTCAGCAAATTGCCTGTAAAGTCGTGTTCAGCATGTATATGGAGAAAATTAAGAAAATAAAATTTAGGAATCTAAATAAATAATAATAAATAATAAATATCGCAGGACATTACACACAGCGCCATCTGACCCCAAACTAAGCAAAGCTTGTACTATGGGAGTCAGATAACTGATAGAATACTTAAATACGTATTGTTATTCTCTCCGTATTGTTTTATACTTCTTTATACCTATATTTCTTTAAAGAAGATTGAACTAGAATATTTGCTTATAAGAATATAAGCAGAGATAAGAAAGAAAATATCATCACGTAAAATGAAAAAAAAAAAAAAAACAAAAATACATTCAATGCACAATGCCTTTGCACAGCGTGCAAAGCGAAAAATGAATTTTCTTAAACAAGAAAAATTATCGCCTTAATTGTAAATACATTGTCTATCAAATTTTGTTTACAGTTAAAGTACCTAAGCTTAAAGCTTGAAAAGACGAAGGTCTTATTTACAATTTATACTATGTTTATTTATTTATTTACAATTCTTTCGACACAACAGTTTATCCTAACGTACATTAAATATTTTCGTTTTTATTTTTAACTATTCTTTAACTAATTGTTTTTTTATTATGTTTATTTTAACAATTAGGTAGTTATCGTACAAATAACAATGTACAAATATACAATAAAGTTTTAAGCTTAATTCCAAGTACAACTTTTTTCTACAAAATAAACCATAGTAAGGTAGTAGGGTACTTTCTAGAAAGCGGCTGGCTACCTTTGAGTTAAAAGTCTGCCGCTAACGGTGTGTTCCGGTAGCCTCATTGTAGAGCCAGCTCCACACCAAACTAAATATGTTTACCATCTTCGACCACACAGTCAGTTAACATCAGATGAGCTGTCAATCAAATCAATCATCTAACGTGTCAAGTAAAAAAAAACATCTACAACACATACAGTTATTTCAAATTATACATTGCTTTTCCTATTATAATATTTTTAAACATATTTTCATTTAAAGGTTTTATATATAACTAGCGATCGCCTCGGGGGTTGACTCGCGTAATTCCCGTTTCCGCGGGAATACAAGAATAAAAAGTAGCCTATATCACCCGGAGATAGTGTAGCTTCCCAACGGTGAAAGAATTTTTGAAATCGGTCCAGTAGTTTGGAGCCTATTCAATACAAACTTCAATACAAACAAACAAACAATCAAATCTTTCCTCTATATAATTGTATAGACAGATGGTAGACTGACAGATATTTTTCTACAATCATGTATTATCTTCCTCTTTACACAATTGAAAGATAATATAAATCTATGTACCTATAATGTGACTCTTCATCGACAATCAGAACAGTCATTCAATCTTAATAAAACAGCATTTTTGCCACACAACGAGTCTCAACACTTAGCTTTTACTTCACGCTGCCTAATTTATACAGCGATTGAAGCTAACAAGTATATTTTCTGAACGGAAACACTTGCAAGCCAACAAGCGTTAGCAAAAGAAGTGATTTATTCTACTGTACTCTCTCAGATTCGAAGCGCGACTTTCCAGGGCGCGAAGTTTCGCCACGCGCTTTACCTACCTAAATTAAATTATTTATGTGCTCTCCCCGCGCGCCACCAATAAAATATATATTTTTTGTCTCTGGAATTTAATATTTTTCATTTTAACGTGTTTTATGAGGCGCTCTTATTGAATTTTGCTGCTGCGTTATTTTTGATTAAGCGGCACGTTTTCGCGTTTGAAATTTTAAATATTCGCGGGAGTGAGACTCCGAGGTATTTCTCCTGTTTTTATTCCGTCTTCCAGGTGTGTTTTTGTACCCGTACGACTTAATATTTGCGTCGTATTTGCGAGTTTATTGTCTTGAAAATGCAAATAAAATGTGACGTGAATTTCGGCTTGAATGTGAAAAGTGACGAGTGCCGACTGGGGAATTAAAAATACTTGCCCTGGAAGGAGGTTCATTTCATTTATTCTGCTTTTGAAAATATCTTTTGCTTATGAGTTTTTTATATACCTACGAGGTTCGATACTTACATGGTTCGGTTTTTTGGCAAGGCGTGGCGGTTTACGGTGCCAATGGCTATGTTTCATTATTGTTTTATTGTATAAGTTTTTGACTTCGCCTTAAGACCGCTCTTAAATTGTGGTTCTGCATAAATACAACTCTATTGTTTTTCTTAAACTTTGAGACAATGTAAAAATATATTATATTGTTAAACATTATACACAAACAAACAACTTGTCTAATATTATTTATATATCTTGAGCTGCCGGTGAAGGAAAACTTTGCGAGGAAATCAAAATACGGTGGTTGGGTACTCTCTAGTATTTGGCTGGCTAGCTACTCTTACGTTGAAAATCTGCCGAGCACTTGACAATATGTTCCGGCAGCCTCATTTGAGAGCCACCATACCATACCACGCACTATTACAGGCAAGGTGTTTTGTCATCTTCGGCCACACCATCACAAAACAGTTTAATTCCAGTCGAAGTTAATCGACATCTTAATCGGTGAATATTAGAAGTAAAAAAGGTCGAAAAAAGTAAAAAGTTATATAAATAAGTGTAACAAAAAAATTCTTGGATATCGCATGACTCTTTTCTCATTGTCGCGTTTCAACGGTCACTTATTAACGATTAAAATGTAACACTCGAAAAAGCACAAGTTATTTTTTTTATCGTACAGCTTGCAGATAACCGCGGTTTGCAGTAAAGGCTAAAAAACTCCACGCTGGCCAAGTGCTGGTTGGCAGACTTCACAAATCTTCGAGAACTTTTTTTTATAAACTCTTGGACATGTAAGTTTCCCCACAATATTTTCCTTCACAGTTTGAAGTCACCGGCAATACGCACATAACTTAGAAAAGACAGACTAAGCTGCCAAAACTTTCAACCTTTTAAGTATCGAGTGGTGATTAAATTTTAGATATATATTATAAATATATAGCTGAAACACCAAACGGTGCATTATTACCAGTTTTCTAAATTGAAAGAAAGAAAGAAAACAAATAATTTTATTTTGTAACACACAAAACAGGACACAACAAAAATAACAACAAACAGAGAGTTGCCAACAGTTGCCTCTTACTATGCACAGAAAATTTAAAGACGTAGTCACATCAAAAATGTTGACTAAGATTTCATTTCTGCACACGAAACTGACCGAATAGATAAACCATATGACGGGTAAAAAAATCTTTACTTTACCAACAGATAGTTTAATAATGAGATTCATTATACCGAACAAAGAATCCGCATGGACAATGTTTGATCCCGAGGTTAATTTCCGCTGCTTTTGTCGCTTTTTGATGTCGAGATTGTGGCTTTCAATATCCGGCGACGTTCCTCTTATATTTTGCTGACAACTATGTAAATAAAGGAATTCCAACAGTGAGTGGTGTGCTTTTTTTACAAACAGTGTATGTAAGCGCCTAGCCAAATATTCAACCTTAGCATTCGTAAATAATGGTTATCCTACTAATATTATAAATGTGGAACGTAAAATGTGAAACTGTTTGTTACTTAATAACGCAAAAGCGGCTGAACGGATTGATGAAATTTTGCTACCTTTTTTTTTTTTTTTTTCTTTTTCCCAGGGAAAATCCTTTGTGGATACCACCCGGCCACGGGGGTGGCAGGTGATTATGTGGGACTCTCCGTCAAGAATGACGGCATACTCACTAAAAACCCTGGGGTGTTCCGTCTACGCGCCTTGAACCGGGGTAGCGGGTACGCTTGCGCATTCGTCCGCTACCTCGATAGCGCTAGTCTCCCAGACTCCTTCTCGGGAAGCTTTTGCTCCACCCGGCTTAACGAAGATGTGTGGGAACACAACACACATCCTTCATCCTCGGGATACTCATTCAATGGGCGATAGGTTCCCCCGAACCCATCACCCAGATCCCTACTATGGGGGTTGAAGGAGAGCATAATCTCTCCTCCGACGCCCGGTTCTTCGGCGGCGCATTGGGAGATCAGTGGTGACCTCGCGCTCTCTTTCTGCTGTCTCCTTCTGCAACATAGTGTGTTCGCAGAAGGAGACCACCGCCTCCCACGACCTCTCAGAGCCGAGCATTGAATTCACCAATGCTGGAAGTGAGAGGTCGTTTCCTATTATATCGACAAGGACTCGGCGCTCTCTTGTCCATGCAGAGCATTCTTCAAGTGTATGCGAAATTTTGCTACCTGGATTAACATATAAAAAACTTATCATTCCGGAAAATGTTAAGTTACCTAAGATATCTAAAAATACCTCACAAAAATACCAAAAATACCTAAGGTATTTTCCTTCTGTATGGATTTACAAAAAAAAAAGTAGTTAAATATTCTATCAGTTAAATGAATCCCATCATACAAGCTTCGGTGGGGTCAAATGGCGTTGTGTGTGATGTCATACGTTATTTATTTATTCCTTTGCGAGGAATACAGAATTAATTAACTTTTCATAAATTCTGCGAACTGTTAAACATTATTTTGTAGCATTCCACGCGGACAAAGTCGCGGGGAAAGCAAAAATATTTGAGCAAAAAAAAACACTACAGCGAAGTTTGTTTGTTTGTAGGTTGTTTGTTTGTTTGGTTTGTTTTTGCTAAGGTTTATGTAGGATTTCAAGTACTTACTCATATACTCAAGTACTTACTCTGCATATTACTATAGTTACCGATTAAATTTCTACTAGCTGTGGACCCTGCATCTCACACTATTATTTTCACTATTTATTTTATTTTTTAAATAATAAATTAGTTTTATATATAATAGTGTATTTTTAGTTACCTATTTTATGTATTAGGATATATTATTATTAGAATGTAGATATAAGTATTTATGTTATAGTTATATATTATCCTTTGTGCATATCCTCGTTATTGACACACCCCGTATTTTTCTTCCTCTGATCCTGTCCGTCCTACGGTTGCCTGGAAGAGATCGCTTTTAGCGATAAGGTCGCCAGTTGTTACACCTATTAATTATTTTATTTTTTCTGTATTGTTTTTTTTTAGTGTGTGCAATAAAGAGTTACTCAATCAATCAACCAATCACTAGGAAATCCCGTGTCGTGAGGATTAGTGATTCCCACCTTTATTGATAAAGTATTCCAAAACTAATTTTATGTTTTCCTTAGTAAATACGAGATCTCAAGATAGTACGAGCAGGAGTGCAGAAGAAGTATAGTGTGCGTGTATGAGTGAGTTTTTTTTTGTCAAAGGTGGTAATCGAACCTAACCTGGAATGGAATTGGGTTTCAAGCGTTGCTGCCGGAACACGCCGTTGGATGCATAAGTGCTGCCGAGTATTAGAAATTAGATACTATGTATAATTTATGAGTAAACAGGGTTTATACGCTTCAAGTTTTTTTTGTATTTTGCACGTCTAGTGAAGGCTGAATATAGAGATGCCTGTTTTTTTTCTTCCTGACCTTTACCTATATTTATGCAAATAAAACATTTGAATTTGAAGTGTACTAAGCTGAAAGGGGTTATTTGTAGCCACTGTCATAATCAACTTTTACTATGAACACTTTGAAATTGTATCAGTTGTCCTATAGAAAAAGTATATTCTTTATGTATGAAGCGCTAATAAAAGAGGTTAAACTTATGGTAATAGTTGTTTACAATGACGAGTACTATGACCCCCTTTCGGTTAAATACACCCGATGCTTATATCCCTGTATAGTCAAGTTGAAGTGTGGTAAATATTAAGGAATTAAATAACTATGATTAAGTAAATAAGGCAACTATACTCCTCTTTTTAGAATAGTTAAAAAAACAAGAATTCAGTAACAATTAAGGCTTAGTTTTATAAGTTTCTTTTCTCTTTGACAATTCTTTTTTATGTAAAGTGTTGTTTGGAAAACGTTTTGTCGTTCTTACTACTCAGTTAAAATGAACACTTACCTACAGTAGCAACAAACCATTAATATTAAATAGGATGTTTAATGGTTTTTTTTCTTTCAGGAAAAAACTTGAAAAACATTTATTCCCGTTTCATCTTACACGTGTCTCATGACTTTTTAAATGAGATCGTTGTTTTGTATAAACACCTAAAATATTGAATTTCCCTTTGTGTTTGTCCAGCTGAAATATATATAAAACAACCATTAAAATAATAATAATAAGCACCCGACAGCTAATCGAAATTGTGACGGATATTGTCACTATTTTATTGAAAGAAATACAAATACATCAAAAGGTTTCATTAATTTATTATCTACTCATCGGTTAGAAAAAACGATTACGCTGTCCTGATGGTAAGAGATAATGTATGCTCGATTTTTGCCTCGATGTTTGGGTAACAAAATAGAGTCCAAGGCATTGCATATTGCATTTTGAGACACCCAATGGTGAACTTTATTAGCCCTGTGATTTTGCTAAATGTAAAGTCCCTTAAACCGAAATATAGTCTTCATAGAATACTGCTTGGCGGCAGAATGTCTAATACTGTGGTGGTACTTACCTGGACGACTTCCTGCAAAGGAGATCCAGACATAGTAATTATTTAATGATATTCAAGAGTAGCGTACCTATTTCCATTTCAAAGTGGTTTTGGTTACAACAATGATGAAGGTTCAATATGACTGTATTTTTTTTTTAATTTATCTGGAATTTGACTTGACTTGGATTTGACTTGAAAACAATTTAAAATGTTTTTCTGAAATTACTTTAATTAACTTAAGGTGGTACGATTTTCATACAAATAATTTATTGCCATATAAGGACAAATGGAGCATAATTTTGCAGTGAAATCACAGCTACTGGCATTTATTTAGGTCTTTATTTGCGGTGAATCACAATTGTTTGAATGAAACGGTAGATTATATTATAATTGCTATAGCATGTAGTTTTTTTTTGTGTTGATGACCGTTTGAATGTTGCGACCTGTATAGTGTTGGTGATTCAAATAAATAAATAAATATCTGTTTTGGCATTCAATAATTATGGCGGAATAAAGAAACTCGCATTGAAAACATTTTAATCCTTTTTGTGCAGTCGTGTAAAAACAAAAATATAATTAGTTATCGGCTAAGAACACTTAAATAAAAGCTCCTATTAATAGTAGTTTTTATTCTTGGACAATAAAGTGGTTTGTAATTTATGACTCCCATTACATCAAAGCCAATAAAATGTTCCAACTTACTTCAATGTTACAAAATTGTGATCACAAGACACGACCACCAAAATACACAGCCATTATTCAAACGATCAATCCCAAATTCATTCTGTTAACATTTGGTAACATTCACATTTTCGGGAAAACAATCAATTATTGCCATTCGGGGTCTATCTGAAACTGGATAAGAAACTACATCTACCGTCGACACGGCGGAATTCCTTAGATTGATGGATAACCCCCCCCACACTCCCCTGGCGTCCCGGTTCACCCCTGAATAATCCAGGGTTTTCGCAGCGAATTTGTCAAGTAAGTAACGACACCTTTGAGAGCGTGGTGACAGCCCTGCGTAATGTATGGGGACTTTAAAAAGTTATTTTTGTAATTGTACGTACGTGAGAAAGTTTTGTGTAAAGCGTTGTACTGGGAATTATAAATGCTTATTGCTCTTCTAAAGTAGTTTATATAATGGAGAGTAATATGTAAACTAGAGGTGGGTTGGCACGCGTTTTTGCAATACTGAAACTATGTATTAGTATGGTTTGCGATAACTGGGTTTGAAACTATTTATTTCGAAAACTATGTATTGAGGAGTGCCTAGGTTACGAATTCGTTGCGAGCGTGCGTGATCGTAAGTAGGTACTGCTCCATTATATGTGGTGGTCCATTCGGTCGGTTCGGTGGTTACCGTTAATAGATATTATAGGTTTTATATTATGTTAAACTATAAATCGTTTTTAACGATATAGAGTAATAGTTCAATCTCATAGTGAACATCCACAAAGTAGTGATATTTTTGCGGTTGACGTCGTCATCGTACATCGTTTGTAGGCACGACTGATCATCGATAAACTTTTGCGGAAACCGATACCACCCAATACTTTTCGGTTTTTTATCCACGATGTAATAATATATTACACCAATGTATTTATTCATGTTAGTGGAGTAGGAGGACTTCATATAAAACGCGTGATGTATTTCAAATAAAGTGTGAATCCCGCGCTTGTCACCACGCTCATGTCATGCCGTTTCATTATTCTCATTCTTTCTCTTTCGCACGAGGCGTTACAATTTCGCTTGGTACGAACATCGTACCTATACGGTTCGCAGAAATAAAGTGTTTATTTCAATAAATAATTATTGGTATTTGGTTGAATACATAGTTTTAATAACTGTTTGCTGTTTGAAACGCCCACCTCTAATGTAAACTGTAAAAATGGCTAACTGCGAGTCGGAATCACGCATCATGGGTTCCGAATCACCACAAATGTAGCAGACTTATTTACCAACAAACCGTACACAATTTTCCCGTAGGGATAGATTGGGGGACCTTTCCACTTGCTCCATTGCTAACACACATCTTTCGTTTTCATACTTACATGCAATTTGTTTTTTTTAATGAAACGAACTAGACGCTCCTCTGATGGTAAGAGGTAACGCATGTCTATGACCATTTCTTAGACATGCGTTACCTCAAACCAAATTCAAGGGCATTGCTGCTTTGGCACTCATTACTTTAAGATTTTGGTGGTTACGGTTAAAACAAGATTTTACCTTAAGAACAGACTTACCTTTGATAAATTGAACGTGGTTTTGAATGTAAAATTTTTAGAAATAAACAAATGGTTTTCATTTTTAAAGTGATGATAGCTAAGTGCGGCATTACACACCAGAAGGATTTGCTACAAATCTATCTTAGGAAAACCATAGCATTATCGTACTCATTTAGCAAAACAAAGTCTAGGGCATTACTTCTTTGATGCTCATTACTTTGTGATACTGATGGTTAGTTTCAACAGCCCAGTAATTTCGCTAGCTGCAGTACCCTTCAAACCGGAACACAGTAATGTTTACATACTGCCGCTTGGCGGCAGAATATCTGGTACTGCAGTGGTGCATATCTAGACGACCTCCTGCCAAGGAAATCTACCACCAAGTTACTTAACATCAAATGATGAAACACCTACTCTGCCATCATTAAAAAAATATACATTTTTGTAGGACAAAAAACATTGAGTGAACAAACGAAGTGCTTGGCTTATGTATCTGATTTTCATCGCTTTTAACATTACTCGTCCTTCCTACTGGTGGTTTGATCTCAGACGGGGTTAGAGGAAAGATTTCAACTCACTTTACTTCCAGCTTTAGTGGGTAGTACACTAATAGAAGTCTAGGTAAATAATAACTGCAGCCAGCGGATTCACAAAGCGCATCTGCCTCTGACGATTTGCAAGCACTTAAGACTGCACTTAAAGTATGAAGGAATGTTTCAAGCGGATTTCTGCTTTAATAAATTTTACTTGCATTGGCGGTCGTTTTAGAGCATTTAGAACAAAGAATAGAATATAGCTTTATACTACACCGTAACATTCTTAAAAAAAAAAAACAAAAAAAAAACACTCACTCTAGGATTTGAACTCACGCGTGTGAACCGACCACTCTGACATTGCTACATTTTTCTTTTTAATACCTGATAGGCTAGGTGCTTGACCACATCTCACCAGATGTTAAGTGACGTTGCGGTAGAAGATGGTAAGGCACACCAAACGGTGGCAGTAATTGAGGCTGCCACCTCTTGATGACGTTCAATTGAGGAATACACCGTAAACCGTTAGGTGCTAAAAAGGGTTTGATTACATTTATTCGATAAAATTGAATAGTACTAATTATGGAGCTTAAATTGGATAATGGGGTTTCAGTAAAAGTATTTTCTTCAAATTTTCATTATGCGTAAAAAATATTTAAATATTAATTTTCTCATTTCTATGTACACGATTGTCGCCATCATCATCATTTCAGCCGTAGGACATCCACTGCTGAACAAAGATCTTCCCCATTGACTTCCTTAAAGACCGGTTGGAAACGGCTTGCTTCCAGCGCGTTCCTGCGGTTTTTATTACGTCGTCTGTCCACCTTGTGGGTGAATGTCCTACGCTGCGCTTCCCGGTCCGTGGTCTCCACTCCAGAACTACGCAGCCCCATCGGCCATCAGTTCTGCGTGCTATGTGCCCTGCCCTTTACCACTTCAATTTGCTAATTCTCTGGGCTATGTCGGTTACTTTAGTACGCCTATGGATCTCCTCTATCGCCACGTTTTACTCGAATTCCAAATCAAATAAGCTCTGTAAATTGGCACCAAAATTGTACGTAAAATAAGCTGATAAATCAAATTACTACAGAGGAATATTAAAAAAGTTAAGGCACCTGAATTCAAGAGATTTGTTACGGCCCAAAAGGCTATAAAATTTGTTAAGCTTAGGCTCTAAATAACTTATGTTAAAGCTTTATAAGAGCCTGATCTGTAAATTAAGTTCACCTTTACATAAATACTACGTAAAGTAATTACCGATATTACAATATACGACCATTTCGCCGTTCGGGTCCCTAATAAACTTTAAATTTGGAAACATTTGGCCCTACGTTTAGGGGTCCAGATGTTACATCGTGGTTCAAAACGTAAGATGTTTGATATCTAAGATTGAAAACGTTTCATATTGAAAGCGTTATTGGGTAAAGAATGCTTTTTTGTATAAAAAGTTAGGTGTGTCGAAATGTAATGTGAATCAATTCTTAGTCACACTTAGCAATAAATGTCTTCTAGAATTCTAATTTTCGGTATCTGAATCAAAGGTAGACTTCCATTATTAGTAACAATTAAGTTTTTTTTTGTTTTATGCATGCATGTAGGACTGTAGGTAGATGCGCAAAACCAAAGCTGGCAACATCGTGAACTTGGGTCACCAAGATACAGGCTAAGCCTAGTTTGGGGCCCGATGTATAATGCTATATCATTTACTATAAATAAATATGTAAAATGTTAAATTGTAAATGTATCGTTTGTAATGTAATTAATGTTTGTTAAATAAATATTTATTATTATTATCTTTAAACGAGATTCCAAGCATCTGAAGCAACAGACGAGGTTGCGCTCGCGCTTTGTACTCTGCTTTGACTCCTTAAAAAAGGCCGCCGTTACCCTGTCTTCATATACTTATACAAATAATAATTCACTTTAATTGCCTTAAATTTATTAGTGTGATATTGCCACTCACAAAATTATACGTTAGTGATTCCGCATAAATAAAACAAAGATTTGTCAAAACTTTTTCCTAAGTGAAGTTTTAACATCATTTATTTCAATATTTAATTCTAATACTATAGCTTTGATCACATCCCTACCTTTTTCAAGGAATGAAAACAAAGTACGGCGTGCGCGGTCTTGTCTCACTTCCCACTCGCTCTAGCGTCTCCTTTGCACCGCACAACAATAGCCGTGGCCAAGTTGCGAACAAACTAGGGTTGGCAGCTGCATTCAATATGTTTGGATTCCCGCGCCCAAAACAATGCTCGCAAATTATTAATTTTAATTACGAGTTCCGTAGTAAGGTGCCGATTTAATTACTTGCCTTGCATACCTTCACGTCACATACCTTTGTCGGAATATACTGAGAGCATTTGCTGCTCTCTCATCTTGAGACTTTGTTTGAATGTCAGTAAAGGTCAGAACTGGATTTAATGCATAACAGATATAGATATCCTTTGTATCTTAGTGTGACTCTTGCAAAGTCTACCAACGGTGGCGGCCTTAGGGGGTGGCAAGCAGGGCAACCGCCCGGGGTCTCGCTCTTGCAGGGACCTCGCGTCCTCGTAGAAAAAAGTCGTTACCATATATGTATGTGTATCTCGCGCCTTGCACTTAACATAACCCCCCCTGAACACACGGTTTCATTATTAGTGCAAGCATGTTACGGCCACTCGAGCACTCGAAGTAATTTTTTAGTAAAACGGATCACAGAAAAAGGGCCTCACAATGATCTGTCGCCCCGGGCCTCGCAACAGCTAAGGCCGCCGCTGTCTGCCAATAAACATCAAACCATTCATTACAGTCCAATGTCAACTAAACTGATCAAGATAGTTAAGATGGGACACGACATTCGTTTCAATCAAATTAAATGGTTGGTCGGATATTTATTTTATTAAAATTTTGTTCCTAACTAAACTGTATAAATGGATTGGTCAATTTCCCCTACACAACTAGGGATTACCAACTGTTGGTCTGTTTAGTTGGTCGGAGTGGAAGCACAAATTATTTTAGTATTCCTACATATAATTGACCTGACCAGCTAGATATAGCTAGCGAAATTACCTACAGAGCTTTTGCAGCTAACCATCGAGATATCCCACTAATATTGTACATGTGTAAGTTTTAATGGATGGATGGATGTTTGTTTTCTCTTTCACGCAAAAACTACAGAACGGATTTTGGGTGAAATTTGGTATGGAGATAGCTGAGACCCTGGATTAACACATAGGCTACTTTTTATCCCGATACATCCCGAACATGTAGCGCGTAACACCGCGGGGCGCAGCTAGTTGTAACTATTCTTGAAACAGATAGATACACTTTCAAATGAGCTCGCAAGGATGATAATTTATATTATAATTAGATTAATTCCCAGATACAATCGTTTCATCGCCAGTACACAAGAGTGATTTATCTATTCTAGACACACTTAGACATATTAGACTTTATCAAATTAGGCTCCTTTTGTAATTAACGCGTTTTTGCGCTTGAAAAACTTCATTATTGAATTAGTTCGTAAAGCCGAACAAAACTAATACACTTTCTTGCAACGGTATCTTAGAACATGAAACAATTATCTATTTAACAAGTACGTAAGATGAAACAGTAAGTAACTTTTTTGCGGATAATTTATTTTATTTAGTAAAAATATACAACATTTTGGTGGTATATTTTATTTTACTTTGGTGAATGCGCTTCAGATCTACATGACCTAATTTCACCCTACCCATTTTACTATCGGACAACCAGGAGCTCCAAGAAGCAACACCGCTTCATGGACGATATTCTAAAGACTCGAACTAAACGGTTAGAGTCTACCTTCATTGTACGAACCGCTAAACAATGGAATTTGCTGCTCGAGTGGGATTCCCTGATAGATACAATCTAGTTGCCTTCAAGTCGCGAGTGAATCGGTAACCGTAGACCGCATCTTCGCTTAACATCAGGCGAGTTGGCGGCGCTAGTTGAACGGCGCTGTTTAGTAAAGAGGCTAGACTGTTGATTGAACGGCTAATTAAGCTAGTTGGCTGCGACATATACATTATACCTACATTCACATTTCTGTGAATTGTACTGGTAACACCAACTTAATTAGTGTCCGAAGAAAATCCATCATTTTCTAAGTAGTAACTTATTTATTTAATTCATTATTGCACACTTACAAAATAACATGTACAAAAGGAAGTACACCTTCCCACAGTATATAAAATATGGTTACTCGGTTTGGTTTATGATTGGTTGTTTTATTGGTTGGTTTTATGGTTTGTTTGGTTGGTTATGGTTACTTAACGTTATAATAATAAAAATATAATTAGACACCGTCGCGAAACAGTCTACAGCAAACGCCAGTCCTTCATTAAATACACTCACGAAATTATCCGAAGAAGTTTTTTGCGCAGTTCGCAAGTTTCAGTATCCCGTAATAAACTAAGCAAGTCTCGATGTGTCTTTATAACCGCAGACCTTTTCGACCTAAAATGGAATCAAGGGTCGGACGGAGTGCTCCAAACTTCGCTACTTGTATATATCCTTCGACAACCGCCAATATACCTATTTAGCTACAGTGCGAATTTGGTGGGGCGTCGGCGTAAGTCATGAACATGATCCAAGTACGCTTAATATACCAAACAATAGTATGAGTAACAAAGCAGCGATGCCCTGGATTTTGTTTTATTGATTAAAATTCTGTGTATCGCTGCAATGGTCATGGACAGGCGTCATCTCTTACCATCAGGAGAGTGCCTCGTTCGTCCCATTACTTTAAAAAGAAAGGTAATAAAATGGAATTTAAGACACGGTTTTATACTAGTTTTCAGTTATTTATGTTTATTGCCAGATCTTAATCTCGCACAGAACACTAAGAAATTAGTTTTGTTAATTTACCTTGAGGTTTCGGCCATGTTGCAATAGCCGTGGTCATAAATGAGTGTTGCGATATTTTGCTTCATTTAGTACTTTTAAAAACGTAAGGTTTACACTACCATAATTGTACCCGTAGACCGTTCTGAAACTACACCGCGATATTTAATTCAATTTTAAAATATCTTTATTTGTCCGAAAGTATATAAATTGTACAATTACCAGTGTAAGTTGATAAAACCTAGCAGTACATAAAATAATAACAAAATTAGAAGTTGATCGAGCGCGAAGGCTCTTATAATAATATAATTATAAATGAAAAGAAACAATGAGGTTGGAGAAGAATAATAATAAATATTTTGCTAAATTTAGCATTTCGTTTAGTAAAATGAGATTATTTAGTAAAATGAGATTATTTAGTAAATTGAGATTATTTAGTAAATTGAGATTATTTGATACTAGATCGCGATACTAGCACTTGCTATGACCGGATTCTTCGACGCTGATACCTATATTCATATTGCCTTTGTAATTGGTATTTTTTTTGATAAATTTATTGATTCCGGCGTTACTCTGCGCAAGTTCATTTTGAGTGTTTAAGGTATAGACCTATTTTCAGTTACAATAGTGATGAGGATTAAAGTTAAAATTTAACAAACTTGACGACAATTTAAATAATTTATCCGAAACATTACATAATATCTTAAATTTGACATAAACTTAAATAAAAAACTAATTAAAATAACTACAAGTCTTTATATCCTCTTATCGCTGCAGTAACCACTTGCCAGTTTATAGTATGTTTTTATTTTATTTCAACCGCTTCACGTTCTATAAACGGTTCATGAATAATAATGTCTTTCAGGGGAGAGGACTCACGGATCACGCACGGATCAAGCACTCTCGGATCGTGGACCAATGACCGGATCCAGCTTCGAGCAAATGCTTTGCTAATGCATACGACTGTGTTTGGAGATTTTAGACCGCCGCGATGTGTTCATTGATCGTTTTCGCTATATTATGCTTTGTTTGAAAACAAAACTACTTTCATAGACCTGAAAAATATAAATCGCTTTACAAAAATAAAAATTAATTAGTTTTCCGCTGTAAACACTTTATTTAATGCCTTCTTATCCCGCAGCTGCGTATTGGCCTCGCACTTGCCAACCACCTGGCCCTGGTTTGACCTGCGATGGTGCTGATATCGTCGAACCGTCTTGCAGCTGGACGATCAACCTCGCCTGGGTTACTTGGTCGCGACCTCACTCTCACCTGTCATCACTTATAACCCCAGCAACGTTTTCTGCTCGGACTCACTATAACTTCATAACCGCGGTATGCAAATTTTGAAATTTTTAATGATATTTTTTTGCGCATTATGTTGCTTTAAAGAATTACTAGATTACAAAGCTAAGCACTATGCAGTGCTTTCCAGTCTACACTTTAAAACCAAAAGTCTTTGCAATAAAAATATAATTAATTTGCAGTAAACGCAGTTCTTTACGATTCAAAATCTTCTGAACGCGATTACACGAGCAATGTAGGTATGTGACTTTCGCTTGTAAAAATCTACGACTAAATGGAACGACTTAAATCGACGTCTTAATTGACATTCATGCTGTGAATAAATATGTTAGGTTGTGAATTTGTATAACGAAAATGGATGTAATCAAATGTTGATTGCGTTCCATTATGACAGTGACAGACCTTATGGTCACGTGATGTCTCAAGTCATGACCTATGTGCCTGGTCATTTGGTCAAATGACAAAAAGGTCACTTTACTACAACATAGATAGTAAGTTTGAAATTTTTAAGTTGAATGACCTATATTCTCTTCAGCAAATAATCATCTTAAACCATATATGCATAAAAAGAAGCAGGAAACAAATAGGCTTACGTTTGACCGCCATCTCACTTGATGTTAAGTGATGATGCGGTCTAAGATATAGCACGCTTGCCCAGAAGATACCGATTCACTCTCGACTACATACATACAATATATAAATATTTATATATATACATATATGTATGTATTAATTCTATATTCATTATACAATAAATACAGAATGAATTCATATATTATATATACAATAAATACAGAATGAATTCATATATTATATATACAAAACAAGAAAAAGAAAATAAACTTAATTAAAAGTTGTAAAAACTGGTGACCTTATCGCTAAAAGCGATCTTTTCCAGGCAACTAAGAATGGAAAGGATGTATGTGTCAATAATGAGGATTTACATATAAGGGAATACATACATAAATCTAAATTCTTATACTGTGGTTGTACCCACAACCACAGTAGGTACGTGGTTGTGGTCGACCTCCTGTTAAGGATATCTACCACCAAGTGAACACTTAAATGAGATTATTCCCTTGCTTATCCATATGGAAATATATTCTCGGACCTCGGATATCCGCTAACTTTTAAATTTCCATTTCAAATAAATTGACAAAGGTAAAAGACTCATCAAAATTTTAAGTGACATTCCATTATCATAAAACTGAGTCATTATTCTTAGGGAGATTAATCACGGTCGTGACGTCACAGGTACAAGGAAATTAATTGTAGACACGACTTGTAGTTCCGTTTTCAGCCAGTCATTAATTAAGCTTGAGCTCATATTTCAGATTTCAGGTGCTTAAGTGAGACGGTGACGGGAATCATTCTGAGTAAATTGGATTAGGTTTGAAGGTGTATTTGAAAGCAGCAAAAGCTTTCATGAATGTCGGAAGGTTGAATTTATCGTACAACATGTATTTGAATTGAAAATATTTCAGTGCATCTTTGACAGATCTTTTAATCTGTTAAAATCTCTGTTGAAAACCTTGACAGCTCTGTTGGATCATTGGTTATATCTGCTTTAAGAGCTGTAGGGCGTGGGTCCGATTTCCACACTGGACAAACGTTTTGTGGTATAATCAAATTTTTGTTCTGTGTCTGCGTGTTATGTATGTACGTAATATAAGTATGTATTTTATTGTTATGTTATTAGTAAAATATAAGCTTTCTCTAAGTTATCTGACAAGAAAAAAACTTTACAAGGAAGTTTTTATATGTAAAGGCCAAGGAATGGAACAAGCTGACAGCATCCTGGTTATTGATCGGAGTATAATCTGGACCTTTTTGAAGTCAGAGTGAAAAGGCATAAGTCCTAAGTCTGCGTGCTTCATCTTCGACCACATCGCTTATTATCACACGTGTTGGTAGTCAAACGTATGCTAATACGCATTAAAATTAATGTACTGCAGCTACCAGGTAAAAGTGCAAAATACAACGCGCAATTAAAAAAAAAAATGAGCAAAAAAATGCAATTAAATGTGTGCAAAATTGCATCCACCTTACTAGATTTCCTTCGTCTAAAGCCGATCTTGAGTGTAGTAATCAGGCCAGGCTTACCATAAGAATGTATTGTCATCGGTGCTGAACCAACGTATTAAATTTCAACTCCGTAAGATGAGAGAAAGTGGTTTGATTCAGCTTGTAAGATAAAAATACTATAAATAGACTTGCATCTCGCCTGATGTTAAGGTCTACAATCAGGCATGCTGGCCTAGAAGAAGCCGATACACTCGCAAGAAAAAGAAAGAAGTCTGTTAGATTTGACCTAAACTAATTAACAATCGTTGCAAGTTAAATAAAAAGCTTGTGATAATTAAGTTTGTTTTCTCTTTTTGCAAATATGTACATAATTATGATACAAATAATTTTATTTAGTTCACTCAGACACTAAATAAACATCTATGTTCAGCAAATAAATCCTAAGCGAGGATCAAATCTCACGAAATAATTTTTTTAAAATGTTAATAGAATCTTAAAAGGTCGGCAACGTATTTGTAGTACCCCTGGTATTGCAGATATCTATAGGCGACGGTGATTGCTTAACATCAGGCAACCCGTCAACTTAATTGCCACCTGTGGCATAAAAAAAAAAAAGTAATAATAATGAGACAAACGAGACGCTCTTCTGATGGTAAAAGATAACGCATGCCCATGACCAATGTAGCGATGCACAGAACTTTGAGTAGCAAACTGCTAACAATTTTTTTTCCGTAACAGCCGTCAAAGAACGATCTGTAATCCTCTTTACGTGGTGGTAGATCTGCTTTGTCTCTCGTCTAGGTAGGTACCAACACCAGATATTTTGCCGCCAAGCAGTAGTGTATAAACATTATTGTGTTCCGGTTTAAAGGGTACTTCAGTTGGCGAAATTGACTATCCATCGAATGTCTTAAAGTAATGAGCGCCAAAGCAGCGATGCCCTGAATTTTGTGTTACTACTCAAAGTTTTGTGTATGGTAATGGACATGCGGTATCCCTTACCACCAGAAGAACTTCTAATACGTCTCATTACGTTTACATTAAAAAAAAAACATGAAACATCGAAACTGCACTACACAAACTTAGCCTCGATCACGAACGACTTACGAAAAAGTATTCGTATCGACATCGACAGAAATTTGTATGAGATTTGTACAGCTTTGTATGCTGTCGAGGACTCGATACCTTTACGATACGAATTCGAGAAATTTTCGTGATCGAGGCTCTTATCAAAATTTCAACTCACACATTCTCTGTCTGACAAACATTTTCATATATGCAAACACTTCTATTTTTAGCGAATAAATAAAGTCACCGTATAAAATGAATGTTATAATAAAAACAAACATTTTCGCTTTCAGATGAGTAAATATCAGCATGATGGCTGCACCGTTTAGTGCATGACCCCTATATTTAGATGAGACATTCCACTATGTGAATGTGACATGTTCAGTTGTCGACCCGAGCCCTACGTCCAATTACAGAGCCCTGCTCGTGACAGATAAATGGACCTACACATGGAATTTAGGGATTCGTAAGTTGTTGTCGAAAACTTAACAACCGAGTTGTCGAGTGCTAAGATTTTGCCTCTTAGCTGAGCAATCTTGTCGCGAAACTGTTATCATCAATCATTTTACTCCCCTAAAACACAGTTGGTAGCGAGCATTATTTACTTTATTTTACTTAGTGTTAGATCTCCTTAGCAGGAGGTCGTTTAAGTTGGTACCACCGCAGTACCAGTTTTTTTTGTCGGTAAGCAGTAATGGGTAAATATAACCTCGTATCAGTTTGAATGGTACTGCAGCTAGCGAAATTACAGAGCTGTCGAACAGACAAATCATCTAATGACGCTTAACAAATATTTCTACGGCGTTAAGGAGTTCATGAATTTTTCTAATAAAAAATGACTAATAATATTAATAAAATCCAGACTAATTAAATTAATGTATTAACTACTCTACTTTTGGCATTTGCACGTCTGCTTGCAGACTGAATACATTGTGACTGAATGCAAAAATTAGTGTAAGACCTATTATATATATACAGTATATATTCTTGCGAATAAATTATTTGATTTGATTCGAATGTCTCAAAGTAATAAGCGCCAAAGCAGCGACGACCTTAATTTTGTTTTGTTACTCAAAAGTTCTGTGTATTGCTGCAATGGTCAACATACGTTATTTTTTACCAACAAGAGAGTGTCTCGTTCGTATCATTACTTTGACATAAAGAGATATACGTATATATATTGACCGATGTCTGTCTAGAATCTGTAAACTCAAGTTCACAGCAAGGTCGGCGTTTCATTTATTAAAATTAATCTGTAATTAAGACATTGTTGTTACCTAGAGGCAGTTAAAATCGCAGATCAAGTGTTTCCTTGTCATTTCCAAACAAAACAGGACCACCAACTGTCCAACAAAAAGTATATTTTCGAGCGTGGCATGGCGATCGGAGCGCAGTTCGATTCGTCTCGAAGATTAATTGCGCGAGTCGCGGTCCATTGTCCGTGTTGTTGTCGACGCTTTGGCCCTTTATGAATATCCTGAACCATTGTTTTGCTCGGATTTATAAAAAAAGTTCAAAAAAAGTTCTTATACAACAGCCAACTGAACCCTTCCGCACAAAAACTCTCGCCGAACAATTTTGAACGCTAAACCCTTAATAAAAATTGCTAAAATAGAAAAATACAGTTACATCGTCGGCAAAAGTAAGATTGTAATCAAAATAACGAGGTCACGGGGCCTTTTTTGTTTTTGGTCGGTCATTTAAAACTTTCATTAGTGAATTTGCGCGCTTGAAAATTTAACTTTACTTCTTTATAGCTTGAATCGGTCGTGAAAGTGCAGCCGCTGCGTCACGGAATGTTTCTAATTTTCTATTTTTACAATATTACACTGAAGCTAACTTTGTTATGTTACTTTGTATAATTTTTAACAAGCCTTTCAAGTCTGCTGTCTATTTAAAAATTACAGTTCTTTTAGACAAACTAATTAGAATAGTCAAGCTATATCTCTTTATATTTCCCGAACAAATAAAATTTTAGAGTTTATAAAAACCCTATAATGTCTCAAAGTAATTAGCGGCAAAGCAGCGATGCCCTAGACTTTTTTAACTCAAAGTTCTCTGTATCGCTGCAATGATCACGGACTGCGCGTTTCTTATTTCCTTCGATAGCCGGCGTCATGGCACTAACACACTAACTTAAAAACAGGCTGTTGTTGTTATAAATCACTAGTTTTTTCTAGGTTCTTTTGTGAAAGTAAATACGGTAAGCATTGATATATTCTCGGGAATGATCCCAAGAAAAAAATATTGATGTAGATATGTTTTACGTAAAAGTAACGAGACGAACGAGACGCTCTCCTGATGGTAAGAGATAACGCCTGTCGATGACTATTGCAGCACAAACAGAACTCTGAGTAGCAAGATAAAGTCCAGGGTATTGGTGCTTTGGTGGTGACTACGGTGGTAAGTCTCAACAGCCCTGTAATTATGATGATGAATGTGTTATGACATCCATCACCGATGTATCGGAGACTGTCAAAGTCATGATTCATGACTTTGAAAGTCTTCGATTTACAATACTCATATAGACTTTTAGAACTCAATTAAAGTAGTTAAAACTGGTCGAAACTTTAATTAAATCCATTGGATGTATAACATTTGGCATGCAGGCCTCGTCGCTGAATACCGGGGCTCACATGTAAGTTACCCAATTCGTTATGTTAAATCCTAAGAGCCTCTCTTACCCTCGTCCGTTCAGATTGAGCCTACGGGAGATGCGATGGATCAAACTGGAACATACACAAAACTACTCCAAGGATCGATGAGAGCAATGGATGAGACATGTCTATGGAAGTTCTTATGTCAACTGTATATGTTAAGACATATTGCCTGTCGTGACCACTGTAGTGGGAAGTTTCGCTTCAATTTAGTTTACTTTTTTATTATTGAGAAGCTTGGTATTTGACCACAGCTCACCTGATGTTAAGTGATGGTGTGGTCGAAGATTGTAAACACACCTAGTCAGGGAATGGAACTGGCTCTCTAATGAGGTTGCCGGAACAAACCGCCAATCAGCGGCGGGTAGTGTTGTGCCGCCAACCTTATCATCGCCGCAGAACACCCGCAGTCTTCACGCGACGTCTCTACTTTTCACTCCTTGATAAAGATTTCCTAATGTGCAAAAAGTGTAAGTATCTGATTTAATGTGAGCCATTCCGTATAGTCACATAATACAAAAAACATCTTGACATTGTTTTAATATTCCTACCTCCATGTAAGTCATACGTCAAACACTTGTAGACACCTCAGAAATCTCCCAATCCCTCATAGAATCGGCCCTAGGGAGGACCTACTCACTGGCCAGGTATATACTTACTTATCACTTAAAGTGGTCAACTGATGGAACTAAAACTTTTAGAAGAAAGATTGTCAGCTATGTTCCAAAAATACGATCGTGGTTCCTCTACTCTAATTTCCACCTAAGTTGGCAATAAGGTAGTATCGCCTCTCCCAACACTTGCATGGAATATTTAGTACTTTCTCAAATGGATGGGTCCAGGTCTGGAGATAAATCTTGAATTTGCGTAGATACAAGCTAGATTTATTTATACCTCTAAAACCTTTACAAAACATACACCTACATATATCGTATAAGTCGACAGTTGTCACATTTTCTTCTTTTTGCAAAGATTTTGTGTTACGTTGTTTAATTCATTGTATATCATTTCAAACTAGGTATATTTCTTAGCTGAGCTCTGAAAAATATCATCCGATTTATGATTTATACATTAATAATGACAATTATGTCGTTTTTAAAATTACAAGAGCTATGTTTTTTATATTAGGACGTGATGAAACGAACAATGCGAGCACGTGATTGTAAAATATTATTACATTGAGCCTAGATGTGTCATCTTCGACCACACCGTCACATCAAGTGAACTGTGGTAAAAAATATCTAATAGCAGACCATTTTCTACACATTCTATTATATACATGTGCCTGTATATATGTATCCTCGATTTTATGAGCTGAGAAAGTTTCCGAAATAGTTCTAAATTTTAAGCAGCATCTACACTCGTAACTGTATGTCGTACATATAGCTGGAGACGTATTAACCGACGTCTCGGATAGTTCACAGCGGGAGCGGAATTAATCAACGAACCGACACATTAACGGAGTTCGAATAGGTTTGGCCCTTCCGCTGTATGGCCATAACACATACGACAATATAGAAAACAGACAACATAAAAACATTTTGTCGTCAGTACCTTCGTCTCTCAGTCGGCCTCATAACCGGTCATTGGAACTTGAATAGTCACCTCTTTAAACTAGGAGCCACGGGTAGTCCATTATGCCGTGGCTGCTTGCAAGGGAATGAAACTGTAGAGCATGTGCGTTTGCATTGCAAAGCCACAGAAGGTACTAGAATTGCTATTAAGCTGCATGAAACTGCTTCGCTATCATTCATGTCATCATCATTGAACTTTCTACCCAACTCACTGGAGCTACTATGCCAGCGGCCTAGAGCCTCGCTCCTATACTTCAAGGGGCTGGGTTGGCTCGGGTAGATGCTGGCAGGGGGAAATGCACAATACACCCCAAGCGGGACGTCAGTGCAGGACTTATCACCCCCACTTCGAATAAGAATAAGAAACATTTGCTTTACTATGGCTGAAACGAAACGTAAGAGCCCTTTGTGTTCTAACAAAAATGTGTTAAAATCTTTCTTATCAAGACCTTGCTACATGAAGATTGTCTTCGCGATATCTTGGGACGGTCTAAATAAAAGCTGAGACTTCCAAAGAAAAAAAAAATGCTGAATTTGTTACGTCAGAGAAGAGATCCGATAAAAATCTGAAAAATTATTTAAATATTAATTTTGAATATCTTTTTATTTATAAGTTTCTGACGAGAAACATGTTGAAATTTCTTTGTATTGGTTTTGGATTTTGGTTTTCCTTATTTTTATAAAACTTAGTGGCCGCACAGGCGATTCGTCTTACAAGTTCTAACGCGGCAGTATGTTTGCGTGGGGGTCAACCTCGCTAATTGGATGGCCTCAAATAATATTGTGAAGTTCTCCGGTTAAATATCCCGTTTTATGTCACTTTAGGTCTTAACGATCGTCTTAAATGTCTTCAAGTACCATTAATTTGTCGTAAGTAAAACTGTAATGGCATTTAGTATGATTTTTTGCGAAAAAATATACATTTACGATGCTGTTATTAGTATGGAAGCAATAGTTAACATCGATTAAATAGTAGATAGGATTAATGAAAATTATATTTTGATCTTTTCAAGAGTAACTTTTAAGTGATTGATAAGAGATAACGCATGACTAATGTCCATGACCATTGCAGCGATACACAGAACTTTGAGTAACAAAAAAATACTCCAGGGTATCGCTGCTTTGGCGCTCATTACTTTGAGACATTCGATGGTTAGTCTCAACAGCCCAATAATATCACAAACTGCAGTACCCTTTAAACTGTAACACAGTAATTTTTACACAGTACTGTTAGGCGCCAGAATATCTGGTACTACGGTGGTACCTATCCAGACGATCTACTGCCAAGGAGATCCATTACCAAGTAAAATAGGATTGCAGCTATCCAAAAACATTATCAGCATTTATTCATATTCTCGTTAGTACATGTTCATCATGGATTGTTTTAAAAAGTGCATCTTTAAACATTTTCTGTGTTGTAGGCATCGAAAGGACGCAGAGAGCTTACCATTAGGCAAAACGTCGGCACTGACATGGCATGTTTGTACTTAACCACAACTTATCTCGGGTTAAAACTTAGTCTAAAATAATATGCTGGAAAATACTTATAAATATTTTTTTTTGTGTATAGGCTAGGCCTTTTTTCAGCTCACCTGATGTTAAGTAACGATGTAGACAAAGATGGTAAGCACACCTAACCTGGAACTGTGTCTCAAGTAAGGCTGCCGGAATACATCGTTATTTTGTGACAGTTATCAACAAAGCCAAACAAGTACAAAGGTAATAAAAAATACCCTACCAGCAACGATAAGTCCTTGTTGAGATTTCAATTCATACGTTGTGACTTTTAGAATCTACACACGTCACCTACTGCACTATCATTGGCACGATATAATTTCTAGAATTTTTTCCACTCTTCTTTGTCATTGATATATATTGATCTAATTCCCAATTGCTGAGTCCGAAGTTGTTTTCCCCACAGGCAAGTACGAAATTCCTGATCCCTACATTAAGAGACCTTTGCTTTGTCAATATATATCTTTTATATAATTTATAAATACAATGAAATCTGTCTCCAATTTCAAGGGGCTGGAACGATTCAAAATGTCAATCATAATAAGAAAAAAATCATTATAACATTTAGATCCGGTCCGATCGAAGGAAAGGTGCAGAATTGAGACTCCTCGAGAAATCGCAATTGTCTGACAATGTGCTGACAATAGGAAGTCGACTCAATAGGGGGGAATTTTTGCTTTCTATTGCTTTTATAAACTGCCGTGTCAATGGAGAGATAAAGAAAGTATGAGAAAAAATATATATTTCTAAAAGAGATAAGATAATGCGATGACAACCATCTGTTATCGATTTTTTTATTCAGTAAGTTTTTTGACGTCACGCTTATGAAACAGTTTGTTTTTATTTTATTTTAATAGGCTTGCGTTTGACCGCTATCACGACGGCCGTCAATGATGATGCGGTGTATGACGGAATATGCTGATTACTGAAGATACTGTTTCACACTCTGTAGAAATCGCGTTTGTATCTATCTGGCAACTCTCAATATTCAGCAGTTCGTACACTGAGAGTGTAATCACATTGTTTTTGACGCAAAAACTGATGATGGACAGAATACAGTTTGATTTTGTTTGGCTACATAATTATCAACTTCAACCAAGATTTAATTACACCACTCTGTAGTTAAAGAATTTTTAACTATTAAGAGAATCGGTTACGTTGAGCAAGGACCTGAAACATAAAAGTTTGAAGGGCTTCTTAGTGTTCAAAAACATACACGAATTCGCGACCACGTCTTTTTGTTGCGTTTTATGTCTATTAACCAAAAACGCCAATGAACTATCAAGCTAACCATCTGATAATAAAATAGCCAAGAGGAGAATAAATAATTCAGACCTGGAGCACACTCTCCCAAATGAATCCGATTAGACTATCTATTAACTGCTTTATTCTGATCTATGTTTTTTACGTTTACTTTTCAAGTCAACACTTTGCACATTTCACTGTGTTAAAACTGTGCAATCTTTTAGTGCATTTGTTTGGGCAGAAGGAATACTTGATTATCTTCATTTTAATTCCCTTTTTCCAGTACAAGGCGTAGGGCTCTTCTCATTGTGAAAAGGGTAAGGTTCACCATACTGGCCAAGAGCGGGTTGGCAGACTTTAATGAGATATTCCTCACGATGTTTACCTTCACGGTTTGCAGTTAATGGAGCTCATAATTTAAAAAAGATTAAGTTGTGTGCCATTGGATTTGAACCCAGAACTTCTATATTAGAAGCTAGATGCTTTTTTAACTACGCTGCTGTGGAACTTAGAACACACGAGTTAATACCGTACTTCAAATGACCCGTATTTTTGGTGCCCCAAATTTATATTTGTGGGGCACTTATTAAGCAAAAGATTTAACGAGCAAATAGTTGAATAAAATAAAAATTGGGTATCAAAACTAAAGTCTCAGACGCGTAAAAAAATCAATGTTAGCAAAGTTTAATGTGCTTTACGTTTAATTACTTATCGATCAGACTTCAAACAAAGCAGAACCTTTTATTCCTAATCTATTCTTGACCAAATAATCTCAAAGACTAAAAACCTTTTATTGTAGAGAAAACAGCTTCTACTGAGATAAGAATCGCTAGATCTGTATCAACAGTAAAAGTCCCGAACTTCAATTTATTAGGCGCATGATTTTCAGTAATGCCCGTGTAAATATTTGGTAGCACTTTCCCGTTCAAATATTTGATAGCTTACTTTTTCGGACAAATACACCTAGATCTTTATATTGTTCGGAAGAATTTCGTGCCAACGCAGTTGTTTTGAGCACCGGTTGATTTTGAATTTAAATGAAGAAAAAAACACGTCCTAAAGAAACTGCGAAGTTTATTTTTTAAATTACATGAGATACCTTGCAAAAAACGCGTAACACTCAAGCTTCATCGCGTTTTTAAAGATGTTGGTAGTATACCATTTTTACATGAATACCATACATAGTGAAAGTACCAAACGTTTTGACACTACGTTTCTCCGTACGGCCAAGGAATGGAACAAGCTGCCGGCTTCCTTGTTTGAGAGATATAATTCGGATCTTTTCAAGATCAGAGTAAATAGGTTTCTTCTAAGTCTGCGTGCTTTACCTACACTATCGCTTACCATCAGGTAGAATAGGTGATCAAACGCTGACTTATGCGTAATTAAAAAAAAAATTGCCCAATAAATAAGTACAAAATATGTAAATGTTATTATAAAACATATTTTTGTCGAATATTTAAAAACTGGGAACTGTAAATAAATCGCGTTTATTCAGTTTCTTCTAGGCAAACGTGCTTTATCATCGACCGAATTCAGTCGTGTTGGCGGTCAAACGCAAGTCTATTTACTAAAAAAAAAAAACTGTTTTGCGTAAACTGTTTGAAGGAATCGAAAGTGCCCTTAGGTTAGTGATTTATCTACGAAATGTCATAGAATATAATTTGTTGTGGAGTTTTACTCGTTAGCAATGAGACTTAATTTATTCACTCACCGGAGTTAAGGTAATATTTTAGAACAGAATAAAGGTAAAAAGCTTTAATCCATAATTTATTCGTACTAAAGGCCCCTCTAGGCTATGTAAACTTTGTAGACAATAACGTTAGGGTTGTTTCATTCCCAGCGAACAATTTTACTACATTTTATTATTCTGTTCACACTTCATTTGCGTGTTGAGATCACCATGCTAATTATATTTTATGCTCTACGTCTATAGAGATAAGAATAAACTGTAAGCACACTCGTGTAGCATGTTTATTCGTAAATCTTTTTAATAATCTTGTTTACAGTGTACTGTGCAAGTAAATGCTAGAAATTATTACAATTCAAAACCGCAACAAAATATAGTAAATTAATACAGTGCACACAAATTCTAGACATTATAGTGTTAAAGAAGTATCTAATAGCCCTGTTGGTTCATTGGTAGTATGTTCACTTCAAGAGCTAAAGGGTGTGAGTTTGATTCCCACCCAGGACAAACAGTTTGTGGTATGAACAAATGTTTGTTCTCTGTCTGGGTGTCCTGTATGTATTATAAGTATTTTTATTTTTTTATTTATTTTTAGTGGACAGGCTAGGTGTTTGACCACAGCTCACCTGATGTTAAGTGACGGTGTGGTCGAAGATGGTAAAGCACACCAAGCCTGGAATGGAACTGGCTCTCAAGTGAGGTTGCCGGAACACACCGTTAGATGCTTGGCGGCAGATTTTCAACTTGAGGGTGGTAGCTAGCCAGCCTAGTACTAGAAAGTACCCTACCACCATGCTATGGTTTCCTCACGATATTTTTCCTTCACCGCCAGCTTAAGCTCATTGTTGGGGTTTGAACCCACGCCCTTCGGCATGCGAACCTACCGCGCTAACCACTGAGCTATCATCGCTAAAAATACAGAATTAATACACCAATTAATACAGTGTACACAAATTCTAGACATTATAGTGTAAAAGAAGTATCTAATAGCCCTGTTGGTTCATTGGTAGTATATTTACTTCAAGATCTAAAGCATGCGAACCTACTGCGCTATCCACTGAGCTATCGTCGCTACAAAAGTATGTATTTACAAACAAAATAATTGATTATATTTATATAAGATATTTATATTTAAAAAAAATTCACCTCGTCTTTAGTAATATAAAACAGAAGTCGTCGTTACCTACTTATTTCAAACAGTGTTTGTTAACTTTAAATACAAAAAAAGTTTCAGTTGACGTTCCCTGTGCCTAAAGCCCTATCGATGTATCTAAAAATGAACTTAACAATTCTTCGAAATATGCGTTTTAGAACTTTTCGTGTCTTCGTGAATATCGTAGATTTTGGTGCCTTCTTTATTCCCATTGGTTCCATTTGGTTTCGATGTTTTGATCTTCTGTGTAGGTGGATTTCGACAGTCAAAGCCATAGCTGTAATATAACACAAAAAATGTCAATATCAGTCACACGACTGGAAAATTACCTGAAAAAAAACTCCCAGTTAACTGGAAAGGAACTGTCAATTGACTGAAAAGGAACCAATAAATATCACAAATAATTTAGGATACTTTACACAGCGCCATCTAGGCCCAAACTAAGCAAAGCTTGTACTACATACATATAATATAAACAAAATATCCAGCCGCAGAAACATTTATTGTCCGAAAAAAGTTTGCCCTGGTGAGGATCGAACCCACGCCCTACAACATTTGAAGCAGATGTTTACCAAATAAGCAAACAAGTCAGTCAATTGTGAGGATAGCTACGCAGTCTTTGAACGTTTGACGAAGAAAAATGGTACCAAGCACCAACGCGAATTCACTCACCCACACTAATGTATGGATGACACTCTTAATTTTTTAAATTAATTTGAAACAGTATCCAAAGAAGATACTTATTACAATTATTTTGATCACATGTTACAAAGTAGGCGTGTATATTGTGCAGTGATGAGGCAAAAAGGCTCAAACATCATGGGGAAATCAGGATGAGGCACTAAAACAAAGGTAAATATTGTGAGATCAGTCCAGAGTGCCTGGAAATATGGAATATTGCCCATTCACCCTTTCAGAGTAAGTTTATGCCAGCACTGGAATTATAAAGTTAAATGTATGTGATGTGGTTTACCTGCGAGCATGTATCCGATGCCGAGCAAACAAAATGCACCTCTAAGCATGCGCAGGGACACCGGTTCTAGGCCTTTTGACTCTGATTGAGACTGAAAAGGAAAATGTGAGAAATTGGTTCTGTTACTCTGAGTTCCAGTCTAATAGTCATGGACAGATCACTAATAGAATACTTTTTTTGTTGTAAATACAGTATGTATTATATAATAAATATAGAACACTCGGACACAGTACAAACATTAAATTTGTTTATACCATAAAATGTTTTTCCTGGGTGGGAGTCGAATCCAAATTAAAAATTGTAAGAATATGTTTTAAATGCAACTTACCTTATCTGGATTTATCTGTGCGCTAGTAGATTCTCCTATTATCTCACTCATGGGCTTGTCACTTTCGGTGACTGGCTGCGATCTTCTAGACTGCTCCGGAAGGTTTTTGTATTCGTCTGCCGTCATTTTTGCGAGAATACCGGCTTCGAACAGAGTCATTACGCTGAAATATAAATAAACAATACTAAATCTTCTACTGATCTTGCAGTGATCCTAGGAGATAGAGCAAAAATTGGTTGTCTTATTGCCTAAATGATTACAAACGCACTTTTATCGTTAAGTCATAATTATAATTCGATTATAAGACAAAATTAAATCAAAATCAAAATGTGTTTATTTGCTGAGTACAGGGAAAATGTTGGTACATAATAAAACGTCGCTTAAACCATACTCAACCCAGTATTGGGTGTGCAAAAATTGAATAAAATTGTTATTATTAGAATGTCAAATGGTATAAAATATGGTCATAAATTATCATAAATGTCATAAATCAAAAATGGTCATAAATGTAAAAAATGTCATTACTAAAAAATAAGTAACAGGATTCCAAATAAATTGAAAAGATATTAAGTCTAGAATAACTTGGATAATACTTTATTATCTAGGAAGAAATTCGCCTACTTGTTTGCTCAACAAGTAGATTAGAATGCTTGCTCAACAAGCAACTTTTTGGTCCATATTTTGAATGACTGCTTGAGGACGCATCTTATATGCCATCTGGTAGACGATTAAAGACTTCTGTAGCCTTGACGTGCATCTGCTAAGATAACTTCGTAAGTCTACGTATAGGCGCACGCAGCACGTGCACATTTAATCTTTGTATAATCAGCTAAGCCACCACCTTTACATAAATTTACGCGGAGCCCACCAAACCCACATTGAGAAATCCGGCTACGAGTATACAACATGACTGGTGAGACACCTAAGATACCGAAGGAGAGTACTTGGTACTCAATTCTCGTTATAATTATGTAATATAATTAGGTACTTATTTTTGGCCCCAATTGCCCTATAAATAAATGAAGCGTGGATACACTCCCGATAACGACGCTGATCATGCGACAAGTACGTGCTTGTCCCCCCGTCGTCGGGGCAAGCGTCCTCACAACGTTCAGCTCATTCGTCCGCACGGTGTCCATGCTTTGCGTAATTAATTACATAACATTCGGTTAAGTTTACCTCGTAGTCAGTTCATATTTATTTTTAATGTTTTTTTTTCTTTCTATATGATCGCCAAATATTACGTCCTCGAGTATCGTAGGTATCTCACCAGTCATACTGTATACTACTAGTAATTTTGAACCAATACAACAAACACACAACAAACGTACCTAGCTTACTATTCAATAAAGTCGTAAGTACTGTGAAAGCATCACTAAAATTTCTGAAATGCTTCAACTTTATTTAAATTAATTTAGGGACGAATAACTCAACATTTGTTTCCACACGTAAAATAGAATTTACAGATTTCCAAAATACTCACACATTATTGAAAGTTTCCAAATAGGGGCAGCCGATTTGCAGAGCAATAGCGGAATATCTCGTATAAAGTTTTTCGCTCAGGTGAAAATTATGCGAGCCTGAAAGTTTTCGTATGACTGAGTTACAGGGAAATGGGATTTAAGGGAAGCAGTGTTGCTTACTCTGTATTGTGTTTATATGCAAACTGTCTGTTGACGTGATATACAGGGAAACTTGGTTAGCGTGGGCTTTCTCAACTTAATCTTGGGGATTGGGAAATCTATATATTAGTAGTTTCTTTAAAGAAAACCGATACGCATATTTAGGCTTTATATACGCTTGACGATATTTTTGACTGCCTTATCATCTTATTTGGTAGAATGTTTGCTTTAAAAGTTGTAGGATGAGCTCGATTCCATTCCTTCAATTTCTACCAGAATGATAAATGTTAGTTCTGTGTCTGGATGTTCTGTATGTATTATCACCATAATTTTACAAAAACAAAGTAAACAAGTATTTTTTCACTTATCTGGTTCCGATTGTACAAGCTTTGCTTAGTTTATAGCTAGATGGCATGGAAAGAAAGAAATCATTGCGTAAATTAGAAGCCCTGCTATTGAAATGGTGGACAGTATACCATTGACATTACTGTTGAATGAATTTAGTAATTTGTCGAAAGACGCCATGTTGGTTTACAAAGTTAGGAATGTATACAGAAACAGTTTGTACATGGAAAACCTGAAAGTTTTAACCGTTTACAAATACAATTACTGTTTTGAACTGCCTTCTTGCGTGTATCGTAGGCGTAGCTTGATTAAATGTTCTCAAACAATTACCTATGTTATTTTGTAGCTATGACAGTTCCGTGGTTAGAACAATCGGTTCACACGCCGAAGGGCGTGGGTTCGAACCCCAACAAAGAGCTTGAGCTGCCAGTGAAGGAAAACATCGTGAGGAAACCATAGCTAGGTGGTATTTTCTAGTACTCCCCTGGCTAGCTACCACCCTCAAATTGAAAATCTGCCGTCAAGCGCCTGACGGTGTGTTTCGATAGTTTCACTTGAGAGTCAGTTTCATTCCAGGCCAGGAGTATTTGTCATTTTCGAGCACACCGTGACTTAACATCAGATGAGGTGTAACCAAACAGCGTGCCCAATAAAAAAGAAAAGCGACTGACCGTAAATGACATTTATTTCTATAAAAATGTCCGCCAAACCATATAGAAGGCATTCGAGCAACACATTATTCTGACACTAGGGCTGTCTCTTTGTCATTACGAACTTTCTCACGGTTGCTAACAATACACACTAGCGTATCGGTGGTATGGTAGCAAAAGCTATTTTAGCTATAGCATTGGAACAAAAATTCTGTCAAAGATGTTTTTTGATTATACCGAATTTCTCAGTGTCGTAATAAAGTGTCTCCCTTCCGCCGAGTACAGCTACCCTCTTCCTCGAGAGCACTAGTCTCACTCCCACTTCCACGTTGCGAACCCTCTGGATCTTCTGGCGACGCATCAGCTTAGCAAGGCGGCCGTACACTCCTGTACCATTCTGGTGATAAACGAAAATCATTTTCAGATAATCAAATAAACAAACTTAAGCTTGGTCCCATCGAATTATCGCTACATTCGCTGAGCTTATTATTCTTGATTTATCTTTTTATTTTTTATGTATGTACGTCAATTACTGCGATGTTATTTTGTAGACAGATTTATGTGCTTCTTTGTTATTACAAAGAGGAGAAATTTTATTAGAATAAAATACACAGGTTTTTTAATTTATTCGATTAAAATGAGTCATTTTGATGTAACAAGCAATTACATACCCGTATGAAGTTGCTTTTTGATGTTTGACAGGGTAGGTGTTGGACCACAGCTCACCTGATGTTAAATGACGATGTGGTTGATGATGGTAAAGCACACCTAGTCTGGAATGAAACTGGCCATGTGAAGCTATAGGAACACACCGTTAAATGCTTGGCGGCAGATTTTTACTTGAAAGTGGTAGCTAGCCAGCCGAGTACTAGAAAGTACCCTACCACCATGCTATGGTTTCCTTCACCGGCAGCTCAAGCTCATTAAAATAAATAAATATCGTAGGACATTACACACAGCGCCATCTGACCCCAAACTAAGCAGAGCTTGTGTGATGGAAATCAGATAACTGATAGAATACATAAATAGTATTTTTTTGTAAATACATACTGATAATACATACAGAACACCCAGACACAGAACAAACATTTGTTTATACCACAAAATGTTTGCCCTGAGTGGGAATCGCACCCACACCTTACAGCTCTTAAGGCAGACATACTACCAATGAGCCAACGGGGCTGTAAGATTCATGTCATTGATAGTAAACAACTACCAGGAGTACTAGAAATATATTGTCCGCCTTTTAAGGTATCAGTAACAAAAACATCATCAATGTGATAGATTAAATTCCACTCACTTCCAGAATCGCCAATGAAGAGCTGTGACTTTCCACTACCAGCTCATATCCATAATCTTTCATGGCCTCCTCCAAAGCTTGCAAGGTTCCTATAGGCCTCTCTTTCGCAGGCCTCGCGAGGAGACTCGTCAAGTTAGCAGAGTACATGTCTCCGATGACGTACGTAGCTCCGAGAGATATCAGGACGGAGACCAGGCGAGCTTTATGCGTGCTTGATGGTTCCTTGCTGGACGCTAGAAAATAAGCAAATTTCTTAATACAGAAATAGGCTTGCGTTTGACCGCTCTCTCGCTTGATAATAAGCGAAGAAGCGCTCTACGATGGAGCACACTTGAAGAAACCAATTCACTCCCGACTTCAACATCATCATCATCATCATTTCAGCCGTACGACGTTCACTGCTGGACATAGGCCTCCCCCATTAACTTCCATAAAGACCGGTTGGAAGCGGCCCGCATCGCGCGTTCCTGCAGTCCTTGTTAGGTCGTCTGTCCACCTTGTGGGTGGACGCTGCGCTTGCTGGTCCGTGGTTTCCACTCCAGAATTTTCCATCAGATCTGCGTGCTATGTGCCCTGCCCACTGCCACTTCAACTGGGCCTTCCGTTGGGCTATGTCGGTAACTTGAAGGTACCCAAATTGTATCTATCGGGGAACACTTACTCGCGTAGCAAATTCCATTGTTTAGCGGTTCGTACGATGGAGGTGGACAGTTCGACCGTTTATTTCGAGTTTTTGGAACATTAAACGAACAGGTTCAAAATTTTGTGATAAAAAAGATTTAGTTTTTGATAAAAAAATTAATAAATATTGGATAACGTTTTACTTGCTCTAAACTATGGGAACTGGATCACCTGCTATGTGTAATGTGAAACTCTTTGTCGGGGGTCTCTGTTTCCAAAAAAGTATAATATTGGTGTCTTAAATCAAGAATAAATGGGTTTATTGTAGAAAGCGTGTTTCATCCACACCATCACTTGTGTCGGTGTTAGGGAGGAGTTTTTCAACTGGAATTGGTAGCTAACCAGCTAAGTATTTATTGCAATGCTTAAGCTCATTGGAACACACCAAGTATAGAGCTATAATCGATACACTTATAAAAATACTGTAAATAAAATTGTAAAGACGCTAACATTGCCTTAAAAAGAGTGTTGTGGTGAACCAGCAGCAGGTGTTAAGGAGTCCGAACTGGTCACGGTTTGTGCGCTGCCAGAGAGATGGCGCTGCTATCACGATCCAGAGAGCTGGGCCCGTTACCAGGAGCGTCGCGAACACCAGCGGCCATACCTGGGGAGAGGATTTCATGAGACAAAAACAAAAACATACATACTCGTAGTCGAAATGTATAAATTAAACCATCAAAAAGTTTTAATTGATAAATTTTGGTTTTTGTTGCAACTGGAAAAAGATTAGTTTGCATTTGATATAAAAAATATGAAGAGTATTGGCGAAAACGTGGAAGGGTATGTCGTATCGCTGCATCATACTTTACAAGGTAGTTTAACTCTGTAGGATAAAAAAGTGGTATTATTTTATTCAGGTGTTACTGTGCGGAAGTTCACCTTATGGTAAATTTTGTGGTATAGTGAAATAGTTATTAAAGTGAATCTAATTTAGCTTGCATGGCTCAACTTAAACCAACCAACCAAAATAAATAAAAGCTAATAAAACAGCAAACAAGCATAGAGTAGATTTCATATTTATCTAATAGAGCCTGATGTGATGTGAACTGCGGTTAGTCAAAATACTTGAAAAACACTAAAGATAACATGATACTAAAATATAGTCCTAGATAGCGCCACTCTGTCGTAGTTTCGGTCTATTTTTGTTGATCATGTTGAAGTAGTACAACGTCAAATTAATAGATGGCACTTTTTAATGACTTTTGGTTTCTTTGACTTACCTCCCATCTAAATGGCCGAATAATAGCGAGCGTTTCACTTAATTTGGCTGGAGCATGCGTGAGGAACGCGCCGGAGTCAGCCAGAGTCAGAAATGAGAATTCCACTGCTTGGAGCCGCTCCCAAGTCATAGTCACGTCACCGATGAAGAAATCTGCTTTCTTAACATACACAAAAAATATTATGATTTCCTTGTCAGAATGCGAGGGCGTGTTCAATTCTAGGAGAAGTTGATAAGACTTGCATTGTCCACTTAGGTTGAGCTTAGTTTTTTTTATTCACAAAAAAAGTAAACAAAGGTAGAATAAAAAGTGATAGTATACATAATATTGACGAACATTTTTTATTAAAAAATTAAAGGCAGAAATGTTATACCTGAACTGTCACTTTGACATTAACCTAAAATAAAATTTCTTTGTTTTTTTTTTCAGTGAATTAAAAAAACCAGAGCATAGTTACACTTCCAATTTAAAATGTTGACTTCACTTACCCTTTTCCAAATCAATCCAAGCGTCCCTTTAAAGGTGCCATTGCCAGCTATGCTAGAACCTTGACTTCTATCTGGCGGGTCGTAATACCTGTACCTGCGAAGTGAAACATCCATTATTTCTATTGTAATAGAGTTGCAATTTAAGATGTTGTGATTGTTACCTAAAATTCAGTTTGTGAGCAATTAGAGAGAGAAGTTTGTCGTCTCTGCCTCCTGTCACGTTGACTGTGGAGTCATTGTTGAACCTCACAAAATGCCATGGTGGTGCCTTAAACAAATTCAGTTAAAACATCAGTCTCTTTCTTACGTAGTCGAAAAAAAGCATAGCGCTAAAAAAAAGAAAAATAAGAAAAGTTTAATAAATTGTTACTAAATAATTAACAATCAAAGCCAGGCCGATAAATTATCTATATCTTTTAGTTATTTAAAAACTAAATTATTTTATTCAAAGCTGCACCTGCACTGCAGCTGTAGAACCGTCGACGCTAACCACTGAGCTATCATCGCTATGTTTTCTAAATAACGGTTATAAAATATTGCTAGTAGATGCTATACGTTTTGTTAAATCATATTTTATGGTTATTAATTGGTTTATACAAGTTACCGCATACTGACCAAAATGAAAGATGCTTCATTCCAAAAATTTAGACTTATTTTGGAAAATCACGTAAACTCACGTGTAGTACAGGCACGTCGAATACCCTTCCCTGGAAGTTGGTGTAAACCTTATCGGTGGAGGGCAGCACAGGTGACTTGTACATGCGACCTGACCACCAGTTCACCAGTGCCAAGTTATGGAGACGGTTGGCAGTCGCTTGGTTGTAGTAGATCCGAAAACTGTAATGTAAAACTAACGCCTTAAAAACTTTTAACTGAAACTCTAATTTATATCAAGTACGAGTATGTTTGCCGAAAACCTGGATGATCTTCAAACAATGTTAAAAGACCTATCGGATGCCTCTTTGACAGTAGGACTAAAGATGAATATGACCAAGACCAAAGTCATGTCGAACGTTTCTGGGACCTCAATCCCAATCATGATTGGAAGTGAGAGCCTAGAAACGGTTGACAGATACGTGTACCTTGGCCATACTCTATCTTTTGGCATAGAGCATCAAAAGACGGAGATCACCAGGCGCATACAGCTTGGATGGGCGGCATTCAAAAAGCTCGACGACATCCTCAAGCCACGCCATATTCCGCAGTGTCTGAAGACTCGCCTCTTTAATCAGTGCGTCCTGCCCACCATGACATATGGTGCCGAGACGTGGACGCTCACACATGAGGCTGTGCACAAAATTAGAGTCGCACAGAGAGCCATGGAGAGGTCCATGCTCGGCATTAAACTCCAAGACCGAGTTCGTAATACCGATATCCGGCGACGAACGAAAGTTCGAGACGTCGGTATCGCAATTATGAACCTCAAGTGGAGCTGGGCAGGACACGTTGCTAGGCGAAGTGATGACAGGTGGAGTAAGGTTGCAACAGAGTGGTGGCCTAGGCAAGGGAAGCGGAGCGTCGGTCGTCCAGCCGCAAGATGGGTCGACGATATCGTCACCGTCGCGGGTCGAACCTGGACCAGATTGGCACAGGACCGAGGCAGATGGCATGCAAAGAGAGAGGCCTATACCCAGCAGTGGGATAAAGAAGGCTGTGGATGATGATGATGACGAGTATAATCATAGACAGTTCAAAAGAAGCGTATAAAACACCAGCGCCCGTACCATATTCTCATGGTGATTCCCGTTAGGTACCTATTCAGGAAAAAGCTACGTGACTGTGAACCTTACTGCGCGGGTATACGATATGCGGTCGCGTAACTTTTTTGTGAGCGCCTAGCGGAAATCGCAATATTTTTTCGAAACTTTTAATATCCAAAAAAAAATCATTAATCGGTTCATAAATTTCAGGTTAATCGGTATACGTAAAATACAGTACATGTATTTATAAAACAAGCGATTAATGCAGGCATTATTTATAATGCCCAGGCATAATTAATTTTGATCTAAATGTAAAGAAAAACTTTAAATATGCTGTAGAAGACGTTTCTATCAGGAAGTTGTTCAAATACGCGGTCTAAGAGCCGAAGTTCTACTTTGATATTATACATAATTGATGATGCTAGATGCTAGTGAATTGGTGAGTTAGGGCAACACATAAAATAGCATTGACCAAAATTGCTATTCAGCGTGGGAATTATGCCAGTATATACATGGTGCAAAAGTGCCCATAATGGGCACCAGGTACAGTCCGGAGCGGAGTTTTTGACTGATTTATTGTTAGACTTGTCTATTTTAAATTTGACTTTCCATATTTATACAAATGGTTTGTAATTTTAAATAATAATTATAATATAATTTCATTACATTTTTTTCTATTAAGTAGATCTACGTTTGGTTGCGAACTCGCATGGTTACATGGTGATCTAAACCTTTTTTATTTATGACATTGTCTTGGCATTATGAATATTGCTAAGTGATCACCGGACAATCTGATAATACGTAAATACAATATTACACTAGCTACACCCCGCGGTGTTACCCGCTACATGTTTTCGGGATAAAAAGTAGCCTATGTGTTAATTCAGGGTCTCAGCTACCTCCTTACTAAATTTCATCCAAATCCGTTCAGTAGGTTTTGCGTGAAAGAGTAACAAAAATGCAGCCATTCAAACTTGCACATTTATAATATTAGTGGGATTAGATAGGATGCGGGGAAGGAAATAAATGCGTGACACGCGCTGATCAAGCAGAGCCTGCGAGTATGCAGCACCTTCTCGTTAAGATTTTCTATTCTAACCCAGAAATCATCACTGACAGATCCGTCTTGTATAGGTCTCGTTGGTCTCGTTTTTTGTCACCCCAGAAATCCTCTAGTCATAGGCACAATATACATTATGTATAATATCTTATTAATTTAATTAGTTCTATGGTTATTATCACATTGCCTTCTCATATTAGTCCGTTTTTAAAATGCATTATCTATAATATCTAATTAATCACTTGGTCTATAACCATATACATAAAATATACAGATTGAATTGACAACCTTCCTTCCTTCGAAGTCGGTTAACTGAAACAGTTTTGAATATGTTTTCCATTTATCTACTGATTCTCAAAAGGGGTGTTCAAAGAGTTTTATATTACTTATACAACTGAAAGTTTTGTAACAATTTCTACCGGCAAAAGTCCGTCAAAAATTCTCAACTTTAATATTTCCCCAGCGCAAGCAACAGTCGTTGATTGTTCAGCATCAGAAATCGCCTCGGGGTTGTTCTAAAAATTACATTTCTCCCGTTGCTTTCACCCCCTAGACTTACCCTTTATTACCCCCTAGCTCTGCTCCTAACCCCTAGTATTACCTCATGATGGTAGAGAACACTGGTCGGCCATCACGTACCTTGTAATTCGATTGGGCCGAACGCCGATTGAAAGTTGGCCGAAACATATTTTGTGAGTGCCAAAGAAAATATACGGTTGGTTGGCTTGCTACAAAAAGCTGCTTAACGTTAACAAACTCTGGACATTTTTCTATGTACTATTCTAAAGAGGAAAGATTTGTTTGTTTTTGTTGTTTTTTATGATTTTTTTTAAGTTAATGTGTTCAATGTTTTTTTTATTTTTTAAACCTTAGTGGGAAGACACTGTCTGCAGCAACACAGCGAAGGCTACAGCTGCAGGCAGGGTTACTATACATACCTGTACTATTTTGTTGAACCATTAAATTTATTAGTATTTGTATTTGTATTTGTTTGTTTGTATTGAATAGGCTCCGAAACTACTGGACCGATTTCAAAAATTCTTTCACCGTTGGGAAGCTACATTATCTCCGGGTGATATAGGCTACTTTCTGTCCCTGTATTCCCACGGGAATGAGAACTACGTGGGTGAAACCGCGAGGCGTCCGCTAGAAGGATATAAACAAGCAAATTTCAGATGATTGATTCAGGTGTTATTTTGCGGAAGTTCATTTTAAGTGTGATTTTTTTTTAAATTGTTGTCAAATGTAATGAAATGAAATTTTTTCACAATAAATAGGGTTTACACTGATGTTAATATTGAATTAGTTCTCCTATTTTACCGTAACTCTGCATCTGAATTTGGTCAAGAAAAAATTGCAGAAAATATTAGAAATTAAAAAAAAAAGCATTGTCAAGTTTGTTATAGATAAATAATCGTATAGCTAATAATTTAAAATAACAATAAGTAGGTCATAATTATGTTTATGTCAAGTTAGTTGAATTTAAATCTGCATCACTGTTATAACTAAAACGACTGTTGAGCGAAAATAAACTAGAACAAGCAAATATCACTTTACACTGACAGCCCCGTTGGCTCATTGGTAGTATATCTGCCTTGAGAGCTGTACGGCGTGGGTTCGATTCCTACTCAGGGCAAACATTTTGTGAATAAACAAATGTTCGTTCTGTGTCTGGGTGTTCTGTATGTATTATAAGTATGTATTTACAAAAAACAAAGTATTTATGTATTCTATCAGTTATCTGACTTCCATGACGCAAGCTCTGCTTAGTTTGGGGCCAGATGGCGCTGTGTGTATAGTCCTACGATATTTATTTATTATTTATTTATTTATTATTTATTTATTTATAACTTTCAATGTTCACGGGAAAAATATCTCAGTTCGATAGACTTTGCAAAAAAACCATATAAACCGCTCGGAAATTCCACGTGACAATTGTTTTAGCAAATAAGACAGTCATTGTAATGCCGTTTGCAATTATTTGTGGAGCTCTCCCCAATGGCTGCCATTATGCAGTGGCCTAATTATTGAAGAGGTACATTATTAATAATTATGCCGGTTACTCGTACATTACTGGAATAATACCGTTGCAGTATTGCAACTTCTACGTGAGCAATGTTGCTATATAAACTGTTACGAGTAGAATTGTATCACATATAATTATATTAATTTCTCTAAGAGATTGTAATTGAAGGAACCAAAGTCACTGACATAACTGACAACTGACAGTGGTAGTTTAAAAAAAAAGTAAAGATATTATGATTCTATAAACCTGCAGCCGATGCCTGCAGTATAGCTAAGGTAATTGTAAGCATAAAAATTTGGTCACTGTTTCACACCATGGAATGAAAACCAAATTAACGTTGATTCGTGAAAGTAAGCTTGTTTATTTTTAACGTTCCGGATATGTGACTTGATTTATTTTAATGATGAACAATGATCACATGCACAATGGCAAACACGAGTCCGAACTCAATATGGTATTGACTGTTAAGCCGCTGTTTCGATGATTTCATTATATCAGTATTTAAACACGATTTTATTTGTAAATGTGGGGCAGATTAATAAACTGAACAATGAAATGTTTGGGCTTTAAAAAGTTAAGGCAAATTTGTATATTTTGTCAAAAATCGAAATCACAATTCGCAAAGATGAATTACATTATACTACAACATAGTTTCTAATGCATTCAAGATGTTTTCAATTTCTAAGTAAAATAGCTTCCTAAAAAATCCTAAGTCTTCCAATGTTCCAATGAACAAGCTTAAGGTGGTTCGATTTTCATACAAATAAATTTTTGCCATTTATGGACAAATGGAGCATAATTTTATAGTGACATCACAGCTAGTGGCATTTATTTTGGTCTTTATTTGTGGTAAATCACAATTGCTTGAATAAAACAGTAGATTATTAGCATGAAATCAAATTTATGAATTTATGATTTAAAAAAAAAAACAGTAGGGGAGAAGTGGCATGAAAGAGCCAGTTTACTAAACGGAGCAAAAAAATATAATTTGAATGAAAAAAATGATGATTTTTTTTTGTTCAACCATTATTTATTTATTAAAGTAGGTAATTTCATACAAAAAAACCTTAAACGCTATAAAAAAATCAACGAAATATTAATTTTTAAAAATTGTGTATTTTGGCTCTTTCATAACATTTCGGTATTGAAAGAGCTGCTAAAAGTTATGAAAGAGCCGTCTGTATTATAAAGTGTTATTTTGAAAATTATGAAAAATATTAATAATTGCACCATTAAAAAAAAACATTTCAGACAATTCTAACAAAAAAAATTCTTTGAAACAAATTACATTTTTAAGAAATTTTTATTTCTGTCAGTCATTTTAAGTAATTCGAACAAACACTTTAATCTTAACAAAATATTATGCAGTCGCATCTATTAAAATAAATAATCTCAACATATTAGAGGCGTATTATTTTTTAGTAATACCACTGAATTTTGCATTGAAACCAATCTTGATCAGTACAAAACTTCACTGAGTGCTTCTTCAATTACCGATTTTTTTGGTCTTTTTCGTTTTTTTGGACCAGGCTTTTTCACGATGCAATACCTGAAGCAAATAATTTAACAATATAAATAAAAAAATGCATATTTATTATTATTTTATTTTATTCTCAAACTTCAAAAACTCTTTCATAACTTATTTTAAAAAAAAATATTACCTTCAAAATAACAATATTATCAAAACTTTTACGTCTCAGTTTTTACACAGCTGCAAGGCCAAATATATGCACAAACTCAATTTACAATCAATTTACCTATATTTATTTCCGATAAAATACCAAAAAACTAGTTAAATAAAGCAAACTTACTTACTTTTTAGTGCCAAAAACTTTAACTCAATGTGACGGCGTCCGCTGATTTCGGCGAACTGTCAAATGTTTGTGGGTGACGAGAAATCAGTGTTGCCACTTATAAATAAAATAACCAATCAAATCCAATCATAAACTACTGTAATAATGTAAGTGGCTCTTTCAAAACCTGGCTCCTTCATGCCACTTCTCCCCTAGATTATGCCAAATAAATGTCAGTAGCTGTGATTTCACAGTAAAATTATGCTCCATTTGTCCATGAATGGAAAAAAATATTTGTATGGAAATCAAACCACCTTAATTAAGAAAATTAAAAAAAAACAATTTTTTTTTTAATTTTTTGTGCCTAACGGTTAACGGTTAACGGTTGTTAATGGTTTTTTTTTCAAAAGTCACATATCAGATGAGATGGCGGCCATACGCAAACCTATTTATTACAAAACAACATTAGGCCTCTCCCAAGACACGCTACTTAGCCCTATCCACAGCTTTTCGCTTCATTTCAAGCTTACGTATATCGTTGCATATCCATCCATCGCGTCCATTTGTATTGTTAATATACGTATAGTTATAATGATGTATTTCCGGTGATATAAAATACTTTACACGCTCTCCCTAGGGTTGGTGATGACTGCGACTCTCATTGCCTCCTTCATCGTAGTAAGGAACTTGTCACTCACTCTCCCGTATGGCCAGTAGAACATGTACAACAAGGTTCGATGTATTAGGTTGCTTTCTGTCAGCTGGAACAAACATAGATATAAGCAACAAGGTCTTCGTAACAGGAGGTCGTTTATAGGCGCTACAATCTTAAACTTATAATTACTTACCTCTGTTATGATGATTTCACATTCGTAAGGCTCGCAGAGGACAAGGCTTGTGCGTTCATCGGAGATATCGAGAGCTTTCTTCAAATATGCGTAATACTGAAAGTATTACAAACATGAGAATTGTTGGATTGGTAAATTGATGGATTTGGCAAAATTTTGTATTATTTTACATAAAAATGTTTCGTTTCATTTTAATTAATGAAAGGCTGAAATTCAGCAACTATATCTCATCGAGTACCACGTAAAAACAATACATTTAAAAGCGCTTGTTAGTAGTACAATAAATAATGAAGGTAACCTCATGATTTCTTGGAGCTTTCGTAATTTAGACTTAGGAAGATTCAGTTATTTATTTTTGTTATTTTTTTTTAGTTATAATTATATGCAATGTTACGAATTATATGCTAGTTTCTCAGTCTCGACTAAGCGCTCGAAGAGTCAACACGTCCTGAACACGCGACATTTCGTGTAGAGGCGAAACACGTGCCAGTATTGTTAAATTAGTGAAATTTAAATCCTCATCACTGTTGTAACTGATGCGACTGTCAAGCGGAAATGAGCTAGATATATATACCTTGAATATTCAAAATGAACTTCCGCAAAGTAACACCTGAATCAATCAATCAATTATATGCCATTCAAAAACTCGCGTTAGCTTAATGATCCAAGATCCCAGGGCCCCAGACATTACTTATTTTCTCAGAAATAAAATGCATGGGATAAAGAATCCACATATATATATATATATGTATATTATTATATATATATAATCTACTATTCGTTGAGTTTTAAAAGAGATTTTGTTACTCTCTCTCTCTCATCTCTGAGTCGTCTTCCGTTTTCTACAAAAATATATGTACACTGCGAAGTATCTAGGATTATTTTCTTACCTAGTTTTCTGAGAATCTCACAAATTCCCGTCATAGGAAATAAATGATGAAAATACATATACTCGTTTTTTCTTTGGAAATATTTCTTAGATAGATGTAGGTATTATATTTTCGTATTATCATTGTATTTCTATATGAAGTAGACAAACATTTGCCTACCTAAACGCCTGATGGGCTACAGTGCGGCCGAGGATGGAACACAATTTAGAAGAAATCTATTTTACTACAACGCCTAACAATATTTCCATTTTTTTTATGGTTGACTCAGCTCAGCTGATGACAAATGACGGAATATGCGAAGATGGTAAACACACCTAACCTGGAATGGAGTAAGTCTGCCGGAAAACACCGTTAAGTGCTTGGTGGCAGATTTTCTACATGGTAGCTAGTCGAGTAGGTAGTAGAAAATATCCTACCAACATGCTATGGTTTCCTCACGATGTTTTCCTTCACCGGTAGCTCAAGCTCATTGTTGTTTAATTGCTTTAAATCGACTCGGTCTTAATCAGTTTTTGTTTCATTACGTACCATCTCTTTATTTTCTTGCGCCGCAATGTCGAGGTTAATAACCTGTATGTTGTGTTCACTGAGCAGACATAGAAGTTCGAATACATCTTCCGATCTAGACAGAAGAAAATTATTAGTGAGCGTAAATTTGGCAGCGGTTATTTGTTGGAGATGTTTGGTGTTCAGACATAACGTCCGTAAGTCGTTAGTTCTTATTATTTTCAAAGATATATTTCGTGGCCTAATTGACGTGAAGTGTTACCAAGACGCTAACGTATGCTTGTTATAATGCAGAGTTCCTCAAACTTTTTAGTTTCGTTTTTAAAAACTAGCCATGTTTTTTGGTGCAGGGTAGTGCTTAACTAATGTTGCATTTTTACAAATTTATTAAGTGCATAAGTGATACCTGGTACAATAATCACGATCAAACGGCTAGACAAATTTTGATGAAATTTGGTATGGAGGTAGCTGAACCCCTGGAGTAACATAATTATATACCAAAAATGTAGCGGGTAACACCGCGGTGCGCAGCTAGTAATTTATGTAAACAGAAATTTTTAAATATTCTAGTTAAGAAACAACTGTTTATATATCGACGGTCCCTACGTGCATAAAAGACCTTCGATATTTTCACACACGTCTATCAAACGCTAAGGAAAAAAATGCCAGTTGTTATTGACTAATACCTGATATTAGTAGAATTTCCTCTAACAACTGTGATCGCCTTAGATGGTATTCCCTGAGCTATATCCTTCACAGCTACAGCAAAGTCCTTGGGCAGTCTCCCCATTGTATCTGACGTCACTTCCTGTATATCGAAAAAACCAACTACTATCCCCGGGAAACAGAATAACAGCAATATTTTCCTCATAATTAGGATATATTAAATTAATTAGCTAATATAATATGCCCTCCTTTGTGTTAGTAGACTGTGAGAGTGAACTGCTAATGCGAGTAATATTTCTGGTAATAGATTATTCTGTCATAGATTAGTCGTTCAGAAAAGACAGCTTTCTATAAGCCATAATAAAATTTGCCCTATTACAAATTTATTGAACGCAGAATCAGAATCAGAATATGCTTTATTGTATCGCTGTGTACAAAGATGTTACAAAAATATAAGTATCAACAGCGATATCCGTCACGGACATGCAATATTTTAAAACACTATTTGAATTAAATTTATGATGAGATTTATGATCTACCTATAATAAATATTTTATGAATACTAAAATAATTATCTAAATATTATAGTCTTAAATTAAATGGCACAAATGGAAATAAACAATAAAATTTCAAACTTAAAAATTATCATCAAAATATTCTTTTGGGTCATAAAATGTTTTAGAAATTAGTAACTTAATAATTACATACTTATATGATTAAGTAAAAAAGTACTTTTTTATTTGTGTAATAAGCTGCATTGGAACATTGCACTTCACTTAATATCTCTTACTGCATAACACTTAACACCTCTCGATGTTAAATAAAGAGGCGGTCTACTATGGAGCACGCTTCCCTTGAAAAAACTGATTCACTCGCGTTTTTAAGATGCCCAGATTATTCGGACAACACCCATTTGGACATAGCATACCACCGTTTCTAAAAAAAACGGAATCATACAGTTTCTTTTGAGATTTTGGAACATCTTCCATAAAACGATGTCACTCTGGCCGTCGGATAGAAGAATAGTCAATAAGAATCTGAAGCACACTTACCAAAATTTACTTGGTGGTAGATCTTCTTAGTAGGATGCACTTCATCATCATCATCATCATCATCATTTCAGCCGTAGGACGTCCACTGCTGGACATAGACCTCCCCCATTGATTTCCATAAAGACCGGTTGGAAGCGGCCCGCATCTAGCGCGTTGCGGCCTTTATTAGGTCGTCTATCCACCATGGGTGAACGTCCTACGCTGCGCTTGCCGGTCCGTGGTCTCCACTCGAGAACTTTGCAGCCCCATTGGCCATTAGTTTTGAGTGCTATGTGCCCTGTCCACCGCCACTTCAACTCGCTAATCCGTTGTCGGTAATTTTGGTTCGTCTACGGATATATTAATTCCTGATTCGATCTAGTAGGGAAACTCCGAGCATAGCCTTCTTTATCCTCCATATTCTCCATATTTTCCATCCTAGTCAGAGACCACGTTTCAGCGCCATAAGTCATCACTGGTAACACACACTGGTCCGGATGTACTTAAGTATTTGGAACATAAAGCTTTATATTATGCTAAATCGTATTTAATAGTATCAATTCCAAAGTACAATGCAACACACAATACTATGGAATAGTAAAATAATTATTCGCAAAGTCAAAATGATATGTAGTATTTTATTTATCTGTGGTTATATTTTGCATATTTATATTGACGCAGATTGAATAAGTTTCGAAAACTGAAGATCGTATTTGATCTTCACCCTTCCATGAGAGGTAGGCAACTAAAGACCTCCGTCACATCTACATATTCCCTACTCCATCTATGCCGCGTGCAGTGAGCGTGACAGGCTAAGATTGGCGTTTGACGTTTAAGTGCCTACTTTTCATCGAAGGCTAGAATTCACGGACATATCAACTATTAGGCATGAAACATGCGAAACAGTAAAATCCGTAATTGTGGCTTTATAGCTAAACGATACTTTAGCCCAGTAGTCAGCGTGGTCGGTTTATGCGCTGAAGGGCGTGGGTCAAGGAAAACATCGTGAGGAAACCATAGCGTGACGGTAGGATACTTTCTAGTACTCGAAAGGCTAGCTACCACCCTTAAGTTGTAAATCTGTTGCCAATCTTCTAACGGCGTGTTCAGGCAGTACCTCCACTCGTTGGTTTCCTTAAGATGTCTTTCCTTTTCCAGCAGCTCAAACTCATTGTTGGGATTTGAACCCACGCCCAATTGCTCTAACCACTGAGCTAAAGACGCTACGAATGACGCCTTATGTACTTATTCTGAATCCAACTCCAAGAAAACTATTTTAGACAACAACGCCGCATTTTTAGCTTTAAATGTAAATAACGACGATATTCAATAGATATTTATAAAAGGTTCGCATTTGACTACATCCTGTCTAATGTAAAGTGACAATCTAGGATGTAACACGGTTACTTAAGAGAAACCTATTTACTCTTGATTTTAAAGACCCTATATTGTATTGTATTCAAATCTTCTCTACAAAATACGGACGTAGAAGTTTAGGCCTACAGGAATTTATTAAACCTGTCCTTTGGTCTATAAGTTAAAGACTTAAGGGTCGGCATGACCGATGCCCTAAGAGCTTTGCCGTGTTGCTTTCGGGGCACCTTTAAACGTAGTGGTACGACTAAAGATTAGGGGCCAGTACTCGGTTCAGATTGCTATGATTGATGGTTGGGGTGAATGTGCACTGCATTAAGTAGAAAAGGAATAACGACATGTCTCAAGATCAAGCTATGTGTTACGTCATTAATCACAATGTATAAATGTATAATGAATTTGTATGTAAATTTTGTAAGTATTTCTACAAGTAGATCTATATTTTTGTTTTACTTAAACGTATTTATTTACTCACGTTTAATTATATCGGAAGCTCTGACTACAGTTTCGGCGACATGCGGTGGCCTACATCATGGAGGCAAAGCCGAGTACAACGCGCGCGCGGCCTCGTCTTATTTCACACTGTGAACCAACCGCAAGATATAGTTGGAGCTATATAGTTATATAGTTTTTATGATAAAACGTAATGATACAAACGAGACGCTCTCCTGATGGTAAGAGATAACGCCTGGCCATGACCATTGCAGCGATACACAGAACTTTGAGTGACGAAACAAAGTCCAGAGCATCGCTGCTTTGGCACTCATTACTTTGAGATTTTCGATGGTTAGTCTCAACAGCCCAGTTCTTTTTTTTTTTTTTTTTAATACGGATATGTCCGCGTTTGACCACCAACTCGCCTGATGGTAAGCGACGATCCCCAGTTACTTCGCTAGCTGCAGTACCCGTCAAACCGGAACACAGTAATGTTTACACACTACTGCTTAGCGGCAGAATAATTGCTACTGCGGTTGTACCTAGCTAAACGACTTCCTTCATGTCAGTTTAACGGTTCTATTTTGTTTTTTATCTTGTTCCAAGTCTCTCAGCGAACTATAGAACTAACTATATCTAGTGTTTTACTTTAGGTATTTATATTTAATGTTATTTGAGAATATAGCCAACCAAACCAGTATTACATGTTGAGTAGATGATTTGAAGGCTGACAGGACGTAGAATTATTTATCAAGCTCTAAATACCAAGTATCGAATAGACACGAATACGATTTGATGTGCATGTTAGGATAAAAGTCGACTATGTTCAAACGTACCAAAGTTCAATGTCATTCTACTTAGATTTTTTTTGTGACACATTTTTTTAATGTAAAAGTAAGGAGACAAACATGACGCTCTTCTTATGGTAAGAGATAACGCATGACCATAATCAACAAGAACTTATAAGTTTATATAATCCTGACACAAATAATGAGCACTGACTTTTTTTTGATGCACTAAACACTGCAGCGATAATTCTCTTATCTTCCTACTGTTATTTAAAATTTGTTGTGTCAATATTATATAGTTAAATTTTTTACTTGTATGTGTTGTTTGATATCTATTGTCTTTTATAAACGAATGTTTCCTTTGTTTCTCTATTTCTTTATATACTTCTGTTTGACCGTAAACTTGCGAGAATACGGTCTACGATGGAGCACTCTTACTTAAACTAGTAGAACAATTCACTCGCGACTAGAAGGAACCCAGATTGTATCTAACGTGGAACACATACTCAGTATTTATAAACTTCACTTAAGATAGGTCTATACAGAACTGATCTATTAAATTTTATTTAAATTTGTGAAAACAAATCTTAGCTAAATCTGTTGCGATCGATTTCTAATCTAAAAGTTTAACACTTTTTAGTAATTAAAAAATAGTGGTTTATATCGCATAAATATTGGAGGACATTTCACACAGCGACATCTAGTCCCAAACTAAGAAAAGCTTGTACTATGAGAACTTACTTGGCTTATAGAATACTTACATATTTTTTTTATTTTTAAATACATAATTATAAAACATACAAAACACCCAGATATAGAACAAACATTTAAATTCGTAACACAAATGATTGTCCTGAGTGGGGTTGAACCCACGTCCTTCAGCTCTCGAAATAGATGAGCTAACGAGGCAGTCGTTAATGTTCTCAAAGATGTGTGAAATCTGTTAACTCGCACTTGGTCAGCGTGGTCTTCTATCAGTGAGATCAGGTCCATACCCAACAGTTTAGCGATGATAGCTCAGTGGTTAGTGCGGTCGGTGCGTACGACGAAGAACGTGGGTTCAAACCCCAACAATGAGCCTGAGCTGCCGGTGAAGGTAAACATCGTGAGGAAACCATAGCATGGGGGTAGAGTACTTTCTAGTACTCGGCTGACAAGTTACCAACCTCGAAAATCTGCAGCCAAGCATCTAACGGTGTGTCCTGGCAGCCTCACTTAAGAGCCAGTATCATTCCAGGCTAGGTATGTTTCCTATCTTAGACTACAGTGTCATTTAACATCAGGTAATCTGTAGTTAAACACATAACGCCTATTAACAATAAAAAAAAGGTATAGTTTATAATAACAGTGCTAATTCGAAGCCATTAAGTATACTAACAAAATTCCCACAATTAACTCGTTTTCGAAAACAGCTGATGCTTTTACGCTATAAACTCTCGTGGGGTTTGTCACGTTAAGATCAAGTGTTGAGTATCCTGCACTCTACACCGTCTCTACACTTCACTTTCCACTCTCCAGAGACGTAGGTTGGGGGAACATTATAACATAGTGACACCGTAATGCAGCCACGCCTTTGTCTTGCCCTGAATAACTAAATAGCGCACCTGCCTTGCAGTGAGACGATGTATCTTTGAGTTTTGGTATGCCAGTTTAGATTACGAAGGCTTTGAGAAATTATAATGTGTACTTTGTGGAATATGCTTGCGTGGAGTTAATTTTTAAATTGCACATTTTGGTTGGAATTTGTTTGCTTTGTTATTTATAAATGGAATTAAGCACAACAAAATTATTGTTTAAATAATACTTACATACAAAAAATCTTTGAGCTGAAGAATTTAATTTGATTACGCTATTAATTTGACAACTTGTAGGTTGATTTTTTTCATAAAATTTATCATTCATCATCATCAAAATGTATTTAATGTACAAAGTTAACTCGCCTCCAGTTTTAGTATCCGTAAGTTATGTCTATCCTATTATAAAGACGAAAGATTTTATTGTTTGTTTGTATTGAATAGGCTCCGAAACTACTGAAATGATTTCGAAAATTCTATCACCGTTGGTAAGCTACACAATCCCCGGATAACATAGGTACTTTTTATCCCTGTATTCCCACGGGAACGGAAACTACGCGGGTGAAAACCGCGAGGCATCCGCTAGTATAGAAAAAATAGGCAAGTCTGAGTTCGACTAAATCTACAAGTTAAATAAATGTAGATACTCCGACGAAAAGTGAGTAATCCCGCATAAACAAAACGTACGTCAGTATCCATTATAATTATATTTATTTTTGCTTTAAATAATTATAATGTTTATTTACTTAGTTCGATTTGTAAAAAGAACAATACGAGTTAATTTAACTACCTTAAAGATGTCACAATGTCGCTGCCATATAATGTTTCCTTAAGAAAATTGAAACAAAACGTTTGTGGAATTTTTAAAAAGGCTTGGTAAATATGGATGGGGATATTACAAAGTCCCGGGTGGAGGAATGCGGGATGGCCTGCGGGCAGGCCGCAGCCTTGCGGGTCGGTCCTGTCCGCATCACGCGGTACATGTGTAGAGAAGCTGTTAGCTTCGTTGTAAAAAGTATAAATCATCACATTACTAAAATAGTTATTTATATTGTCAATCGGCTTCAATCGAAAGCCAGTTCTTATTCCAAGTCAAGCATCGCACCAATTAGATCACACAATTAAGAGAGCTGCGATCGAACACCTAACCTGTCAAATATGATAATACTTACACAAACAAAAAATCCGCAGAGATTGACGATTGACGGGAAAAAGCCAAAATATCACAATAATTTATTTATTAAGATTAAAAATTCGAAACTTCATTCGTATATATACATATGTTTACAATTCTTGACACTGAAACGTACGGACCTAAGACGATACGAACGTTATCAATTGAAAGTAATCCGAAATGGCAAATCCCATACAAAATTACAATTTCGCTTTTCAATTTAGCTTGTACATTACAGTGTCTATACAAGAGAACAAAATAAAAAATATTGAAATCGGTCGAGCGAGACGACTACATGTATAAATATGAAGAAAACCAATATATCTATACATATAATAACAATATACAGTCAAACATTAAATCAAAATATTTAGCTGAGTTTACTGTGTGTGTTTAGTGAGTGTAAACTAACCTTTTTGTTATTTCGCCAACCGTATTACGTAGCTGTTCTATCTGTTTTATCCAATCATGTCCGGAAGAAATCACTCTAGGCGATAATGCCTGTACTATTAATTAATCATTATGCTATTTTTTGAAGTTAATTTAAGCGATTGAGTGATTTTTATTAGTTGCAACAGTTGTACCTGATGTTTAATTTTGTTAACGTTAATTTTAAATTTTGCATGCCGCAAGGCAGAATATGGCGCTCGTAATCATTTTTAAATATCTATTATACCCATATACGCAATAAATGAATTATGAAAAAACATTTCCAAGTTCTCGTTACCGACATGCTAATGTGACGTGGTAATACCCATGCCAGCCTTTTTTTTTAAAAAAAGTGTTAAAATATGACGGTGTACAAAAAAGTTATATTCTATTCTAAAAACTGATATATACATTTTTTTAAAGAAACAGTAGTTTTCACTTTCAATCAGATTCTAAATTATAATTTTTATTTAATTTTTATTGTTGTGTTTGTCGCTTCCATTTCCGAGCCGTGCCACGTGAAAACCTTGGAATTTCGTGATTACACTCAAAGTGCAGAGATATTAGAATAACGCCGGATGCACCCCGCGGCGATTCCGTAAATTATATTTGCAAATCGTATCTCATCTTCAAAGAGTTGAGTTTAAGAAATTTAGAGTTTTAGAAATAGTTTTGGCTGCCTTGTTAGCTCATTTGGTAGTGATCTTGTGCTGAAGGGCGTGGATTCAATTACAATTCGGAACAAACCTTTGTTTGTCGGATTTCTTAATGTTTGTATTTTAAGTACAATCACCTAGGCAACCGAGTTTTGCTGTGTGTATGCGAAATGTGACACTTGGAAATACACGTTTTTCTAGCGATGACTCCGAGCTCGCTCTCGATGTAATTACAAATATGACAGTCCTGTTGGTTCATTGGTAGTATATCTGCTTCAAGAGCTGAAGGGCGTGTGTTACTGGTTATATACAAATGTTTGTTCTGTGTCTGTGTGTTCTGTATTTATCGTCAGTATATATATACAAAAAATAGTGTTTAAGTATTCTATAAGTTATGTGACTTCCATTGTACAAGTTTTGCTTAGTTTGGGGTCATGTGTCGCTGTGTGTAATGTTCTACGATATTTATTTATTTATGTAATTTTTGCCTGGGGTATGTGGAGAAACTAATAAATGAATTTGTTTTGTTTTTAGAAATACATTGTGAGATAAATCACAATTCAACATTACCTAAGATAAATTTCGAACTACTTGCACAAATTGATGTTCTGCGTAACGTACCAACTTCTAATACCATAGATTGTTGCAAAATCTTTAGAGAATTTAATAGGAAACTTCTTGCGGGTAGTTAAAGTTCTGTTGTTGTAGAGTTCGCGTTAGTGGCCTCTATAAACACAGATTGGCCATAAATATCTTGCTATAATGTTATCATAGGACTTTGGGCCTTGCCGAAGAGGGCCAGTTTGTTTTTACTGGACTATACTTTAGGGAAGATGATATTAAAATGATATCTTCAATTTCATGAAGGATTTTTATGTGCACGTGACTAGTGAGGACAATTTCAACAAACTTAGCTCCAACTTCTGACACCACAATCTAAGTAGGTCTCTAACAATCTAAAGCTGGTTTTTGTTTTACTTGTTTATAAAAACATTTTTTATTTCTTTTAATTTTTATTGCCATCCAGCGTGGCAATGCTGCCAGCATTCTGGCCACATATCCCTCCTCTGACGGACTTTTAGATTAAGTTTTTTGTATTTACATGTATTAATTTAAGATTTTTTTCTTATTTATAAAAAAACATTTGTTTGACATTTTATTATACACTTGACATTATTTAATATTTGATTGACATTTCTAATAATCATTTGACGTTATTGACATCTATTCTATTTACTGGACATTATTGTTATTATTAGTGACATTAGTTTATTTATGTATTTTTAGGCGAACTCTTCCAGGCAACCATAGTATGGAATTTAAAATATTAAACTAATTGCCACAAACATATTTTATAATAACATTAAATAAATACCACCACATGATATTACTCAACTCAAAAACTCACAAAATAATTCTTACATTTTTACAAAAATGTAATTTAGTAATAAATTATTGCGTGTAATAATTGTATATTTTATCGTTACAATAAGTCTGCTTCTATTGTGATCGACATGAAAGCAACTTCCAGGAAATCGAATTATTCCCTGGGCAAATGATTGTTCATTCGTTTATTCCTAGAAAATTAAATTCATCAGAAATTCGCTACGTAGAAGCAATTAACGTGTATGTGGTACAGCAAAAAGGTAAAATACGAGTTTTGAAGAGAAATATTAACAAACCTTCGAGCAATGTAAGCATTTGTAATTTTTTAGTTAGAAGTAGAAATTAGCCTCATCGAGCCCCAAACTAAGCAAAGCTTGCACTGTGAAACCCAGATATCTAATTGTAATTTTTTTCTAATACCTACATACTTATTGACTACCCTGTTAGCACATTTAGTAATATATCTGATTCAAGAGCTGTAGGGCGTGGGTTTAATTCCCATCATTTATACGATAATAAATGTTCGTTTTGTACCTGGGTGTTCTATATATATTATAAGTATGGTACTTGGTAGTAAATTTCCTTAGCAGGAAGTCCTCTAGGTAGGTACCACCGCAGTACTAGATATTCTGCTGCCAAGCAGTAGTGTTCATAACATTGTTGTGTCCCTACTGCAGCTAGCGAAATTACTGGGCTGTTGAGACTAACTCTATCAAAAGTCTCAAAGTAATGAACGCCGAAGCAGTGATGCTCTGAACTTTGCTTGCGATGGTCATAGACAGGCGTTATCTCTTACCATCAGGAGAGAGTCTCGTTCGTCTCATTACTTTTTAAATAAAAAAAATAAAATTAAAATTTACGCTAAGCCGTTTCACTTATACAAAAAAAAGCTATATCACTGCCACATGCTTCTATTGTACTCAGACAGTCGTAAGACAATTATTGCGATCATTATCCGAGAATTAGGCTCGCGTTTACAGAATCGTCGCATCGTTAGCCATCAGCAATGTTCGGCTAAATACGGCTGCTTTTAATTAGGTAAGGATTATGGGCTCTCTGGCAGTTTCAATGCCACTGAGAGCCGATTAGCGTAATATTAAAGGAGTGATTGTTTCCATATTTAAAAGGAAACTTTAAGGGTGCGGTTTGTCTTTGGCGCAGTAACGAGAATGTTTTTTTTTTCAAGTGAAAACCTTTTTGAGCTGCTTTGAGTAAGCTTAATTATATTAATAGTAATCAAGAAATATATCTATTTTTTGCAAACCAATGTCATAATAAAAAAAGTTAAAATTATCGGCGAAAAACCTGGCGTGTAATTGAATCACAGAAAACACATTGACTAAGGCTTGGTTAACTTTAAGCAACGTTTATAAGTAAGGTCATTAGAGGAAACGTAATTACAAGATATATGGTAAGTTGTGAATCTAAAATGTATAGTTTGCAAAAGTTTGAAATTTGTATGTACATTTTAAGGCAATACGAGTTATATACTCTTAAAAACACCCCACTACATGTACGCACAAAACACCCCACTGCACCAGTGATACACTTGTGCAGGACTTATCGCCTTCACTTCAAATAAAAATATGTTTTTAAAACTAAAACTGTACATGACATTTGGAATGTAGGCACATTCCAAAAGTCATTATTCTAAAACGGTTAAAACGACTAGCTTCCGAAGCGATGTTTTTCCGTTAAAGTCCGGAACCAGCGAAGCGGCGCGGGAATTCAATTCGCTCTGACCGCTGGAAAACTGTTCCTCCATCGATGGAAAAACTTTGGAAAAAACACCAGATTTATGGGCTAATACTTTTACAATGTCATGCTACATTTCATTTTTGAAAATCATCAGCAGATATCGGTTTACATACGTTATTTTTGCTGTTAAATTTTTTTATGGTTGACAGTCTAGGTATTTTGACTACAGCTCACCTGATGCTATATGATGGTTTAGCCGTAGATGGTAAACACATCTAGCCAAGAATAGAACAAGCTTTTCAAGTGGGGCTGCCGGAACCCACGCCTTTCGGTGTGTAAATTTACTTCACTAATCACTGAGCTATCATTGTTACTAAAGTTATTAGAATAATAAAAACATACGACAACATAGATAGACAACCGTCACTTAACAGTGAGCTGTGGTAAAACATCTAGCCTGTCAACCATAAAAAAAAAGATAGATGGAAACTATTTATTGTGCACTCCACAACACAAGTGGCGATTAATTTAAAATGACATAGGAACAAACATTTTCAATAGTGAAACATTTCCATTTTCTATTATTTAAAACATTTTCAAGTAAGAAAGCCTTAGTTAAAATAGAAAGGTATAAAACAAACAGGAATTATTAAGTTCGTCTTACCAGTTAAGTAACGAAGCTAAAACGTGATTCGAAGAACCTCTTAGTGACAACTTCTCGGTGTTGTTGTTTGCAGTTGGAACAGGTAAGTTTATCGAGTTATAGTTTGAGTGCCGGTAACGCGACATATGTCCCTGTTATTCGATAAACTGTTTATTTTTAAGCCGTATCGACACTGAGTGGGGTCGGATGAATTATTTGTTGCTCTCAATATAAGCAATGCTTCGAATGAACGAGGATATTGTGTAGTATATTTATGTGTATTTTTTTATTACTTGGTGGTAGATTTCCTTAGCAGGAGGTTGTATAAGTAGGTACCACGGCAGTACCAGATATTCAATCACCAAGCAGTATTGTATAAACATTACTGTGTTCCGGTTAATCTGACCCCAAACTAAGCAAAGCGTGTACTATGGAAGTCAGATAACTGATAGAATAGGTACTTTTGTTTTTGTAAATACATACTTGTAATACATACAGTACCGTATAGTACAGTACCCAAACACAGAACAAACATTTGTTTGGACTTTGTTTTGCTACTCAAAGTTCTGTGTATTGCTGCAATGGTCATGGACATGCGTTATCAACCACCAAGTAGGTTTAATAGCTTTATACATCTTTGAGAATATTCAAAACTTTTGGTCTGCAATATCTCACGATGTTTTTTTTCATCGTTTCAAGTTAGCGGTAACTCGCACATAAATTAGAAAAAGACAAAATCCTGCCAGAATCCGTGCTTTGTAAGGAAAGTCATAAACCTGCCGTACACTGGCGCGGCATGTGGTAGCGTGGGTCGGCCACGAAATTAGACCCTATCACAGACCATGCTGTTGGAGAAAGCTTATAATTCTGTCACCATAAGTTGAGGCAATTTTAAGTCTAACCACGGTTTTAGCCGACCGCACATTTGGCAACTGTCGTAGGCCGCGCTTCTGTAGGTTAGGCTTCCAATTAGGTAGCAGTCAAAGAATAATTCATGTAGGTACTATACTGTAAAAAAAACTCATTAACTTTATTTTTCAATTAAATATATTGCATTACATTACAAAGTAATAACAAATTAAATTAAAATAATTTTAACCTCTGTAAGAAAGCAATTCTGTGTATACACAAATAAGATTAGTTTGAGGTTTTCGTTGGCAACTATACTAGGTAATCCACAAACACACACACGCGCAAATACACAGTTCACACACGAATGATTTAATTTAATAAATTACAACGGCTTTTTTCCTGAAGAAAATACAGCCAGTATCGATCGAAGCCTTCAGTCTCAGTAATCAAGTGCACCCCGGAGGCAGTGGTCCGCAACGTAGACCTTAAGATCTCATCGCCTAAAAGCATTCGGCGATCGCCCGCCCGCGCTTAGTGGCCATATCGTGGTACATCGGGCGATATCTCACAGATGCTTTGTTGCTTGCCCACCGATCGGTAATTTGGATCATTGTTTATGCATAACTGAGTAAAAAAATGTTTTTTCTTTTCCGTCTATAAAGGAATATACTATGAAAGACTTTAAAAGAAAAGATAATTCCTAAACGATCGCATCCCATTATGTCCTTTGTATAGCGTTTGATTAAGTTTAAACTGAAGTCACACGATACATCTGTACTGCTCTGAAACGGTTTATTGAAAATGTTCTGTTTGCCGTGTCCTTACATCGTGCTATTTACTTATATTCATATCAAAGATAAACAAATAGCGATGCAATTCAAAATCTGAATATTTTTTTTTTATAATTGACAAGTTAGATATTTGACCACACACAGTTTATAAAAACACAGCTGCATTGGGTGTGAAGAATAAATAAAATAAATATTTCAAATTTTATTTTATTTTGTGTAGATATTTTTAAATTCAATATTATTCGTGTTTTTGGTTTAGGGTATGGAATACAAGCTAGGTATTTGACCACAGCTCATCTGATGTTAAGTATGTCAAAGGTGTGGTCGAAGATGGTAAAGCACACCTGGCCTGGAATGGAACTGGCTCTAAAGTAAGTCCGTTTCGACTTAAATCCCCTCGACACGATTTGAATCGATTTTTTACACATATTTATTGTTTTTCGTTACGAGGGTTTCAATATAAACAGATTAACCATAATATGTAATAGTGTATTTAAAACTGTCTGGGCAAATCAGTTTAGGACAAGATGGGATATAATTAAGTTAGATAATTGATTGATTCAGGCGTTACTTTGCGGAAGTTTATTTTGAATGTTCAATGTTTATATTTAGTTTAATAAAGTCTCAGTCTCAGTCTCGGCCAAGCGCTCGAAGAGTCAACACGTCCTGAGGATGCCTCGTGTAGAGGTGAAACACGTGTCGACAAAGTGATTACTGCAGAGAGGAGGATTCTTGATTATTTTAATTAGGTTTTTTTGTAGTTTTAATTTAATTTTTGTCAAATTAAGAATATTTCTAAGTTTATGAGTTCTAGATTTTAAGTAAGATTAGGGTTTTTAATTAATAAGCAGTGTAAAATTAGTTTAATTAAAGTCTCCTCGTCACTGTTGGAACTGGAACGACTGTTAAGCGGAAATAAACTAAATATAAACATTGAACATTCATAATTAAGTTATTTTACTAAATATTCCTAAATACTCCTAATACTACTAAAGTTTTATTTTTCCTTCTTGAACTTCTAAAAACATTATAATGGCTAATAGAAAGCTTTTGCTCTTTCTTCAGAAAGATGTTGTGCCAGATATATCTATGAATAGAATATTCAGAGTTTTATAGGATTTATGCGTGGATTGTTCGTAGAATGAAATCTATTTTAAATTTGTCAAGAAACGCTTTTAGAGTGAACACTTTTTTATTACGTTTCTACGTAATAAATAAATTTTAACCCTTTTCTAATTTGATATATCTTGTAACTTTGCAAGTTATATAATAATATGAAATCATTCAGATGATGGTACTGATTGAAGTAACACCTGACACTTTGCAGAAGTTAAATTTGAGTGTTCAAAGTATTTATTTAGTGTATTACCGCTTAAAATAAAATAAGCAAAAATACAATAATACCTTGAACACTCAAGGTGATATTATATTTTAAAATTTACCGAGTGGCTAAAATACTACTTTACTGTAGTTACGAAACAATGATCGTCTTCCAGCCAGTCGCAATCTTTGTAGAAAAAAAACAAAAAAAACATTTTTTTTCACATCTGGCCTTGTAACCGTTTGATCGGTCAAATGGAACCTCCTATTACATTCTTAATTAAATTAGCCGACTCAAGATTGAAATAATAACACTGTGAGAGAGTCGGATGCTGAGGGCCCGTGATTATATTTGTGATCCTTTGATCCTCGATTGTTAAACGTTTTTTGAGTGCTTTTAATTTTGAATTTAGTTAGCGTGACAAGCGATTTTTTATTTCCAAAAACAGTTTTTGCGGTACAGAGGCATGTAAGGTATTTTTACGTAAAAATATTGCGACGAACGAGAGAATCTCCTGATGGTAAGAGATAACGCCTGTCCATGACCATTACAGTGATACACAGAATCTGCGACAAACCTGTACAAAAAAATCACTGCTTTGGCGCTCAATTACTTTGAGTCATTAGATGGGCAGCCTTGTAATTTCGCTAGCTGCAGTACCTTTCAAACCGGTACACAGTAATGTTTATACACTACTGCTTAGCTGCAGAATATCAAGTACTGCGGTAGTACCTACCTAGATAACCCCCTGCTAAGGAGATCTACCACCAAGTAAAGTACGTTACAATATTTATTTATTTTATTTATTTATTTTTATTCACTTTACATTTGCTGGAAAGAGTATGCAAAGCAGTGTTGGTAGGGTCATATCAAATTGGGTTGGACAGGGACAGGGACAGTGAAAGTGAGCATTAAAAGGGCTCCTTTAACTTTAACTTAAAATTTCATACAAAAGGTAAAGATACTTGGTGGTAGATCTCCTTAGCAGGTGATCGTTTAGGTAGGTACCGTAGTACCAGTTATTCAGCCGCCAGGAAATAACTAGTGTGTCAACATTACTATATTCCGGTTTGAAGGATACTGTACCTAGCAAAATTACGAAGTTACTATACACTAACACATCGCTTAACATCAGGCGAGATGGAGTTAAACGCAAGCCTATCGGCAGTTAAAAAATACTATTGAAAGTCTTAATGTAATGAGCCCCAAAGCAGCGATGCCCTGGACTTTGTTTTGGTACTCAAAGTTCTGTGTATAGCTGCAATAGTCATGGACATGCGTTACCTCTTAACGAATAGAACCTTCTTATGCCACAGGCATATGGTTGCATTATGTATAATTTTATGCCAACTTAGATTCCAAGCTCTTAAACTGCAAAGCCGATATTCACTAGCATTTTATACAGTAAAATATAAAAACAAATTTTATCTAAAAAATAGCAATGAGACTGTCCCCGAGAATAATAAAGTAAATTAAGTCAATCACCGCCTCAATCCTAGAGGAGTTTCATTTGAGTTATTTATAAGCCGTATTATTTTTACACGCCCCTCACGTTTCTTCCGCGGGAGAAATGTACTTTTATAGAGATAAACATTTGTGTCCCGCCCTCTGTCTTATTTTTTCCTTGTTTAATTGTCTAATTGTAGAGAGAGAGTGGATGTAGATTTCTGAAGATATACTAAATGTAAATAAATGAGGAATATTTATCTGAAAAGAAGAAAAGCAATAAAGACAAAAAAAAAATTGAACACGTTTGCAATTTCGCTTTGATCCCCTTTTTTATTCTTGACAGGCTAGGTGTTTAACCACTACTCACTTGATGTTAAGTGAGGTTGTGGTTGAAGATAGTAAAGCACACCTTGCCAGTAGTGGAACTGGCTCTCAAGTGAGGCTGCCGGAACATACCGTTAGATGCTTGGCGGCAGATTTTCTACTTGAGGGTGGTCTAGTCAGTCGAGTACTAGAAAGTACCCTACCACCACGCTATGGTTTCCTCACGATGTTTTCCTTCACCGGCAGCTCAAGCTCATTATTAGGGTTTGCACCCACGCCCTTCGGCATCGCTATCATCGCTACAAAACTTATTAAGTAATCTAGGTACCACCGCAGTACCAGAAATTGTTCCGCCAAGCAGTAGTGTTATTATGTTCTGGTTGCAGCTGGCGTTGAGAGTAACCAACAAAAACGTCAAAGTGATGAGCGCTAAAGTTGCGATGCCCTGAAATTTGGTTTGTTACTCAAGTTCTGTGTATCGCTGCTATTGGTCATGGATAAGCGTCCCTTACCGTCAAGGTAGAGTCCTGTTTATCTCTTTACTTTTACATAAAAAAGAGTAATTTATTTATTGAACAAAATAAAAAAAATCTTATATTAATACTATTGACAAAATTTATACAAAAAACTTAATCTAAAAGTCTGTCAGAGGAGGGATATGTGGCCAGAATGCTGGCAGCATTGCCACGCTGGATGGCAATGCTTAGCTTTTGACCAAAGTAGATACTAGCATTCTGGTCTCCTGAAGCCTCTTCTAAATGTTTGAAAGTAAAACGTGTTTTCCGAGATAAATAGTGGCCTGTGTGTTAATCCTATAGCTTATAAGCTATCAACATTTCTAAAACAATTTCATACAAATCTGTAAAAGTAATAAACATACACGCGTACACACACTGTTGTATTTTATATATTAGTTACGTTTGGACGCTATTTGGCTACTTTCTTAATAATAATAATAATAATAATAATAATAGCCTTTATTTAACAATCTTAACATTTTTACTTAATATCTAAGAAAATCATTGACACGGGAAACATAAAAGATTGTCTTGCTTTTCAGCATAGGCCTCCCCTAAAGCTTGCCACAATTTACGATCTTGGGTCTTCCTTCTCCAAGTAATGCCTGCTATTTTTTTAATATCGTCTTCCCATCTCCGGTATTGCCTTCCTTTTCTTCTTTTGAATTCTCGTGGACACCATTCTGTCACCGTCTTGGTCCATTTATTTTTATTGCACCTCATCATATGACCAGCCCAACGCCATTTAAGTTTTTTAATACAGTATGTCACATCTGTAAGTTTTGTTTCCTTTCTTATTGCATTAAGTGTTATTTTGTCTTTTAGTTTTAAGTTTAGCATGCTTCGCTCCATACTATGTTGACAAGTTTCTAATTTGTGTAAGTTATGTTTTGTTAGACTCCATGTTTGGCATCCATAAGTCATAATGGGGAGAACGCAAGAGTCGAATATTTGTTTCTTAGCTTTTAGTGGTATTTGAGGATTTTTCACGATTTCCTTAAGTGACCAGTATCTTTTCCATGATAGATTTATTCTATTTTCTATCTCTTTTGTGGTTAGGTCTTTTGGAGATATTATTTGTCCAAGATATGTATATTCGTCTACGTATTCTATTATGTCACCATTGACTGTGATTGGAATTTTGTCGAAGTTGGTCATTACTTTAGTTTTTGCAGTATTCATTGACAGTCCGACTCCATTACTTTCTTGCACAAGCTGTTCCAGCATTACTTGTAAGCTTATTGGATCTTCAGAAATGAGTATTAAATCGTCTGCAAACCTCAAGTGGTTTAATTGTCTTCCATTCACTTTTATTCCGTATTTACTCCACTCTAGACGTCTAAATATGTGTTCGAGCACAGCTGAGAAAATTTTCGGTGACAATGGATCTCCCTGTCTTACTCCTCTTTTAATCGGAAAATATTCCCCTACTCTCTCTGTCCGTATTTTTGCTTTCATGTTCTTATATATATTATTGATCAAGCATACGTATTTTTTATCTACTCCTTGTTTTGTGAGGGCTTCCCATATTTTTACGTGTTTCAAAGAGTCGAAAGCTTTATTGTAATCTACGAACGCTAGATAGTATTTGATACCATACTCGTTGCTTATCTGTATGAGTTGCTTTATCGTATGTATGTGATCTATCGTTGAAAAGTCACTTCTAAAACCAGCTTGTTCTACGGGTTGGTTTTCATCAAAAACCTTTGTTAGACGGTTTAATAATACTTTAGAAAACACTTTATATAAATTGGACATCAAACTGATAGGTCGATAGTTAGCTATATTGTCTTTTCTTCCTTTTTTATGTAGTAGTATTATGGTCGATAAAGCCCATTGCTGAGGTATAGTCTCTGTGTCTAGAATTTCGTTGAAGAGGTCTATAATAAAATTTATTGTTACTTCAGATGTTCCTATCAAAAGTTCATTAGAAATTAAATCTTCTCCTGATGCTTTTCCTCTTTTTTGTGAATTGATCGCTTTGATAACTTCCACTTTTAGTATATTTGGAACATTGTCTTCGATATTTCTGTTTAACCCATATATTACATCGGGATCGAATGATGATTCGGAATCGTCATACAACTCTCGGTAATAGTCTGTTGCTACTTTTAATATTTCAATTCTATTTGTGTTGTTTTTATTATTTCTATGATGTAACATATTGTCAATCCATTCTGAGCTTTCTCTTAGTTCAATCCATGCTTTCTTTACACCACCTGATTTTTCTATGTGATAATTTATAGTATTTGTTCTTTGCTTTTTCCTATGTTTCCTTATTTGCAGATTTATTTCTTTACTTATCTTTTCTATATTATGCTTCTCATTTTTCCTGTCCTTAAATAGATTTTTTCTTAACTTAATTAAGTTTCTTGCTTCTGTTCCTAATTTATCTTTTGTACTGTTATTTTTGTTAGCATTGATTTCGACTTTCCTTAGTTCATTTTCTAGAATATCATATTTTTCTTGAACTCCTTTGGCTCTATTCATTGTCTTTAAGTTTCTGTCAAGAGATTCTAAAATTTGTTGATCTATTGGCAGGAATAACGGTCTTTTATTATTCTGAATGTGTTTTCTTGATGTTTTTGGTTGTGTCGTAAGTAGTTGTCCTCGAAGCATTCTGTGGTCTGTACTGAAGTTAAACTGATTTACCACATCGATATTTGTAAACATTCTTGGTTTGTTTGTAAGGATATAATCTATCTCATTTTTTGTTATCCCATTGGGTGATATCCATGTCCATTTTCTATTAGGTTTTTTGTTGTAGTAACTGCTCATGATGATTAAATTATTTTCTAATACAAAATTAATCAATCTTTGTCCATTATCGTTCCTTTTTCCATTTGTATATGGTCCCAGTATTTTGTCCTCGTTTCTTTTCCTTTTTCCAATTTGGCTGTTGAAATCTCCCATTATAATTATTGTTTTGAATAAATGTGTCATGATACTTTGGAGTTTATTATAAAATTCATTTTTTACTTCTTCTTTAGCAATCTCAGTTGGTGCATATATTTGAACGATTGAAATTGGTTGACTAAAGCCGGGAAGTTTAATGTTTAAAATAGCAATTCTGTCAGATATTCCTTTGAATTCAATTATTTCGTTTTTAAGATACTTTTTGACGATAAACCCTATTCCGTATAGCCCTACTGTCTCGTTTTTATAGTATAATATGTATTTTTCATGTTCTTCTATTTTCTCTTCGGCTCTTCTTACGTCGCTTAGCCCAATAATATCCCAGTTTACGTTTTCCAGCGCATATTCAAGTTCTAATAGAGATTCTTGTGTCTTTAGTGATCTTGCGTTCAGTGTGGCTATATTTAATTTGTTTGAATTTAGTATCTTGTTTCCAGAATTGTGTCTTTTTGATAGTTTTTTGTTGGACTTGTTTACTGTAAGCTTTTTGGGGGTGTGGTCTATCTCCCCACGGTGACCAGCCGTGTTGGGGATTTTATATTTTTTTGTTACTATTGTTTTTATGCTATTTATTGATTTTACGTATCCGGTGTCTATTAATTCCTATGCGTTAGATTGTTGAGTGTGTTTTTCTGATAGTGAATGTGATCTGGCTCTCATATAAGCAAAAGCATCGGTTTTTAGCATCTTTGGTGGAGCTAAAATAGTCTTTATTCCTTCTGTGTGTCGCGGTGGTGTTTGTATATTTATGGGTGACATAGAAGATTCTCTTTTTCTCTTTTCAATATCTGGTTTTCCTTTCACAATGAGTTTGTTATTCTTAATGAACGCTTCGTTTCCATTTTCTCTTTCTTGACGTAGTTTTTGTTGTAGGTCTCTACGTAATTCCAATGTTTCTTTAGAAAAGTCTTCGGTAAGGTACGATTGATCTGGCATTTTTCCTTTATTTTTTAATATTTCCATTTTCTTTTCATATGATAGGAATACTATTAATAAAGGTCTGATTTTTTCTTCCTGTTTACGACCTAATCTATGAAATTTGTTTATTTCAGATTTTTCAATATTAATATCCAATTTTTCCAGGGTACATTTTATTAAATTAAATAATTCTTCATAATTTTTTTCCGTTTCTTTGATACCATGTAGTATTATATTATTTTTTCTATTCGCCTCGTCTAGATATTTGACTTTTATGTTCAATGACTGTACTTCGGCTTTCAGGTATTTATTTTCTTCTATAATAGGATTAATTTTGTCATCTATAGTACGCATCAAAGTTTCTGTTATATTTTGCGTTATTGTCGTAGTTTGTTTCTCTAGTTCTATTTTCATCATTTGAAATAATTTCAACATGTCTTCTGACATTCCCCTGGTATCCATTGTGAAGTTGACAAAAATTGGTAGGTAAGTGTAATTCGGACCAAATATTTATTACCTTGGTGAAAAAATATAATTCCTATCAACAGGTAACCCCAACTTTTAGTTTTGAGTGAAACGGAACGTAATTTTATTTGCTCGGTTCTATAGCGGATGTAATGTGAAGTCAAACGCACTAACTTCGTACTTGTTTATCTTTGAACTTTGAATTAAATAACGAAATCTCTAACCTTTTCACTGGATTATATCTTTATTTATTCTTCTTTATATGTTTTTGTGATGAATCCAAGTTGTGTTCTTGTTTTTTGTTCTTGAATATACAAAGTTCGAGGCAGAAGTTAATGATTTATCACGAGTATTTGGATTAAATCGGGAACACCTGAACAGCACTTTTCGTAAGGTAAAATCTTTGTTTATTCTTCTATAGGTGTTTTTGTGATGAATCCAAGTTATATTCTTGTCTTCTGTTGCAGAATATACACAGTTTAACGTAGATAGTTGTAGTTTTTCGCGAGTAATTGAATTAAAATCGGGAGCACTTGAATAACACTGTGACTACTTTGACAACCGGAAACGAATTCTACTTTCTTAGGCTACTTTCTTAGTATTCTATAAATATCTGTCGATTACGTGACATGGTACAGCTTTGATCCTAAAAGTTTTACGTGTAATCAAACTGTACCGCGACAGTCGATATGTTAACTTTAGGATAAAACTGTGAATCAGAATATTGATTGCATTTTTTTTAATTTAAATTTATACACTCCACAGACACCGGGGTCCGTGACATTTGTCAACTTTAATAAATACAAAAATACATTGCAAAAAGAGGGAAGTTACGTTAGTCGAATTAATTTAATCTTAATCTATGGTTAAAGTAGGTACTAGTTTGTGTATATACCGCGAGCAGACCAGCGACCCCCGAGCAGCACCCGATCATGAGTATGACGCATGTACCAGCCATTTAATTGCAACCTAGCTGCGTCCTGCGACTTAATCCGCGTTATTAAGATAATGCTATGTATGTGTTAATTCAAGGTACAAGCTATTTACATGCATTCGAAAGTTGTAAGTATACGAAAGGACAAACTTTCGCATTTATATTTAGTGTGATGATTTTTGTATTTATTATTAACTTATTTTGTAACTATTTTTCTCTGTTTGTTTGTTTTTGTTTTTGTGTGTGTACCAATTTGTTTTAAAATAAAAATTTTTTCATTCTTTCTTGATTGTGTATTTCAATTGAAAACTTGACTTCAATTTTGTTTTATAGCTGACAGGCTAATTGTTTGACTACAGCTCATCGGATGTTAAGTATTGGTATGGTCGAAGATGGTAAACACATCTAGCCTGGGATGGAACTGAATCTCAAGTGAGGCTGCCAGAGCACACTATTGATTTAAAATAAATTCGAAATAAAATTTTGCTCCTTTATTTTTACGAGATAATCTTTTTTCGTTTTCGCATCTCCTTTTTGTATCTACATGCACATAACCCGATGCACGGCTGCTGTCATTGCAAATTGAATGAATCTACGGGTCGCCAAATCCCGGCCTCGCGCTGATTCAACTTTAAACTAATTTATTAACACCAAGACGTTTATTAGAGGCGCCATTCAGTGGCTCAACAAACAGTTACTTGGGGAAGAACACTGCCTCTGTAACGTCATTATTTAGTCCAATTTGTAGAATTAGCTTTATAAATGTATCTGTATTAGCGTTTTCAGTAAGAATGCGATGCGCGCGCCGTAGGCCCGTAGCTCCGTAGCGCTGCTACAAGCTCAGTATTGCCGCGTCGTAGCGATCGCTGCTACGTGCGCTACGAAAGCGTTCCTTACAATTTCACCGCTCGAGATTAGTGAAAAATTCTTAGTGTTAGTGAAGTGAAGTGTTGAGTGAATAGTGAACCGAGGTGAGTTGTTTTTTTTATAACGAGGAGAGATGACAACGTATCAGCAGTTTTGTTATTTTGGCAAATTACCGTTTTATGTTTACGTCTGGTTTTAATACGGGGTCTAAGCGTATTAATATATCGTGTTACGAAACATTTTATGTGTTGTTAAAAGATTTTATTTTTGTTGTTCGCTTCATTTATCTTTGGTTTCTGACCGTATTATGAGACTTTTTGCGGTAGGTTAGATGTGTCATTTTATTTCCACAATTTTCTTACGTGTCTTTTATTATGTTGTTTGTACAGAAAATAAAGTTTCTGGGATATGTTCATGAACTTCGTTTGTAACACATTCGGATTCAAAATTTAATTATGTTTATCAGATAAATAGTGATATATATGTAGTGAGATATATGTATGTAGATTTCTAAGTTCACGCCACGTGTGTTCTAGTAATTAAATAGTCGTATTTTTGCAATGTTTACCATTTCACAGTCGACATAGAGACAAAATATTCAATTCAGTAAAATAATAATCTTAAAACTATACTCAGACCTAGTAGACATCTGCGCTTTCCTTAAGTCCGATGACGATGTAGAGGCCATATGAGGACATCAGAAATAGTCAATAAAAAAAACAGAAATGTGCTAGTGACAACTTTTTTTCTTATTTTAGACAACGCGCTTTGTGCATTCTGCCAGTGTTAAATATTTAATATTTTAGTGTCTTAAAAATCAAAACTGATCTATGTTCGAAAACTGTCTTTTTAAGTCTTCTGCAAAGAAAAACATAATCATAATAGAACGTTTGACATTTGAAAAACCCACTTCCCCAAAATCTTTCCGCAAAAACCTGCTTTTATGAAACTCTCGTATAAAATAAAGAAATACGTTTCCAATAACGACATATTCTGATCAAATTAGACGTGGTATTGAATCGCGAATCCCACAGGATTATTGAATATGGGACCGCCACTCGCTCCGCTAATAAAATTGGTTTGAAGGAAATCATTACAGAAAAATACCCATCTTGCTCATAAAGGATTATGTAAATCCAAAAAGAAAAGTAAACGTATGAATTGTGTAGAAGGAAACATAAAGATGTGATTTAACGAACCGGAAAAGTGGTTCGACGCATGAATGTACTTTATATAAGCTTGATGCTAATTTTTTAGATGTAGAATAAAATAGAATATAACTTTATTATACACCAAAAACAAATTACAATGAAACACAAATCACTATGAAATACAAATATGAAACAAAAGAAATGAAAAAAAAGACGAAGATATATAACATAACCAAAACCATACAAAAGATGTTTGATGTATAAGGGCGGTCTTATCGCCTAGAGCGATTTTTTTCCAGACAACCTTTGGATGGAAAGAAAAGCAAATAAATATTAGTTTGGTGTATAATAAATAAATAAACAAAAGAGCAATACAGTAAACGTATATACATATGAAATACTAAATAGACTAAATATAGATTCGCAGGCTGATAAATAGCTAATAAAAGCTGCTGTTATGTGTATACATAGAGATATGAAGATTTTTTTTTGTATACAAGATGAGAAATTTTGTACAAATATATATTATGTAGAACATGTGCATAATAGATATTTCAGTAGTAATTTTCTTGTAGCTGAATTATGTTGCGCCAGTTACGCGTACACAAATGTCTTATCGTGGTGTTGTGCCGTGCAATCATTTAAAAAATTAACTTATTTCCAAAGAAAAAAAATTGCGTCAAAATTAAAATTGAATGGCAAATTTTGTAGCGATGATGGCACAGTATCTATCAAAAGGCATAGATTCAAACCCCAACAATGAGCTTGAGCTACTGGTAGTGTACTTTCAAGTACTCGGCTGGCTAGCTACGATCCTCAAGTTGAAAATCTGTCGCCAAGCTCCTAACAGTTGAGAGCAAGTTCCATTTCACGATATGTGTGTGTACCTTCTTCGACCACTGACACATTACATCAGATGAGCTGCCGTCAAATATTTAGAATGTCAATAAAAAATGGCAAAAATAAGATGTCAATGCCAAATAGAAATAATAAGAAAATAATGTAAATAATTGCCATTACATAAACAGATATCAACATAATGCGGACTTAATCTTTAATGAGGGCTAACTTAATTTTATTAATTAATAGACTTGCGTGACCGCAATCTTGTCTTAGTGAAGTGAAGATAAGGTCTACGACGGAGCACACTTATAAGAAATCTATTTACCTGACTTACAGACATACAATTAAGAACGCAAGACATGCTATTTTGAAAGTACCTTACGAATTTGTAAAGTTGTAAATGCTATAGTTTTTATCTACATGTGATAAAATCGCAAAAATTACTACCTTGAATATACAGAGTAGATACAAGAAAAAAAATGTGTATTTGTTTTAATTTGATATTATATCTTTTGATTTATCATGAATGTACTTATTGACAGAAATAAAATATATTTTCTTCACTGAATGCAACATTGTGTATTGCTGATTGAATTAAATTATCAACTGGGATGAAAATACATGCTTGCATCGGAAACTGGGAGCGCCTTAAATAAATACGATTATGACTTGTAAAAAAAAAAGTTTGAAATTCTAATGATATGTGATGTAACTTTTTTTCATGTCAAATATTTTTTATACTAGTATCACATGAAGGTAATTTACATGTGCACAGAATTGCTAGCAGATAGTTATTCTGTCTTAGAGGAAAAGTACAGTGACATACGGATGAAGAAAATCTATCAAACTTGTGAATTTTATATGGTGCAGTAAGTGTTTTTGAAATATAAATTAAACAAGGGATACAATTAAGGAAAGCTTAGCTCGAATAATTTAAGCATTTTTATGTGAAAACCGGTGTAGCACGAGTGAGGTTATTTTATTTCTACTTTAAATTACCTCGTTGAATCGTGGATGCATCTTTTTGCGTTGAAACTGAGGTTTATTTTAATTAAATCTACGATGATTTTAAAATATAGGGTACAGTTTGTGCTAGTGATATATTACAACATTTGTAGATACTGTTTAAACAAACAAAGGTAGATTGGCTAATTTTTAAACCACAACCAAAAATACATGTTTCAAATATTATAGAAATTACAAGCTACATACTTTATATGTATACCAAAAATGACGCTTTTAATGTTGAAGATTGAAAATTTATTAATTGTTCGAAAGAAAATGATTCAAAAACTGACACATTTTACTTGGTGGCAGATCTTCTTCGTAGGACGTGGGCTATGTAGTTACCACCGCAGTACCAAATATTCTGCCGCCAAACAATAGTGTATAAACATTACTAAGTTCTGGTTTGAAGGGTACTGCAGCTAGCGATATTACAGGGCTGTTGAGACTAACCATCGAAAGTCTCAAAGTAATGAGCAGCAGCGATATCTTGGACTTCGTTTGTTACACAAAGTTCTAATGTGTCGCTGCAATGGTCATGGACATGCATTATCTCTTACCATCAGGAGAGCGTCTTTGTTGTTTCATTACATTTACATAAAAAAGAACACTTATTAACAAATTAAATCGAATTGTGTTTTTATGCCATGCTTTTATTAAATTTGCTTGTAATTGTTACTATAAAAACACATAACAACTGAATTTATACAATTTTCTGCTTATTATAGTACGTGTTTAAAAATTTATGTTATTGTGTCAAATTTATATTATAATGCTTGTATAATATAGTATAATCCAAGTGCTCTATATAATAGATATTTGGTATCAAAATAGAAGAGAAGAAATCAAAAGGTTAGCTTTTTAACATTTCGATTTTGGACGATATTTGTTTGTCTGTCTGAAACACAGAAATAATTATTTTAAACAAATGCTTTTAAAGTAAAGAATTGCCTGCATAAGCAAAAAAACAAACAACGCATCTTTACCCGAAAACCTTTCACATGAAACTACAATGTACACAATGCCAGGGATGTATCCAGGATGAACTAGAAGGAGATATAATTCCCAAAATACGATATTGTACTTTTCATATTGCGGCATATTGATTCCGGCTTTAAGGCTAGATACTGGTCGCTACAAAATGGTGTATCATATTATTAAACATCCTTATTTTATCCGTTGAGATAATGCTAAAATGCTCTTTTAAAAGTTCTGAGAAAAGTTCAAAGGCGTTTAAATTTAATATTTAAACCCTAAGAGTTTGCTAATTTAAAATATATTCAACAACATTTTTTTTAGTAAAACGAAATGTATATTGGAGGATATTTCTCGCAATGCTATCTAGCACTAAACAAGGTAAAACTTAACGGGCACCACATGACTGGTATGATGCTTAATTACTTTTTTATAGATAGATACCTATAGTACATAAGGAACACCCAGACACAGAATAAACGTCTATGTTCGTCACATAAATATTTATTCTGGGTGGGAATTGAACCCACGCCCTATGGCTCACGACGCAGTTGTGCCAACAGAACTGTCAAACAGGGGCAGGTCTGTTTGTAAAAGAACACAATACATGTTTGACACGCCTTTTACACTTGATCAAACAAGTCGGGGGCAAATACCCCTATTTTACTTTTACCTAAGTCCACGGACAAACTGACGAAAATTTCAACTCTCAAGCATGATTGATGCGTGTTATCCACGATCCACAGGATTGAGGTAAACAGTGCAGTCCAACGATAAATCATGTCGTGTGTAGCGGACCTAAGCAAGCAGACCACTGGGGTTACCGTGAAATGGCTCAAGCTTGAATACTATAGTAGATGTTAAGTTATATGTACATATATATTAAGCTAAAAGGAGGGTGTGAAGTGATTTCCTTATGCCTTATGTTAGCTTATTTGGTAGTCAAATAAAATATATAAATCGTAGGAAATTTCACACAGCGCCATCTAGCCTCAAACTAAGTAAACTTGTACTATGGGAGCTAGATAACTAATGTAACACGTAACAGCCCTGTTGGTTTATTGGGAGTATGTTTGCTTCAAGAGCTGAAGGGCGTGGGTTCGATTCCCACCCAGGATAAACATTTTGTGGTATGTATTAACAAAAATGTTTTTTCTATGTCTGAGTGTTCTGTATTTATCATAAGTAGGTATGTATTAAAAAAAAAATTAAGTATTCTATTAGTTATCCGACTTCCTTTTTTTTTTTTTTTTTTTTTTTTTGTCCAGGGAAAATACTTTGTGTATACCACCCTGCTCTGGGGCAGGCAGGGTGGTTATGTGGGACTCTCCGCCCTAATGACGGCCTACCCACTAAAAACCCTGGAGTGTTCCACCTCGGCGCTTTGTGTCGAGGCTGCGGGCACGCTTTCGCACTCTACCGCGGCCTCGACAGCGCCTGTCCTCACGGACCCACCTCAGGGAGCCTAAGCTCACCTCGCCACGATGACGATGTGTCAGAACACTGGACACATCGTGATCCACCTCGGAGACCTAACCAGCAAATGGGCGTCGGACGGCCCCATGTCCAGACGCCCGTGGTCTCCGTGCGACGGGTCAGATAAGTGGCCCCGTCGCCTGCCACTTCGGCCGACGGTAATGGGGATCGCCAAATTGGCACTCCTCCCATCCCGCAGCCCCCTCCCACTCGGCTCGTCCACTGTGCCCTCAGCCTATCTGAGGGACACGTGGAGAGCCCTCACATCCACTCCACTCCACTCGGTCGGAGCTGAGCCCACCACACACGAGTTTCTACGCACGCTCCTCCAAATCCAGAGGAACGCGCGGAAAACCCCTCCTCCAGCCCGTCACTGGACTACCCTCTTTCGTCGTGACACATTACGTACACCATACACAATGTGTCACAACCCACCTCGGGGGCCAGAAAGCAACTAGCGCTAAACAACCCCATGTCTGACGCCAGCGGCCCCCATGCGACGGGTCAGGTAAATGGCCCCGCCGCCTGCCATCACGGCTGCAGAGGAGAGGGAGAGCGGCGCACCGACATACCGGCACTCCTCTTCCCCTGCAGCCCCACCGCGTTCGCCATCTAACGGTGGCGACCCCGTCAAGGCCGCGGAAGGCAGGGAAAGCGGCAACGTCACACCGACAGTCCTCTCCCGCCGCGGCCTCCAGCCCTCAGCCGCGGTGTCTCCCATACGACACCGCAGCCCGCCTCAGTTGCAGTACCGCCCACACAATACCGCAACCTACTTGGCCGCTTCAGCCAGGCCCGGGGGAATGCCCGGAGAAGCAGCCCCTCCTCGGGTTCCGCTTGGTTTCACCGTGGTCACCAGTCACGGTTACTCAGCCCCCCCGCCACGACAAGGCGGGAACCCACGGGGGGGAGTTATCCGACTTCCATAGTACAAGGCTTGCTAAGTTTGGGGTCAGATGGCGCTGTGTGTAATGTCCTACAACATTTATTTTAACTACTTTTTTGTTAACAATTAATTATTATTTATACACAAAACAAACATTTGTGCTCATCACACAAAAGTTTCTCCCGAAAGGGAATCGAACCCACACCCTACAGCTCTTGAATTAGATACAATACCTAATGAGCCAATAGGGATTTCGGCCAGGTTAGGATATTAGCTCATTTCTGAGCTGTGTGGCATGGGTTCTATTCCGCTCCATAACCAATATTTGTTTGTTAAATAGTAGTCCAGAGAGTTTGGCTATGAGAATTTATGACACCTATTTTATACCGCAAACACATAGAGTATAAAAATTTAACCATTTGTAATGTAATATACCCAAACATTATCGTGCTTTACAAATTTTATTAAAATAAATGGAAAGAAAAATAAATATATCAATTTTATTGTATCACTCATTTGGTTCCCATAGTAACGCTGGATGAAATGTCCTTATTTATTAAATTATGTACCCGCGAGTGACATTTAAAACGAAGTAAAACCGTGGATCGGATGCCATGGTTTGTAGCGATGATAGCTCAGTGGTTTGTGGTAGGGACTTTCTAGTACTCGGCTGGCTAGCTACCACCCTCAAAAATCTGCCGCCAAGCATCTAACGGTGTGTGCCGGTAGTCTCATTTGAGAGCCAGTTCCATTCCAGACTAGGTGTGCTTTACCATCGTCGACCACACCGTCACTTATCAGGTGAGCTGTTGTCAAACACCTAGCCTGTCAGCTATTAAAAAAAAAAGTGGTAAGTTATTTTATCGGTCTAATACAAAGCGTCATGCCAGATACATTATTAGGGCGAAATGTTAATTTCTTATTAACTCTGAAATTAGCTTTATATAAACGGCTTCTTACTCTGTTCGCTTACAATAATCTAGGTAATATTATTGTGCATCCATTTAATTTTATTAACACAATACAGAAACAACCTTCATAAGAATAACCTGAAAGGCAAACAACGTTCGCTCACCTGATACCAATTAAAATGTAAATTGCTTCTAAAATTTATTACCAACTAATCAACAAGCTTATTTTACATAATGAGTGAAAGATTTTTAAGGTTTTCTCTCGAAGTGTAAGCTTAGAATAATGGTAATTAAAGAGTTAATCATTTACTTGATGGTAAGGTATCTGTAGTATCAGATACCTATTCTGCCACTCAGTAAATTATTAACAAACTGTTTCAGATTAAAGGTTATGGCGAATAATTAGGGTTAAGGTGGTCCTGCGACATTTATTTATTTATTTATTATTTATTTATTTATTTCCGTACAAATTAATTTTTGCCATTAATGGACAAATGGAGCATAATTTTACAGTGAAATCACAGCTACTAGCATTTATTTTGGTCTTTATTTGCGGTAAATCACAATTTCTTGAATAAAACAGTAAACAACCATAAATGGAAAAAATTATCTGTATGGAAATCGAACCACCTAGTCACTGTAGAATGTCTCAAATACAAATCTTTTATCGATAACACCAAAGTAACATGTCATTTTTCCATTTATATTTAAATACTCAAAATCATAACATAAATGTGTTAATAAAATGAAAATGTCAAGGAAACAATAAGTTAAATATGTCAATATCATTAAATGTCAGTAAAAACAAAACAAAATTATGTTTACTTACTAGTAATTCAAGTTGTAAACTATAATGTGGTAGTGTTTTCCCACTCAGGACTAACAGTTTTATGATAAACATAGATGTTTTTTTTGCCGGGCTAGGTGTTTGACTATAGCTCACCTGATAATAAGTGACGGTGTGGTTATTGGGGTTTGAACTCACGCCCTTCGGCATGCGAACCGACCGCGCTAACCACTGAACAATCATCGCTATTAGTTTGTTCTGTGTCTGGGTGTTCTGTGTGTATTCTCACAATAAAAAAAGGATTTCAGTATTTTATCATTTGTCTAGTTCCCATAGTACAAGCTTTGTTTAGTTTGGAGCTAGATGGCGCTGTGTGAAATCTTATCTATTTTTTTTTTTTTATGTTGGTGACGAGAATCCTTAAGTTTTGTTTTTACAAAAAAATCGCCCAATGCGGCTAAAGATGTTGCCACATCAAAAATGCTCTGTATGTTGTAGACCGAAAATTCATTTTTGAGCCTTCCCCCGGACCCCGAGGTTTCCTTCTCATTTGAGAACTAATACAATTAGAGTCCTAAAAGCTTAGGACATTTTCTCATACTGTAGAAACTTTCACGTACATATAAGTAACGCGAAAGTGTTAGTACCAAGGACAGACTTAAACATAATACAATTTCTATTAGAATGAAAAAAAAGAAAGACGAATTGATCGACTGAATTTTTGAAACTGATCGACGTCCTACGGCTGAAATGATGATGGTGTTGAGCGCTTTGAATCGGGGTATTGAGCATGCTTGCGTATTCATCCGCTATCCGCTAGCCCCAACCGGACTCTTTTTCGGAGACTATGTGCTCCATTCGGCGTAGTGACGATGTATGAGAACACCGCAAACATCGTTCATCCTCTAAAAACTCTACTTCCATCCTCTTTTTACCACACAACAAGTAGAAAGACCCACTACTACCGATACGTAGTGGATACGTCTTTCTTTTCCGTACGGTCAAGGAATGGAACAAGCTTCCTTGTTTCCTGATAGATACAATCTAGATCTTTTCAAGGTCAGAGTGAATAGGTTTTTTTTAATAGTTTCGCGTTTGACCACACTCTGCCTGATGTTAAACAGTAGTGTGGTCTAAGATGGAGCATGTTTACCTAAAAGAAACCTATTTACTCTAGATTTGAAGACGCCAATATTTTACCTAACACAGACTCCGGCAGAGAGTTCCACAACCTCGCTGTGCGAATGAAAAACGTGGACATCCACCACGTATCTTCTAAGTCTGCCTGTTTCATCTTCGACCACATCGACGCTTACCGTTAAGCGAGTTGGGGGTCAAACGCGGGCTTATCCGTATAAAAAAACTCAGTTCACAAACAAACATTCATGGGCGTCAGGTTCCCCCAAACCTTTCGCCCAGAGGTCCCTATTAAGTGTTCCTGTCGCTACCAAACTAAATTTGATACTACCTTCTTATCAAAAACTTCGTTCATTGTTATCTACATGTGAGACAAGCAACAGTATTAGCTATTACATAGTTAGCAAGTTCGCTCACAAACAGACAATCTACTATTCAATTACGCAACATCAACACGTTTGTAACATCAAGCGTTACTGTTTAGAATATCAACAAAAGATGTTCCTGACGCTCTGATACGTATAGGATTGGCAGCTTTAATGTTATCTGCCGATTGTATCATGACGTTCATTCTGTTGTTCCGTTTTATGAGCTAAATTTACCAAAGTACGTTTCCAAATTGCAATTATATTTATTAAAAAACAATTCATTTATTACTAGCTGCACTCCGCGGTTCTCCACTTCATGTTTTCAAAGTAGCCTATAATTCAAGGTCTCAGCTATCTTCAAACAAAATTTCATCAAAATCCGTTCAGTAGTTTTTTTGCGTGAAAGAGTAACAAACACCCATCCAAACTTTCAAATTTATAATATTAGTGGGATTTTTATCAACTGGTATTTCACAAGTGCACGAGATGTGATTTCAACACACCAAAAAAATGAGTAAAACATGTAATAGTTCAAGGAAGTCGACTAAGGAATTAGTAGAAATGCATCGAATTACTTATGTGCGTATATAACCCAAAATATCGTCGATTACAAGAGAATACAGCCCACCTATCTCCGATCTCCAAAGCAAGTCCTGCCCACATAAATCTGTCTAATGACAGTGCGATAACATCACCCTCATATTTGGCAAGTTGGTTTATCATAGAGACGATAAGTTTCAGCTCTATAAGTGAACTCTTCGATTGTGCCCGGTGCCGCGCGTCTTATCGGCCATCTTCAGTCTATTGTTTTGCGGATGGTTGAGCTTGGCAGTGCTAGAGACGTACAGAGAAGCGAAAGATATGCGATGAAAACGGGGTCATGTCACTTCATAGTTTAGACACTATTGACTGCTGTCTCATCGTGAGGTAAATGACATAAGGACACATGGCTTGCACGCTTGCAGTCGGGCGGTGGAGACCGGTTATTATCTTTGCTTGTAACATAGTATGGTACATAAATACAATTTCTATACAAATATCTTTTAGAATTAAGTAATTTTACTTACAACATAATATAGTGGAAGAAGAAACTTGTGAGGTGGTCCCCGTTCCAACTTAAAAGATTAGTGTTTTGACCTCCGTTCCGACTTAAGAGACTAATGTGGCGGTCCCCGTTCCGACTTAAAATACTAGTGTTGTAACCCTCGTTCCGACTTAAGATACCAGTGTGGTGACCCACATTCTGGCTTAAGAGAGTAGTGTGGTGATCCTGTTCCAATTTAGATACCAGTGTGGTAACCCCCGCTCCGTCTCGTTCCTGGTGCAAAGCTGGCTATAACTAACTAGCGCGGTATGTGGACTTTTTTGGGAAAAATGAAATACAAAAATATTTATAAGATCATCTTCAGTAATATGATATCTAAGCTTATTTCACCAAATAACAATGGAAATAGACACCAAGATATCAAAAACATAACTTAGTGCCAACTTATTACAATGTTTTCCAAGTAGTCTCATTATTACACCCCGTTTGGTTACTGAGACGTATTTTACGACAAAACTTTTAGAAAACTCTCTTTCATGTCAAAATTCTCGTTCGAATAGATTAGTATTCAATGAATAAGTACAGAATACTTGAAAGTCGGCTAAAGTTATTTACATATTTATTTTGCAGCTCAAATAAATCATAAAGTAGGCAGAATGGAAAAATAATTCCTCTAAGTGAAATTTCTTCGTTTATGTTTTCCATACACTTTACAGCCATCGATCGTTGTTTTTAAAAAACAAGTGAAACTTTTTTATCTTTCGCAGTTATAATATCTAAATGTTGTTATTTGTCGCTTATTTGTGTATATATTCTCAGTATACAAGTATTTATTTTATTTTTAAATAATAAATTAAATTTATATACATTAGTGTATTTTTAGTTACCTATTTTATGTATTAGGATAAATTATTATTAGAACGTAGATATATTTATATTATGGTTATGTATTATTACCCTTTGTGCATATCCTCGTTATTGACACACACCGTTTTTTTCTTCCTCTGATCCTGCCCGTCTTAAGGTTGCCTGGAAGAGATCGCTTTTAGCGATAAGGTTGCCAGTTGTTACACCTCTTAATTAAGTTTATTTCCTCTGTATTGTATTATTTTTTAGTGTGTACAATAAAGAGGTAATCAATCTATAGTAATTAAAAGCTTCGTTTTGCATTGTACTGGACAGAGTACCTAATCACATTCGGCACAACTAAGGAAACACAGAGCTGCCATTGTTTTGTTTCTCCCTAACATAATGGGAGATAAGAATTGCTAGTGGATGTTAAATACAGAGCGAAGCTGCTTATTGCGGGTTAACTGCTACCAACGTACTTAGAAACCATGTGTTAAAACCATAGCTGCAAGTTTTACTTGATATTCTGCGAACTTTTGTTCTTGTATTGGGATAAACAGGTAAACAATTTACTAATTGATTACCTTTTAATTGTTTACCTGTTTATCCAAATAGGTTTGCATGTCTCTTTCTTTACTCTTAATTTTGTTTCATCATCTGAATCAACTGATTGTATAAATGGTCCCACGGGCGTGAACCTCTTGTAATTATGAGAAAGATAAGGCCATAGTCTATTATGTCGGTTATGTGCGGGGAGGTAAACTTCCCACGTATTTATTTGGTGGCAGATTTCCTTAGCAGAAGGTCGTCTAGGTTAGTACCACCGCAGTATCAGATATTCTGCAAGGATTCGCTCATTACTTTGAGACTTTCTATGGTTAGTTTCAACAGTCCTATAATTTCACTAGCTGCAGTTCCCTTCAAATCGGAACACAGTAATGTTTACAAACTGCTGCTTAGCGGCAGAATAACTGGTACTGCGGTGGTACCTACCTGCTAAGGAGATCTACCACCAAGTGTGGGATGTGTGTATGTTACATATGGCTTCCAAAACGGTGTGACCGATTTTGATGAAATCTTCAGTCAATTTTCAAATTAGCCCAGCGGGTGATCCTGTAAAGTTTATTAGCAAACTAACAACTAAAGTCCACCCAGGCCAATTCGGGTTGAACAGCTAGTAAGATTACACGGGGCGTGTTTTATTCCTGACATAAATAAGCCAGAATAACACGTTCATTTGAAGATTAAAACTTCCCGCTGGTTAATTCTAGGCCTCCTCCCTTGCGTGGGCGGCGAGTAGTCCCCACTTGACTTAGTTTTGGATAACAAGTCCGCACGTGGTCCCGACGGCGTTTTTGTTAAAAATGCATGCAAACGACCCGTAACCTGTGTGAGGGTTCTTAGCACGCCGGAGGTGTTAGCTACCGTGTTAGATACTGCTCGTCTTCTGTTTTATATGCTGTATTTAGATTTGCAAATAATGGTTTTTGTTGCGTTACATATTTTGATATTCTGGAGTATTTGTATTAATCGAATGTCTCAGAGTAATGAGCGGCAAAGCAACGATGCCTTGGACTCTATTTTATCTTGTTAAGTTCTGTGTACTGCTGCAATGATTATTAGTGAGTATTATTTTTGACCAGCAGAAAAGTTTTACTTGGTGGTAGATCTCCTTAGCAGGAGGTCGTCTAGGTACCACTGCAGTACCAGATGTTCTGCCGCCAAGAAATAGTTTATAAACGTTACTGTGTTCCGGTTTGTAGGGTAATGCAGTTAGCGAAATTACAGGGTTGTTGAGACTAACCATCTTGTCTCAAAGTAATAAGTGCCAAAGCAGTTTTGTCACTCAAAGTTCTGTGTATCGCTGTAATGGTCATGGACAGGCGTTATCTCTCACCAGGAGAGCGTCTTGTAAGTCTCATTAGTTTTAAATAAAAAAAAAGTGTTTAGTATGTCTTCTATTGCTTTTATATGTAAAAACAGTAAGTACAGTAAAGTACAGTTTATTGTAAAAACTTATCATATTTATTATCATATAGTCTTAATTATTCTCATTAGAATTTAAACTATGTATGTAATTAAATTAAATTTTCTGTTACTTTCCACAACAAAAAAAAATGAATCAATTTAAATGAAAATCATGTCTTGATTTTCGATAGTCAAAAAAAAAGAGAAATGTTTTTAGGCTTTATGTATGTATGCATGTAAGTTTCTTTATTCCACCATAACTTATAAACGCCTGAATAGATTTGGATATATGAGGTATCATTTGAATCCTTACATCGTCTTAAATGACACTAACTGTATATTTTTGATTTATTAAGCTTAGCTTGGTAATTAAATGTAGGACAAAAATAAATTCTGTCTATCCGCACTGATTCTATTCTGGTTTAACAACAGAGTTCCGTTATCAACCTTTCCAGTAAGGAACCACAGTCATAGGTATTCAGTAGTAGTGTCTTGACTAGTAAGCCCGGAACACTTATCGATATCTGCATAAAGCGAGCTCACCCAGCCATCGTATACGTCGACAATTGCATACCGTTTTGTAGATAAAACGGCAACGTTCGACAAAGAAATGTCACGGCACAAAGTGAAGAACTCTGTGCACTTGATATTGAGCTTAAATGAAGCTGCTGTGTAAGTAAAACATGTTGCGAAGTTGCGATTTTAGATGTACGTTATTTATCATTTTTCTTCGCAGCAAAAGTCTTACACAGTTATGTACGGGTTTTAAGGTAAGAAAGAATGAGATGCTTTCCTGACGGTCTGCCCAATACCCTTGCTGCGGTATTTAGAACTTTAAATAAAGAAAAAACAATGTCTAGGGCAACTCTTATTGCTTTGAAACATTCAATGGTGAGTATCATTAGACCCGTGTTTTTGAAATTTGTCGAAAAGTTGACAAAGTATTTTGAACATAATCATTGGTTTTACCTGCCCCAGTGTTTAATTTAATTTTAGCACTTTCTATCAGTTTTCAATAGTGTTTTTCAGTTAGCTGATAATTTTATTGTAGTACTAGCTGAATGCATAGGTACTTCCTACTTTTTTTTATTTTTTTTTTTATTGTAAAAAGTATTGACATACACATACATCATGTAGTAGAGTTGGCATTTGACTTGGAAATAAATCTAATCCTCATCCAAAGTATCATTTTAAAAAGCCAGCTAAATTGGTACCCCCAATTTTTGTATGTATAAATGTTTATTTTAAATAGTAAACTGTTATATCCTAAAAAAAGTTTTCAATATAAGTTATCGTTAATGTACTTTTGACACTTACGCGATTTGAACATCTTACTATGTTTATCACGATGGTGATGATGGCTGTTGATTTTTTAGCGATTATAGCTCAGTGGTTACCTTGGGTGGTTCACCCACCGAAGTATTCAAACTACTACAATGAGCTTGAGCTGCCAGTGAAGGAAAACGTCGCAAGGAAATCATAGCATGGTGGTACTATGACTCGGCTGGCAAGCTACCACCTTTACGTTGAAGATCTGTCGCCAACAACTAGGTGAACTGTGGTCAAACTATCCTGTCAACTATAAAAAACAGCGATGTTAATTAATTAATTCATGTTCATAGTGAACATAATTAGAGTTAAACCCTAGCACGGTAGATAGTTATAGTAGTAGTAGTAGATAGATGACGGCGAGTCACAGTTCCTACTATGAGTTAACAATATTGTCTTTCCAACACATGTTAAAAAAGTCAAGATAAAGTACCCAATCACCGTAAAAGAGAAGTTAAAAATCGACCCTCTCGTGCCATTTTCGATGTCGTAAAATTCAATGGAGAAAGTAAGTAAATAAAAGTTGTACTTACTGTTCACAGCTTAGCATTTTTTGTGTTTCCCTTAAATAGGCTTTGAAGTATGAAAACCGAAGTATAACCAAAATCTATTTCGGCTTTTATAATGACAAACATTTTGCGAAATTAATTGTCAGTAAAAAATACGCCTTACTATTATAAAAGTAACTAGTCATAGGGAAGAAGGTGAGTTTTTGTTTTTCAACCTACAAAATCTTGTTATTATTGTTGTATCGATCTATTACGTTTACTTGGTGGTAGATTTCCTTAGCAGGAGGTCTTCTGGGTAGGTACCACTGCTGTACCAGATATTCTGCCGCCAAGCAGTAGTGTGCAAACATTACTGTGTTCCGGTTTGAAGGGTACTGCATCTAGCGAAATTACTGGGCTGTTGAGACTAACCATCTGATTCTAGTCTCAAAATAATGAGTGCCAAAGCAGCGATGCTCTGGACGTTGTTTTGTTATTCAAAGTTCTGTGTATCGCTGCAATGGTCATGGACAGGCGTTATCTCTTAACACCAAGAGAGCGCCTCGATCGTCTCATAACTTTTACATTAAAAAAAAAAAGTTCCTATTGACAATTACACTATATAGATTGAATAGTTTTCCATTTGTGATCATCGAAGAAATAGTGTAATTGTGAACACATCAATTGCTGCTGCACCACGCTATATGTCGATCTTTCAGGGTTCAACTTTTATTGGCCGGTATTTTTTGATCTTATTTTCGGTATAGCTCGATTTTCCTTGAACCGATTTTGATGAAACAAAGTCGAAATATATCTCAAGACTACATACAATTACTCATTAAAAAACAACGTAATGGATACATAGCAAAGTTTCCGAAATTATCGTCAACAGACAAATAAGCAGAGAAACGAACACATATTAAAAAGCCGCTATATTTTTGCCTTCGTATATTATATATAATTATATTAAAAAAAAAAAGATTTTCCAAATCATCTTAGAAGTAAAGTTTTTCATAACAGTTCAATATAATATTATGTGAACGATAGAAAAAGTAAACAACATATTGTATGACATGAGGTACAAATAGACTTCCTTTAGACCTCCCTATATTCACCGTGCAGACACCAATGGTTTTGTTCCCAACTTTACCTATTGTCGCTTTGACCTATTGTTTGTACCAGACAGACTCCGCTAGTGTCTCACAAGATACAATAACGTCTTTATAACGTGGAATTTCGTAAAGTAATTTGAACAGAGGTGGTTTTATTTTCTTCTCTTTTTTATTTAGATTATTTTCGTCACAAAAACGCAAAGATCTTAAAATTAATTTGTCTCACCCCGGCGAGACGAACCTTGCCCAAACGTACATACAACACTGGCGGAGTTACTCCGCAGAATTTCTTCTAAACATTTGTTGTGTGAGGAATTAACCTGACCTGGGGTGTCTTTTTTCGAAGTCCACCTCAGCTTCCGCACCAGCACAGCTTGGTAGCGGCGAAATGTCTGCATATTCTTCTCATTGCTGTCGAATTATTTATTGCTAACAGTTATATGAGCTTATTTCTGGTAGAACTGATTATTTAATGATTTGCTTGATTATCGGCGCTAGCTCTAACAGTTGTCCGTACCTTTGTGACCAGTCCCGGATCAAATATTTATCCGAACTGGAGCAGAAATTTGATAGAGGCGACCTCCCTTCTCCAGCTTGAAAACTAAAAGATTTTTTTCTTTCTAACGTAAATATCGACATCCTCTGATATTGTATGTGATTCCTGGTAGCCCAATTACAAGGAATATTACAAGCAGAATTGAGCGTTTAGTCTCTAGTATTTCCATAAATATACTCGTAGTTTTTTTCTGATATACACTGTTACTTATGACTTGGTGTATAGCAATGCCGGCGCATTAGAAAGACGTGGATTCAAATTATAACAATGAGGTGTAGGAAAACATTGTGAGGAAACCATAGAATTGTGTTAGGGATACTAGTACTCGGCTGGCTAGCTACCACCCTCAAGTTGCAACTCTGGCGCCAAACATCTAACGGTGTGTTCCGGCAGCTTCACTTGAGAGCTAGTTCTATTCAACGCTAGGTGTCTTTACCATCTTAGGACACACCGTCACTTAACATCAAGTGACCTGTGGTCAAACCATGTAAAAACAAAAACAAGTAATAAGTTACTTTAAAAAAATCACACACAGTCATACAAAGTTTATATTAGATAATTTATTTATCAATCAAGATCGAAATTGTTTAATTGATACACTTTAAGCCGAAACAAACCCCCAAAAAGCAATCTAACACACGTAACTTAAAGTTTAATCCCATCACAAATACTACAAATCTGAACTCCGCTTGCCTTAGTCCAGATGGAAGTCTTAAACTAAGCTTAGTTCCCCACTTAGAATTGAATTAAACAATCTTAGCCAACTTTGTGACGTACACTTATACGCAGTTACTTTACTTGGATTACTCTAGCTCCAAATGCAATGACTCGTTGCAGCGGCGGCCTTCGCTATTGCGAAGCCCCGGGCGGCAGATCATTGTGAATCCCTTTTTCTTTATGCCTCTTTTAATAAATAAATAAGCGGCACCGCTTTATGGTTGATGTTCCAAAAGCTCGAACTAAGCGGTTTGATTCCACCTTCTTCATACGTACCGCTAGACATTGGAATCTCCTGCCCGAGTGGGTGTTCTGAATATAGTCTGGGTACCTTCAAGTCGCGAGTGATTCTAATAGGCAAGTGCGCTCCCCTGTAGACCGCATCTTTGCTTAACATCAGGCGGGATGGCGGTCAAACGCAAGCCTATCTATTATTAAAAAAAAATAGTTTTAGCGCTCGAGTGGCCGCAACATGCTTGTACTAATAATACAACTGTGTGTTCAGGTAGGGTTCTGTTAACCGCGAGGAGCGAAATACTCGTACAGTATATGGTAAAGACTTTTTCTACTTAAGTAGTTTTGCGAGGATGCGAGGCTCCGGGCTGTTGCCCTGCTTGGCACCCCCTAAGGCCGTCACTGCCTTGTTGACACTAGAACGAAACGAAGCGTTGATTTTAGAATTTGTCTTTTTTTATGTAAACGTAAATAAACAAACAAAACGCTATCCTGATGGTATGGATAACACCTGCCCATGACCATTACAGTGGTACTTCGAATAGCAGAAAAAGCTTAAGTAACTTTAGTGTCCATTACTTTGAGACATAATATGATGGTTAGTCTCAATATTTCAATAATTTCACTAACTAACATTTAAACCAGAATACAAAATTGTTTATACGCTACTACTTTGTGGTAGAATAGCTGAGAATGCGACGGTACCTAGATTACCTCATGCTAAAGAGATTTAATTATTAACTATAGGTATTCTGTAGGTTCTATTTTCGTAGCGTTCATAGCTCAGTGTTAAGGTCGGTTGAAAATCTGCCGCCAAGTACCTAACGGTATGTTCCGATTTTCTCACTGGAGAACCAGTTCAATTCCAGGCTAAGTGTATTCTACCATCTTTGACCATACCGTCACTTAACATCACGTAAGCTATGGTCAACACCTAAGCTATTACCGAACCTATATGTTCCATGACCATTCAGAATTACCGAGAACTTTAGAGTCACAAAACAAAATCAAGTGCATCACTGCTTTGGTGCTCATGACTTTGTATTGGTGAAGTGTGTGACCCCTAAAGAAATTGAATTCACATATGTATTTCTATAGCGTTGATTTCACAATTGAAAATTTAACTGAGTGTTAAAGTAGTTTAAGTTTTAAGCTGTTTTTCAGATTTTTTTTTATGATATTTAAGCGGGATACTCACGTTTAATTCTGAAGAATACTTCGACTATAATTTTTGGCCATATCCAACCTTATTCAATTAGTCAAAACAGTACAACGCGCGCGCGACCTCGTCTTGCTACGCACTATAGTGACTGAAACTATAGTCGAAGTATCCGACATGAATAAACGTGAATAATCTCGCAAAAGTAAAACAAATTTTTGTCAAAACCACGTCTATAGTCCATAGTCCTAACTATACAAAAACTATATTTGTAATTTGGCGCAGAAAAGTATTTATTTAGATATGAAGCTACAATACTGCACGGAATCTGTAGGGTCACATAGCGTGGCAAGTTTGTACAGTAATCTTGAATGCAACTTGGTTACTTTGTACCTACGTACTACAATATTGTAGCTGTTTATGTTTCTTCATAACTCAATTTGTAATATTATATACTGTAGCTTTGTTGAGGTCTCGGGAGCGTGATGAAATTTGGAAGGTTCTATGTTTACTGCTACGCTCAGAGCTAAGTTTCCGCAGTAATTTCGACGACTGTCGATATTAACTAATTTGACTTTGTTGTATGATGCACAAAATACATATTTATCAAAACGTTTGTCGGCAAGTGTTTACTGCTAGAAGAGGGTATAAATACTTGCGGTTGTTTTAATTCGTTTTTTGTTTTAAGTTGTACTACTGTGGGTGTACTGTATGAATTTACAAAAAAAAAACTATTTAAGTATTATATCAGTTATCTGTCTTCCACGGTACAAGCTTTGCTTAGTTTGGGGTCAGATGGCGCTGTGTGTAATGTCCTATGATATTTACTTTATTTAAGTTTATCTCAAATTATAGATATTAAATAAAGTTTCGGACAAGTTTTTTAAATTGTCGACCAGTTAGTTAAATTTTAATTTAAATCCTCACGACTGTTGCAACCGAAATGACTGTTAAGTGGAAATACACTAAACATATACCTTAAATACTCTTTCTTCGTATTTCTCTTATTTATATATATTAGACCCATAAAAATACTTATCTGAATTTTTTAGTCCAATGCGTTACAGTGTGACTGTAATAATTGAGTTAATTTACAACGATCTGTGTGGTAAGTGCAAGTTAGAAAAATGACATGTTAATGTCAATTTTAGTGTCATTAAAATTAAACCAGTTATTACCTACAATGGCGAAACATAGACACTCACAGTTAATAAATAAATGTCATAGGACATTATACACAGCTCCATCTAGCCACACACTAAGCAAAGCTATGGGAACCAGACAACTGAATATTTATATATATATATATATTTGTACATCCGAAGATCGGGCTGAGTGGCGTGTTTTGGGAGAGGCCTATGTCCAGCAGTGGACTAATATAGGCTGATGATGATGATGATGACGATGAGTTGTACATAACAACTAGACATATAGCAAACATTTATCGTCACATAAATGTAATAAAGAAATCGGTAACCAGAACGAAGTAGTTCACCAGAGTACCTACGTAACCGACATAGCTCAGCGTAAAACTGTAGAGGTAAACGTGTTCTAGACTGGACGCAGCGTAGGACGCCCTGAGACTAGGTAGACTGGCGATATACGTATAGCAGTGGGTAGTGTCTAGACGCAAAAATCCGACGATTAGGTGACGTGGCATGCATCACGAGATACCTATGTCCAGTGGACTATAGACACTAAAGTGGGCTATTGGCAATAAAAAGTACCAATGGCTCTACTGCCGTAACTCGTGTTGTACTCAATTACTTAATAAGTATGCGATATTTGTAGCGATGATAGCTCAGTGGTTAGCGCGGTAGGTTCGCATGCCGAAGCTTCAAAGCCGAAGATTCAAACCCCAACAATGAGCTTGAGCTGCCGGTGAAGGAAAACATCGTGAGGAAACCATAGCATGGTGGTAGGGTACTTTCTAGTACTCGGCTGGCTAGCTACCACCCTCAAGTTGAAAATCTGCCGTAACGGTGTGTTCCGGCAGCCTCACTTGAGAGCCAGTTGCATTCCAGGCTAGGTGTGCTTTACCATCATCGACCACACCGTCACTTAATATCAGGTGAGCTGTGAACTAGACTGTCAACCATAAAAAAAAAAATGCCTTGGAATACCATTTCAGAGCAACCCTGAATACGCTTGAAGCTCGCCTCTACAGACTTGTCCATCTTTACCTTTCTTAGCGGTACACGCAAACAATGTTGCCAGTAACAGTTGTAGTTTTAGTTGCGCAAGTTATTTCTATTGCTTTTACTTTGTTACGAGATCGCGCAAGTCGCTGTTCAGTTGTAAACATAATGCATGCTACGTAGAAGTATCGTTGGTTTCTATTGGCTCGCATAGAATTTAAATCATGCATATAGACGGTGTTGCCAGTAGGTGTGGCGCAAGTTTAGCTAAAAGTTCACATTACCCATAAAAGTAAAACAAATATAAATTTCGTAGGAAATTACACACAGCGCTATCTACCCCCAAACTAAGCAAATCTATTACTGTGCTATGGAAGTCAGATAACTGATAGAATACTTAAATACTTTTTTTTTGTAAATACATACTTATAATATATACAGTACACCCGGACACAGAACAAAACATTGTTTATACCACAGAGTATTTGTCCTGGGCGGGAAAATAAAAAAAATTACGGCCATACCTTAAAAAGTAGATGCTACTTTACTACTACACTACTGTAGATGCTACGCTACTTACACGATTTAAATGAAAAGTTCTTAAATTTAATTATATTAAGATTGAGATTACATTTAGTTCGGCTAATTAAAAAAACAAAAACGAAGTGAAATTAGAGAGCCAATTGAAAAGCAAAGAAAGTAGAAAAACAAAGTAGAATTGTTATCAGTGGAAATAACTAACTTAGTAAAAGCAATCTTGCAACTTGGGCACTTAAAAGTCAGGGGTCAAGAAGTTTCATAACTTACCGAACTTAATATACTTATATACCTATATCTACTTGCTTAAGACGCTTCTAAAATGCAAGGTATTCCCAAGATAATTATAAAAAATGCTAAAGTGGCCATTACAACTCTAAACGCAATGTTCAAGTCATGCCTCATTAAATTAACTGCAGGTAAACCTTATTTTTCTTTTTCTACTAAATGGAGCACGAATGCTAAGTGCTTATTCTGTGAAAGCACAAGAGTCAGTTCGTAAACTCAATCGATTTTGAAATATTTTCTACATAGCTGTATAGGTCTTTCTTTAACAGGCGAAAAAATATTGAAAACGGTTTGGTCTGCTCTACCTTGAGATATAAGTATGATTATATTAATATACTTTTGTCGCTGTTATAAACTCTAGGAGTTGGGCTTAAACTTAATTGAGGGCTTTTTATTTATGACATTTGTAATAAAGTATAAGCTAATGAGATTGTAGTGTAGATACCTCAGTGGTTAGCGCGGTCGGTTTACACGCCGATGGGCGTGAGTGCGAACTCCAACAATGAAAATTGAGCTGCCGGTGAAGGAAAACATCGTGGTGGTAAGATCATTTCTAGTACTTGGCTGATTAGCTCAATGTCGCCAATAATAGTGTATTCCGACAGCCTCACTTGAGAGCCACTTCCTTTCCAGGTTAGGTGTGTTTACCATTTTCAACCACACCGTCACTTTACATCAGGTGAGCTATGGTGAAATACTTAGCCTGTCTAACATAAAAAAAGGAATGTCTTATGTCTATCCATAGGGACTCAAGCACGTAGTCGCAACTCTAAGCAAGAACAAAGCGGTTATGATTACTGCTAATTTATTACTTTAACAATAAATACATTTTGATTTAGCTTTTTACATTTGATCGAAAGTGTTTTTATAACAATTTGGGTATTTTCGAATCTAGAGCACATTACGGTTTAAGAATCATTTAATCTCCTAAAAATTACAAGTAATTTACTTACTGAGATTACATAGTTAAGTAAATTTATAATGCCACTAAGCATAGTGTGCAGGCGTAATTAAATAATTAAAGACAAGTACACAAAACATTACAAATTGAAGAGAAAACAGAAAACCAACAGTAAGTTTTTTAAGGTGAGGTTGTTTTAAAGTTTAATATGCATATATACATAACATTCTGCTTAATATCCAGCAGAGTGTGAGTGAGTGAGTGAGTGCTTGATGACGGGGTGTTGTTAAACGCAAATTTATATTAAATAAAAAAAACAAAATCATTTGTTGGGCTACTGCCGTCACTGTTTTCACTGTTACATTGTAAGGACGGCAATTAACTCACAAAAAGCTGTTTTGTGTTCGCTCTTAAAGAATAATTTTTATTGTACAGTTACAATGGCCCTTTTGACGACAATTCCTTCAACTGGAGTTGACGTTTTAAATGTAAATTGTTTGGGTTAAATATAATAATTAGCTTTCCTAAAGGATTGTTTTGTACTGCGACGTTTAAAAATACTTAGTGACACGCTTAAAAAGCATAAAATTTTTCTTTTCTGTTTTACTTGAAATAGAGGCTATTATTTTGGTGTAAACAAAGAAGAGTTAGTTAATCAATTCCTCATTAGATTACTTTCTAAAATATCAACTTATGTGGGTACCTATATAAATCTAACGTCGACAGGCTCGTTTGTTTGACCACATCTCACCTGATGTTAAGTGACAGTGTGGTCGAAGATGGTAAACACATCTAACCTGCAATGAAAACAGCTCTCAAGTGAGGCTGGTGGAATACGCCGTTAGGTGTTTAGTTAGATTTTCAACTTGAGGGTGGTAGCTAGACAACCAATTACTATAAAGTACTCTACTACTACGCTATGACTTCCTCACGATGTTTTCCTTCACCGGCAACTCAAGTTCACTATTGGGATTTGATCCTACGCCCTTCGGTGTGTGGACTGACCGTGCTAATCACTGAGCTATCATCGGTATAAAAAGCACTATACATTTAGATCAAATTTTGTTTTGTATTTGTTGTACCTACGTCATAAATAAAGTGTAGCCTATTGTATTCATACACATTTTTAATATTTAGAAAGTATCTACACATTAAAAATATAAATACCTACTTCGATTTCATTTTAAATATCACATATTTTTTTTACAAAACTGAGAACATAGTCTGAGTAAATACTAATGAGTGAATTTAAAAAATCAACTAGATCGGTTTTCTACTACCAAAATAATTTTAATCCTTATTTCAAACACAAATTTTATTCAGTATCTTAGATAAAATACTTTTTAAACAAACGAATTTCACCCGTCTTGTTAAAAAAGGATTATCTCTTTACCAGACTGCTTATTATACAGAGATTATATACGAGCTTAGATATAATCTATACTAAGTACCTATTTATTTGTATAGTTACCAGTAGATATCTTGTTGATGTGAATAAGGCTCACTCACAAGTTACTTATCTGTAGCTAAGTAGGGTGAAACCCAAAGCTATCTCTAGCCTTTGGGTTAGGTTAGGATATTAGTTTAGGTATACTCTAGGCCTTTGAGTTTGCAGTCCGCAAGTTTAGTTTGTGAAGCCAATTCTACAGAATGAAACAGCGACTAAGCTTTATTTTATCGTTTATTTATTTACCGGTGTAAACTTGGCAGCCAAATCTAGCAGCCTATAACACGACCAAATTAAGATGACTTTTTTTTTGTGAAGTTAGCGGCCAACGCCGACCTCTGATTCTATAAAAACTTGCATGATTTTTTTACAGGCGGCTTCTGTAATGAGTGCACTACATAATAACATAATATATATATATCGTAGGACATTGCATACAGCGCCATCTGGCCCCAAACTAAGCAGAGCTTGTGTGGTGGAAGTCAGATAACTAATAGAATACATAAATACTTTTGTTTTTGTAAATGCATACTCATTAATAATACATACAGAACATCCAGACATAGAACAAACATTTGTTGATGCATAAAATATTTGTCCTGAGCGGGAATCGAACCCACGCCCTTCAGCTCTTAAGGCAGATATGCTACCAATGAGCCAAAAGAGCTGTCTAATAATATAACATTTTGAAAAACTCCCAATGAAATCAGTCATGAGGACTAAGGTACGCCGAACTGCGACCTGTAAAATTCTGAAATCCTGAAACATCACTACTTCATAGAATTCCTGGGTGTGTCTCACCTTAAATATTCAAAATTAACTTCCGCAAAGTAACGCCTGAATCAATCAATTATAAAAAAAAATACGCTATATCACTTCTTATACAGATTTAAACACAAGTTATGATGTGTGTAACTGAACTCTTGTGTACTATGTATTTACCAACTTACCCTGGCTCCGTTGAACAGCACTAACGTCAATCGCATGCAGTTTTGGAACAAGTTTTACATACAATCCAAAACATGATATCATTCACTAGGTAAATTGTTAAGTTAAGGTTAATAATTTACAAGGTTAAAAATTTTTTGAATTTGTCGTAGTGTTTTTTTATGTATAATATTATTAATTGAAGGATTGATTGCTGTTTATTATGGGTTTTAAAAGTATGGTTTTAAATAATAATTATATAGCTAGTAAAATATTTATTTATTAATGCCCATTACAGAGCGAAAACAGCGAGTTTAAAACAACATCTAATTAAAAAAGAAATAAAGTGTACTTTATCATGGCATATCATTAAGCAAAATAATGGATAAATGTTAGCGTGTGTGACTATGTGTGACCGTCAAACGGTAAATATTTTGCGCACGCACACAAAAATATATATACAACTTTTCAACTACGGTTCATCATCATCGTCATCATCATTTCAGCCGTAGGACGTCCACTGCTGGACATAGGCCTCTCCCATTGACTTCCATAAAGACCGGTTGGAAGCGGCTCGCATCCAGCGCGTTGCAACTACGGTTCAACTACGGTTGCAACTCTGAAATTGTAAATAAACACACACTTGACTCTAATTAATTTGAAGCAACATTTTTTTTCCCGATTTCAGTTTATCATATAATAAAAATTTGTTCATATGACCCCCTTTCGAGTTAGTACACCCTAAGCTTTTAACCCTGTTGACTAATCGAGGTATACAATCTATCTTGTAACCCACACACACATATAAGTAATGGTATCACGCACTAATTGAATTTGCATTGATAACAATCTACACTAATATTATAAAGATGAAAAATTTGTAATTTTGGATTTTTGTATGTTTGTAACGAATAAACTCAGAAACTACTGAACCGATTTCAAAAAACTCTTTCACCGTTGGAAAAATATACTATCTCCAGGTGACATAGGCTACTTTTTATACCTGTATTCTTACGGGAACGGGAACTATGCGGGTAAAACCGCGAGGCGTCTGCTAGTATATGCTAAAGGAAGTGTTTTTACAATGGAGTATATCAAAAGATTAAATTTATATTTTAATCAAATTCCTTGTATGCAACAATTTAATTAAAGCCTAGCAACTGAGCTAGCATCTGCAGCACTATAGGGGGAGAGCTCACCTCCGAACTTCGTTACAAACACTGGATTCATCAGGATAATTGCTAAGTGTGAACTTGTTAGGTGCAGTTACATTTGGCTCGGGAGTATATTTACAGATTTATTGTGTACCAGTGTAAAGTTTGTCACGTAGATACCCGAGAGAGTTTACGATAAGGAGTATTTATTAAGAAATAATTTTGATGTTGGTAGGTACCTACTTATTAAAATTAATTAGTGATTAAATGAACTTACCTGTAAGTGAAGTTCTATCATAATTATACGAAGGCTTCGCCCGAAGAGATCAACAAATAGATAAACACTTAATGGTGATTGGTATGCGTTACTACAAGTGTTAATCTATTTGCTGATCTCTTCGAACGAAGCCTAAAGTATATTTAGTGATTAAATGAACTTACCTGTCAGTGAAGTTCTATCATAATTATACGAAGGTTTCGCCCGAAGAGATCAACAAATAGATAAACACTTAATGGTGATCGCTATGCGTTACTACAAGTGTTTATCTATTTGCTGATCTCTTCGGACGAAGCCTAAGTTATAATAATGATTAAATATCATATTGGTCTTGTTATATTAGCGTTGTGGATCACATTGGGAGCGCAAAAGTTTCAAGGGAGTTTTGGCGGAAACACGGAATAAATCGTGTCACTCCATTGTTTTTATTTTGTAAAATTAAATGTATAGTGATTGTGGTGTTTTGTTCATAAAGTCTCGAATTACAAGCGCGAGCACGGGAAAGAAATGTAATGCGGTGAAACAGGACTTTTAGTGTTATTTCCAAAACATCATCGAAGCTTATAATCAAATCGGCACTACTTTACTAAGGCATGATTAGACATGACCGTCACGGACTGTATATTGACTGTAACTAAATACATAAATTGCAACAACCAAAGTAGGTACATATACAAATTAGGCACTTAGGACTCTGTATCCATTTGCAGATGAATTATAAAAACGGGAGTTTCGAGGCGTGATAGGAATAAAAACATTTTTATAAACAACCCCAACACTTTATGATGCTGTTTGTAATCTACCTTTTTGTCTTCACTTCTTTATCTCTTGTGCCAATCAACAAATTCTTCTTAATTCAGTCACATAGTAACTAGGTTTCTTCAAGTAGGCGATTGATTAAATAGACACGAAAATATAACTGTTCTTCACCAAAGTTTTCGTATTTCCTACAACGCAAAACGAGATTTAAGTTTGGGGAGATCGATTCGATTATAATGAAGTGACATTTGAACTCGATCAACTCGATTGAATCGAGTAACGGACGCGGAACCGATACATCGAAAGCAGGAGATTAATCTCGCTCCATTTTGATGAATTTAGGATTTGATAGGCTATCATTTCATTATATTTCTAATCTACAGCTTTACCGTTATCCTATTGGAATTGTACATTATTTGTCCGAGTATTACTAATATTAAGTCTGCGCTTGTATTTTATAATCTACGTATAATGGTTATTTAGATGTACATTTTAATATGTAACTTAACAAATCTCCGAATTAGCCTCTTCTTTTTTTGTAAATTATCTTACAACTGGGCGCGGGCTTCTTCTCATTATGAGATGGATAAAGCTGTAGTCTACCACTTTGGCTAAGAGTGGGTTGGCAAGGCTTCAAACATTAAATTTTTTTTAAGAGACATGTAGGTCTCCTTACAGTATTTTTCTTCACCGTTTTGAAGTCAGCTGCAATACGCACTCTACGATTGAATTACTCTTAAGATTGGAAGCCAAACGGCCTCCCGACTTAGTTGCCGAAGAACCGGTTTAGAGCTTGTAAATCAGGAACATATCTTACTTTATACAAATTTCTTCAGCAAGGTACTTTTAGTAAGATTGTTTTAGGATTTCTTATGGTTTCTTAATTGATTAATGGGCTATGTCTTTGTTTATTTTAGATCACAGCTTACCTGGTATAGATAAAATAGTACTGATCTAGAAATTATAAACAAGTAAAACAATATAAATTAAATTTTCTTCTCTTTAAAATCTTCACGCGTAAAAACCTTTCGTTCAACGTCGATAGAATAAGAATTAAATAAAAATAAACATAAAAACTTTTGGATTTCAAGAGCTAGTCAACCCTACTTAACAAGATTATGTGTTTGCGTACCAAGTTGAACTTTATGTTTAAGACATAAGATTCGTTTTGGAAAGTGTAACTATTGAGGAATTCTTCCACATCGTTTACATCGCAGATAAATTCGGATAGAGGAATTTTAGGTCAAGGGAGGTCTGTATTGTCTTGTCGTATATAGGCTTGGACGAATTTAGGAATAATTAAATAAAAGGAAAGGGCAATTAATCTTAATTTGAGGCTTGTACTAAAAATAAAGATGGCAAAATTAACATCATCAAATACGCGAATAAAATCTGTATGTATATAATATATTATTATATAGAACAAGTTAAATATGAGTGATAAAAGGTTACTAGATTTAAATTGGTCACTTTGGTACAGGTTGGAAAAATAATTGAAAAAATAACTTCTGGCTATATAATCGTTCAGTTTTTGGCAATCGTTGGGGAAACAATTAAAACGCAACGTTCTGTCATTAAAGGGATGAGTGTCAAAGTCATTGTATCTCTTAAGGGGTATATAAATCAGAATTCAGAGAATTTTAGCGGGAACGCGTGAAAAATCATGTCGCCACATTATACAATATTATTTTCCAATACTAGTGTTTTTGTAGTGTCTATGTAAAAAATAGTGGTTTTTTATTTAAAAAATGAAATACGCTATCTATATAATCGTATCTAGCGATAATATTACTGCTGAAATTACGTATTACTTAACATATATAAATCTCAGAATAAAATGCGCTGTGCATTTTTAGGGTTCCGTACCCAAAAGGTAAAACAGGACCCTATTACTAAGACTCCGCTGTCCGTCCGCCTGTCACCAGGCTGTATCTTATGAACCGGGATAGTTAAACAGTTGACATTTTCACAGATGATGTATTTCTGTTGCCGCTAAAACAACAAATACTAAAAAACAGAATAAAGTAAATATTTAAGGGTGCTTCCATGCAACAAACGTGTTTTTTTTGCCATTTTTATAGATAATGGTACGGGACTCTTCGTGCGCGAGTCCGACACGAACTTGGCTGGTACCATTTAATCGAAATACTTTATGTTACTAAACTTGGTGTTAACAAAATTTGTGTCGATTTGCCGATGCTACAAATATATTTTAAATAGCAATTCATACTTAAGCTTAATTCATCATAAATCTAACGATCTCTGCAATAAATTAGCCCCCTATATCCTCCTAGATACATCCCTGTGTATTATGTTAGAAAGCAGACGGCAGCGAGAATTGGTTACAGTGGCGATCGGAATGCTAATGCTTTACTAGTAAGCATGGGGCAGCGAACCCGTACTATTGTTTTGTTTCTGCATTTCACAGGGTTTGGGTCGGCCCTTTCCTTCTTCCGTATTCGTATGCATGTAAGCTCGACTTTGAGTTAGTTCTTGTTATCTTTCAAATGTCATACGTTTCACTTTCACTGTTCTATAAAATGAAAATCAATACTGAATTGTTATTTCAGAATGCTAACCTTCAAAAAGACTTGTATTTACTTCAAATAATCGATGTATGTGATTAAAATTACAATAAAAAACAAGGATTAATTACCAAACAACTTAGTTTTTAAAACACAAACATTTAAGGGGAAATAATTGTTACGTGCAAATCCATCTATTAGACTGTCTAGTTTCTGCCGCATAAAATACATTTAAAAAAACAAAAACTAATCGAGCATGTGTGATCTTTTTCCGTTGTTTTATCTTCGTTTATCATAAGGCGATATGGCTGACTAATACAACTATTTATTTATAAAATAAACTGTTACAGAGATGTCTTGGAACACATGTTTTCACAGGTCACCTGATGCTAAGTGACGGTGTGGTCGAAGATGGTAAGGCACACCAAGCCTGGAATCGAACTGACTCTCAATTATGGCAGCCGGAGCACACCGTGATAAAATTGCTTGAAATCAGAGATGTCCTGAAACACATGTTTTCAATGTCACACAACACATGTTTTCAGTAGCGAAATGTTGTCTTTCTGTTTGGAATATAGTAATTTTTTCACAATACCACTTGGTTGTCTAGAGAAGAGGTCACTTTTAGCGATAAGGTCGCCAGTTGTTACACCTATATTTAAGTTTAATTCTTCTGTTTTCTGTATTCTAGTGTGTACAATAAAAAGTTATCAATCAATCAATCATAACATTTTGTCTATATATCTATGATAGGCTGACGATGTTAATAATGACCACAGATTAAACCTGAAAATGGTTTTTATTTTTTAAAAACTCAATGGAAATTTGCGTGCAATTTCAAATTGTTCGCAATTATGCATTTCATTTCAAAATCACGCACACATCCCAGTGTAATTTATTCCAATGATTGGCGTTCACATTACTCGACGATTCGACGATTTTCGATAAATCGTTCATCCCTATGGAGGCCGTAAATCGGGCCGTGCATGATGTACATTGATGCATCGGTAATCAGCTTAACAGGATCCCGATGAAAAAAGGTAATGGACCGAAGAAATCCACGACAGTCGCATTTCATTACCATTTTGGAATGAATGACATTTCAAGCTTACTTGTAATAACTGTTTCTATTTTAACCCCTGATGCATTACATAACAATATCATTAGTTTAACGTGTGTCGTACGTCTGTCTGTAGCATTGTAGCTCCCAAACGGTTGAACCAATTTCAATACCAGATGTTCTGCCGCCAAGCAGTAGTGTGTACACATTACTCTGTTCCGGTTCGAATGGCGGCTACAAAGCAAATCTACATAATTTTTTTCTTTACTGACATTTTATATTTTTACTTTTTTTATTTTATTTTCATTGTTAAATTGATTAATATGAATGTAAATAATTATGGGCTTGATCCGAATTAAATGATTTTTTTATTATTATACTATTTAAAATATATAAAATTAATAAAATATAAAAAAAACACAAATTCAGAACAATAATTTATACCTACATGTAAAGAAAGAAAGAAAATGTTTTTTATTTCGTAACACACAAAAACAACAACAAACAGATACAAAATGGGGGTTCTCCTTAGCATAAAACTGGTCATACCATGTATTTTAGATGAATAAGTAAGTACTCATCGTAAAACTAATACACAATTACAATTCCATATTATTAATTGTATAAAAACAAACAATTCCGGACTTAATTCTTCTCATCAACCTTGAACTAAATACATTTTACTATTCTAATCAGATAAAAGCAAATTGACATGATTATAGTTCACGAACGAACTTCATCCAAAAACTCCCGAATCGTAGAAAAGTACGCGTAACTTCAAACATAAATCGTGTAGAAATCGAAGGGAACCGAATAAAATGTCGCAAGCCGTAACAATATTTAAGTAGATTCGGCAAACGCCCAGCTAATCGCCTCCGTCTGTGAAGCGAGTAACAAACTATCACCTAATCTGCGTCGCTCCCGTCTAATTAGGAAATATTGCCACTGTGCAACTAACAAACAACGTTCTTAGCAAATTTATCGTCGAATTTCGACAATTGCCACTTTGTACTTAGTCTCTGTCTAATTTATGATCTATGTATTTCTTGCTTTAATTCCTACGAAGTATTGTTATTTTGCTATGGGTGAAAGTTTATGAAACGTTTCAACTCTTAAGCAGATTTAACAATAAGTAGAAGTCAAACTTGGCCAACTTTGCTACGATAATTTCGTAATGGATTAATTATTGTCTCAAAAACGCTTGACTTTAAAGAAAAATGTTGTATGTTATTCTATTAATTATAAATGTGAAAGTTTGTTTGAACGTTTGTTACACAACCATGCAAAAACTTCTAAACGAATTGGGATGAAATTTGACACATAATTATACAGGGTGTCCCGAAACTCAACGTCAAGCGGGGCGAGGGGGGGGGGTCATAGCAATTCCGGCAAAAATAAGGAAAAAAATCCTTGTAAGTTAGTTCAGTTATAATTGGTAAATTTATAAAAATTATGAAATCGACACCTTCAAGCATACCTTTGGGCATTGTAACGTTAAATTTTACAGTGATTCTTTTTTGTCCCGGGAAAATGTTAGGTTCCTATAGGATTATAAAAAAATTAACTGCAGGACGTAACCACTTGAAATTTAGTATAGATGTGTCTTACAGAACATTTTTCCGGGATAAAAGGTATCTTTTATTTTAAAGGTATCTTTTTGGTCTAATGGCGTTTCATGCAACATTCATAATAATGTCTTATGTCAAATATTGGTAACTAGATCTAGTATTTTAAACAAAATTCGGAATTTAGACAGCAATAAGGGCCCTGGCCCTGACGAAATACCGGTCAAATTGGTGAAATCTTGTGCTGCTGAATTGTGTCACCCGTTAGTTATACTGTTCAATAAATCGATTGATTCCTGTAATTTTCCCACCATTTGGAAGACAGCTCACGTCACCTATATATAAATCAGGTAATAAAAATCTATGTGATAATTATAGACCCATTAGCATACTGTCATATTTTGCAAAACTGTTTGAAAGTTTAGTTTATGATGTAATATACAGCCATGTTAAGACGCTACTGCGTCCACAGCAACATGGATTTGTGGCTAATCGATCAACAACCTCTAATCTTTTAGAATATAAAAATTATATATGTAATGCTTTCGCAAAGCGTCTACAAGTGGACGCTATTTATACAGACTTTTCAAAAGCATTTGATAAAGTTAATCATTCTATACTTTGTAAAAAATTAGCAGAATTTGGAATCCATGGTAGCTTATTTCGCTGGGTCCAATCGTATTTGAATCGTAGGAGTCAACTTGTTGCAGTAAAAGGTTACTTATCTAAACCAGTAATCGTTACATCTGGGGTACCACAGGGTAGCCATTTGGGGCCCTTGTTTTTCGTCATTTTTATAAACGACTTAGTTGATTCAATTTCTTGCCCATGCCTTCTGTATGCTGATGATCTGAAGATATTTAATGTCATTAAAGACTTTAAAGATGCTTCCAATCTACAAAATGATCTCAGCACCCTCTCCACCTGGTGTAGTCAAAACAAAATGCAGCTCAACGTCAGTAAGTGCCATGCCATTAGCTTCACGAGGAAAGCGGATAGGCTTATTGTTGACTACTCACTTGCGGGAACCGTTTTGAATAGAAAATCCGTTGTTAAGGATTTAGGCGTTTTCTTCGATGAAAAACTCACATTTCACAGTCACTATGATTACATTGTGGAACGTGGTTCTCGATTACTCGGTTTCATAGCAAGAACCACGAAAACGTTCCGCCGACCGGGGAGTTTTCTGTATCTTTACTACACTCTTATTCGTAGCGTACTGGAGTATAACTCATCAATTTGGTCGCCTTTCTACAGTATGCACAGTGACAGGATTGAGCGCATTCAAAAACAAACCTTGAAAATCTTGAGCTACAGGTGTGGCATGGGCCGTAAACTTTCATCTTATAACGAGCGTTTAAAATATTTTCATGTAACCTCTCTAGACATCCGCCGCAAATACATTGACTTTACCTTGCTTTACAAAATCATTCACTCGAATATTGACTCCCCATCCCTTCTCTCGTTATTGAATTTTAACACTCGTTTTAGGTCTCGTAACCGCAATTATAATATCTTTAGTTTACAGGTATTTTCCAACAACACATCCTATTATAACCCTATTGTCAGAATGAGTCGCCAATACAATGAAATCCTCGTCTCCAGCAGACACATCGATATTTTTCATGCAAGCCTATACCAATTTCAAAGACAGATTAAAATTATCTTAGATTTTAATACAATTTAGTTATGACATTCTATATATTTTTTGACTAAACAATTGACTAATTAATTATTATATCTTTATTTAATTTAATTTATAATTATCATCTAACGACTTTTTTAAATGTAATTGTAATGCTCCTAGACATGCATAGTCTTGGAATGCAATACAGATCAAAATTGTGTAGGTATTTGAATTGTTGTAAATGTTATTGCATTCTGTTTTGTATGTTATGTAATAAATAAATAAATAAATAAATCTAGGTAAGTAGCGCTAGTTTCTTGATAAAGTAAGTAGTATGTCATAAAATCCTTCATAATTACGTGTTTATTTATTACCAAAGGAAATGTGACTGATTTTTTTACCCAAACAAAATCGTGTTTGTTAGGGAATGGTTATTACCTAAAATTACAGCGAGACAAAAATTTCCGTTTAACAAAAGCTTAAAAAGTTGTTCAAACTCTTTATAAGTCGCGTTTTACTTAATAGAGCCATTTCCACTTCAACTTCATAACAAAACCTACTTACTAAACCGCACGACAATGGAAAAACATTGGTACAGTCAGTGCCATAATTCAAGTCATTCTTTCAACTCCTAACGCCCATTTTTCATGTTATACCGTTTTATCTGTGAAGTCACCCGGCGCCGTTCTAAGTGGCCTTTTGACTCGCAACGCTTGAGTGTCGACTTTATAATAACAACTTTAATTCGTGCAGTCGGGTTTGTTTACGACTGTAGTTTGGTGGCGGAATTCAGCGGAGGTTTTTAGTGGTTTCGCTTTATTTATTTTTCCGTTTCATTAGAAGTTGAGAGTTTTTTACTGTTGCATATGCTTCTATATTTTTAAACTACTCTTTTTTCTTTTATAGCATAACAGTAAAAGTGTGTTTATTGTTCGTTACTTCTATGAAAGATGTGTTTTTATTTTTAACAGACTCAAAAAAGGAGGAGGTTCTCAATTCGACTGTATGTATGTTACGCGATCATTCCGTCAATTATGAATTGATTTTGATGATTTTTTCTCTAGGTAGGTCTCTAGGTACTTCAGAGGTGATTCCATATACATTTTTACGAAATCGATCGAACGGTTCTTAAAAAATCAAAAAATAGTATACATCAATGATATTTTTGTTTACTCCAAAACCTGTTCCGAACGCTGTTTCATTGGAGCAGTGCGTTTAGTTGGTCTGAGTGTCATGGAGTCGGTTTTTTATTTATTTGTACAAAGCCTTTTTAACATTATTTTTTGATTTTTTATATCGCAACCTCGATTTTTGTCCTTTACATTCAAAGGTCACCTGGAACAAATAACTTTAGACGATAAGGTCGTCTTTGTATTACCGCTAATTTATCATTAAATTAAATTCATATATATTTCTGTGACATCCGCAGTCTGAGCGCCGGATTTGTTTAGAAAGATGAGAGTTATGCTAAATAATGAAAGCTCTCTTATAATAATAAATAAAACAACCAAACATACAAAAAGTTGTACTAAACAGTGGTTTATTGTTGCCGTGATGAAGAGAAAAACAACTGTAATACTGTGATATTCTAATCCCGAGACACGTACAATTTTAGCCTGATGTTAACTTTCAAAATGCCGTATTACAAACATTATCATGAGCAAAACATAAACTGTTCTATTGATACATTATAAAACATAGACTAAACAGATCTTACTCCATGAATGACTATTTTATTAGCGCTACACGGAACAAATAGGTGGACTATTCTGGCGTGGTCGAGATTTTACCTCTATCGCTGGCTTTCTCTTTAGCATGGAACTAAATAGTTTTACCATTGATATATGACGTCACGACGTTCTGAAAAACTCAAAGCAAGTTCTTTTAGTACCTCGTATATAGATAACAAAGTTTCGGCACCCTTGTTGGGAGAACGCCTGGCTTACGCCATGTACTATTAATTTTTTGAAGATATGTTCGTATTGCCGTTCACTTCGTTGGATGAAGAAAAACATAGGGAAGAAACAAAAAAATATATGAAAATACATACATTTATGGTACCCTTCAAACCGGAACACAGTAATGTTTGCACACTACTGCTTGGCGACAGAATATCTGGTACTGCGGTACTTCCTGCTAAGGAAATCTACCACCAAGTGAATATATATTACCACAATAAGAAGAGTACTGCCCCATGCAGTTTTTTTAATGTAATTGTAATAAAACGAATGTAGAAGAATGTGGTAAGAACTAACGCCTATTGTAGCGATACACATAATTTTGAGTAGTAAAACAAAGTCCAGGGCATCACTGCTTAGACGCTCATTACTTTGAGACTTTCGATGGTTAGGCTCAACAGCCCAGTAATTTTGTTAGCTGCAACGCTCTTCAAACAGCAACACAGTAATATTTTCACACTACTGATTGGCGTGTCCGCTGTTCCCACGTGAGCACAAATTTTTTTCGGGGTAAGTTTTTTTAGTTGCCTATGTGTTAATGCGTTGTGTCAGATCCATACCAAATTTTATAAAAATTGATCCAGCCGTTTGAGCGTGAAGAAGTAAAAGACACACTTACACACTCACAAACTTTCTCCATATTCAATATGAGTGTGATTATACTACAAATTTCAAATCTTATGCGACAACTACATCACTTATTAATTAAATGAATAAAAACGTAGTCTTAAAAGACCTAACAGATAAAATCACGACCGCGTCAGAATAGAGTCCTTTTCCCGATTCTGTTCCGATCCTATGTCGTACCTGTTTCGATAGCAGATCCCATCTGAAATTGCCGGGAAGATTTATGAAGCATTGTTTGTGCCATTTTGATTTGTTTCTACGTCGTAAATTCATGAATGAGCGAATTTGGGAAGAGAACGACACACGGAGATAAGAAGGAATAAAACGAGTTATTGTGTGAAAATTGTCAAGATTAGTATCTAGTTATCTGAACAGCTTGTGACCAATACCCGTGAATATATCGGGCGGTATTGTGACTAGTTTTCTATTTATAGCAGTCGATTTCTGTGTAGGTACATATTTTCTGAAATAAAGTTATAATTTGACAGCCCTGTTTGCTTATTGGTAGTATATTTGTTTTGAGAACTGTAGGACGTGGGTTCGATTTCCACCCAGGATGAACATTTCGTGGGATAAACTGTTTTGTTCCGTGTCTGAGTGTTCTGTATGTGTTTACAAAAAAAAGTATTTAAGTATTCTATCAGTTATCTGACTCCCATAGTTCAAGCTTTGCTTAGTTTGGAGTCAGATGGCGCTATGTGTAACGTCGTACGATAATTATTTATTTATTATTTAATCTCACAGTATTGTTGTAAACTAGCTAAATGCTCAGTACTTCGTATCCGGTGTACGATTGCATCGCTATCTAAGGTTCTAGTGTTTAATTCTTAACTGTTCAGAGAACACAAAATATCTATGCAAGCACACATTTTTTATCATTGATGGTCGAACCGATTTCGAATTCAAAAACAAATAAAATTATAAGTTACATAACCATTCATATTTACATTTTATTACCACATGCCACTAAAATGAATAATTTAATAATAATAATTGAATAATTTAGTTGTAGGTAAATTTAAAAGATAACAGGAACATTTTAGATGGTGTAAGACATTTTTCTTCTTAGCAGGAGTACGTCTAGGTTGGTACCACCGCAGTACCAGATATTTTACTGTGTTCTGGTTTGTAGGTTACTGCAGCTAGCGAAATTACTGTTGAAACTAACCATCGAAAGTCTCAAAGCAATGACCACCATAGCACAGACTTTGTTATACTACTCAAAGTTTTGTGTATCGCTGCAATGTTGCTTACTATTTCATTCTATTACATTAAAAAAAAATTCGTAGTTGTAGATTTATATTGTTGCTAGATTTTCACAAAACTGCAAAATGGCTATAAAACCACCACATACCTACAGAAGTCACTATAAATTTTCAAACAAAGCGCCAAAAACGAGTAGCTTACAGAGCAGTTACATCCTTAAATATTAAAATAAAAATATCGAATACACCTGCACTTAAACAGAGCACAGGTAGATAGTGTCAGGAGCAATCGGGTCGCCCCGAGCCGAGAGTGCACAAAATTATACACATCGGCCGGCGAAAATGGCGAATTGAGTCGAAAATGGCGAATTGAGGCGAAATTCGCCACGATAACGCTCCGATTGTGAATGTGGTTGTTTTGTTGGCGTGCCATTCTTTTGTAATGAAGTATACAGTTTTGTTTTTATTTCCATTTGAAACGAGTTTATATTGTGACACGTTGTTAGTTTATTGGTTTTAGAAAACGAAAAAAAAAAGCTTTGCGTAGCATGTTTTTATGCCTTTACACGTGTAAAAACGTGAAAGTTTCCGTGGATAGCAGTTCGTAAATCTATAGATTTTATTGCAGCCAATTCGAAAGTCATTAAAAGTTGTGAAATTTTATCGCCAAGAAGTTATAATTACGGATATTAGGCGTTGGACTCGTAATCGTTTCGATGTCGAATGACTTCATTATTAGTTCTGTATGTATAAAATAGGTACTTTGTTCGAGTATAGATCAATTGTGAGATTAATTTTGATTATTTAGAGCAAAGAAATACAAATAATGCTACTTCATTCTATCAGAATCACGAGAGCTTACATGCTATTTTATTTTACCAAAATACGAGACCGTTAATGTTTTTATCGCCAATCTTTTATGAGATAGATTAAGAGATTTGTCGCGACAGACATCTTTGGGTCGTCTGTTTCTACCCACTGAGGCCTATTTCACTCAATAAGTTTAATAAGCAGATTAATTTTGAGGGTGTCACAGTATTACGCAGGTAGGCATAAAGACCCACTTTATTAATTTAATAGCGCATATATTTTTGTTTTAATTATTGAATTATTCACGTTTAATTATATCGGATACCCTGAGTATAGTTTTAGCCACATTTGGTGGCTTTCAGCATGGAGACAAAGGTAGAACAAGGTGCACGCGGTCTCGTCTTTCTTAGCATTGTGGGCCGCTGCGCGCCTCGCCTTGATGCGCGGGCGCGAGGGTGGGATCGCGTAATGTACTGAGATGCGCCGGTGTGCTTTGGAGCCTTTCTACACCGGAGTCCTCCTCTACGGTGCCAGGAACATTCCAGCATACAGATCTGCGACCACTCACTTGAGCTCTAAACTTTGTCTCCATGAAGAAGGCCGCTGGAATTGGTCGAAACTGTAGTCCCAGTATCCGACATAATTAAACACGAGTTAAACAAAAATGTGTCAAAATCATGTCTGTTTCTAGTATCAATCATACCTAACGTAATGGTACTAGTAGAAATCATATATCTACGATTGCTTCATATACGTACTTGTTATTAGATGCTCGCTTGAATTGTGAACTTATAACACCTGTTATTTGTTATTTGCATAATTTAGTTCATAACCAAACTTTGAAATTCATATCATGATCATCTTACCAAAGGGTATATTACACACAGCGCCATCTGACCCCAAACTAAGCAAAGCTTGAAAAAAAATGTGTTTGAACAACTTGTTTACAACACTAAATGATGATTTAAGAAACTATTCCCAAGAATACGTTGACCAAATTCTACTGAGTTATATAAGCTTGGTGTGTATTTCTTTAATACATACATCATTATATATAGGATTCACATATAAAAAAAATAGCAGATAGCATGCACATAGAGTAGTATAAAACATTTCCATAGGATAGCAGATAGCATAGCATATAGCATTTGCTTAGGATATCATATAAAATTCACACAGTACAAAGTCTTTGGAGAGTTATATCTATGTATTTATACGCTATGAAAGAGTTTTCATTTTCATAATATTGTGGCTTGAAAACGTTTGATGTCCAACCAGATAGAAAATCATTCAAATGCAGGAACTGCTCCTGATTAAAGTGGTATTTAATCAGAGTGGACAGCGGAGTACTGTCTATTTTTACGAACTTTCCTAGCTAATAAAGATGAGAATTCATAATTATTGTAGGCTCGACTAAAGATAACATCTCTTTTTAGCGTAAGTATCAACACACAAATTTGATCAAACCCAAAACTTGAAATACGAAAATATGTTTATATTACTGAGACTTCTAAATTAAAAAATAATTCCAAAACCGCCAGTCTAAAAACAGTCACGAATAAACATGCTCGTTAAGACACCTAGTGATGAATTAAAGAAGAACGAACTTTTTCGTAGAATCGCATTTCGTATTATCCACATGCGGTAATCTGTGAGTGTGCTACCGGCATTATATCAAATTTTAATCTGTCTGTTAAGCCACAGTGTGCCCTCTACTTCTATTGACATTTCTCGGGTTTCATTATAACTTGAAGTACCTACTTCTTTGACTCCATTCAAAGGCTTCACGGCAGCGCAGCGGCGTGATAATTTTATTTAGTTTCGCTTGTTAATTAGAGCCAAGAAAAAAGGCCAGTATTCTTTTATACTGAATTTCAGACGATATTTACCAGTTTTTTTTTAAATTGACGATATTCAAAAACTTCGTAAAAAAAAACAATTTAAAACGATTGATTCGATAGAAATTTTAAATCAAAGATAATACTGCAGAATAGGTTTTTCGAGACCTGTTTTTATATTCCAATATAAAAACATGCGAATGATAGACACATAATAGTAATAGCTATTTTTTTACTTTTTCGGATTTCGTGAGATATAATTGGCTTTGTCGAATTTTTTTTATGTCAAATATTTAACTAAACCTTTGACCTTTTTAAGTCACATTCAGCGATCGATACAACCCCTCTTAAAACATAAAAAATCACAACGTTCCTTAATAAGCACCACTTTATTCATACAATCCAATTAATTTGTAGAAACATCAAAAATTCAGAACTCTGTGTCCACTCCAATGCAATAAAAAGTTGGCATTCATTACTCGAAATAAAAAGCGTATCCGGAATGGCCCTTGTCCCCACTCGACCGGGCCATAGTCCTATGGGGCACTCAGACGTCAATCCTACCACTGGATTCCGGATTCTACGACATCAATTGAAAAATGTCGTGGTTCAAAACGGACCTGTTTAATTAACTTTTCCGAGCATTATGACCGGTTTATATCCGGGTTTTTATGTTCGAACCGGCATTGTGCGAACTCAATATCGGTTGGTTTATTGTCGTTTGGGAGTCTTTGCCGAGTGTCTGGGTTCGATGCGGGATAAATGAATAGACAGTAAGGTTCAGCTCCTACTTTTTTTTAGCTAAATCAGAATTCAAAAGTTTTAGAGAGAAGAGCTTTTACCGAACTTTGTAGGCGCAGAAAAATATAAAATGTAATTTTTATACTTTCGAATTTTTAATGAGGAAGCCTACATGTTCCAGAGTTCTAAAAAAGTTCTCGGAAATGTGTGAAGCCTGCCAACCCGCACTTGGACAGCATGGTGGGCTACGGTGGCATTACTCATATATACATATAGCCACAATGAAAAGAGGCTCGCGCCCAGCAGTTTTTATAAAATGTTAAAGTAATGAGACAAACAAGACACTCTCGTGATGGTAAGCGATAAACCATGCCCATGACCATTGCAGTGATACATATAACTTTGAGTATCACGACAAAGACATCTTGACCAGAATATACATTAGGACGTAAAAGTGTTGTGAATATTGCAAGCAACTTCAATTAAACCAACTATTATGAATGTTGTTACTAAATTAACAAAACAACGTTTTAAACACAAATCCTAATTATATTTAGTTTAGGTTCATGACCTTTAAGCCGTAAAAGAAAATGAAACGAAAACATTGCTTTTTTACAGAATTAGGGACGTATGTCGGACAAGGGTTAAAAATGAAGTTGTACAAAAACGGAGTCGTAATTGGTTTCTTCATTTTTAATTGCCCGGTTTTAATTTATGCTTTCTTAATTGGCTGCTGTAAAAATGGGCCGTATTTTACAAATGGATGTTATTATTTTTACGTCTACGGCTCAAATATGAATTGAATGATTTATGATTCGCCGAATTAAATTATTATTTCATTGTATAAATATTTGATGTCTGCGAAATTGAAGGGAGATAAAAATTATAATGCTCTTTTTGTAAATTGTGAATTTTAGGGATGTGACAGGAATGAAACTGGTTTCAATACACGAGGAAAAAATGGGCTCTTTGTTTTGTGTGAGTAATTTAACCAATAAATAAATAAATATCATAGGGCATTACACACAGCGCCATCTGACCCCAAACTAAGCAAAGCTTGTGCTATGGAAGACAGATAACTGATAGAATACTTAAATAGTTATTTTTTGTAAATACATACTTATAATACATACAGTACACCCAGACATAGAACGAACATTTGTTTATATCACAAAATGCTTGTCCTGGCTGGGAATCGAACCCACGCCGTTCAGCTCTTGGAGCAGACATACTACCAATGAACCAACAGGGCTGTCTATTTAACTCAAACAATAAAATTAGCTTGGGGTGTTAGTGGAAAACGTCGTGAGGAAACCATAGCGTTGTAGTTTCTTATACTCTGCTGGCTAGCTACCTCAACTTGAAAATCTGCCATCAAACACCTAATGATGCTATGCAAATACTTCCTTCCATAAAAACAAATAACTCGTCATAACACTGGTTACTGATAACTCTACAAAAATGTATTATTTGTTTCGAAATCCAACGTTGCTTCTGATCTTACAGGGAAAACAATACCTTATTATAATAGCTCACCATAGCAACGTTCCATAATGAAATTATTACCTACCTTAAATAGCAAACTTTTGCTCTAATACTCTCCTTCATACATAAATTTACTTAGGGTAAGGTCAAGGGAAGAGCGCCTTTACATCAGCCCTTTTAATTAAAATCTATCTTCCATTGTTACAGGTGCGGAGGAAAGACGGAGGGACAAGAAAAGGTCACAATGACATGTTTTAGACAATATCTAACTAAATTATAGCAAATCTTAATAATTTTGACTTAGAACTCAAAATTAAAAAAAAAACGGTATTATTACCTGCGTAAATGGCGTAATCTAAATTAGGCTTTATTGTTACGGCATAACCTAATCCAACAAGTTTATATATAAAACTAGTGAGATGAAACTATACGTTGTTTATGAGATGTGAAGTGATGATATTGAAAATTAGGTTGTGATTAAACTTTAGTGGTATTAGTGTAACTGAATACGTGAATGATGGGGACGCTTAAAATAAGTGCTTTTAGTATCGTCGGATTACTTGTGCTGGGTTGGATATCTGGTGAGTATTTAATAAGTTAAATATAAGCAGCTGTCTACACAATAGGTATTCTTATATCTTATCGGTATTCTTATATGTTATCGGTATTCGGATATCTTATTGGTATACTTATATGTCACCGGTATTCTTGTATGTTATCGGTATTCTTAAATCTTATCGGTATCATTATATCTTATTAGTATTCTTATGCGGGATAGGGGCGATAAGTATTGCTCTGATATCCAGCTTGAAGTGTATTGTGCATTTCCCATGCCAATATCTATCTGAGCCAACCCGGCTCCTTAAAGTACTGGAATGAAGCTCTGAGCTACTGGCGTAGCTTCATCGGTTGAGATGGAAATATAGATGACAATGATGAGTAGTCAGCGGCGGTGATATGGATAAAAATAAAGCTGCTTCATAGAATCTAGTGGCTATACCCGCTCCGTTCCCCACGCCCGCGCACCAATTGCTATTGTGACGTGCGAGGCGCGCAGCGGCCAGTAGTGCGAAACAAGACAAGGCCGCGCGCACGTTGCACTCAGCTTTGTCTCCATGAAGAAGGCCACTGGTTGTGGCCGCAACTATTATAGTCAGAGTAATTCCGCATAATTAATACAAAAATATGTCTAATCTAGTGACTACCCTAGTTCTACTGTGGCTTTACAATGTCAACACATGCTCTCAGTGTTGTTCTCCTATAAGCAGCTATGGCAAAGCAAACTATCACTGGCTCCTAGTTTGTACAGACGATTTTTGAAAATCGCAATTACTGGTCATAAGGCTTTTTCTTTTTTTTTTATAGTAGATAGGCTTGCGTTTGACCGCCATCCCGCCATGTTAAGCGAAGATGCGGTCTACGGTGGAGCACGCTCGCCTAGAAAAAACCGATTCACTCGCGACTTGAAGGTACCCAGTCTATATTTATTGGGGAATACCCACTCGGGCAGCTGATTCCAATGTCTAGCGGTACGCATGAAAAAGGTGGAATCAAACCGCTTAGTTCGAGCTTTTGGAACATCAACCATGAATCGGTGACGCTTTTTAAAGCTCCTGGCTAATTACGTAACCAAGGATTTAACATAGAGGGAAGCTTAGCGAACTTCCCTGTATACTAAGCTAAAAGACCACTGACTGCTCTATCAGCTCATCGGGTAGAATATTTGCTTCAAGAACGTGGGTTCGATTCCCAGCAGGAGACACATTTATGTCACGATAAGTGTTTGTTCTGTAGGTATGTATTTACAAAAAAGTATTCTATTAGTCATCTGGTTCCCATACTATAAGCTTTCCTTAGTTTGTGGTCTGGTGCGCTGTGTAAAATGTCCTATGATATTTATTGTCATTTTATTAAAAGGAAGAAGCAATAAGACTTACTCAAATATTATTTTATTGCCCCATGATGATGGTGCAATAACTGTTGAAGATAACTGTTTAATATCAGTAAATAAGGAGGATAATATTAAAAGAAACCATTTTGCCACTGAGTAGTCAATCGTGATTGTGCATCTTTATAAAATGTTGTCTAAAAAGATTTTTACTACATCGAATAATCATATAAAGTTTTTTTTAATTATTTTTTTCTGTTCAAACGTTTAGAGGAGACTTCAGGTGACCAGAATGCTGGTATCTAATTTGGTCAAAAGCTAAGCATTGCCATTCAGCGTGGCAATGCTGCCAGCATTCTGGCCACATATCCCTCCTCTGACGGTTTTTTTAGACTTAGTTTTTTGTATACATTTTGTAATAGGTGTTTTGTAATTTAAGGTCTTATTTTCTTTTGGATTAAGTTTATTTTTCTGTAGTAAGTCGCACAAAATGCTTTCCAAGATAATGTTTGTCCAATACCTTTGCAGCGGTTTCTTTGACCTAGAAGTTTGAGAAACAAAACAAAAACATTGTACTTTGCGTGATAAACAGACGCCGGCAGAGAGATCCACATTATCGCTGTACGTATGAAGAATGTGAAATCGAAACATTTATCCCGTATGTGAGGAATGCTCACCATAAACGGATCGCGCATAGGCCGGTAATAAAACGGGACAGATTTATAATTTTATATGCAATTCTAAGGCCCACTCTTCGAAATGTATCCGATAGAATACAGATAAACTAGTGACTTTACGTCGCTGGTCAAGGTTTTCCAACTGTGACGTGTAGAGAGTAACGTCACTTATTAGTCTCCTAGCGCGCCTCTCGATTTTTTTTTTTTTTTTTTAATGTTTGACAGGCTGTTAAGTGAAGGTGTGGTCGAAGATGGTAAAGCACACCTAGCCTGGAATGGAACTGGCTCTCAAGTGAGGCTGCCGGAACACACCGTTAGATGCTTGGCGGCAGATTTTCAACTTGAGGGTGGTAGCTAGCCAGCCGAGTACTAGAAAGTACCCTACCACCATGCTATGGTTTCCTCACGATGTTTTCCTTCACCGGCAGCTCAAGCTCATTGTTGGGGTTTGAACCCACGCCCTTCGGCATGCGAACCTACCGCGCTAACCACTGAGCTATCATCGCTACTCTCGACTCCAGAGCCTCAAGCTGATACTTGGCAGAGCTGTCCCATAAGTGAGAGTAATACACGACCTTACTTGCGCTTTATACAAACTAAGCAGTTGTTTTGTTTAATTTCTAAGAATGAGACACGTTTGTTCGTTGTAATTACGTTGGAGGAAGTAGGCAGTCGATACAGATAGGGCGATAGTCGTGTCCAAGTTATATTAAATTACTTTCCGAAATAAACCTATTAACTAAGAAGACATATATGGAGTTTCGTTTGAAGAATATACTCAGATATAGAAGTCTATAAAGACCAACCGCCGAGTATAAAGTTAAACGGTTAAAAAATCCAAATTGATAATGCATTAAAAATTTAATTAAGCAAAAGCAATTTTGTTACAATCACTTAGTAACAAGTCCCAGTCTCAGTTACAAAGAATCAAAAAAGAAAAAGCGTCGTTTCTTCACTAATTAAGAAAATAAGGAATATCTCTTCAATTCACCATAATTTAACTCGTTCCTTAATCCGAGTAAAAAAGGCTTTTAACTGATGAACTTTTCAGTGTTCTGGATGGATTCCAAGCAATATAAATCAAGTAATAACACAATTAGATGTTTGATTAAATATTTCCTGCTACAAATATTGAAATTAACGTGTGACGTAAAAACGTTTTATTATTTTTACCTTAAATCAATGTACTCTTTTTTTTCGCAAAATAGGTAAAAATACTTAAATATAAAAAAAAAAAATATTTATAAGTAGTCGTGTTTTAATTATAGAGTAACAAATATAGACGTGAGTGTGGACACGTGATTTAATTAATTATAATTATTAAACGAACTTACTTTATTAAATAAATAAATAAAATAAATATCATAGGACATTACACACAGCGCCATTATTGACGGTCTATTAAAATTATTCAAAGTTCATTCGAATAGAATGACATTTTTTTCCGGATTCCAGTTCGTCAAGCTGCACTATAGTCGAGCGTATTAATTTTATAAAATCTAAAAATGTAATCCCAATTATACGTTTAGGTACATTCCCCCCATAGAAGATTCTGGAAATGTCACCACAATTTTACTAGGATTAGACAGTACATTAATGAAACACGTTTTATTTAATTTTGTCTTTGTGTGAGTAAGAGTTATTTTCTTTGATTTTATTATGAAATACTTGATAATATGAACTATTTCATACTGGCCGAATGCAGAAAAAACTATGCCAAGATAAATAAAAAATAATTGCGTTTAAGTATCATGGCTTGACTTAAACTACTGAATATAGCTGTAACTGCGTTTGTTTCCGCAGCGACTCCGGATTTTGGCCGTAACGTAGATCCCGGAACTAGATTTTGACTGGGGTAATTTATTGCTAAGTGCCTGCAAGTTGTAATGCGTTGAGTCGTTCGATGATTTATTACTAGTGACGAGTTATTTACTAGTGACGAGTACATTACTAGGTTAAAGAAAAAGAAGCCATGCTATGAGCATAAGGTACATACGGACACACAAAAACACTCTAGTACGGACAAAATCAAGTGTTAAATAAATAAAAAAAGGGAAAGAAGTGCGTGTTTATGTGTATGTGTGGGTTTATGAGAGTGTGTGTGTTAGTGTGTGCGTGCGTTAGTATGTTTTTGATTGTTTATGTATGTGTTAGTGTGTGCGTGCGTTGGTATGTTTTTGATTGTGTGTGTGTGTGTGTTAATGTGTGCGTGCGTTGGTATGTTTCTGATTGTGCGTGTGTGCGTGTATTAGTGTGTGCGTGCGTTGGTAAGTTTTTGATTGTGCGTGTGCATGTGTGTTAGTGTGTGCGTGCGTTGGTATGTTTTGGATTGTGTGTGTGTGTGTGTGTGCGTGTGTTGGTATGTTTTTGATTGTGTGTGTGAGTGGTTGTGTTTGTAAGCATATGTGTGAGTGTGTGCGTGTGTGTCTTAGTAATTGATCACGTAAGCAGACTTTCGAGTGAACCAAATTAAATGTATACCTTGTACTACTGATTAGGGATTAACGCATAGCGCAGCACAGCGGGTTAATAATAATGCGCAACAAAATAGAATTTTGCTGTCAGACTCTACTTTACAAAAATACCCAGTAATATAATGAACGATAACCAACATTTGTATCAAAGGCTCCGTGTTCGGAAATCGGCCATTTTCTCCCGAACCAGAAAAAAATTAACCGACGGCGACGTGATTGAGAGGGGTCAAATATGTGAAATGTAGACTGATATCTCGTGTCAATAGACAGTTTTAGGGCACTACAGTACGTCTCTTTGGCTTTACTTATAATCTAAACATTAATAGAATGCTGTGGTCACAAATGTACTGCTGATAATATAATTCAAACCTAAGTTATCCAAGGAGTATATAGGCATATTTTGGTTTTACTTATGCGGAATTACTCACGTTTAATATATGTATATTACATATAGGTAATTGATATATAAGTCTATAGGTAACATATAGTCTGCCAAACTGTATAAATAGTATAATTCGCTTTTATTTGAATGTTAACATTAATAATAATAAAATTTTATTTCAATGAAAAAAAGTAGAAAAAAGTGCATTAGTAGGTACAAGTACATTATTCTAAAATGAACCCACCATTTCAGAATACTGTACTACATACACTTGCCTCAAGAGTTGTATCACTTGAGACTCTCTATAAGATATCATTTGTGGTTGGTTACTCGTCATCTTACTTTACGTATTACACTAATACCCACATTAGATAATTCAATTTTGTTGGACAAAAGTCAAATTGTCCCGGAACAAGTCCGCATAAGTTTCTACAAAAAAGACATCAGCCAAGGGTCCGATATGATTATACCCGGCGTCTGAGTCCAATAATTCGTTATATTGAAGAAAGTTTTTCTGCGGAGATGGGAATCATTTGCTTCGACCTCGCTTCGACAGTTTATTAGTATTCTTCTGAAAAACGACGTGTAATTTTCTTTGTCTTAAAATTTTGGGACCGTTTACAATTTATAAGCCCCTATTTTGTAACTTTTGTCTGTCTCTGTTTGTTTGTTTTTGTTTTTGTGCTTGTTACAAAATTAAACGTTTTCTTTCTTTCTATATTTTTGAGAACATTGTAGTGGTAGTAAAATTGGTCCAAGTGTGAGTTTGTAGTAATTAATTCCTTAATTTAACTTGTCGATGTATTTACTGTTACATTAATGTTCACTAATATTATTTTATCAGCGGGTTTACTAATTTTTTGAGTCAACGTAAACCAAAATATAAATATATTCATAGCGATGATAGCTTACTGGTAAGGATGTGGTTTTAAACCCCCTACAAAAAGCTTGAGTTGTTGGTAAAGGCAAACATCGTGTGGAAACCATAGCATGGTCGTAGGGTACTTTCTAGAACTCGACTGGCTAGCTTCACCCTTTGAAAATCAACTTTCCATACTAGGCGAGTTTACCATCTTCGACCACATCAAATGAGCTGTGGTCAAACACCTAGCCTATTTAAACCCCTAGCCTATTTAAAAAAAATATTTATCAGGAACAAAAATACAAAAATCAAAATTGTTTATTGTTACTTTCAAGAATATTAACTTACAGTAAAAGCAAATCTCCCAATCTCCAGAAATATTAAAAAATAATATAGACACAGTCCCGTTATCAGGTAGCTTTTATACGAAAACCTTTGAAGTAAAAATTTATTCCCAAATCGTGGTTCAAAGGGGCCATTGACTGCTCAATAGAATAATATTTCCTAAGAAAATAAAGGTAGGGAAAGGCCAAAGATTTTTGATGATTTGTTCTTATGAGTACGCACACGACGTTTCAATAAAAATATTACGGTAAGTTAAATAATTAAATACTGAAGTACATTTCAGACAGTGCTATGGAAACCAGATAACTGAATATAATACTTCTATGCTTTAAAAAAACTAGACACAGAACAGTCTTATGGTTGGGGTTTGAACCCACGCCTTTTGACGTTTGAACCGAACGTGTTAACCACCAATCTATCACTCCTACAAGTTGTACAAATTTTTATATGAGGCACAGTTGCAAAATTATAGAAATAATTATATATTTGTGGATCTTATGCCGGCATAACGTACAATATAGTTATATATAATATTATTACATAATACAAATGTTACTACACAATAAATAAATAAAAACAAAAATATCGTAGAACATTACACACAGCGCTATCTGACCCCAAACTAAGCAAAGCTTGTACTGTGGAAGTCAGATAGATACATACTTATACTTATAATAAATACAGAATACCCAGACACAGAACAAGTATTAAATTTGTTTATTCACAAATGTTCACCCTGAGTGGGAATCGAACCCACGCCCTACAGCTCTCAAGGCAGATATACTACCAACGAGCCAACGGGGCTGTCAAATAGACTACACCTAATAATATAATATACATTATGATTACTATATACTACGTTGTGAATATGGTAGTTGAACAGTTGCAGTAGTTGGTAGGTCTTGCCGCTAAGTTGATATTAAGAGAGAAGATCACTTAATCGAGTTAAGATGACCTCATCTTATACCAGGTCAGCAATTACTGCGAGCCGGTGACGGCAGCCGAGCCTACAATAAATCTCCGCGGAATCGCTTCCGAGTTCAGTGCCACTGAAATATAGCCAGATTATACGTTACACGCCTATCTGCTGATCTAATCTTGGATAAATGGAGATGCCGAGCGCTGGACAAACATCGGTACATGTATTGGATTAGTTGAAAACTGAAGCCGCACCAGCGCGTTGGATTAAGGAATTTATTTGGCTTTAGCACCTATAAGAATTTCGTCGAATATTCCCATGAATCAGGTTTCTTATTGATAAACACCGTTATCAGGTATTTATGTGTATAATGACGTGCTGTACACTCAATCCCACTAATGTTATAAATGTGAAAGTTTGGATTGATGGACGTTTGTTACTCTTTCACCCAAAAACTACTTAACGGATTTGGATGAAATTTGGTATGGAGTTAGCTGAGACGCTGGATTAACACATAATTTACTTTTTATCCCGAAAACATGTAGCGGGTAACACCGTGGGACGCAGCTAGTGTATTGTAACTTAAATGGGTGTCAAAGCTTACAAATTTCAGAAGTTTGAAGGTCGTGCAAGACCTATTCACACAAAACGTTTTTAGCAGCTGTGGTCAGCGGTTTTGCGATTATATTTGTATCGACGTTATGTACGTTATGACCTATTTTCAAGGTTAAAGATCAAATATATATTACAGGGCTGTTGAGATTAACCATCGAAAGTCTCAAAGTAATTAGTGCTAAATTAGCGTTGCCCTAGACTTTGTTTTGTAACACAAAGGTCTGGGGCAAGGGGTGGAGCCGGATAGGGGATTTTTGTCCTCCTCCTACCCCATAACAGGGACCTTGGGCGACTCGGGAAAGTCGTGTCACCCAACAAGAGTAGCCCCTGAGGTAGCACACGCGGGGCGCACAATTGTTGGGGTTTGAACCCACGCTCTTCGGCATGCGCTAACCACTAAGCTATCATCGCTATCTTTAAATGGTTAGTCTCAACAGCTCTGTAATTTCGCTGGCTGTAGTACCTACCTTGCAAACCGGAGCACAGTAAAGTTTACACACTACTCCTTGGCGCCAGAATATATCGCCTGGTATCTATAGCTCCGGTACCTGTTTTGTACACACAATGACTGTTTTACCTCAAAAACAACATACCCGTGCATCTCTGTGCGATCGTACCATAACCCGGCTATAAAATAGCCTCTAAATAAATGCAGCCAGAGACAATAGGCCGCTATAGGAAACAATTGGCCGGTAATTTATGTGTCCGCACGGTATGTGGGTCGCTGGGCCTATTTGCATGTATCATTTTCTGGTATAGTCAGCGGCCTGCCGTCTCGTAATGGGCATATTCTGTAACCTCAGGCCCTTCTATGAATGAAAATAGGATTGTTTGTGACGAGTTGGGATGTTTGACAGTGTTTGAATGTGAATAGTTGTTAGCTGACCAGCATTATGCTAAGGTGAGATCTTATTTTGTAACTGTGATTTGTGTTTGTGAGTGAATCGGTTTCTTCTAGGCAAGCGTATTCCATCGTAGACCACATCTTCGCTTAGCATCAAGCGAGATGGCGGTCAAACGCAAACCCCTGTGTTAAAAAAAGTGATATTTACTTTTGTAAATAAAAAAAAAGCAAAATGGAAGAAATTCTCAATTGAGTATTTTTTGTTACGTCAGAAATTCGTCATCTATAAAAGGACTTGGAAACATATATTTTTTAATTCGTATACTTTCCGATTGGCGCCATAGAATCACATTACGTGACACATTTTTATATTATGTTACTGAATATCCTATTTTTTTTTAAATAATAGATAGGCTTGCGTTTGACCGCCATCTCACCTGATGTTAAGCGAAAAAGCGGTCTACGGTGTAGCACGCTTGCCTGGAAGAAACCGCTTCACTCACAAACACAAATCACAGTAATAATTAAAATTAAAATTAATTTTTCTTTAATTTAAAGCAGTTGTTCTATTTTATGTAAAAAAATAATTTAGACAAGGGCAATCACTGCTTTACAAAGCGCAACGTAGCCATATAATAAGAATTGCAAAACTTGGCGATCACAATGCAATTCCAATTTCACTACCAGAATAGCTCTCCCATCGTATTGGATGCCTTTTCCTTGTATGGCGGACACGCTACAGGGATTTCGCCAATTCCTCGACCTGTGCACAACTGCCTGAATTTGGAATCACCGAGATATTGTGTAGACTCGGCATAAACACTGTATACGATGTTTGTGCACCGATCCGCTCGCAAGCTAGGAAATTTCAGATCTAAAATTATGATTTGAACGCGCCTGACGTTGTGGTCATGTGGTCACAATTCTTAGACTAGTATTACGTTTATGACAGATTAACTATAGTCAATAACATAAATTACTAATAATTTGACTGATAGATTTCATCTATAATAATTATGACGTCGTTTACGACAATACCAACATTACAACAATGATATGTGCCTAAGACCTGCCTGGTTTAACTGAAATTGTTGTAAGGTCAATAAATATATACATATTAAAAAAAATTCATATAGCTTATTCTTATGCATACGATATTGCTTCTGTAGCCGATGATTAACTACTTAATCAACATTTTTGTTTTCTTCGATTATGAAAAAAGATATCCATAATCGGTATTGAGGACCTAATTCCATTCTATTGGACAGCCGAGCCTCTCTAAAAACTTACACCACTTCATGGTCGATATTGCAAAAACTCAAACAGTTTGATTCTACCTTCATTGTACGAACCGCTAAACAATACGGTTTGCTGTCCGTAAGGTATGTACCTGATGGAATATTGACAATATTTTTTATATTGACATATTTTTATATCGACATATTATGTGCTTTATTTGACATTTTGTTTTTATTTATTGACATGTAAATAATATAATCAGTGTTTCATAACTTTTTCATTAATAATACACATATTTAAAATGATTTTACTAAAATTTGACTTGTTATATTGGTGTTATCGATAAAACATTTGTAATTGATACAATCTGGGTGCATACATCAGGCGAATTGGCGATCAAGCGTTTACCTATCTCTAATAAAAAATAATTCTATTTGCTGCAGGCCTTAAAATAAAGGTTAGATAAAGGTTAAAAAAAATAGATTCCGGGCCGAGATTAATAGGATTAAAACAATTTACTGAAGCTAAAAAAAGTTGTGACGGGTGATTACAGAGACTTTTTACTTTGACAAAGTTGAGGAATGAGGGCCATCCATTATCTTCTGATTAGGAAAGATTGGACAGTTAGAGCGTTTGTTTTGAGACGTCGCTTTAATTTTTTTGATGTTAAGTGTTCTTCGCTTATAAATGCTTGAAATTATACTTCATTTGAAGTGGAAAGCGCCAAATTAATAACTTTAATCTCTGGCTGGTTACATGAGCTAAAATATAAGCCTAAATAAAAATAAATAGGTTACATTTTTTTTTTATAACTTACTACTACTACTACTACATCTCCCGTCTGTTCTAAAGATGTATCGTGTTTTGCATTCTAGGTTGCCTGGAAAATATCGCTCATAGCGATAAGGCCGCCACTTGTGGCACTAACGCATAAGATTCTTTTGTTTTCTATACTTTTTTATATTTTTGGTGTGCACAATAAAGAGTTTCCATCTATCTATGTAAAGGTAGGTGATTTTTGGGAAATGATGCGGCTATCTTTGTGTTGAAAGCTCCGCTACGTTTCTTTGGGGATGCTGGCGCCCATCAATTCAGATAGACGACCTTGGGGAACGATGCATAATTAAATTAAATTTTCATAATTATTTCATAGCAACAGTCATGCTGAAGGAAGTAGATATTTATATAAGTACGCATCTGTCCTCACTACTCTGCTGATAAACGTTGATAATTATGTGTGTGTGTATTACAAGTAAAAACAAATGTAAGTACGTATGTATTAACAAAAAAAAGTATATAAGTATGCTATCAGTTATCTGGTTCCCATAATATAAGGTTTGCTTACTTTGGGACTAGATGGCGCTGTGTAAAATGTCCTAGGATATTTATTATATATTATTATTTATGTTAAAAAACGTATCATTTTCTGAATTAAACATCTTTGCTTTAACAGTATTTTCAATGTAAGAAGCGACCATTTCTATTTAAATGCCTTTGTTCTCCCAAACCTATTCCTGGCGTTGAGTTTAAAACTCCTACGTAAGTACGTAAGGGTTCACCCCATTGAGCAGAGGTTAGTGATAAATCACCCGACACATTGCTCACACATCGACAAGATCTGCGTGAGACAAGAGACAGACGGAAGCGGAAAGGCAGGTTTATTTTATACTAGCTGCACCTAGGGATGTGACTTAGAGGGGGAGAAATCGATTACTACATAATCGATTATTCTCTCTTTAAAGTAAATCGATTTGTAAAACATCGATTAACTAAAAATAATCGATTTTTCTAACTATTCGAAATGTTGCATTTTTTTTGTACATAATAATAAAATTGCAAAGTCTAATAACTAAACAACAATCTGTTGGTTTTTAAACTAAAAAACAAACAAAGTTTTTTTTAACTTAAATAATGAGGAAACAATAAAATTATCGATTTTACACAGATGGCGCCATTTTTCGACTGATAAGTGACATTTCTTTTTTGCGTTTCGTGACCACGCGTTTTTTCATTGGTCGCACAGATGGCGCTGTTTGCAAAATTCGTTTAAAATGTGTAGTTTGGCTACATTGGTTTAATTCAACAACGCATATCTTACATTTTTACTTAAAAAAAAGAGAGTTAGTAATATAATCGATTTATTAAAAATCGATTGTTAATATTTAGAGAATCGATTATAAGAAAAAAATATTCGATTAATATAAAAAGCGAGTGTTTTTTTTACATCTCTGGCTGTACCCCGCGGTATTACCCGCTACATGTTTTCGGGATAAAAGTAGCCTTTGTGTCCGTCACACACAGCTACCGTCATACCAAATTTCATCCAAATCCGTTGGGTACTTTTTGCGTAAAAAAGTAACAAATATCCATCCATCCAAACTTTTACATTACTAGCTGCGCCTGCCTCATATAATTGAATTACGAAACGATGATTTTGCATTCTGTAAATAAATCATGCAAGTGACGTAAAAATGTTTCACGACAATTTTTTTTTAATTCATAAATCTGAATTACGCTGAACGTATTAATACAGGCATCACATGTAAATCAAAAGCTTTACATTTGAAATACATCTTCACCCAATAGAAGTGCGGGTCTCACATAAAAAATCTGTCAATTTGTTTGTACTTACATTGTATTTTTATTATATACGTGAAACTTAAAATGTGCCAGCAAGAACGCGGGCAAGCGTTAGTAGAGATATATCTCTGGTTCCTGTTATTTGCAATGTGAGCAGAGATAATAGCATGTCTGTGGATCGCATCGCGCGCGGAATGTTGATAGCAGTGCTGTGGGTACATCGCGCACCTAATGCGCCTTTACTGATATTACACGTCGTGGGGTCATTTGTACTCCTCTCATATTGTCATATAGATACGTTGAAATTATAATAAATTTCTTACAAATACAAATACAAATACAAATATTTTATTGACCAATGTTACAAGACAATTTCAAATTTCAAATATGTATGTTATTATATGAATGGTAATTAGATATAATACATTAATAACACTTGCTAAAAATGTGAACGTATCTGTGACTCCAGAATTGACTTATTTTTTAGGATACTTATTTTTTTTTTATCGTTGACAGTCTAGGTGTTTGACCACAGCTCACCTGATGTTAAGTGAAGGTGTGGTCGAAGATGGTAAAGCACACACATTCTGTATCCAAAGGGTAAAACGGGACCCTATTACTAACACTCCGCTGTCCGTCCGTCTGTCTGTCTGTCACCAGACTGTATGTCATGAACCGTGACAGTTAAACAGTTAAAATTTTCACAGATGTATTTCTGTTGCCGCTATAAAAACACATACTAAAAAACAGAATAAAATAAATATTTAAGGTGGTATTTAAGGTATTTAAATAAAAAAATACCTAGCCTCGAATGCGACTGGTTGTTTACTCATGAGCTTAGAATTACTTTGGACGCTTCTTAGATTATTCATTTAATGTGTAGTGTTAGGGTACTTTCTAGTACTAGACTGGCTAGCTACCACCCTCAAGTTGAGAATATGTCGCCAAGCACCTAACGATGTGTTCCGATAGCCTCACTTGAGAATCAGTTCCGTTCTAAACTAGGCGTGTTTATTTCAATAAACCGTCATTTTCCATCAGGCAAGTTGGTGGTATTACACATAAAAAAATATACAAGGTAGTATATAGGTATTTAGTTTATTTCCGCTTAACAGCCGTTCCAGTTACAACAGTGATGAGGACTTAAATTTAACAAATTTGACAACAACTTATTAATTAAAAACCTAATTTTACTTAATATCTAGAACTAATTTGACATAAACTTTGAAAAATATAATTTAACAAAAATCCAATTAAAAAACGACAAGTCTTTAAATCCTCCTCTCTCTGCAGTAACCACTTGCCTCAGAATGTCCAGGACTCTTCGAGCGCTTGGTCGTTTGACCACAGACTGAGCTATGGTCAACTAACCAGTCAAACATAAAAAACAAAAAAACATATACTGGAGTATTGTGTTAATAGACTCAAAAATAATTCCGGGAATTCCTCACCTGTCCAAATCCGGGAACGGTGAAACAGTGCGGGAGGCAATGCATCCAGTATTCGACGAAGCCTGGAATTTTTCAAATATTTGCGTAACCGATTTACTTTGAACTCTTTATAAAGTACGTGGTACAGACTAACACGTTTGAGGCATTTGCTCTTTTTTTCGAAAACAAAAAATTATTATTCATATCTGTTTGTGTCGAATAAATGTTTTTATTTTTTTCTCTCAGCTCTCTGGAACGAAAAACGTAATTTAACTCTCAACCAAATACAAATCAATTAATAATGCTATATAATGTTTTTGCTGGTTTCATGAATCGGCTTCCCTAGACAAGCATGTTACACCCTAGATCATATCTTCTCTTTTGGTAACAGGCGCGATGGTGGTCAAACGTGAGCCTGTTGTTTTTGTATGGTCAATTGTAGGTTGAAATTTTGGGATTGAGTTATTAACCATTGTTTGTTTGCGTTTTCAATTTCGTTTTATTATATATTTGTTTTTGTTGTTTATTTTGTTTAACCGACAAGAGTTCACTGGAAGACCAGCGCTGGTCATAGAATAGACTAGAATATTTTATCGGCCTTATAACTACATATGTTACACTAGACACGTCAAAATTACAATTTTTAGTAACAAAATAAAATAAAATAAAGGAATACAGTTTAACAAATGTCACTGCCTAATATTAACAAATATGTCCAGCGAAAACTACTTAGTATGACTAGTGTTATGCCCCTATCTTGTAACTGTATGTCTCTTTGTTGTTTTTGTAGTGTTACAGAATAAAAATATTTTTTTTTCTTTCTAATATTATCACTCAATCTTTCAACGTATTTTTTATCGATTTGCAACGACAAGTTTGCTTAAATTTGTATACAAACCCTTTCTAAAAGAATGATCTAACTACAATCATGATGCAGTCAATATTTTCCAGTACATTGCCCATATTTTATGAATAAATCACCAATCTTTCTTCACGCAACGGAACAAACAGGCAGTTGACAGATATCAACCGTGTAAAATAGGCCACGACGGGGGGTAATTTCACCGTGTTGGCTTTGAGGTAAAAGCGTGCACAATATTTTTTTTAACTCGCTGCGCATTGCTCAAATAGAAAACGTGTCTTTCTATGTCTAGTAATTGATGTTAATTTTGTCGAATATGTTATTTTTTTAGGTCGTAGGTTGAATTTAAAATGAGACATCACGTGAGCTGTGAAACTGTGTACTTTAGCTTAACATTACGAACAAAAAATTACACTCTGTTTCATTCGTCCATCCAAACGTTCACACTTATAATAATAATAATCATATTTATTAATAACGAGGTGTTACAGGTCAATTTTCAATAATGATCATAAACAAAAATAAGAAATGTCAGGTGTAATATTAGTGGGATTAATTTACAATTAAAGTTCAAAATGCAATCACTAAACTAAAATATTTACGAAATATTTTCTTTTACAAAATACCTTCACTTTTGCACTTACTCCAAAGAACAGAATAGGAAGCGGGTACTGCCGTACCGTAAGTGTGTTTAAAGGGAAAACACGGGTCGCGGTGTGGTTTATAAAATCACTCTTTACATGTAAATGTCGGATCGCGGCTCTATTACGGCGTGTTTGCCTCTCATGAGCACTCCCTTTTATACAATAGGAGCAATATTTTTATTTTTGGTGCATAAGAATTTTTGGTAACAAATTAAAAAAATATATAAGTGGATTTTTGTTTTACTATGCGGGATTAGGTACTCATGTTTATTTATATAGGATACTCTGACTATAGTTTTGGGTATATTCGGTGGTCTTTTTCATGGACACAGCTGAGTACAACGCATGCGTTTGTAGTAACTTTTTTTTGTTTTACTTGGTTGATTTCTTTAGCAGGAGGTTGTCTAGGTAGGTACCACCGCAGTACCGGTTATTCTGCCGCAACCAGTAGTGTGTAAACATTACTGTGTTCCGGTGTGCAGGGTACTGCAGCTAGCGAAATTACTGGGCTGTGGAGACTAACCGTCCAGTCTCAAAGTAATGAGCGCCAAAACAGCGAGGCCCTAGACTTTGTTTTGCTGCACAAAGTTCTGTGTATCGCTGCAATGGTTATGGACAGGCGTTATCTCTTACTATCAGGAGAGTGTCTCGTTCGTCTCATAACTTTTTACATAAAAAAAGCAAATCTTGCAACAGCTAGATAATTGATTCAATACCTCTACTACGTAAAACGATTAGGTATAATATATAGGACACATTTTCATAAGTAAATCGACAACTCCGACACTAAATTAGTACAATAAAACTACTTTTGATTGTTCATACATTTATTCATTTCTATTAAAAGCTATGTCTAAAGTTTGATTCTAACTAAAAATACTATGTATTATATAAATGATTTTTTTTCATATTTACTTTACAAAACAATAACATTTGTAGCGATGATATCTCTCTGGTGTATGGGTTCGAACAGTACGCCGAAGTGCGTGGGTTTTAATCCCAACACAGAGCTTGAGCTGTCCGTGAACAAAAATATCGTATAACAGCTATAAAATGGCGCTAGAATACTGTCTACTACTATGATCACCCTAATTTATAGATATGTAGATTTCCAAGCGCCCTAAAGGTGTGTTCCGGCAGCCGCCTCGTTCTAGAGTCAGTTCTATTTCAAACTAGGTGTGTTCACTGTTCACCCTCTTTGCATAATCGTCGTTTAAATCAGATGACATGTAGTAAAAAAAACTAATACACACATTACATTTCGCCTGTTACACATGAAAAAAAATTTGATGTGTCGTGTGTGTCTATCACGCCCGTGTGTGCGTGATTATGTGTAAACTTTTTTAGTTCACATCTTTTTTTCAGTAAGAATAATACTCCTTCAAATTCGTGTTTCATAAATTTGGCACCTATGTTTTTTAAATGTTATGTGTAACTCAAAAATGTTTTGGTTTTAATTAAACTGTTATTTTTTAAGTAACTACTATAATAATAAATAAATAAATGATAAACACTTGGAAGGCGTTCAGATTTCCTTGTTTTAGATCCTCACTCAACATAACGAACAATACAATTATCAATTTTGTTTTTATCAGTTTTCTGAATTACCTCCTACTGTGGAAGCACATTTAAAAACGTATACAATTAAAAACTATTTATTCTAAAATGGAAATCACAGTTAGTGACTACACGAATAAAGCAGGAACCGCTAATGCAACCAACCAAACTTTACAAAACTAAAACCAGATGCCACTTTCCGGTCCAGTCTGGTGACGTGTCCTCCTGTGGGACGACCCTTTATTTCTCGGCCGCTGGATGAATACAAAACAGTGCCTCTACCAAAACCTTTTACTGGTTTCCTTAAAAAATGCCCAACAATTGTAAATCTTTTTGAAATGTTTTTGGGAATACATCAAAACTACAGAATACGAATTCGCATTCATTGCTCAAAAAGATTACGTAACAATAATAGTATTTAAATTTACAATTAAAAAAAAACTAACTCCATGATCCTTAGGCCTTAGGCCAACTAAACGCGCTGCTCCAATGAAACAACGAGGTTTCGGAGTAAACATCAGCGATCTGAGAAAATATCAGCGATGTATACAATTTTTAGAATTTTGTTGATTTTATTTAATAAATTTTAACTTTATTAATTAAAAACGGCTCTATCGATTTCGATACAATTTATATGGTACCACCTCTGAAGAAAATAAAAAATACCTTAAATTATACTATTTACAAAATGTATACAAAAAACTTAGTCTAAAAAACCGTCAGAGGAGGGATATGTGGCCAGTATGCTGGCAACATTGCCGCGCTGGATGACAATACTTAGCTTTTGACCAAAGTAGATACCAGCATTTTGGTCACCTGAAGCCTCCTCTAGACGTTTGGCCAGGTCCCGATACAGTTCGAGAGCGGCCGGCCCCCACGGACCTAAAGTTTCAACCCCAAACGGCACAAAAAGATACATTCTATCCAAATAACTATATTTGTGCCGTTTGAGGTTTTCAGCTTTAGATGCGGCAGCACCAGCTTGTCCCGAAGTCACAGGAAGATGAGACGGCGCCAAGGTGTCGACACAAGTGGCGTCCCACACAAGAGGCCGTCCCATCTTCCAAGGGATAAGGGTCATCCCGTCGGGTCTCTTGCCGTCGTCACGCATCAGTCCGTTTGGTTCTAAAACTGATGGGACGCCGGCACTGACAAAAGCCCGACGGATGACGTCGTTTAAGCTGGCGTGCCGCGATATACGCCCAGCACTCCTACTGCATAAAAGCGCGTGGTGGCCGAGGCGATCCGCTATTTCCCTGCACGAGCAGCGATGAGGGACCTGGCATACTGCTCCACCTCTGAAGTATGATCGTGTAACATAAACACAAAAAAAGCATACAGTCGAATTAAGAACCTCCTTCTTTTTTGAGTCTGTTAAAAATAATGTCACATAATATTGTCTATTGAAAGCCTAGTTAACCTAAAAACGCCAAGATTAAGGCAACTCTAATTATTTATTAATGTACGGTATGACGAGAGTTTTCGAATGTACTATTTCTCTTCAAACGAGTACTAGGTACACTAGGTCGAAAGCAAAATTCTTTTAGTCTAGAATTTCTGTATGGAGTTATGATTCTGTTCTGTGTTCGGTTTGAAGGGATATAGCTATAGCTAGTTAATTATTTTTTTGGTAACCCAATTATGTATTAAGTCTTAGTAAAATAATGATAATTGTATCAAAATACAATTAATACATTTAAACTTAGTAAAATGTAACTATTTAATTGTGTATATATTTGTATATGTAAATATTTAGTTTTAATTAAATATATTACTATGATTATTTTATAAACTTACTATATTATGTTTTATTTTTATTTATCTTTCTTATTAGTGTTACATCTCCCGTCTGTTTCTTATGTTTTCTATCGTGTTTTTCTTTTCATGGTTGCCTGGAAGAGATCGCTGTTAGCGATAAGGCCGCCACTTGTGGCACTAGTTCAATAGGTTCTTTTGTTCTCTGTACTTTTTTATTCTTATGGTGTGCACAATAAAGAGTTATATCTATCTATCTATCTATTTAAGTCCTCCCGCGCATCGAGCCCTGGGCTAAAAGTTCCCGCAAAATTATTGTTATAAATAAACACTTAAAGTAATGAGCACCAAAGCAACGATGCTCTGGACTTCATTTTGATACACAAACTTCTGAGCACTCTTGCAATGGTCATGGACAGGCGTTATTTCTTAACATCACGAGAGCGTTTTGTTTTTCTCAATTAAAAAAATGCAGGACATCTTTCTTATCGATGTCCGCAGGGGCAGATTATAGACGTACTTTAATAATAAAAGTGAAAAAGGTTTCTACGTGCAAATGTAAAAAAGGACTTTTCCACACGTAACTATTTTTGTACCGACGTGAAGCGATGATAAAGTTTTTCGAAAATATCAAATTCCCATAGTCTCGTGAGATCACTCCCGAGTTTGGTGACAGCGCGCAGTCTTGCGGGACCGCCCTTTATTGTCCAACGACTGACTGAATACAAAGCAGACGCCTAAGGGTTGACTGTGATGTAAAAGAGGCTAGATGAGACCACAAAATTAACTAAAAGTCTTCATTTTTCAATTATATATGCTTCACAAAAATAAGTATTACGAAAGTAGTATTAAATATTTTACATAACTAACAGTTGTTTTATAACATAGTCTTATTATGAAAACTGGCATGGTTTTGACACATTATTGTTTTACCAATACGGGATTAACGTGAGTTATCCCACATTAGTAAAACAAAACATATTGTGCCTTTCGGAAGACAGACTCTGGCAAAGACTGCGTCAACGCTACCTAAGCATTCGAAGAACGCATACGTTTAAAAACCGCAAGTGCAACAGCGTAATCACTGTTAAGATGATCGAATAAAGAACAACAAGCAAAAGTAAATCTTACCAGACATACAACAAAGTCGCACTGAACAAATTTTAATAACCATCTCATTAAGATCTCACACCCACGCAAAAACAAATGATATTACGAGTACCATTTCAAATTCTCATATCTACACGTATTAATTTCCTCCTTGTGACACTTCCATCAATCATAACTCCGTGGAAGCTCTTTCTTTCCTATTATTTTCATTAACAGGCGTAGGCATGACCAAAATAAAGTGGCCCTCGCTATATTTTTGATGGCTTTGAAAAAAAAGTGAGATTATTTAGGTCAAGGGTTGTTATTGAATTATTATGCCGCTATAAAAAGGAAGGGTGGACAGGTAACCATTTAATTTTGCTTGCAAAGGAAATTAAATCCTAGAAGGCTAAGAATAAATTTTGTAGCAATGATAGCTCAGTGGTTAGCGCGGTAGGTTCGCATGCCGAAGGGCGTGGGTTCAAACCCCAACAATGAGCTTGAGCTGCCGGTGAAGGAAACATCGTGAGGAAACCATAGCATGGTGGTAGGGTACTTTCTAGTACTCGGCTGGCTAGCTACCACCCTCAAGTTGGAAATCTGCCGCCAAGCATCTAACGTGGTGTTCCGGCAGCCTCACTTGAGAGCCAGTTCCATTCCAGGCTAGGTGTGCTTTACCATCTTCGACCACACCTTCACTTAACATCAGGTGAGCTGTGGTCAAACACCTGGCCTGTCAACCATTAAAAAAAAAAAAGGAAAAGGATTTATTTTATTGTGACCAGGAACAAAAATTTTAATTAATTGCGATTTTACACGCGTTTTCCGAAATGAAAAATAACTCGGAAGTTAATCCAGGTTATGAATTACAAACATTATAAGCCATTACAGCGTCAATAAGAAACAAATGAATTGTTATTTCATTTATTATTATTATCATTTTTATTATTATGTTTACTTTTAATTTTTGACATCTTTTTTATTATTATTTTTGACATTTTGTATTTCCTTTTTATGACATTCATTTTGACATTATTAGTTTTTGTAATTGTGAGGTAATTGTTATTGGGTGTACCCGTTTTTTCCTCAATAAATAAATAAATAATAAATGAATATACTCATGAAGGACGGTACGGTCGACATCTGTCGGGCATGCCACCGTCCCGGAGAATCGCTCCGACATATTATTTCCGGTTGTTCGCATCTTGCTAACGGCGAGTATTTGCACAGGCACAACCAAGTAGCCAGGATCATCCATCAGCAGCTTGCTCTTCAATACGGCCTTGTCGAGTCTGAGGTGCCGTACTATAAGTACGCACCAGCGCCAGTTCTCGAAAATGGTCGTGCTTTGCTCTATTGGGACCGGTCTATCATCACGGACAGGACTATTGTCGCCAATAAGCCTGATATCGTGGTGGTCGACCGAGCTCAACGCCGGGCAGTGCTCGTCGACATCACCATCCCACATGACGAGAATCTCGTGAAGGCCGAGAAGGACAAGCTCAGCAAGTACCTTGACTTGGCTCACGAGATAACCGCCATGTGGGATGTTGATTCGACGATCATTGTCCCGATAGTTGTCTCGGTAAACGGTCTTATAGCGAAGAGTCTCGACCAACATCTCAAGAGACTCTCGCTAGACGGTTGGGTCAAGGGTCAGCTTCAAAAGGCAGTGATCCTTGACACGGCGCGCATTGTGAGGAGGTTCCTCACTCTGCAGCCCTAACCACCGGCAGCTTGAGCCCTGCCCCGCTGCCGGCGGCACCCTAGTTTTTAAGTTTTTTTATATTATTTATGTTGTTTTTTATATATATCTAATGTAAAAAAATTTAAAAATTAAGAAAAGAAATAAATAAATGAATATACAAAGTATTCAAAGAAAGAAACATGAAACTTGGTTGTCTTGGAAACCTATGTTACAACGGTAGGCTGGTGGTTATAATGATAATAATATGATGATGACAATGGGGATGATGATAGTGATGATGGTGATAGTAGTGAAAATGATGATGATGAGAGATAATACTAAAAATAAATGTAAGTGTTCTAGGATAGAAGTGTCGTAGAATTAAACATAGTTTTCACCTTCGAGTTGAAAATATTTCGCCAACGCTTTGAGTCATCAAAACTTATAACAACCTCAATAGGAAGTCAGTTTAGATTTGTATGCGACTTTAAAATCATCGTCACAGAACTTTAGGTAATTCTTGGGAAAAAGTATTGTTAACCAAAAATAGCATGAAGCTTAGCAGGTCATTGAACAGATTCAGAGCAAAGAGGCAACCTTTTCACCTAAAAGAGTGAAGTGTTCTCAGCGTTCAAAAGTCACAAAAAGGCATAAATGACACTCCAACCCTTGGTTTGGATGACCAACGCCATTTCGAGGCAAAGGTCACCCCGCGTGAGCTATCGCCAATTTTTGCCGCACATTACGCCAAACGTTGGGAAACAAGCAATTTATATGGAAAACAACGGAGTTTAGATTCAGCGATGTTGGAAGATATCGTTACCAGTATAAAATATATACATATATTAATTTGCTAACAAAGATACCATAAAGTAAACATGTTTTAGAAGATTACTTTGCTAAAAGAAAATACAATCATACCTGATACCATAATAAATACTGTGATTCATATTAAAAAAACTAGTCATGTGTTTTTTATATGTATGTACCTATACATAATACAGGCTAAGCCTAGTTTGGGGCCCGATGTATAACGCTATACAAACCATAAACAGTAAATCAATGTATGAAGGGTAAAATTGTATATAAAAATTGAATTCACCTTCATGGTGCGAATCGCTAATTTAATTGCAATGATTACGGATCATTACAATAATTTAAGTTAGATTATTAGATAGAACTGATGACATGGCCTGCATTGCGGTGTCAATTTTTATCATGACAATTGAAAGTACCTAAATAAATCGTAAGGGACTGATATTTCGTTCTTTTTTATTTAGATATAAAACATAAATTGGCAACCTTGAGATAGTTGCCAATTTTTATCAAATATACTTAAAAAACCGTCTACAACACCTATTACGGTGAAGTAATTAAATGCTCCACCAGCTCCCAAACTAAAATGTGTACAATTCGAGAGATAAGACAAACAACAGTTACGTTGGCTCTTGGAGCAAGAAATTCGTAACTTGTAGTAAGACCCAACGGACAGGCTCGTGTCCGCTTCATTGCCCTTTCATTGAATACTTCAACGTATTTATAGAGATCTAACATGATTTTTGCGCCGAAGTAACACATGGATATTATTGAAAAGGGTGGAACTCTTTTCGTGGATGGCAAAGCATCGAAAACTCTTTTAGCAGGTTCTCTTATAGGCGGCGATTAGCGTTCACTATCATGACGATGTGTTTACATATCGCTCTTAGATAATAATTTCTACTTTGTGGCCTTATTCGAAATATTAAAAAACAGCTAGATCGGTTCAATTGTCCTCAAGCAATGCCAACCAACTTATTTATATAGATATATTATATTGTAAAAAAAGTAAATTAAAATAGACGTTCCTATATAAAAAAATAACTTAGGAAACTTTAGCAATTGTTTTTCCGATTACACCTAATTCGGACTATGACGAACGTATTAGAGCTAAAAATATCAAAATCGGTTCAGCTTATTTGTACATTTTATTTTTTATTATTTAGAATTAACATCTTGATACATTAAATTTAATTTTGTGGTAAGACCTTTATGTTGTAATAATAATTGTTAAGGACGAAATAGCTATAACTAGCTTTATTCTTGATCAATCTAAAAGTAATTAAAATTTAACTTCGTTCACCGTCGGTCTGGCCAGTCTTAGGATAGGTGAACTAAAGTGGCAATTACTGCGTAAGTTTGCGAATGCGATGGTAGGTAGTTACTCCGTAAGTTTGTCGAGTTGATAAAATTTACTCCAGAAGTCGTGGTTCAAGATACATCAGAGCGTGAATAAGTTAATTGTGCTGCAATCAATTTCTAGAATCTATACAGATTCCATATTAATTGACATATTTTATTGTTAGCTCTAATTTTCAAAATATATATTGTAATTATCTGAAACAATGTCGGGTTTGTTACAACACTTATAACTCGAGAACTGCTGAACCGATTTTCATGGTTATTAATTGTGTTGGATTTATCTCCGTCTTAATTAACAGAATAAGTATAGACTAAGAAAAAAACATGAACGTAAAATCATTTGTTGTAACCTTATGGCGTTTGACATAACTGTCAGTCGTTTGACAGAATGTGTGCTGCAAATAAAATAATAAGTCAAAACAGATGCATGGGTCGGTATTATACTGATAAAATAATTAACTTATTATTTAATTTTCTTAGTGCATATTTCACATTAAGACAGGACAACGTCTGTCGGGTCAGCTAGTAATATCAAATTTAATCTAATGTTAATATTATTTTTTCTTAGGTGGCTAGATCACAGCTCACGTGACCTCACGTCATGCTAAGTGACGGTGAGGTAGAAGATATTAAGCACGTCTATCCTAGAATGGAGGTGCTTAGCGACAAGTACCCAACCACTATGCTATGGTTCCCTCACGACATTTTATTTCACCGGCAGGTCAAGCGAATTAAATTTTTGGCTCGGCACGTAGTCCGAACGCGCTAACTAGTATACAGTTAGCGCGTTCATAATAATAGTTATTATTATTATGAACGCGGTAGCATAATAGTTATTATCAGTAAGCATAGGATCACTTCCCTATTATTACTTGTCCTAATGTTAGTATTGATAACATTTAAAACCCATAACCTACGCAGCGCTAACTATTGATAACCATATAATTTTACGCCATAATTATAGACAGTATTATGTTTAGGCATTTGATATACACAAATGGTTTAAGGGTAGTGCAAGGACCACCCTACCGCACCACAACCTCCTGTTAATTCACCTACTGCTACTAAATAGAAATAACTGGAATATTAAAAAAATTGAAACAAATACAATATTACAAATAACAATAAAAATCATTAGCGTTATATTGATTTATAACAATCAAATAATAGGGCAAAATTTACACGTTATTTTTGTATTAAGAAAGTATAATTATGTTGGATTTCTGGCCACATCTGATGGCCTTCTTCTAGGAGTCAAAGCAGTGTACAATATACATTGTACAACGTATGCGCGGTCTCGTTTTGTTTTCGGCCGCTGCGCGCTTCGCACGAACTTCGCACTTGGTACGCGGGAACGAGGGTAGGATCGACATAATCCCGCATAAGTAAAACAAAAACGGGTCAAAACTACGTCAATGCCTATAGTAAAATATATACTTTGTAATAGTTATTCTGCATAAAAATATTATGCAAATGAACAGGTATATATTCTGCACCGAACTGTTTTACATACGCAATCAAACTACTCCTAAATACAACTGCAGCCGCAGATATAAGTATATTAGCAACTAGACAACTGACCACCACCAAAAGCAATCTCGTGCCGTTTACCATGACAATAGATCGTGGGTACAGTCGACGACAAAAGACGTATTGTCTGTTAGTTCCACGTCTAGATGTTGGTAGTTCGCACGTGGATTATAGCGCACCACTGGGAGTTCCTTTTTTTGAAATCTATTGTTAGCTTGCAGTTAAATTTTAAATACCTACTAATGTGTATAGCATTTATAACTTAACATGCTTTTTTAATTTATTTTGATGGTTAAAAAAGAGTACATTGCTCATACCTCATCGCGTGTTTTTAAAGTAAAAGTAATGAGACAACCGAGGCGCTCTCGTGATAGTAAAAGATATAGCATGTCCATGACCATCGCAGCGATACACAGAACTTCAAAGTTCAAAGTAACAAACAAAGCCCAGAGCATCGCTGCGTTGTCGCTTTGAGACTTTAGACGGTTAGTTTCGACAGCCCTCTAATTTCGCTAGCTGCAGTACGCTTCAAACCGAAATTCAGTAATGTTGATACACTAATGGCGGCTGAATGTCTGGTACTACGGAGGTACCTATCCAAACGACCTCTTGCTAAGCAGATTTCTACCATCAACACAACTACTTACTTTTGACCACAAATGCTCATCGCTGTTTTTATATAACACGATCGGACGCTAGACGAAAAAACACCCCGTTAAAGTCGTACCTTTTAAACTCACTAAACGTTTTCAGGCCACTTTTATAACTACAGATGGAGTGTACTCTTTACCTGCGTCTGTCTTTCTAGTCAAGAATATCCCGGAAATGTGAATAGGTATTTTTTAGGTAAGTGTGTTTCATCGATTACTCCGTTAGTTCATCAGCTGTCGGTTGTGGAACCAATTTATAAAACAGTGAAGCAAACATTTATGTGACGAACGTAAATGCTTGTTCTAGGCCTGAGTGTTTATGTATTAGAAGTACAAAGCATTTTATTGGTTGTCTAGTTCCTATAGCACAAGCTTTGCTTGGTTTCGATCTAGACGATGCTATGTCAAATGTCCTTCGATATTTATTTATACTATCTTCGCCCACATCGTCACTTTACATTATGTAAGGTACAGATTAATCGGATGCTAATTTTTTTGTATAAAATGTTGGAAAGGTTACTCTCGCGAGTAATGGAATACACATAAAATTATCATTATTACCACCACCGTCATCATCACCATCATCTTTTCAGCCCCACATCGCTCACTGCGCACTCTCATCACGGTCCTGCCCTTATTTTTTTTAGGTTAAGTTATTATTTTATCAGTAAAAATTGCAGGTTAAGCTTATGTAAGATTAGAGCAGCATATACATATGTATATAGCGGCATTCACTTACACAGAGCAAGCAATAAAGTGTGTGCGAGTTTTTGTAGTCGCCTCTACAATGTGCGCAAGTGAACCGAGTGGAAAGCAATTTCCTCATTCATTTATCAACATGCTCGTCTCTTCGACGATAACAAATAAGTCGAGTTATTCTCGGTTGGCTATCAAGGGTGGGTAATTGGATCGTGAAATATTTTTATGCTGAGTTTTAAATGTAATTTTCTTGGTTCGAATTCACTGCTTAGAGTTAATATATAAACTCAGATATTAATCTACTATTAAATCATTCTACTATCGGACAGCCAGGAGCTCTAAAAAGCGACAAGAAAGAACAGAATACGACTTTATTGTACATACATGCATTATAACATAAAAATCTTAAAAAAGAGATAAAGAAGAAAAGATAACAAAAACAAAATAACATCGACTAAATTGTGGTGGCACAACGGCATCCTTATCGCCTCGAGCGATTTCTTCCTGACAACCCTGTTGTGAAATGATGACAATGTTGTGAAAATTTACAGTTTCAAAACTGTAGAAATGTAAAGAAAGTTTGCTTTGTTTTGTAGTGAACTATTATTAGTACATATTCGTGTTTACATTGTTCCCAAGGAAAATATATTTTTTAATTTTAAAATTCATCTGACTAAACCTCTGTTGATTTTTAAAATTAGGTATTTCTATTTATTTATATGTATATCTGTCTGCTATACAATATCGTTCGAAAGCCAACCATGTTTATATAAATTTAAAACACAGCTCTATATGTATCGCCTTTATTAATGACTTCAATAAGTTTCAAATAAAATATAAATTTTATCGTCTAGACCCTAAATCTCTTCAACTACAAATTGAAAATGTTAGAAACTTCACCGCATACATTAAACACTCTTATTTGCTTCATAGAGCGAGAGTTTATGACTTTATGAATTTGTCTCGTCATTCCCACATTTCGTTCCAAACAACGCAGACATTATACAAGTTTTGTTGCAGATTAAGACAGATCAGATGTACAACATCAACGAGCACAAAACACACACGCGACAAGTTAAGAAAATTAGTTATCATTTCTTTTCATAGCCGTAAAGGAGACATATCAAAGTCACTGACAAAACTCAGCGGATTGATGTCAGCAAAATATTTTAAGAAAATCACGTAATCGCGTGCTACTTGATGACTTACAGTGACATGGCGGAGACAGCAGCGACTGGTGTCTTACGATTGACCTATCCAGCAAAAATCTATAGTGTATTCTTTTGTATATATGTTTGTATTTACTTAGTTTTAGCCTGACGTTATTTTTCTAGTTCAGAAACTGAAAAATAACTTTGGATGGTTACCTTCCAACACTAGATTTAAATATGTTATAATTGATTGATTCAGGTGTTACTTTGCGGAAGTTCATTTTCAGTGTTTAAGGTATATATTTAGTTTATATCCGCTTAACTATAAGGTGGAAATAAACGAACAAACATACAAACATTGCAAGTTAAATAAAAACTTGTAAAAAGATAGTACGGTTTGGTTCAGAAAATTGGAAGAAACCTTTGCTCTAAACTGCAACGATATTGATAAAATAAAAAAAACTAAAGCAATAATGTAAAAAATGTAGTCTATCTCACTAATATTACAAATGTGAAAGTTTGGATGGACGGACGGATGGATTTTCGTTACTCTTTTATGTAAAAACTACTAAAAGGATTTGGATGAAATTTGGTACAAAGGTAGCTGAGAACCTAGATTAACACATAGGCTACTTTTTATCCCGAAAACATGTAGCGGGTAACACCACGGGGTGTAGCTAGTTTTAATATAATTACAAGTATGTATTTAGGTAAGGTAAAACGTAGGTTTGACGTCACCCTGCCTGATGTTAAGCAGTAGCGATGATAGCTCAGTGGTTAGCGCGGTAGGTTCACATGCCGAAGGGCGTGGGTTCAAACCCCAACAATGAGCTTGAGCTTCCGGTGAAGGAAAACATCGTGAGGAAACCATAGCATGGTGGTAGGGTACTTTCTAGTACTCGGCTGGCTCGCTACCACCCTCAAGTTGAAAATCTGCCGCCAAGCATCTAACGGTGTGTTCCGACAGCCTCACTTGAGAGCCAGTTCCATTCTCTAGGTGTGCTTTACCATCTTCGACCACGCCTTCACTTAACATCAGGTGAGCTGTGGTCAAAACACCTGGCCTGTTAAACATTAAAAAAAAAAAAAGAAAAAAGTTATGTGGTCTAAGATGGAACACGTTCAGTTATTACACTTATTTAAACTGGATATCGATATTGATATCGATGTTAGTCTTTAATATTTCCGTGATTGTCATTAATAAAGATTCAACATGTAAAATCGTTGAAAAATTTATCTGTATCTTTTTAGTCTGTCGATATACTCGGCTCCGCGACTCTTTTGTTCGAAGTCAACCAGCAGCCTTAGTGACACCGTAGTATAACGAGCGCTCTCACAAAAGGGTAACAGTTTCGAATAGACGGCGTCATTTACACCGCAGCGTAACGGCTGCAATACATCATTACTCACTATTAATGAAGGTTTTAACGAGCGTCGCACATTTCGAAGCTGCTTTTATGTGAGCTTGCGGTTATGTTACATTACTCGTTGTTATAATGCTTTTAAAGTAGAATTAGTTATATCCCATAAACATATTTTTCACACGTTATACTTATAACTTGATTGATGACAACATAACAATACAATATTAAGGTAAATCCCATTATCCCACTCATATAATAAATGTGAAAGTTTGGGTGGATGGGTTTTTGTTACTCTCTTTCACGCAAAAACAACTAAACGGATTTGGATGAAATTTGGTATGGAGGTAGCTGAGATCCTGGATTAACTCATAGGCTACTTTTTATCGCAAATACATGTAGCGTAGTTAGTTTTATTTATATGTTCAGTAGCTGCGCCCCGCGGTGTAAAATTTGCACGTTTTATAATATTAGTGGGATTTATACGATTGGAAATCTTGCAGCTTGAATAGAGTTTAAAATGATAAAAAGTTGCTAATGGATATTGATATGAAAATTATTTATCAGAAATACAAAATCAAATTATTGACACAGAGTACAACAACGATTCCGAGTTTCTCTTTTTACCTTCTGATAAGTGCTCCACAGTAAGTGTTCAATACAGAATTACATGATAACAATAACGGTGTAAAATAATTAATTGTACAATTTTTCATCGTGCAAAATCGCCCAAATTGCTGTCCTTAAGTCCAAAACGTGATATTGATGACAAAGATATGAAAAATACCCCATTAATAAAGCGTTTCGCGTCGTCACAAAGCATCTTTTTATCGCTTTCACACTCTATTTATTCAATCAAATGAACCCAAAGATAAGAAAACGGCAACAAAATGACAATAGGAAGTTAAAACAAAGACCAAACCGAAAAACGTCCCGATCTTTCCTAACATCATTTCGTAAAAACAATAGGAAAAATAGATTGTCCATTCAAATGTAATAGTAAACTTTCACACGCAAAGAATAAAGTTCAATTTGAAGTGTATATAGAAGAAACTATGGCTTAACTACATGGGATAGCCATTGCCCGAATACGGTGATTTATTTGAAGCATAATTGGTTTTGTTTTGGTCAAGGGCAGTATTAACGGGACTTTTATACGCCTAATGGCTGCAATGGGCGAGGACGTCGCTTTAATGGCTCGATCCAGTGTTCCCTGGGCTTAGTGATAGCGTAACATATGATATTTACCTAACAACTTACGTAACCCCCGCCTTGTGGTTTCACTTACATATAATTTGGGGATGTGGGTTGTCGGTGGCTCAATTACAATGTTCTTGTTTAGTGGGATTGAAATATCAGTTTTTTTTACGTTCGTAGTAGTGATGATAGCTCAGTTGTTAGCGCGGTAGGTTCGCATGCCGAAGAGCAATAGAGAAACTCCAAGAAGTTTGAGTTTTCGGTGAAGGAAAAATATTGTAAGGGAACCATAGCATAGAGGTAGGGTATTTTCTAGTACTCGGCTGGCTACCTACCACCCTCGAATTGAAAATCCGCCGCCAAACACCTAAAGGTGTGTTCTGGCGGTGTTCTGACACTTTGCCATCTTCGATCACACTGTAACTTAACAACAGGTGAGGAATTGTCAAACCTAGCTTGTTAAAAATCTGTGAAAAAATCAAAGCTTCTAGGCACCCATTGGAACTAATATCTACGGTATAAATAAATATTGTAGGACATTACCACAGCGCTATCTGACCCCAAACTAAGCAAAGCTTGTACTATCATACTATCATCAGATAACTGATAGAATACTTAAATACTTTTTGTTGTTGTTGTAAATACATACTTATAATACATACAGTACACCCAGACACCGAACAAACATTTGTTTTTATATCACAAAATGCTTGTCCTGGGTGGGAATCGAACCCACGCCCCACAGCTCTTGAAGCAGACATGCTACCAATGAGCCAACAGGGCTGTCAGTCTGTATGTTTTAAAGCTTTGCTTCTTATAATTTACACTGTAATTACGTTAATGGGTATACGTTCTAACTCACGTGTATTATGGTCCAATCTATTGTTTACTACAATTGCCACAAGCTAATCACTGTGTACACAATAAATAGGTAATCAATCCACGTATGGTAATTGTGCTTTGCTCCACCATGCGTCTTCTATTACTAACCATGTCGTTTACCTAGCGATTATTAGTGATACTGCGCGTAAAGGATAGTTTCAATTCTAAATGGTAACAAGCGTCTTAGCAAAGTGGCTAATACCGATCTCGTCGTTTAAAGATCGGAAGAAATTTGGAAGCTTTTAGCTGTTTGCTTTTTGATATATATGACTTTGCTGTATGAGCTTATTTACTAGGTGGAACTTTCCACACATCCCACTAATATTATAAATTTGAAAGTTTGGATGGGTGTATGGATGGATGGATGGATAGATGTTACTTTTTCACGCAAAAACTACTGAACGGATTTGGATGAAATTCAGTATGGAGATAGCTGAGAACCTGGATTAACACATAGGCTACTTTTTATCCCGAAAACATGAAGCCGGTTACACCGCGGGGCTCAGCTAGTATGACTATAAAACTAAAATTACTAAAATCACATCGGTGTTTTTTTTGGAAAAGTAATGAGACAAACGACACACGCTCCTGATGGTAAGAGATGACGCCTGTCGATGACCATTGCAGCGAAAATCCAGGGCATTGCTGCTTTGGCGCTTATTATTGATTTTTGTTATGACAGCCCTGTTGGTTCAGTGGTAGTATGTCTGCTCCAAGATCTGAAGGCGTGGGTTAGACAAACATTTTGTTGTGTAAACAATTGTTTGTTCTGTGTCTGGGTGTTCTGTATTTATTGTAAGATGTATTTACAACACCAAAAAAGTATTTCAGTAGTCTATCAGCTATCTGACTTCCATAGTACAAGCTTTGCTTAGTTTGGGGCCAGATGGCGCTGTGTGTAATGTCCTACGACATTTATTTATTTTGAGACTTTCGATGGTTAGTCTCAACAGCCCTGTAATTTCGCTAGCTGCAGAGTATCCTTACAACTTAATCACAGAAATGTTTACACACTGCGGTGGTACCTACCTAGTCAACTATAAAAAAAATACAATGCAAAATGGTCTTCCCGCGTTTCCTGATCGCTTCTAGCTACGCGTATATGAGGTATGAGGTAATCTGTATAAAAATCCAAACATTTCTCTTTGGCAACCGTACGCGGGGGTTGACTCACATGCTCATGCCGAGTGCCAATGAAAGAGAAGTGAATACAATCATCGCGCCTGTGACTCGTGACTGCGACATCAAACGCACTGACAGCTAGATATCCAATAAATTGGAGTGCTCTCGACTCACGGCGCGAGCGATCGACGAGCCAGCGATCGCTGTACCACAGAACCTGTGTGAACTACAGAAAAAGAGATAAGGCAAAAAAAAACTACGGCATTGCAGTTTTTTGTTGAACAATAGGTATGGCTAATTGATATTTGCCCTTTCGTTGCTTAAAGTTTGCCATCAAATACACACAGCCCTGTCATTGGTAGTATGTCTGCTCCAAGATCTGAAGGGCGTGGGTTCGATTCCCACTCAGGATAATCATTTTGTCGTACAAACTAAATGTTAGATCTGTGTCTGGGTGTTCTGTATGTATTATAAGTATGTATTTACAAAGAAAAAAAAGTATTTTATCAGTTGTCTGATTTCCATAGAACAAGCTTTGCTTAGTTTGAGGTCAGATGGCGCTGTGTGTAATGTCCTGCGATATTTATTATTACTTATTATTTATTTAATAATAATTATAAAAAATGCACCTCCAGTTTTTTTTAATTAACGTTATTTGAACACGTGATTATGTTTATCATCGGAACTCAATTGCACACTACCTACTGTATGTATTGTTTATTTTTCCTATCTTGACTACCTTGATTGATAGCTCATTTGGTAGAATATGTGCTTCAAGAGCTGTAGGATGTGGCTTCGATTCCCACCTAGGACAAACATATTGTGGTATAACCAAATATATGGTCTATGTTTGTGATACATATTCCCTATTCCTTACTTGGTTTTCTGAGCCTTTTTAATCTGTGATCTATTGTGTGATTGAAACCTTTGCAAGTGGTTTTGTTAAGCTCATATGTTTGTGTGTTTTTGTTAAAGTATGATAACAAGCGTAAAGTTGAGAGCGTGTCGTGAGCGCTGAAAGCAACACGATGTTGTTATTTTTGTATTTCTGTTTGCAAGTTGGGTAAAATTGGGCTTGACGCGACATGACTAAGATTATCGCAAAAGTAGTAGATGGTTTGTAAGATGACGTGTGTGTACATCTTACAAACCATCTGAACTTTGTTATGTTAGGTATATACTTAAAGTTCTGTGTATCGCTGCAATAGTCATGGGCAGGCGTTATCTCTTATCATCAGGAGAGCGTCTCGTTCGTCTCATTAGTTTTCACAAAAAAAGAGCTGTAGGATGTGGATTTAATTCCCGCTCAGGATAAATATGTAATACATATAATGTGTGACAAACATTAATATTTATTCTCTGAGTGGACGTTCTGTATGAATCATAAGTAGATATGTATGTATTTACAATTAAATAAAGTAGATAAGTTATTTATCTGTCATCTGGTTGGCATAGTACAAGCTTTCCTCATTTGAGGGCTAGATGACGCTGTATGAAATAGCCTAGGTTTATTTAAATTATCTAAAGAAATGTATATTTTCCAGTTAAGATACTCTTGATCTCATAGATACATCGGATACTCCGAATTTTGTTGTGCGAAGCAATACGAGGTCGCGCACGCGTTGTACTAGGTACTCAGCTTTGTCTCCGTGAAGAAGGCCACCAATGCCGCCGAAACAATAATTCAAAGTCAAAGTCAAAGTATAGTTTATTGCTATGCTGTGTTACATTAAGGTCTTAATATATAGGTAGAGCAACAGCTACGTTCAGTACGAACATGCAATATTAGAGGCTTAACTTAAAATTATGGTATTCAATTATTTACATTAACAAAACGGAATCCGAAAAAATTAAGTGGAATACTGTAATTGTCAAAAAAATAGTTATATAAAAAATGTCACAGTTAATCATTAAAATTTATCGTCAAGAAAATCATTTATTTTATAGTATCCCTTATCTATAAGAAAATTGAATAAATTGCGTTTAAATATAGAAACACTTCCTGACTCCAGTATTGATGTTGGCAGATGATTGTATATCAAAGGACCCATACCACACACACCCCTACCAAAACATGCCGTTCTATGCACAGGCATCCTTAGTTTGTGCTTGCTCCGCGCACTCACACAAAACTCATACATATGTAGATGATTCCTAACGAATAATGATATTTCATAGATATATAGGCAAGGAAAAGTAAGGATTTTTAGTTTAGAGAAATATGGGGCGCAAGAATCTGTAGTTTTTAATTGACAAACAGAACGCAAGCACTTCTTCTGGGCTTTAAAAACTAGTTCCCTATCCGTGCAGTTTCCCCAGAATATAACTCCATAACGCAAGGTGGACGTTACATAAGCATGATACGATGTAAGAACTGCTGGCCGATTAACCACTTTCGCTAACAAATAGAGTGCATAAGAAAAACTGCTTAGCTTAGAGCGAATAGAATCTGCGTGAATGCTCCAATTGAGATCTGAATCAAGGTGGATCCCCAAAAACTTAGTATGTGTTACATCCTCAATATCTTTATTCAAGTAGCTAACTTTATACGTCAATTCCCTGTACTTATAAAATGTCATAATATTAGTCTTGTCAAGATTAATCACTAAATTATTTGATGTTAACCAATCAATTACATTATTAAGAGCTGTACTAATTACTGGTTCAAGCGGTTTTCCTTTTTCACCCACAAAGATGGCGGTGCTATCATCAGCAAAAAGTACCATAGGCTGGTCAATAGCTCGAGGCAAGTCATTTATATATAGTATAAACAATAGCGGGCCCAATACACTGCCTTGAGGTACGCCATATTTTACTGAACCAACTGAAGACGTGTACTTCACCTCAGTCTTAGTTTTTGGACATATTTTAGTAATTTGGGTTTGTTGAGTTCGATTACTAAGGTAAGATTTGATTAGATCTAGAACATTCCCTCTTACACCGTATGACTCAAGTTTACTAGCTAGTATTTCATGATCAACATAGTCAAATGCCTTAGTTAGGTCCATGTACATGGCGTAAACAGGCAGTTTATTTTCCCGCCCGTACATTACTGTTTTTATTAAATTAAAAATTGCTAAGTTTATTGATTTCTTCTTTCGAAATCCTACTTGCTCATCAATTAGAATGCGATACTTATCTAAGTACGAGTATAATTGAGCGTGAATATATTTTTCAAAAACCTTTGAAAATATTGGTACTAAAGCTATTGGTCTGTAATTACCGATAGCTTCTCTATTTTGTTTCTTAAATAATGGCTTCACTATGGTTAGTTTTAATTTTTCAGGGAATTTCCCACAATTAATAGATATATTAATAATATGACTGAGTATTGGACATATAATATCATCTACATACTTTATCACCTTTGTCGTTATCTCATCATATCCTACACTTGAAGTATTCTTGAGTGACTTAATAATCAAAAGTATGTCATTCGGAGTTGAAGCAAGCATAAACATAGTGTTTGACTTGTTCCAGATCACTGGATTTGGACAAATCTTTGAGTCTAAATTTTTACCAACGCTCTTAACATTATTCACATAAAAATGATTAAAAGCTTCTGCAATGTCATTGGGATTAGTCAAAATTTTATTATCATAATTAATTTTAGTTATACCATCATTAAGGGAAATATTATTTTTTCTATTCTTTATAATGTCCCATGTAGCTTTAGATTTGTTTGACGCCGAGCTAATTTTATGATCATTTTTGGCTTTCTGAGTAAGTTTCATAACACGCTTTAACCTTTTTGTATACATTTTCAGGGAAACATGTTTCTCTTTACTCGGATTCATTCTATATTCCCATAACATTTTCCTTTTTTTTCCTACAACAAATCTTTATTCCTTTAGAGATCCATGACGGATGTTTGTGTAAAGTATGTCTCAATTTTCTCTTTGGAAAACATAGATCAAAAAGTAACTTAAATGTTTCATGAAAATAATCGAAAGCTTCATTTGGGCAGCTACTCTCAAAAATTTCTTCAAAACTTAACCTAGATAAGTTTTCTTTAAATTTTTCCAAGTTTTCGGTAGAGAAATCTCGATTATATGAGTACCAAAATCTCAAAGGATAATATTTTGGCACGGGACATGAAAAATACTGTGCTGTGTGGTCAGATAAGCCCAATTGAATTAAGTTGCAGGAAGCTCCTCGAATATTATGAATAAAATTATCTAAACAAGTTCCAGACATTGGTCTAGTAGGCTCATTAAGCGATAGTTTTAGTTTATGATCCGTTATAATATTTTGAAAAATCTTCACCGTTTTGTTTTGCTCCAAAATATTGATATTGAAATCACCACAGACAATAACCTTCTTTTTTTTTAAACAAATTTTTACCAATATATCGTCAAAGTTTTCGAAAAATATTTCTTTGGAAGCAGCTAATTGCCTCGGTGGTCTGTAAATGCAAACAATTATAATATTGTGTTCAAATAATTCTATTGCACAGCTTTCAATATTGTCTATACTACTCATTTTCTTGATTTCATTCTTGTCTCTAAATTTATGACTGTTATGTAACAAAATACAGGATCCACCTCTCCGGTTTTTTCTACAATATCTGGCAGCTAACGTATAATTTAAAATATTCAAACTAGTAATGTCACTTTCCAGCATATTATGTTCCGTGATGCAAATCACATCGATGAAATTGTTTAATTTTAGTAACTTATTAATCTCGATTAGTAATAATTGGTGTATTCGACATAATCAAAAGTCAATAATCTCGCATAAGTAAAATTAAATACGAGGGATTTGGATGAAATTTGGTATGGAGGTAGTCGAGACCCTGGATTAACACATAGGCTATTTTTTATCCCGAAAACATGTAACGGGCAACACCACGGGGCGCAGCTAGCTTTTACATGAATGCTTGACAAATAAAAAGGGGCGACATGATTTTTCCCGCGATTCCATACCACGTTAGTTTCCATAGTAATGTATGTATCTTATTCTTGTACAGATGAGTTTGTTAGCTAGTTTCCATAGACTGATTACAGTATACATTAAGTCTATAACTAACATCAAGAGGCGCATAGTGCGATTGGTCACCGAGCGATGACGGCGTGTTGTTGGTCTAGATCAACTCGGGTCACAAACGCTTACAACAAAGGGCAGCTGCGACTAAATCTAGCAAAGCCTTAGCTTAGTTAGGTCGTCTTGAATCCAATTGAGAGCGGTCTTTGATTGGAATGCTAGCTACTGCTTGGGGCAATAATAACGTAGAGCTGTTTGGGTGTTGTACGTTTGCGATAATATACGCTTTGATTTGTAGTTTTTAGAGGTTAGCTGTTTTCATGAATCCCACTAATGTTATAAATGTAAAAATTTGGATGGATGGATGTTTGTTACTCTTTCACGCAAAAACTACGAAACGTATTTGAATGAAATTTTGTATGGAGGTAGCTGAAACGCTGGATTAGAACATAGGCTACTTTTTATCCCGAAAACATGTAGCGGGTAACACCGCAGGGCGCAGCTAGTACTATATACTATACACTATACTACTATAGTTTTTACTATAAAAACTGACGTGGTTATAACACGTTGTTGTTTTACTTATAAGGCTTTACTCACGTTTAATTACGGTTATTGTTACCATAGTCGTGCGAAGCAAGAAGCCGCGTGCGTGTTTTGTTCTCTGCTTTGAGTCCTTGAAAAAGGCCACCGGATGTGGTCAAGATTTACAGTCATACATTTTATACAGCGCCAACTAGCCCCAAACTAGCAAAGCTTGTACTATGGGAACCAGATATCTGACATAATACGTTTATGTTGTAATCGTTTCCTATTTGTCAATACAAAAAATATTGTCTTTTCCTGCTTATTCGGGATTACTCATGTTTAATTCGTAAGACATCGTAGGACATTACACACAGCGCCATCTGACCCCAAACTAAGCAAAGCTTGTACTATGGGAGTCGGATAACTGATAGGATACTTAAATACTTTTTTTTTGTAAATACATACTTATAATACATACAGTACACCCAGACACAGAACAAACATTTGGTTTTACATCGCAAAATGCTTGTCCTGTGTGGGAATCGAACCCACGCCCCACAGCTCTTGAAGCAGACATGCTACCATTGAGCCAACAGGGCTGTCGAATTACGTCGGTTATTAGTATGAAGTAGAATAGAATAGAATATACCTTTATTACAAACTAAAACAAAACACAACAACATACAAATATGAAACATAAAAAAAGGAGATAAAGATTGGATGGAAAGAAACAGAAATAGATATCAGGTTGGTGTAAAAAAAAAACAACATAATATATCCATATAAAATGCTAAATAAACTAAATATAAATTAGCACGCTATATAGGTACGTATAATGTTTATATACTAGTAATTGCTTTTATTCGACAAACTTTTTATATTACAAAAAAATATTGGGTAATATCATTCACAAACGAATAGGATACCGTTGTTAATCATCTTTGAAAGAAACACTGTACTGAAATCTGATAAAATGTTCCAAACAAGAAGGGCCAAGTATTTATTGTACCTCTCTATCATATTGAAGAGGACATTCCGAGTGACGGCAAACGAGTAGTCGAGTATACAAGACACAGATTACGGAAACGGAGATTCGAATACTCTAAAAAACTACTTCTTGTTCTATCTTAGAATTAAACACAGCAGTGTAGAACAGAAATCTCGTGCTTAGATTCTGAACGATGCCTGAAGATTTTTAAGTCATAAAGCATGCTTTCTTTTAAGCAAGTTTTCTTTGGCTTTTCTTTTGAATAATAAGAAATAAAAGTATAAATAAAAAACAATGTAGTGACACCTCGACACCTCAACTTTATAATTCAGTATAACGCTCAAGGATTACTGTTTTATTTTTTTTAATTAAAAGTAGGCTTGCGTTTGACCGCCAATTCGCCTGATGTTAGCAAAGATTGTGATTAAGCACGTTTGGCTAGGCATTTAAAAAAACTGAACCCCTCGCGACTACAATAGAATATATTTTTCAAAAAACATCTATTCTAGGGTAGCAAAATCCACTGTTTAGCGGTTTCATTAATCAAAGGGGGATCAACTGACCAATGACATGAGTCGAAATAATTATATCTGTCTTCCATCACACAAGCTCTGCTTAGTTTGGGGCCAGATGGCGCTGTGTGTATAGTCCTACGATATTTTTTTTTTTTTTATTTTCATTTATTAACCGTTGGTCGGTGAGTTAAGCTTTTTTTATCTTTGATAGGCTAGATTGTTTGATCACAGCTCACCTGATGTCACGGTGTGGTCGAAGATGGTAAACACACCTAGCCTGGAATGTAACTGGCTCTGAAGTGAGGTTGCCGGAACAACGCGCACGGAACACAAACGCAGATTTTCAACTTGAGGGTGGTAGCTAGCCAGCCGAGAAATATAAAGTACCCTACCACTATGCTATCGTTTCCTCATTCCTTCACCAGCAGCTCAAGCTCATTGTTGGAGTTTGAATCCACGACCTTCGGCGTGCGAACCGACCGAGCTGAGCTATCATCGCTACAAAATTAAGTATTGTTTTCCAAATTTCCTCTCTGATGTTTCTATTATCTGTCGATGGGAGCCGACTCGTCGACATTTAGTAATGTTTTTGACGTTATATTTTTGGAGTAAACATTGTTTGTACGTGAAATTGAAGTGGTGAGACTTGCAAGGAGACTTGAGTTTACTATGTGCGGCACTCTGGATTTATATCTCAACGTACACTAAAATTACTTAGTGGTTTTGTCAAAGATTGCAATACAAACGGTGTAATAAAACCAGAAATAGAATTAGGATTTAATACATTTTATTTATCTGTTGCAAGCACTGTAGATTGCTCTTTCGCTTGCCATCAGGCGAGATAACGGTCAAGCACAAACTTTTTTCTGAGCCTCTATGCCTCTATTGTGTCACTGTTGGACAAAAGCCTCCCTTTCCTCTTTCCAGAATGCCCCGTATTCGGCTTTGGTGGTCAAAGAAAAAGATAAGGCCTCTGAAAAATTTATTGATTAAAAGATTAGTTCATAGACGTTAAAAAAAAAGAAAAAATATTGTTTGTTTTTGTTTTGTTAAGTTTTTTATGTTATAATGTGTCGATTTTCGGTGTGCAATAAAGTTGTATTCTATTTTAATCTGTTCTGTATATCCCAGTAAAAATTGAAGAGACGGGCAAAAGACGTAGAGTTATTGAGAAAAAAGGTTTTATTCATTAGAAGAGCGATTATTTTAGGAGTCGTCTCGTTAGATACTATTTGAGTACAAAGCTTGAAAAATTCGGAGGGCGAATATGAAAATACACATTTTTTATTTTTGATCTTGGCACAATCGATATCGAAACAACAATAAAATACAAACAAAAATTCAACAGTATAATAACTACTAATGAATGGTTCAACTAGTAATGAAAAACTGAAAGCCCAGTGTGCAAAACTGGTGCAAAATAAAAATGAGAGCCTTAACTTTTTTTTTTTTTGTGACAAATACTATGGCGAACGAGACGCTCTCCTGATGGTAAGAGATAACGCCTGCCCATGACCATTGCAGCGATACCCAGAACTTTGAGTAACAAAACAAAGTCCAGGGCATCGCTGCTTTGGTGCTCATTACTTTGAGACTTTCGAAGGTTAGTCTCAACAGCCCAGTAATTTTGCTAGCTGCAGTACCCTTCAAACCGGAACACAATAATGTTTACACACTACTGCTTGGCGACAGAATATCTGGTACTGCGGTGGTACCTACCTAGATGACCTCCTGCTAAGGAGATCTACCACCAAGTAAATTGGTCAGGTTGTATCAAGTAAATTACTTTAACGTTACTTACATTCTAGCTTTTCAATAAGTAAAGTTGGCAACACTATGCGACCTGAACGAATTTAGAAGTTTTGGCGGGAACGTTAAGACGTCATGTCGTTCCTTGCTTTTTTTCCAAAACTTGTGTTTTTTCGAGTTTATGTATAAAAATAGTGTTGTTTTATTCTTAAAGCACACAACTACAAGTGTGAGTGTGGTAAAGCGATGTAATGTGGTAAAAGATGACTTTTCTTCTCCCAAGCATTATATTAAAGTCTTAAACAAAGTTTATATTAAAGTCACCACTACTTTATGAAGCTATGACTGAACTCAACCGGCACGGACTGGACATTGAAAAAATAGAAGGACAATAAAAATTCGTCATTCAAAATGCTGTATCCATTTGCCGATGAATTACAAAAAAAAAGAATTTAGGTGAATTTCCGATAAGTTTGTATTGCTTTTGACTGAGTGGCCATGTTTATAATTGTGTTGCAATCTGTCACATTAATATTATTGGTGATCAAGATCTGAGTAGCCCCTGAGCTTGAGGGTCACGTTGCACGGCACTCCCAAGCCCTTAGTAGCTATGCCACTACGGCCCAGTGACTAGGCCCAATACCTAGCGAGTTCAACTCCCACAAGGTCAGCAATTGACGTCACGCTTTAACAACTATTACTTAATCTCTGAAAGCAACATAAATATAATATGACATTATCTGAGAAAAGCCAACAAAAACAAATCTCTATCAATCTCCGCGAAGATACTTGAGCTTGTTTATTCCTCTGTAGTTAATAGTTTTATCTTTCCCCATAAAAGTAAGGGCCACAAATGAATCGAAGCCCCTTAATGTGGAGTAGTTTGTTGTTTAACTTTTACATATTGTTTTGAAAGTCGGTCACTGGGTGAAGCTGAATCAGAGTACTGTGTCGAAGGAGGATTAAAAACTTTTTAACTTCTGACACAAAAACGTCAGAGTGTTATAAGTTTGACGTGTCTGTGTGTGTGTGTGTCAAAGATGGTAAAGCACACGTAGCCTGAAATGAAACTGGTTCTCAAGTGAGGCTGCTGGAACACACCGTTTGGTGCTTGGCGGCAGATTTTCAACTTTAAGGTGGTAGCTAGCCAGCCGAGTATTAGAATATACCCTATCTCCATGCTATGGTTATCACACGATGTTTGTCTTCATATCAAGCTTTTTGTTGGGTGTTGAACCCACACCTTTTGGTGTGTGAACCGACCGCACTATCTGCTGAGCAAACATCACTACAAATAGTGCATAATTTATTCATTACAGCCCTGTTGACTCATTAGTAGCATATCTGCCTTAAGAGCTGAAGGGCGTGGGTTCGATTCCCGCTCAGGACAAACATTTTATGTATCAACAAATGTTTGTTCTGTGTCTAGGTGTTCTGTATGTACTATAAGTGTGCATTTACAAAAAAATAAATTTACATATGTATTCTATCAGTTACCTGACTTCCATCACACAAGCTCTGCTTAGTTTGGAGTCAGATGGCGCTGTGTGTAATGTCCTACGATATTTATTTATTAATTAGTTATTAGTAATTGAAAAGATATTACAGTATTTCAACATTTTCCGATTTATAGAAAAGCCACAAATTTGTCTGTAGAACCTATCACAACCCCAAAATAGATTACGTTCGCCGTCGATCAAAATTTCGGCAAAAAATATCAACAGCTTTGTTATATAAAGTCTAGGGCCTTATCGCGTAGTAGCAGCCACTATGAGGGTCACGAATAAATATGGATTAGCCAAGAAAAATATGAGCCGGTCATAGTTCCAGTAAACCCTTGTTAGCCTTGCTCAGACTGAGGATAAGTAGATAGATAGCTTCTCGTTGTTACAACATCACGGGAACAAGAGAAAATAGGAAGCTTAACTTGTTGTGATAGCTCAGTGGGCAGCGCGTCCCAACCAAACGTTGAGGGGCGTGACTTCGAATCTCAACAATGACAGCCCTGTTGGTTCATTGGTAGTATGTCTGCTTCAAGAGCTAAAGGGCGTGGGTTCGATTTCCACCCAGGTCAAACATTTTGTGGTAAAAATGCTATTTTTTTTTCTGTGGGGCTTGTTTTTTCTCTGTTGAATTAAAATTTAAGACAAAATTATATTACAGTTAAACCCGTATCAAAGTCCGTTGCACGGTAGAAGAAGTAAGCAGGCATGTAGGTAGATGCGGATAGCGATTTCGTTTTATACTTCTTAGGGAAGTTCGATATAGGTACCGCTTTAATTAATAATTTTATAATAAAAGAGCCCTCTTGGTTCATTGGTAGTATGTCTGCTCCAAGAGCTGAAGGGCGTAGGTTCGATTTCCATCCAGGATAAACATTTAGTGGTTTAAATAAATGTTTGTTTTGTGTGTGGGTGTTCTGTATTTATTATAAGTATGCATTTACAAAAAAAAAGTATTTATTCTATCAGTTATCTGACTGATAACTGATAGAATACTTTATTGCAACAAAAAGCAACACACAAGTGCAAGTGCTTGGAACAAGCTACCGGCTTCCTTGTTTCCTGATAGATATAATCTGGATCTTTTCAATGTCAGAATGTAGGTAACTTCTAGGTCTGCGTGCTTCATCTTCGAGCACATCGCCGCTTAGGCGAGTTAGACCATCAGGCGAGTTGGTGGTCAAACGCGGACTTACCCGTACTAAAAATTTTTTTTTTTTGTAAATACATACTTATAATAAATACAGAACACCCACACACAAAACAAACATTTATTTAAACCACTAAATGTTTATCCTGGATGGAAATCGAACCTACGCCCTTCAGCTCTTGGAGCAGACATACTACCAATGAACCAAGAGGGCTCTTTTATTATAAAATTATTAATTAAAGCGGTACCTATATCGAACTTCCCTAAGAAGTATTAAACGAAATCGCTATCCGCATCTACCTACATGCCTGCTTACTTCTTCTACCGTGCAACGGACTTTGATACGGGTTTAACTGTAATATAATTTTGTCTTAAATTTTAATTCAACAGAGAAAAAACAAGCCCCACAGAAAAAAAAAATAGCATTTTTATAGTACTTGCTCCGCTGCTACATTAGAATAATATTATTTTTTGCATTTTAATAAAATTAGAACGAAAGTGGGTAGAAACGTAATTTAATACAAGGAAGCGTGCGAGTTTCGAAATGGTTTATGAGTGACTTCACTTCCGGCGTTCCTTTATATTGTAAAAATTATACGCATAATAATTTTCTAGTTAGGAATGAGGAAAAATTTGGCTTGGTTTGTGTTCAAATTAGGGTGTTCATAAATAAGTACTTCCCATCAGTAATATTGTTTTACGTTAATTTTATTTTATGTTATTAGTCGTTGTGCCTCGTGGTTTTACTCGCATTGTATTCTGTACTGCGATCTTATAATTATATTTCGTACGCTTCATTCTTTGATATAACTTAACAAACATGTAGTAGTTTTATTGTACTGGTAACTTCGCAACCTTTTAGAGAAAAATAAAAATGACATTTCCGCATCCGCCATGTTGGCCTGCTAGCGTTCCTCTCCGAGCTCCTCATTGTTTTTTTGTGCGCGGTAACAGCAACACATTTAAATTTTAATTTACCTACCTACCTCAAATAATAAAATGCCGAAACGTAGTGCTCAAGAAAAAATCAAGCGGTATAATGTAAAACTAAAAAAGTTGCAAAAACAGGAACGAAATAAAAAGCAACGACGACGTCGTGTGGTTACGTATACTTCGTCTGATTCCGAGAACAATATGGGTAAGCCATTTTTCATTTTCGAGTGGGTGAAATATATCAAGCGTCAGTAAGCTTTCCTGGGGGTTAACTGCGAGTTAACACGATGGTTAAGTAGACGCTCAAAGATTAACCTGGGGATTGACTGCGAGTCAATACGAAGGAATTTTGAAAAATTAAAAATTTTTTTTTGTACATCTACCTTAAAAAAACCCTCAAATAAAATATTTTTTTTCGGTCTCCCGTTCAGATAAATTATGATCCTTATTTAATAAATAAATGATTTTTTTAATGTAAAAAGTAATGAGACGAACGAGACGCTCTCCTGATGGTAAGAGATAACGCCTGTCCATGACCATTGCAGCGATACATATAACTTTGAGTAACAAAACAAAGTCCAGGGCATCACTGTTTTGGCGCTCATTACTTTGAGACTTTCGATGGTTAGTCTTAATAGCCCAGTAATTTCGTTAGTACCCTTTAAACCGGAAAACAGTAATATTTACACACCACTGCTTAGGGGCAGAATAACTGGTACTGCGGTGGTACCTACCTAGACAACCTCCTGCTGAGGAGATCTTGGCGGCAGAATATCTGGTATTACGGTGGATGACTACCTACACAACTTCCTGCTAAGGAAATCTACAACCAAGTGTATAACAAAGACCTTCGAAACGTATCAAGAGATGCGAATGCTGTGGTTCACCGGACGTCGAGTGGGATATATTTGGTCCCTTGAATTTCTGTGATGCGAGACAAATTGGCCTAATTTTATTTTTTTCGTGTTCGAAAAAGGTTGCTTTAATAATATGTACCTATCAGCATCATGCTCCATGTTTTACGTGCTTTTTTTCTTAGACATCCTTTTTTTTAATAATGAGTCGATTGAAACGCTCTCCTGATGGTAAGAGATAACGCCTGTCCATGACCATTGCAGCGATACACAGAACTCTGAGTAACAAAACAAAATCCAAGGCATCGCTGCTTTGGCGCTCATTACGTTGGAGACTTATTCTAGGTTATAGACAATAAGTCTTGAATAAATAGCGTAAATTATTATCGTGATGTCAAAATTTTACTTTTAAATCGTTTTGGCTGTGCCGAAGGTGTTACAACTGGTTTTAACAATATACTTATATATTTTTGATAGCTTACGCCCGCAGACTTTGTCCGCGTTAAATTTCAATAAGATTCAGAGAGAAATGAAACGTGTAAGTAACAAATAAGCAATAGTCATGAAACTTCTGTTGTAAAATTTGATGTAAAAAGTATTCTATGTTTTAACCTACGTGTATGCCAAATTTCTTCGAAATCTGTTCAGCCGTTTTTGCGTGACTGAATAATAAACATCCAAAGTTTCACATTTATAGTACTGAGTAGGAGTAGTAGCATGTACTTGCGTTTTACCACCATCTTTCATGATGTTAAGTGATGATGCGGTCTAAGACGAGGCACGCTTGCCTAGAAGATACCGATACACTCTTGACTTGAAGAAACCCAGATTTCATCTATCAGAGAAAACGCACTCAGTTAGTACAGACAGTGTAGGATTAATTGGGAGTTTTACAGTAATAAAGATTTTCCAAGACCGCTTACCGATTTAATTGTTTTTCATTGCAGCTAATCTATAAACGTCTAAGTGTGAAAACATCTTGTCTTTACAGAGTAAACACATTGTTTGTTCCATTGCATGGTTGGCTGACAGTGATCGCTTTTATGGTGTTTGTATTTTTTTTTATTAAGTAGACACGAACAAATTTTTACCATACATAATTATTTCGTTAGGATAATCTATCAAAACAAAAACGAAATTTCAAAATCGAACGGCTAAAGTGTGGAATACGTTACCCAAGTGGGTGTTCCCTGATAGATACAATCTGGGTGTCTTTAAGTCAAGAGTGAATCGGTACCTTCTAGGCAATCGTGCTCCATCGTAGATCGCATCTTCACTTAACACAAGATGAGATAGCAATCAAACACAAGCCATCATAAAAAAAATAAAGACCTCCAAACGCATATTCGAAAATTTCGTTGTGACAAAAATCTGGATTTTTCAATAGTTGGACATGCAATTTGAATTGAATATTCGTATTGAGCTAACTCTCATACATATAAAAAAAAAACGATGTTCTCGGCTTCGTGCAGTCAAAAAATGCATTCTCCCTATTTCAATATGAAATCCATCACTGCGCGTCAGTCCCGGGGACCATAACCGACAGCTATTCCGTGGCTTTGTCTAGGTAAACGTCTATAAAAAACTGCCTAAAAAAAGGTGTGGTCAAATAGAAAACGTGACGGTACAATCTATCGATCAACTCTAAGTACGTTAAAATTTTTTTTTCTGGAATTTTTGTTTGATTCCCTATCTTGTTTATTAGGGTGATTTATGTAGTATAACAGATAAAAAAAGAATTTTGGGTATCGGGGAGAAATCGTCCATAAAAAAATACATACAGTTGAACATAGAACCTCCTCTTTTTTCGAAGTCGGTAGAAAATGAATGAATTTTGTAGAGAATATATTATATACATAAATAATACATTATAATATTGACAGCCCCGTTGGCTCATTGGTAGTGTATCTGCCTTGAGAGCTGTAGGGCGTGGGTTCGATTCCCATCCAGGACAAGCATTTTGTGGTATAAGCAATTGTTTATTCTGTGTCTGGGTGTTCTTTATTTATTATAAGTATGTATTTACAAAAAAATGTATGTATTCTGTCAGTTATTTGACTTCCGTATCACAAGCTTTGCTTAAATATGGGCTCAGATGGCGCTGTTTGTAATGTCCTACGATATTTATTTATTTATTAACAAAATGAAGAATGAAGCGCTTGTAGTGAATGTTTTCTATTTATTTCTAAGACTTGGTTAGCAAAACAAAACAAAAAAAATATTGAGTACATTATATGACATAAATGCAACTATTTGAAACCATTGTTATGTTTGCTCTTTAATATATATATATATATATACTTACTATTTAACTTCCATACTTGCGTTACGTAAGTCCGCCACCATGCTCGCTATTTGACTGCATCTTTACTGTAAAAAGCTGCCCAAATAACGACCAGTTATACGTGACCTTCCACCCCTCCCGTGGGTGTTTGTAAATGGCACACAAACGGGGTTGAAAATAGAATTCCGGGGTGCGCAAATATAGTGGTTTTTATTCGAGGCTGGCGCCGTTCGGCAGTTTGGTTTTTAAAATGCAAATTGAATACTAGTTTAGGCGCATGTGCTTTGGAAAAAACTGTCTTTTTATACAGGCAAAGGGTGTTTGGATATAAATAGGCTGGCATATAAGTAGGATCTTATGTAAGCTGAGTAGCTTACAGTCGATTTTTTTAAGCCGCGCAAAATTCCGCGGATCGAAGTAGTAGCCTTAGCATTTCGTTTGATGAAAACATAATATGTTGTAAATCAAATAAGTAATTAAATATCGTAGGACATTACACACAGCGCCATCTGACCCCAAACTAAGCAAAGCTTGTACTATGGAGGTCAGACCACTTATAGAATACTTAAATCCTTTTTTTTGGTAAATATATATACTTATAATAAATATAGAACACCTAGACACAGAACAAACATTTGTTTATGCCATAAAGTTTATCCTGGTCGGGAATCGAACCCACGCCCTTCAGCTCTCGAAGCAGACATACTACCAATGCACCAACAGGACTGTGAAATCATATTAAAAGTTTTGTTATACTCGTTCTAAATTATCTCCTAGCAGAACATTGCGGCTTGTCCTAAACCTATGCCTACTTCATAAATCTATCAGGCAGGCATTTGGAGCGATTCTCAGTCGATTCGAACCAATCTCGTCGGTACATTGTTTTCCCTGCGATTGGGTTAATTAAGGCCCTTCCAGTTGATTGCTTGCGGGTTGTCCACTATTACGGTGTTGAGAGCCTGCAGATTAAGTAACTGTTACTATAGAATTGGAGTCAGATTATAGATGTATGTCAAATACTATAAGTAAGTACTAATACATTAATTTTATTGCACGGCGATTCACTTTAGGTACCAAATAAAAAGTGGCAACATAGGTATAATAATATATATATATATACATCTTTTAAGAGACGGTTCGGTCAAGGGTCAGCTTCAAAAGGCAGTGATCCTTGACACGGCGCGCACTGTGAGGAGGTTCCTCACTCTGCAGCCCTAACCACCGGCAGCTTGAGCCCTGCCCCGCTGCCGGCGGCACCCTAGTTTTTAAGTTTTTTATGTTATATAATTATGTTTTGTAAATATTTAATGTAAATTTTTTTAAAAACAAGAGATAAAATAAATAACGATGAATAATAATATAACTCTTTATTGTTCACATCAATTACAAACAATTATAACAATCATTTTTTTTTTGGCGGGAACGCGGAATTAGTCTTGTCGCCATGTTGTATTTTGTTCCAAAACTAGTGTTTTGTCGAGTGTTTCTGCATACAAATGGTGGCGTTTTATTCATAAAGTGCCGAATCACCAAACATGACTTTCGTGTTGCTTCAAAAACTCCATCGAAGCTTTATAGTAAAGTCGCCACTACTTTACTAAAGCATGACCGGACTTGACTGACTGTACTTGACCATGAATAAACTTTGACTACAACCTATACTTGCGAGGCAACTTATTTAACCTATGAAACTTGAAAATATAAAACACTTGACACTGGCAAATGCTCAAAATGCGACGCCAAAATCAAACGAAAAAAAATGTATAACAATATAAACTTTGCACTAGTGGAACAATTGGCGGTCTTATCGCTAAGAGCGATCTCTTCCAAACAAATGTTTTGTTGTTGTAGTGTTGTGTGTGTCAAAATAAATGTTTTCTTTCTTTCTTTCTTTCACAGCTCACCTGATATTAAGTGTAGTTGAAGATTGTAAATACACCTAACCTGGAATGGAACAATACAGGTGCAACTGTAAAACAGTTCTAAAGGCTGATTAGCAGCTGCTTTCGGAGGTAAATACAATTCTGAGATCATTATTTCTCTTTCATGCTGTACTAAAACTTGCAAAGAAAAAGAGAGAGGAAAGATGTGAAAGGTACTTTAATCTAAAAGGGAGTGGGTTTTAATCGGCACTTCAGCGCTCGAGTTGACGCGACCATAAAGTTGATTATTTCATGTCGTTTTATTCAGTCACTCATATGAGCTATGAAAGATTTTATTACGAACATTACAGAATTATATATTGTATAACATAGTGTGTAAAACAGTGGCAGAGATCCTTCTATTAACCATCATAGAATCAAAAAACGCTTATTTTTCACCGACTTCAAAAAAGTAGAAAGCTAAATTCTGTTTTTTAGAATATTTTAAAATTTTAAATCATTATTTATGATAAATAAACAAAAAATAAATTAAATATGATAGCATAAAGAGCTATGGAGAGGGCTATGCTCGGAGTTTCCTTACGATATCGAATCAAAAATGAGGACATCCGTAGACGAACCAAAGTCACCGACATAGCCCAACGGATTAGCAAGTTGAAGTGGCAGTGGGCAGGGCATATAGCACGCAGAACTGATTGGCTGAAGAGGCTGCATAGTTCTGGAGTGGAGACCACGGACCGGCAAGCGCAGTAGGACGTCCACCCACAAGGTGGACCTAATAAAGACCGCAGGAACGCGCTGGATGCGAGCCGCTTCGAACCGGTCTTTAAGGAAGCTAATGAGGGAGGCCTATGTCCAGCAGTGGACGCCTACGGCTGCAATGATGTTGGTATAAATATTTAGAATGGCCCCATAGAAATGTCATCAGACGGTTTCATAAAAGTTTTTTTTTTAAACCAAAATATGCCATTCAAGTAACGGAATTGCGTTTATTGCTTAATTGTGACTTTTCAAGGGTGTTTACGTTCACTAGAATATTCCCAATGAACTACCTAACTACATATTATGTACATATACAATGCAACTTCGCTACGTTTGAAATGTAAAAGGACAAAATATTTTAAACAAAAAAGTGTTTTTACACGATTAACCAAAAAAAGGAATGTAATGTTTTCAGGGTTCATGTATGTATAATATAGTAAAAACCTTTTACTATTGTACATTAGTGTTTTTAACTTTTCTTAATTAAGCTGGTATCGGTTGTGTGTTAAATTATATTGGCTTGAAATGCATTTACTTTCTATTTTATTCTTTTTTTTATATAATACAGTTAAACTTGATTTACTGCATGTAATGTCTTCAGTGAAATTGTATGTCGAGTCTTCTGCGTTTTTGTTTATCTCTGTGTCTTTTCCCTCTAACCCGAAGTTGTTTAATAAAGAGGTATATGCCAGGTACAGTCTGGGATTTTGCTCTACATTGTTTCCTATTTAATTAGTAGGTAAGAATTGATGAAATCATACATGAAATCACATTAATGAAACACATTGAAACTCGCATGAGCTCGAAGAATTATTCATAAAATTGATTTGATTGATTGATTGATAACTCTTTATTGTACACACTAAAATACAGAAAACAGAAGAAATAATAATAATTCCCGCAACAATAACTACTATAGCATATCCTGAACGTATTTCGAGTTTATTCCTTCATGTTTATGTATTCGCAAGCTTCAATTAAGATGGCGGTGAGTCGCAGAAGGCAAGGCAATATCTTGCGGTTAACTGCTGTATTATACGTTGGATTGGACAGCTGACGGGTTTACCTACTTGATATTGATATTCTGCCCGTTTCTGAGATGAGAAGAAAATGTCAACGATTGGTGTTTGTTTGGCGTTAAAAGAGTGTATTGTGAGTAACAAAGAGTTTGGATGTTCGAGATTAAACATAAACAAGACGAATCGAAAACCGTAGGAACGCATTGGATACGAGCAGTTTCCGACCGGTATTTTTAAATCTGGTTTGGTAGATTGTGCTTGCTACAATTTTCTATTTTATAAAAGGTTTTTGTTTACATACAATAACAAACGGACGCCTCGCGGTTTCACCCGCGTAGTTCCCGTTCCCTTGGGAATGCAGGGATAAAAAGTAACCTATGTCACACGGGGATAGTGTAGCTTCCCAACGGTATAAGAATTTTTGAAATCGGTCCAGTAGTTTCGGAGCCTATTCAATACAAACAAACAATCAAATCTTCCCTCTTTATGATAGTATAGATAGACAAGACGTACGAGACGCTCTTTTGTTGGTAAGAGATACCGCATGTCCATAAGCTTACACGTAATTTTGAGTAAGAAAATATAGTCTAGGGCACCGCTGCTTTGGCGCTCATTATTTTTGAACTTTCGATGGTTAGTGACAACAGCCCTCTAATTTTACTAGCTGTACCCTTCAAACCGGAACACAGTAATGTAAAAGGACAAAATATTTTAAATAAAAAAGTGTTAAAACACTACTGCTTGGTGGCAGAGTATCTGGTACTATGGTGGTACCAACCAAGATGACCTACTTCTCAGGAGACCACCACCATGTAAAGTGTATGTAATAAATAATGGACAAACAGTAATATCTAAATACAATATGTGTATATAAATGTCGCGATGATAGCTTAGTGGTTATCGCGGTTGATTCACACGCTGAAGGGCGTGGTTTTAACCCCCAACAATGGTCTTGAGCTGTCGGTGGGGAAAACATCGTGAGGAAACCACTGATTGTTGGTAGGGTACTCTCTAGTACTCGGCTAGCTAGCTCAAGTTGAAAATCTGGCGCAATGCACCTAACAGTGTGTTCAGACAGCCTCATTTGAAAGCCAGTTCCATTCCAGGTTCGGTGTGTTTACCATCTTCGACTACACCGTTATTTAACATCGAATTAGCTGTGGTCAAACACCTAGCCTGTTAAACAATAAAAAAACCGGCCAAGTGCGAGTCGGACTCGCGCAAGAAGGGTTCCATACCATTATCTATAATAACGGCAAAACGTTTGTTGTATGTGAGCTCCCTTAAATATTTATTTGATTCTGTTTTTTAGTATTTGTTGTTATAGCGGCAACAGAAATACGTCAACTGTGAAAATTTCAACTGTCTAACTATCACGGACTTATAGCAAAGTCTTAGTAATAGGGTCCCATTCTACCCTTTGGGTACGGAACCCTAAAAACAACATTTGAGGATATTGTTCTCATAGGTTTACTAATTTGGAATAACAATGGAAATGCGAACAAAAAACAGTATGTAATAGTATTAATTAAACTAGTGTCAAATAAACGTTTGCCAGACCAGTATTTACCATCGAATCTAATTGTTCGATTATTTTGTTTGTCGTCGGGCCCTGAAACTGAAAACAAACCGCAGGCATTGTGGCTATAATGTCAATTTACGTAATTATATTAGCACAAAATATTCCCTTGTTAATGCTTTGTAACTTTACATCACAAATTTAAGGTGCAAGTACACTATTTTGACCTACATTTGTACCTACCCTTATGAGGATCTGTTTGTTTGTTTTGAAAATTGTGTTTTTTTTCTGTTTATTGATAGTGATTTGTTTCTGTAAAGCAGCTCATTTTTATACATCTTTCGAAAATTTTACAAAATTCGAATTTGGCCGGATGTAGTTTTTCGTTCGATTGTGACCAACGTCGACGCTTAGGAGTCATCCATAAACTCGTCACACGTTAACGGGAGGGGGTCGACAAAGTGTGACATTGTGTGACAAGGGGAGGGCGTCTCAAATATTGTGACATCACATTTTTTCAAAATACATTTTATATCTAATTTCATAAGTTTCGAAATGTAAAATTGCAAAATATATGACACCACATTAGGTAAGGGGGGAGGGGGTGTCTCACAAATGTGACCAACTGTGACAAAGAAGGGGGAGGGGTAAAACATCATGAAATTCGTGTGACGTAATTGATAGAGGGCCCCTTACTAGTGTAATTACGCCTTTAACGTTATGTCTGTTAAATAGGTCAGCAGCAATTTGTCGTTATTGTTAAAACTCTGAAAACTGGAAATTTTGCACATTCATTTTATAAATACTTATTAATATTTATAAAAATCGATATATGTATACGACTATACGTATAATCGTTTGTGCCCTATGGATTCCAAAACGGCGTGACTGATTTTGATGAAATTTTTAAGACTTTGTGCTATTTTTTTGAACTGTTAATTACTCTTATCTGTGGGCCAGTCTTATTTTTTAATCCTTCGTACTACGGGTCTCTTCTTATTGTAAAAAATGTAAGGCCATGTATCATGTTGACCATGACATCATGCTGGCAGAATTCACACATCTTTGAGAACATTAAGAACTCTCAGAATTGCAGGTTTTATTCCTTCACTATTTCAAGCTGTGGTCAAAAACCTAGCTTGTCAATCATATAATAAATTATTAACAGCATTACAAATACAAATAAATATTTTTTTTATTGATAATAGCAATGTACAAGTCAAATTTCGTAAAATCATTTTAAATGACAGCCCCGTTGGCTCATTGGTAATATCTGCCTTGAGAGCTGTAGGGCGTGGGTTCGATTCCCACTCAGGGCAACCATTTTGTAAATAAACAAATGTTTGTTCTGTGTCTGGGTGTTCTGTATGTATTATAAGTATGTATTTACAAAAAAAAAATATTTATGTATTCTATCAGTTATCTGACTTCCATCACACAAGCTCTACTTAGATTGGGGCCAGATGGCGCTGTGTGTATAGTCCCACGATATTTATTTATTTTATTATTTATATAATATGTGTATCATTAAAAAATTAAAACACTGATTATGATGTCATTGAATAAAAACTAAAATGTCAAATAAAGTACATAATATATCTACGTAATATGTATTACACACATTACACATTACAAAAGACAGACCCCTGTTGTGGGATTTAAATTTAGGACCTCCACATTGAAAACCAGACGGTCTCCCAACTGTAACTTTCTTCGTCTCAAATACAGAAATGATAATCCATAAAACGTTGCTCCAATAAAAAGAAATAAAAAGGTTCATTAACCTATTTTCAAAGAGAAAATAATCACTTTGTACAACTAATTAAGTACATTTTCGTCCACAAATTGCAAGTGGTTGTACGAAGGAGTAATAAAATTGAGAACCAGCGGCGTCCATTACCTTAATAGGTCCCTCGAGGGGATACAAAACCAATTATGTTTTATATAAATCTAGTCAGTAACATGTGGGGTATGGCTTGTGGAAACAGATTCGTTCGGAAAAAGCAATATATTTACATGGTTACCCTATTTAAAATCTTGACTTCTAGTTCGAAAATGTGGGTCTAAATTTGATCCGTACTTATTTGGCATTTATACGGGGTTATAAATCGCCATACAGCGCCATCTAGCCACAAACTAAGCAAAGCTTGTACTATGAGGTTTGTATGTTAACCTGATTAGCTTATTAACTTTGATTGGATGACTGATTGGATCCACACACATTTTTTACAAATAAATAAACCCATTTTAGTGTTGCCTGGAAGAGATCGCTTTTAGCGAGTAGACCGCCAATTATTATTACATTAGTTTATAATTTTATGTTTTCTACCGTATTTGATATTTATCTTTGGTGTTTAGTGTGTATGTATCTATCCCTCTACGTGATCTGTATTTGTGATTTATCTTAAAGATACAACGCCTGCCCATGATCATTTCAGCAGTACCCGCATCAAATTATTAGCTAAATCACTATAAGAGATCCAATGGTTAGTTTCAATAACCTTGTAATTTCACTAGTTATTAATCTTCAAATCAGAACACAGTAATTTTTAAAACTATTGCTTGGCAGCAGAATATCTGTTTAACTGCAATGGTATCAAAACGACCTCCTGCTAAGGAGATCTACCACCTAGTAAAGTTATGTTCCATCCTTAAACTAAGTTAATAAATAAGAACGTGATATCCAACACTATACTCGCCCAAATTCTGTATACACAATAATATCTAATATTGCAACATAAACAACCGAAAATAGCAAACCAAACATCTTTTTCTTTCATAAACACATGCCCATTCTATTAGTAACATTTGATTCGATATCGGTATACTCGACCCATCTTAGATCTGATACAACGCGGCTAAATCAATTTTCCCCGGGCGTACAAAACATTTGGCCGGATGTCGCCCATTTTCTTTTTCTTTTGCGACATGCGGTGTGTATTGGTAGAGAGTTGGGGGCAGAGATACAGCGATTAGCATACAATATTTTTGTATACTAAAGGTAGACTAATTTTTTATGGTTCACACACAAAACATCACATCTTTTTTATTTAAGAATAATGAGACGAACAATACGCTCTCCTGATGGTGAGAGATAACGCTGTTAAATGTTCATGATCATTGCAGCAAAACATCAAATTTTGATGTACTAGACATAATATAGCGAAATAATGTACTAGACATCGCTGCTTTGACGCTCATTACTTTAAGACATTCGATGGCTAGTCTCAAGAACTCTTTTTTTTTTTTTTTTTGTGATACAAGTGATCGTTTCAGCTTAGAATGTAAGAGTATTCATTATCAATATAACAAATTGGATAATTTTTATCTTAAAAGACGCGGATAAAACTGTAGTTACTGGTTTATAGTAATGAATTAATGACCTATCTATTACGTCGTTACTATTTAAAAAAGGAATAAATATTTTCATCTGTAAATTTAAAAAAAAAACAAAGGCCACCACTTATTTACTTAATTACGGCACTATCTCATAAGGTTCTTTTGTTTTCTGTACCCTTTTTTAATTTTTGTTGTCCGCAATAAAGAGTTTCTATGTATAAAAGTAATAGTAAAGTGAAAATTAAGTATTAAATAAGTTATTTATATTTGAAGTCTCTTGCAGTCGCACCACACCTCAACCAACCACCGCGACAGTGGCACGCCACGCGACAATTACATTAAGGCGCGTTGGTACTGTAACGCAATCAGCACGCTAACTGATACTGACACTTACTTAATTACATGATTAGTCAGAGCTAATTGGCTTAGTTGGATGCAGTGACATCATTTGAGTAGTGCTCTATGAAAGATGGAGAGCAAACGTATAATTTTGTTTCTTAATTATTTTTAAAGCCAAAACATTCGTGCTTATCGCCCTTAACGGAAAATCAGCGCCGGCTGGGTATAGTCGACATTATGCCGAGTTGAGTTATCGATCTGTCTCACAAAAAAATAGGTATTTTCTTAAGTTTCTTTACCCGTTTGTTATATTTTTAATCGACTCAAAAAAGATTCTCAACTCGACTGCATATTTTTTTTTGATGATTCTTTTTTGCTTGGTAAATCATACTTTAGAGGTGGTCCCATATAAATTTTATTGTAATCGATCGAGCGGTTGTTAAAAAATCAACAAAACCTAAATATTATCCATGAACTCGGAAACCTCGCTGTTTCATTGGAGCAGTGCGTTTATTTGGCATAGGGGTCATGGAGTTGGTTTTTTTAATTGTTAATTTTTATTTAATTTAATTTTTATAATAGTTTAATTGTATATTATATGCGACAAATCAAGTCTATTTTAAAATACACATTACACATTATGACTGAATCAGTATTACCGTCCCGCAGAGGTTTCGTCTGAGGTCCTTATCTAAAAAGGAAATTGAACCCTATTTTCACGCAAAAAATGTACGTACGCGAATTTTTGTCTCAGTAACGAGTGCTTTATTGTACGGCAATAGAGATTACTAAGCAACGTTTGAGGATGCTTTGCGTCTATTAGGGTTGGTATGTAGAATTAAAATTATAATCTGCTTGTTTGTGCTTAGGGAAAATATGTAACGAATCCTTCTCTTGTTGCAGACACGTTCGCCCTCCGAGACGTGCAGATGATGGCGCCCTCTGCCGTAAAGCTGGGTGACACAGTCCTCCTCGGCTGCAAGTGGGCACTGGAGGGGAATGAAACGTTATACAGCGTTAAGTGGTACAGAGGGCGGCAAGAGTTCTTCAGTTACTTGCCCAAAGAGTTCCCGTTCACGAGAATCTTTGCGCAGCCTGGGATTGATGTTGATGTACGTACTTGTACCATCATGTACTAGACATGGCATTTATTTTATCTGTTGTAGAGTTAAGCTTGTCAGTCTAACTACAAAATACTGACATGACTTGCTGACTTCATTATGTTTTGCGTGAAGCGAATATGTATCAACAAAGCATTTAGTAGGATTTTTACATCTTTATAAGAAAGCAAGAAAGAATATAATCGCTTAAAAAAGAATTCATCATCATCATTAGCATCAAACCTATCATAGTGCACTGCTGGCCTCTTTTAAGACACGCCACACAGCCCAATTTTCGCCTTTTCGCTTACAGCTAGTATATCGTCACTCTACCTAGTTTCAGGGCGTCTTAAACTACATTTGCGGTCTCCACTCTAGAACACGTCTACCCCAACATATGAACCTTTTATTTTTCTGATATACAAAGAATCATATATGTTAATCCAGGTAATAAGCTGTAATTATGGTTGCCAAATTTCATCCAAGTCCGTTCAGCCGTTTTAGCGTGATTGAGTAACAAATATCCAAACTTTCACATTTATTATATTACTTTTTTTTTATTTTTTTTTTATTGCTGACAGGCTAGGTGTTTGACCACAGCTCACCTGATGTTAAGTGACGGTGTGGTCGAAGATGGTAAAGCACACCTAGCCTGGAATGGAACTGGCTCTCAAGTGAGGCTGCCGGAACACACCGTTAGATGCTTGGCGACAGATTTTCAACTTGAGGGTGGTAGCTAGCCAGCCGAGTACTAGAAAGTACCCTACCACCATGCTATGGTTTCCTCACGCTGTTTTCCTTCACCGGCAGCTCAAGCTCATTTGTTGGGGTTTGAACCCACGCCCTTCGGCATGCGAAGCGACCGCACTAACCACTGAGCTATCATCGCTACAAAGTACTTACTACTACTTAAGTAGGATGAATAAACTGATTGAGGCTTACAGACGTACAGACAGACGGATGGATATGAACTATAAGGATTCCTTACTCTGCTACGAATTCTATTAAGAGAATTGTTTATTAGAAAACTTCTATCTTAGATTGCAATTTTAATCAAATTTTTTTTGGAATAGTAATCATAAAGTTCTCTGAATTCTGTATCTTCACAGAATTAAGTATTTTATCTTTCCCGTCCCACGTCTGAAAATGACAAGCGAAATACGTAGCTGGTATTAGAAAAGATTGAAATACATATTTTATTATCTTTTGCGTAAATCTTGTACCGAAACGTTTTCCTTTAAGTTTTTATGGCTAAAAAGTTTGAGTTATTCATTATAGCAGCTTGAGTAGTGGAAGTTGAAATAAGCTTATCTTAGGCTGGGATACGGCGATTACTTTGTTTACTAAAAATGTTAAAATACTGTTTTAACTCGTAAGTAATTATAATAGTAAGCCATCAAATATTATTAACCATCAGGTTAATGTTTGTCATTATTTATATAGATATCTGGTGTAATTCACCTTTAAGTCGTTTTAAGTACGAGAATTTTATTAAATCCATCATTAAAATTACTTAAAAAATTCTCTAAAGATTAGAAACCTTCTCGATTTCATTATACCAAACTTCAAATCACACATACAAATATTTCATGAATACGATAACCTAATATGTTTTTTTTACTCGTAAGTATTTCTTTCCACAACTCTCCGCTTAGCAGTATCGCCTGCCAGAGTAAAGTTGGTAAGCCGGTCGTTTTACTGTTTTAAAGTTTGTGTGTTGCCATTGGCCACTGAGTTGACTAGGCTTCTTCATAGAATAACTGGATGATTGCTATTCTCCTTGATCATACTTGAATTGGATATAAAATCTTTGATACTTTTTTCCATTTTTCATTTTATGTTAGGTACTAGCTAGAAACACCAGCAAAACCTCTATATTAACTTTTGTAGGTACATATAGGGCAAGAATTGCACACCATCCTAACATCTTTGCAGAAAACCTTATGGACGAACTAACCATGACACGAAGGCTCAATAGAAAATATCCTCAGGATCTGTTGTTATAGATAAACCGAGCTGAAAAGCGGGCTTGCCCATGGACAAGTACCGCACAAGTCTGACAACAGATTCCAACCTATTGCTGAATGAGATTGCAGATTGCAATGCAAAGAATGAAAAAAAAACTTTTTTAGCAGGAGGTCGGTCTAAGTAGGTACCACCGCAGTACAAACTGCCGCCAGGTAGTAGTGTGATAACATTACTCTGTTCCGATTTGAAAGGTACTTGTAGCTAGCGAAATTACATAGGTAGGTGTTCAAGGTTTAAAAGGTACATTTCCATAGATGCTCGTCGATTGCGAGTACTGTTAACATAACTTCTTTAAAATTTCTTCAATTTGATTAGAAACGAATCACTCGTTCATAACACACATGTGCTATAAATAGACAAAAGCTGAGTAATATTATGAGACGCAGCATTTTCGTCGCTCGTAAAACGAATCTCCCTACAATGGTTGACAATAAAACATGAAAAGTACGTAAACGACCGATAAAACGTGTTTACTGGGCGTCGTTAAACAAAATCGAAATACTGAGGTCAGGCGGCAGGTTTAAATACCTACTGGAATGGAATACCTCGTCTTTCACATTATTAGTACGTTAGTAGGTGGCTGGCCCAAACGACGTCGTCTAGGTACCACTGTGGTACCAGATATTCTGCCACCAAGTACCTAGTAGGTACAGGGCTATTGATCTCGCTATCGAATGTCTCAAAGTTAGAACGCCAAAGGAGCGGTGCTCCGGACTTTATCTTGTTTCTCAAAGCTGCCGAAACACCCCGTTAGATGCTTGGCGGCAGATTTCCAACTTGAGGGTGGTAGCTAGCCAGCCGAGTACTAGAAAGTACCCTACCACCATACTAGGGTTTCCTCACCATGTTTTCCTTCACCGGCAGCTCAAGCTTGAACCCACGCCCTTCGGCATGCGAACCTACCGCGCTAGCCACTGAGCTATCATCGCTACAAAAATCATAATCAGTAATCATATTAATATATGGCAATATGTACCTATGATAGCTCAGTGGTTAGCGTGGTCGGTTCACACGCCAAAGGGCGTTGATTTAAATCCCAAAAAGGTGCTTGAGGTTCCGGTAAAGGATGACTTCGTAAGGATACCATAGCGTAGTGGTGAGGTACATTATAGTACTCGGCTGGCTAGCTCAAGTTAAAAATCTGACGTGTGTTCAGGCAGCCTTACTTGAGAGCCAAGCTTGGTGTCTTTACCAATTTCAACCGTCACTTAAGTGAGTTGTCACACAACCAGCCTATCAACCATAAAAAATATACAATAATGTTATTTTATTACAACATCCCTTACAATCCCACAAATGGGCTTAGACTCCCGATTGGGTTATAATCCAGCACGCTGGCTTGGTGAATTGACATGCTGTTTATAGAAAAAAGGAAAGGTATAAAACCTTATCTTGAAAAAAGGTAAGGTCTAAAACCTTACCTTTTTTTTATTGAAAAAACACTTTTGTCATTACGAGCAATTTGAAAGTTGTTTAAGCGTGACCAATTCTATAAACTCAATTTAAAAAAAAAATTATATTCCGTACTTTTCGTTAAGAGAATTGAGTGTGTTTTTATGGTACTGTTTTTTTGCAATTTCATGATCGATCTCAGAGAAAACGTAGGTAATACATAACATAAGTATAAAGAAAAAAATACCTATTTTTGCTTAATACTATACTACCGATAAAAAAGGTTGTGTAAAAGTACGCGTGTGTCCACTTACTTTTCTTCCTAAAGTTGCTTCTCATTTGCGCCAAGCTTTCTGCATAACTCAAGATAATTTTATATCAAAACGGACCGTTGGGTATCTTAGGTTAGTATTTTATTTACTTACGAAACCAAACTAAACCCGTCGGTTTTTCGGGCCACCGGGCTTCTCTATTAAATTCGGTAGTTTCTTCTTAGTTGCAAACTTATCGGGCCAAGCTACTTATTGGGCCAAGTTATGCAAAGTAATACTTCTGCATCGCTTGTATTATGTAAAATAGTCAGAGCTGCTATTTTCTTGAAACTGAAAGTAGATTACGTTTGTCCGCCATCTTGCCTGATGTTAAGCGAAGATGTGGTCTACGATGGAGCACGCTTATAGATAGAAGCTCTTTATTGTGCACACCAAAAAAAGAACAAAATAATCTTATGAGCTAGTGCCACAAGTGGCAACCTTATCGCTAAGAACAATCTCTTTCAGGCAACCAAGAATAGAAAACACGATACAAAATAAGGAACAGATGGGAGATGTTGTAACATTATTAAGTTAACAAAATAAAAATAATATATAGGAGTAAGTATATAAAAATACTAATAATGTATTATAGAAGGAAAAACCTGTTTAATCGCGCAGCTTCCTTTTAAGTGGAGTTACAGCTCTTAAAACGGCTGGAAGGGGATGCAACAAGCATACATTCACGCATAAACCCCCAAACTAAGCAAAGTTTGTACTATAGGAACCAGATACCTGATAAAATACCTACTTATGTACTTTACAGACGCTACATAGCCATTAATCTAACGAAACATTCACAGTAAACTTCACTTCACCCAACGCAATACGAATTAATTAACATAGGTGATTATTAAGATAGATGACGACACTCAGTCTTACTCCTAGAAAGTCTAACACATGAATGAACAGAAATTCCTTCAATCGCCTAGAACAACAACCTCTCCTCGACGCTAGCCCCTCAAGTACTTGAGTTATTTGAACTAAGTTCTATAGTCTAAGATCCGGTAGATATAAAAAATATATACCCTCATATACATTTACACATCGCAAATAGGTTGCCTAGCTAAATAGCGTGGGGATAATTTATTTATTAGATTATATAGGTATTGTATCGATATTTTGTTATAAATAGTGCCATCTGCCCCAGTAGCCTAGTACTCACAGAGAATGAAACAAGGGAATGAATATAACGAACGAGTTGAAGGCTTCATTCACGAGTGACCTGATCTAAGCGTCAGTAGTTCGGTCGGCGCGCGAGTGGCGGAGGATTCCGAGAATTTATTCGGCGTACCCCGACGACGGCACCACTTTGTGCACTGACGATAAATAATACAAACATGGTGAATGACAAAGAAATTGGCATGGACGAACATCCATTGAAATCTCCGACATATATGTTTGTTCTGTGTCTGGGTGTACTGTATGTATTATAAGTATGTATTTACAAAAAAAAAAGTAAAAGTAAGTATTGAAAAAAAGTAAAATTAAAAAAGTATTCTATCAGTCATCTGTCTTTCATAGCACAAGCTCTGCTTAGTTTGGGGGCAGATGGCGCTGTGTGTAATGTCCTATGATATTTATTATTATTCATTTATTTATTATTTATATAAATTATTTTTTTTATGTAAAAGTAATGAGACGTACGATATGCTCTCCTGATGGTAATAGATAACTCATGCCCATGATCATTGCATCAATACATAGAACTTTGAATTGCAGAACAAAGTCCGGGGCATCGCTGCTCTGGCGCTTAAAAAGTAATGAGACAAACGATACTCTCTCCTGATAGTAAGCATAACGCATGCCCATGACCATTTCATCAATAAACAGAAATTTGAGTTGCAGTACAAAGTCATCGCTGTTTTGGCGCTCATTACTATGAGACTTCTGATGGTTAGTCTCAACAGCCCTGTAATTTCGCTAGCTGCAGTATCCTTAAAACTGGAACACAGCAACGTTATAAACACTACTGCTTGACGGTGGAGTATCTACTACTGCGGCGGTACCTATCTAGACGACTTCCTGCTCAGGAAATCTACCACCAAGTGAAATAATATTATAATGTCATATGCAAATAATTTTGTTATTAGGTATTCTGTTTATGCATGTGTGTTTTAAGCACCAAAACACGACCCCTGTCAGCAACCAAGTGACCGATTAATTAAGCAACAAACTGTCCGCCCATCCCAGCCCAATTAGTACAAATCTAAATTTTAAACCAACCTTCAACCGATAAGAACATCCAAACTTCAACCCAACGAGATTGAGATGTGGACGGACGTAGGTTGCCAAAAAGTGGCTGTTACCCCCCAAACAACGTGTTTTTTTTTTGTTTTTTAGCTGAATACTTTATATTTTCTTACAATTTTTGATAAGAAGGACATAAAGTATAATAAACACGCATAAATTGCTAAAAGCTTTAAAGCTTGCCGCAAAACCTCTGGCGAGAGAAACACAGAGGCGTTTAAAAAAAAAACTATTTGTTATGAGAACTTGTGTTAATTAATGTTATTGTTGTGTTCATTCCATTCCATGGTCGCCTGGAAGACGTTTTTAGCGATAAGGCCGTCATTTGTGGTACAATCTCTTATGTTTCTTGTTTGTGTAACATTTTTTTTTTTTAATTTTACGAGTTTTAGATAGATAGATATAACTCTATATTGTGCACATCATAAATAGAAAAGAGTACAGAGAATAAATAACCTTATAAACTAGTGCCACAAGTGACGGCCTTATCGCTAACAGCAATCTCTTCCAGTCAACCAAGAAAAATACGATAGAAAACATAAGAAACAGACATAATATTACATAATATATTTAGTGTCATAATAAAGACTTTCTATCTATCTAAAACAATACTTGAGGACTGTCGTGTGGGCTTGTTGATTGTTGTTGATTTTGCATGCCCCTGGTAAAATCCTCGATACGCCCACAGCCTGACCAGATAATCCCAAGGTTCACGGCGACCCTAAACAAATATTTGTCTTGCGAAGCATCCCTTTAGTGCCCTTTAACCTAACGTTTGTAGATAATGCGCACATAAGAATAATTTACTTTGAATGGTGTCCATTACCAGTTGTTTATACCGGCTTGTACCAATTTATACTGGATTATACCAGTTGTTTATAAAGGTGTGCTGAGGCGTTTCTTTCCGCCATCAAAACCCTTTTTTGGTCAAATATGTTCTATGCGTTATTCGCGTGGTTCTGGAAGATTGGGTGAAATGGGGAGAGCAGACTTTTAGATAGAACAAATTTTTGTTTTATAACATTTATTTATGTAGATACGCTGACATTTCCTCGGCTACAAAGCTAAAGTGTAAGGTCATGCATGGAATACTAACGGAGTAGGTACTATTTTTACCAATGGGAGGGGTCTGTTAAGTTTCAACTTAAGACTCTGGAGTCGTAGTGGTCATCTGAAGCATTATGTTGAGGTAAGCCCTTGTTTTGTAACAGTTTTGTTTGTTTTTTTGTGTTTTGTATATTACGGAATTAAAACTTTCTTTCTTTCATCTCTCTTTCTGGACTCAACTTAAGGCTATCTAAGAGGCTAATTGGCGACGACACTCTAGTCATGTCTCAGCTGCAAACGCCTTGAGTGTCGACGTAAAGTCGCTTGTTTATCGGCTTTCTATTGAATATATTTCGAACAGTGTGCCCTGGAATTGCAGAGCTTGCCATTTATTCATGGTGGACGATTCGCACGTACGCACTGAAAACTTCAATTCCACATTTATCATATGTACAGCGAGGGTGTGGAACTCTCTGTCGGCGTAACTCCTTTGCAGTACGATTTGTGGCTCGAATGGAGACCACGGACTGGCAAGCGCACCGTAGCACGTCCACCTACAAGATGGATAGACGACTTAGAGACCGCAAAAATGCGCTGAATACGAGTCGCTTCCAACATCTTATTTAAAAAAACAACATAAACATTATATTTAAAAACAAACTTCATTTCTATTTGTGTGAATTTATGTAATAAAATTAAATGTGAATATTCATCGTGAAATATGTTACACACGAAAATGCCCTAGGCTAGGAAAGTTGCTGAGTCTATGTGACACAAAAAGACTTTGTTAGCAAATTATGTAACTTTACTTTTCTGCAAAACTAAAGTCCAGCTAACAACTGGACCTGGGAATCTATTGTATCCATTACGCGACGACCTTACTGAGGTTGAAAAACAAAGTTATAAACAATGTTAGGTAAATTAATTTCATACCGACCACAAATTTTAGTTTTGATTCTATTATATACCTACTTAGCCGGGGAATGTAACTAGTGACTAATTTCAGCGTGGTCCAATTTTTACTTTAAATTCTCTCTTTAAAATGTTTTGTCTTTATGATGCTAAAATCTTTGTTTTCGGAGATTTTCTGCTCCGCTATCTTCAGTTGTTCAAGTTTATTGTAACAACTGTATTTTGAATTGTTCTATTCTTTGTGTGTAAACTTTTTTTATGCCACAGGTGGTAAACAAACAAAGGTTGCCTGATGGTAAATAATCACCGAGGATATGTGTAATACCAGGGGGATCACATATACATACGTAAGTGTTTCAAGTCGGAACAGTTGCTCACATTGTACCGAGCACAAGTTCGTGTATGGCGTATACTGATCGCACCTTTGGGATGGATCCGCCAAATACCAGCTAGAGGCGTTGGGGTCTATTGAGAAGCGTGCCAAGAGGTTCATCTGTGGCGCCTCCGTGGTTCAAGCTAAATTACAAATTTTAGTATAACATCGTCGCAAACTTGCTATTTATCGGATTCATTTTAGAAAGTGTACTTCAGATCTAAATGGTCTAATGCCCTCATAACCATTCTTCTATCGGACAGCCAGGTGCTTGAAAATACAACATCGTTTCACGGTCGACGTTCCAAAAAGTCGAACAAAACGATTCCATGTCCATTGTGCGGACCGCTGGAGTGGGATGCGCTGCCCGAGTGGGTATTCCTCGATATATACAATATGGGTGTTTTCAAGTTGAAAATAAATCGGTATCTTCTAGGCAAGCTTTCTTTGTCTTAGACCGCATCATCATTTAACATTAGGTGAGATAACGGACAAATGCAAGTCTAACTGCTATAAAAGTTAAGTATTCTATTCTTGGAAAATAGTTATGTAGAAAGTTGGAGCCAAAACGTTGTGCTAAAATTTTTATTATAATTTACTTTACGTATAAAATGTTAATAAACGAACGTTTCGACTTTTTTCTGAGTTAAATCAATTTTTCAAATGTACGCGGGCATATCAAAACCTGAAAACTGAATAATTAAGTTTAGTATTCTCCCTTAGTAAGAGTTATTTTACGAGACTTTAATATTTTTTACAACCAAACCGTTTATATCTCCATTTCAAGCCGATCTGATAAAAACAACAATACTTTAGAAAATTGCTTCTCATAACGTAAAACGTATCAACATCAACCAATCAGAGCGCAGCAATAACATCGCAATACCGTGTAACGAATAACGAATAATCGTTATCGTTACAATTGTAAATCGTTATAACGTTACGATTACTGTAACACCTTCATTGCGTTGAACGTTGTGCCAGTTATGGCGTGTTTATTAGAATTGGTCCCGTTTTTGGTGCGGAAAAGGTGCTAAATTGTAATAGGTAGGGTTTTAATGGGTAACCATTCTACTATAAAAGGTATCGTTGTGTTGTAGCCAGTACCTAGTAAAGTTGGCCAATTTACGTTACATAATAAAACATAAACAGTGTTACCTTTCACTTGTAGTGATCATGTCTTGATCGAATGCCCGGAACATCATAAATATGTCGGGCTTTAATTTTGTTTCTCGACTTTACTTTGAGAACTTTTTATTACTGTTGATAGTGTTACATGTTTGATCACAGCTCATCTGATGCTCACGGTGTGGCCTAAGATAGTAAAGTAAACCTAGATCGGAATGAAACTGACTCTCAAGGGAGGCTGTTAAAGCACGCCGTCAGGTGTTTAGCGTCAGATTTTTAACTAGTTGCTAACCAGCCGAGTACAAGAAAATACTGTACCACCATGCTATGGTTTCCTTTACCAGCAACTTGAGCTCGTTGGGGGTTAAACCCACGCTTTTCGGCGTGTGAACCAACAGCGCAAACCACTGAGCTATCATCGTTACAAAAATAACTTGCACGTAAAAATGTAAGAGAACGGCTAAGACAAAATAAAAGGTAAACGGGGACAGCGTCTTTTGGTATGACGATATTAAGTAAATAGCGGGTAAGACTTGGAAGGGAAAGACTCATAACCGAAAAGCATGGAAAGCTATCTTCTTCTTAGTCGGCATCTTTATTGCTGAAGATCGTGTCTAGTTTTAAATGTACTCTGTGTACCATGCTCTTCCACGTATTTCTGTTCTCGGCGGTTTTAATAGCTTTAGCAATTGGCCAATGATCGTCTATGCGATCCGAACGCGGATATATTCAACTCTATCAAACATCGGATCGCGATCCAAACATTGTGGTTTGCCTGCAGAGTGAGGAACGTCAACGTCAGCAGTGTAGTAACCAAAACAATTTTTAAGCGAAAATTAAAACGTAATAAATGTATATTTAGTGTAATACATATTTATTATTTATTAACTAAAACGATTACATACGACCAATTACATGATTTATATAATATACATGCCATTGTTAGTTATAACAATACGGGTTAGAATAAATTATATCAGAAATAAAAAGTTCTAATATAAATGAAAAATGTCAAAATTATTATCAATAAAAAACAAAGCAAGCTAAGATGGTAGATATACACTTCACGAAATGAAAAATGTCAAAATATAGAAATGCAGAATTAATAAAGAAGGTCAAATTGATTTTCTTTGTCATTCACCTTGCGCGCTTTCTCCTCGCAGTAATTCAAGTATATCGATAGAATACTCTTCCATTCATCCGCATATACGTAATATCTTGAACACTCTTAGACAACATAAAAAAAATATATTACGAACACATACACATAGTCACAATACGCAGCTATTCAGTAATATCGTAGATAAGCCGCTGTTTTTTAAAAGATCTACTCAATTTCCGTAGAAACGTGTTCCTTTTGTATTTTTTACCTCCCATTATTTTCCTTATTCTTGCTTCGTTGTCCATATCTCCGGATTAAAGTTAATGTTACAGGCGGATTACTTACCATCAAGCGGAACGTCTGCTTGCGTAAAATTGGCAAGTTATAGCTATCACATACAGCGGTAATATTTCATTGTAGTAGTTACGTGTCGGACCAAAATTAACCGTTAATATCTGATAATTAACGTATCGGATGTCCGCGTTAACTGTTCGTTGAGCACTGACATCAGATAGGTATTTACGCAAATATGAATTCAACTAGTAGCTCGCAATGTTAACACGCCCATTTCTCTTATGGCGCTATGTGTGTATGTCTGTGGTTTAACTATTGAAACTGTTGGTTCGACCAAGCGCTCGGAGAGTCAACACGCCCTGAGGATGCCTCGTGTAGAGGCGAAACACGTGTCGGCAAGTGGTTACTGCAGCGAGAAGAGGATATTGAGACTTGTGATTATTTTAATTAGATAAAAAAAAAAATTAAGTTTATGCCAAATTAGTTCTAGATATTGAGTAAAATTACGATTCAGTTTTTAAATTTAGTTAAATTTAAACCTTGAATATGGAAACTGTCGTGGTTATGGGCTGGGCTATCTCGGTACCTTTAGTTCGTCTACGGAACTCCACATTTCTAATTCGATCTCGTAGGGGCACTCCGAGCATAGCTGCCAGTCAAACAAAAAATACTGTACAAATAATAACATATTTTTCTTCTTTTTGTTGTTAATGTATTTTTTTTTTGTATGTATTATAATGTTGAATGTAATTTAAATGTAATGGAAATTTGTTTTATGTCTCAAATAAAGTATTATCTATATTGTCTAAATAACCAAAACTAAAATTAATTTGTTACATCTGGCTTAAAAACTTCATCATTTAAAGACAAAGTTCATTATTTAGCGTTCAGAAATTTAATCTACTAAGTACTTCATAACAGCCCAGTTACTTCATCCAATTTAAGTCCAGTCCGGAAATTTCGTCACCGGAAGTATCATAACGGGATTTACATTAAATGTTGCGTTTCCCTAATCATACCATTCAAAAGCGCAAATATTTGATAGGCGAATGGCACTCACGCCCCGCGCGTGGGGCTGAATTGAGTCGTTTTGGACCCTAATTGTTTAAAGAGGGTCACTACACCTGACTACACTCATTAAGCTGGATTAAGCCGACTGGTCACAGTTAAATCAGAGATTTTCTCGACCATTTTTAAACGTTTATGCACAAACTTGCATTCAAGTTGGTGAAATTTCCAGGCTAGGTGTGCTTTACCATCTTCGATCACACCTTCACTTAACATCAGGTGAGCTGTGGTTAAATATCTAGCCTGATCACCATTAAAAAAAAACTTTGAGTTTTTTTTGTGAGAAAATATTTTAGTCTCTAGGTAATAGGCTATGTAGATTAAACGACTCTTGCTAAAACACTAAGCGCTTTGCACTAAATTAAAGAAAAAGAAACCTGACCACGGATTTTCTTTTTACCCCTCATCACACATAGATCACACATTAACAGCCCCATTGGCTCATTGGTAGCATATCTGCCTTGAGAGCTGTAGGGCGTGGGATCAATTCCCACTCAGGGCAATCATTTTGTGAATAAACATATGTTTGCTCTGTGTCTGGGTGTTCTGTATTTATTATAAGTATGTATTTACAAAAGAAAAGTATTTATGTATTCTACCAGTTATCTGACTTCCATCACACAAGCTCTGCTTAGTTTATGGTCAGATGGCGCTGTGTGTATAGTCCTACGATATTTATATGTTTCTATAGACTATCGACACCTCATATAACGAAATCAGATGCGAAGTAAGTAAGGTAGAACGTAAGTAAACACAAATATACATAGACTTCTAGAACATTACTATTTCTTTTGATTTTGCTGTAGTCGGGTGAAAAATCATTACATCAAACAGTATCACACCATCACCATCTTCGACCACACCTTCACTTAACATCAGGTGAGCTGTGGTCAAACAACTAGCCTGTCAACCATTAAAAAAAAAAAAAAAAAAAGTATTAATAGGGCTTTACAAGGTTACATTCTACGTGCTTCATCCTAGGTTACTCAACATTAGAAAAGCTACAGTTGAACAATATAGTATTACTATAGTTAGAAAATAAAAATATTTCGTTAAGTTAGTACTTAACGAAATATTTTTATTTACAACAAACAAGTTACAAAAACAAATGTTATAAAACGCAGTTTAAAGTAGGTACATATAGATCGACATGTGAGTACAAATAATGTAACGTCCGTCTATCTCTGAAGCCACGATAGATCGTTTTGAAAGCCTATCATATTTTTATTTTTGAACAATAGACTTACCTTTGACCGCTATTTCACCTGATGTTAAATAAATTTTTGATTTATGATAAAACATACTTGCCTGGAAAAACCAATTCACTCATAACTCAGAAAAAAACCTAAAATCAAACTTTAAATAAATCATATTTTCTAGAAATGTAGCTTTCAGTTTTATCACTAAATCCTCGTAACAAGACGAAATCAGTAAATCTTGTACAGTTTGTTCTAATAAACTTGGCTTGGCTTAGCTTGGCTTACTTGGCTTTAGCTTGTCACACCCCTTTGGATAGCTATAAATGTGGCAAGCATTTAGTTATAAATAAATTAAATTCAACTTACTTGTAGCCTTTTAAAGTTGTGCCAACCCACGTTTCAGTTTCGTAGACAGACCAGTAATTCAACTGTTTCAATGAACTTGAGCTGCCGGTGAAGTAAAACATCGTGAGGAAACCTTACCATGGTGGTAGTTTCTAGTACTCGGCTAACTATCCCCCTCAAGTTGAAAATCTGCCGCCAAGCACCTAATTATGTATTCCGGTAGCCTCACATGAGAGCCTGTTCCATTACAAGCTAGGTATGTTTACTATCTTTGACCACACCGTCATTTAACATCAGGTGCTGTCAACAACTAGACTGTCAAAAAAAATGTATTGTAAAATTAGTTTTTTAAGATTCTTATGCAGTCAAGACAATATATTAATGAATTTTATTTTGTTTTGACTAATAATCTAGTTCTAATACGAAACAATTAAAAGTCATCCTGCTTATTATATTTTACTGTGACTCAGTAAGCCCTAATTATAAGCAAGACGTGGCTGGCGGGTGTTTTTGGAAATGTAATTGAATTGGGGGAGAAAAAAACTGTCGGGCTTCCCATTTTTCGACTTTAATGGTCTATAAATAGAACATTGAGTCTGTTATCTACAATTTTTTTGAATAATTTGACATCTATTTTTTTGGGTGATTTCGAAAGTGGTTCGATATAAAATGTAATATTAGTTAGCGAATATACTAAAGTTGTTACAGATTTATTTCATATTTTAGTTTAACAAGTTTATGCTGTATAAATTATAACAACATGATGTGTTCTCAGATAAAAGTACCTTATTCCACCCTGCCATTCACCCATTCTACTATCGAACAACCAAGAGCTTTGAAAAGTGACACCGCTTCATGGTTAATATTTTGAGCTAAACGGTTCGAATCTTCCTGCTTCGTACAAATTACAAACAATTGAATTTGCTGCCCGAGTAGGCGTTGCCTGATCGATACAATCTGGGTGCCTTCAAGTCGCAACTGCCATCGTAGACCGCATCTTTGCAATATCAGGTGGTGGTCAAACGTGGCTTGCGTTATATGTGCAATTGATGTTATCGCCACTTGTATTTGCCGCCTTTCCGAATGCAAAACAATCAAAGTCTATACCGGAAACTACGTGCCAGCTGTTGATAGCTATGACCGTAACGGGAACCGAGGCGCTTTCTCTTCTCTTCGTTCGTGATTGTCCGACTGCTTGCAGTCACTTGGCTCCTAGTCGTCTTCGAGAACACACTTGCCTGAGCTTGGCTGTCTGGTGTTATTAAGTCTGAATTATATATAGGTGTAATATTGTGTCCAAATGTGTGTCTGTCTATATAAACAGTGTCTTGCATCTAGCGATGAAGGTATATACAGTTGACCCTGCCCGTGTCGTCTTTTATTAAAAACAAAACTTTTTGAAGCACATATTTACGAGTATGTTGACGCAGTCATTTCCACAACCCTAAAGCCCTATCCCTGTTACACGACTGCCCAAAAAAGGAGTCTAATGTTTTCAGGGTTCATGTCTGTGAGTTTTTTTTTTATGGTTGACATGCTAGTTGTTTGACCACAGCTCACCTGATGTTAAGTGAAGGTGAGTTTTTTTATTCCACTGTAACTTGTAAATACCTGATCAAGTTTAGACGTGGGTCATATTGTTAGATTCCCCACATCATTGGCATCATACTTAGCCACAATCTGGTTCCATTTTATGTTTTTTTTTCTTTTCAGTTCGTTTTTTGGCATGGCAGTCGTGTTTTTTTAATAGTGGATACAATCGCTACTATTAAGAGATGGTTCTCATTATTTCTACTAAAAAAATACGACATTGAGTAAAAAACAACAGTTAGTGTTAATGGCGTAAACAGTTACTTGTTACATCAATATTCGAGTAAAATAACCAAATAGATCGTTATATACACGGTAGTTTTCCGTGTTCACGGAAGGAGAAACAGTTCTGTTTGTTCCGGTACTCAAATACTCTTGAAGGAGGTTTGATGAGGCCCTCTCGTATAGGTAATACGCCATAAGGATACGGGGTCACGGCATTTTGGAGAAAAGAGGGTTATGCGAATCGAAATACAATTTCTGCCTCGGAGTTAAGCGAGATTTAGTTGGATAAAGATATAGATAAGACGAGTTCGCGGAGAATTTGCTAGCGAATTTTTTGTCTTTTTCTTTCTTGTTAACATAATAAGTAATATAAAAGAAAGAGCGAAACCATATTGAGAATAGAAATAAGAACACCGTTGTTAGCTTATTTGGTAGAATGTCTGCTTTAAGAGCGGAAGGGTGTGGGTTCGATTCCACAAGGACATTTATGTCACGATAAACGTTTGTTCTGTGTCAGGGTGTACAAATATAATGTATTTATAAAAAAAAAAAAGTATTTTGTCAGTCTGAATGAAATTTACGACGATATTTAATTATTTATAATTATAAAACATGAGATGCCTTGAAAAATTAAATCATTCTCATGAAAAAAAGTATCAGTTATTTTTCTGTATGAGGAATTTACACGTCTTTTGTACAAATGTACTAATTTACTGTTTTTGTCTATGTAAACTTATTTCAATACTACATTGAAAACGGAAATATTCATGGTTTGAAGACGGAATAGGCAAAATAATAGGAATTCGATATTTTTGCGAAGAGGAAAACGCTCGTGGAATCCGAAAGCATGTTTTGGTACCGTTACCAAAACAAGCTGCGGTAGTAAAGAATAACAATGTTGATTACGTTACGGTAACAAAGGAACAAACAATTAAGGATATCAAAATTGCAAACATTCCAATTGATATGATTTCCTTGTTGGAAATATGATCATTAATGCGTAGATGAAATAAATAAATTGATAAAACTTTTGTGTTAGTAAAAAAATGTGTGTCTTTGCACACATGCCATTTTAAGGCTACTTATTTTAATCTTATTACTTTGGATTTTATGTAATTCTTCTTAACTACTGCTTTAATTAATCTTGATATTTACACATTATATATGGGATGTAGTTCGGAACGAAACTTAAATTTGTTTACTTCTGTTCATTATTGTGACTGTATTCTGTTTTGTGTAAATAATAACATTTCCCGTAACGTAAATACAAATAACCCAAACAAAAAGCATTCACCTTTCCAATACAACTTTTCCGCCCCAATTGGCCCACCATGCTAGTAGGTCGCTCCTTAAAGTATCGTAACTTTTGACTCACTTGAATGCAATCTTAAGTCGTATCTCGAAGCTAAGCGTGCCATACTCGGCAGTTTGAATGAGTGACGATCACCATGCACCCCCATTCTGTGCCAAATCGGTGCAATCCAGTGCTATCACTGCGCCGCTGCAGTTTTATTGTATTTTATTGGACTTGCGTGGAGTAAACGAGGAGTGTTTAAAATAAAACATGAGCATAAACCGCAAAAGAGGTCGTATTTTTCCGTCAATCGGCAGTACACGGCAATGGGTTCGATTCCCGCTCAGGGCAAACATTTTATGTATCAATAAATGTTTGTTCTGTGTTTGGGTGTCCTGTATGTATTACAAGTATGCATTTACAAAAAAAAAAGTATATATGTATTCTATCATTTATCTGACTTCCATAGCACAAACTTTGCTTAGTTTGGGGTCAGATGGCGCTGTGTGTAATGTCCTACGATATTTATTTATTTATTGTTTAATGCTGATTTCTCACACAGATTTAAAGTAGAACAGATATAAATGGGTTAACACTTATTCGTCCTTAATTTTGCTTGACTTGCAATTAAGTTACCGCGTTGTAGATAGATAGATAGAAACGCTTCATTGTTCACACCATAAACAGAAAAAAAATAAAGAGAACAAAAGAATCATAACCGTTGTATGGTTTCTTAAATCAAATTTTTGTAAACAGTATACTTATAACAAATTATTTTGGAATTTTAATGTGATTTTTTCTAATGGTGGACAGGCTATGTGTTTAACCACAGCTCACCTAATGTTAAGTGATGGTGTGGTCAAAGATGATAAAGCACACCTAGACTAGAATGGAACTGGTTCTCAAGTGAGGCTGCCGGAACATCCCATTAGATGCTTGGCGGCAGATTTTAACTTAGGTTGGTAGCTAGCCAGCCGTGTACTAGAAAATACCCTACCATCCTATGGTTTCCTCGCGATGTTTTTCCTTCCCGGCAGCTCAAGCTCATTGTTGGGGTTTAAACCCACACTTTTCAGCGTGTGAACAGACTCTGCTTACTTCTGAGCCATTATAGCTACCAAAGATATCGAAAGAGTTCAAAAGAAATTCTTACAATGTATCTACACTATTATAAAGAAGAAAGATTTGATTGTTTATTTGTTTGTCTTGAATAGGCTTCGAAACTACTGGACCGACTTAACTTAATTCATGGCTGCCAAAACGGCCGCTACCGTATGCCGCGTCGGTGTAGGCCAGTCTTAATGCAGTTATTTTAGAGTTTATTAAAATTAATTCTTACAAAAAAAAATCGTATTTCTAATACCAATAATATGATATTCAAATATAGGTTTTCGTATGTGTTTCACTGTGATGTAGATTTAAAAACAGTGTCTTTGTACTCAAAACTTTCAAAGTGACACAGAACAACAATATCCGTCGTGAGATATATCTTCAAAACTTTTTATTTCAATTTATTTTGGACCGTATCCCGTCTGAGTTGTTTTCTCCCAAGTTGAGTTATTGAGAGTTTTACATTTTGATAAGTTTAGGTGGAAAAATTGAGCGCCTTGGAGATAACCAATTCAAAGTTATCGCTGAACGTATCTTCCCTGATAGATAGATAGACATAACTTATTTACATAATATCTAAACATTGTTCCGGTTTGAAGGAAAGTGCAGCTAGTGAAATAACAGAGCTGTTGAGACTAACCATGTAATGTCTCAAAGTAATGAGTGCCAAAGCAGTAATGCCTTAGACCTTTTTTGTCACAAATAGCTTTGTGTATAGCTATAGCTGCAATGGTCATGGACAGGGGTTATCTCTTACCTAGCTAGGTGTTTGACCACAGCTCACCTTATCCAAGTGATACGTGACAATGTGGTCGAAGATAGTAAAGAGCACCTAGCCTGAAAAAAGACTGGCTCTCAAGTGAGGTTTGAACCCATGCCCTTCGGCGTATGAACCGACAGCGCTAACCATTTATCATCGCTACAAATCTTTGCTGTCAAGTGAAAGGGCAAGAATTGATATAGAGTATGACAGAATCTCCTGTATCCTGTACAGCTGTTAGATGATGATCATTGTTTTGTTCTAAAAATTCTACTGGCAATATAAATGCCAAACTGTTGACGTAGAAAGAAAGTAAAAGCGAATAAAAATCGGATAACCCAAAAACTATCGCAGTAAAATTTTATCTTTCAATAAAAGTAAAGAGTTCCGAAGTTTAATACAAATATTGACAATTGCGGAGCAAAAAAGAAAATGACGAAAGAGTGTAATAAAATTCTAGAATTTTTTTCGTTAAGCTCAACAATTCTGTTGTTTTTCTTCTTCTAAGAACGTAACAAAGGAGAAAAAATACCAAAAAAACACTAAATCGAACCTTTGTATTTTAATACCAAAGATCTGTTTACCCCGTTTATTGGTTTTGTCTCTAGTCACTCGTAATAAAATTGTTTCAAACTCTAGTCTTTTTTTTTTCAAAACATACCGAGTTACAGACCTACAAAAGCTAATAAAATGACGTCACTCGATCAATACATCTAGTATAAAGCGACAAACGCTCGCGTAATAAAAAAGCTATCGGTATAAAAATGAAAGGGGCAATAAAGGGGTATTCAACCCCTCTCGTCAAAGATAATAATGGCTGGGATATAGCGCGGATGTAGTGAGAAATTAAAATGAGGCTCGGACAGTGTAAACAAACGCGGTAGATGGAGTGGAAATTTCTGCGCTAGGTGTTTTAAAAGGGCTATGGCAACTAGAACGCTACTTTTCGTCTTGTGTTATTCTAGATTGGAATTTCAATGATTGAAACGTTCTGGTTAAAGTTGGTAAATGTTTGAGTTTTTGTGATCTGGTTTTGTTCCTCCTTTCCTTGTTCCAATTTAATTTGTTTTTTGAAAGTTTGCTTTAAGAAGTATTTTTATTTCGCATCTAAGCAGCTGATTTCATTTGATAACGATCATCATTTGCTACAGTTATACTGTAGTAAACGGCAATGAAAGCTCTACGTGGTTAGTATTAATTATGATTTTTCTTTAAATGGTATACGAGTACATAAAGTGTTTTGTTGTGTCGTGTCGTATTTGAGTTGTGTTGCGTTTCATTGCATCGGATTGCATCACATCTCAATGCATTGCATTGGATTGCATTGAATTGTTAAAACTGATTTAGAGATGCCCCTATATTAATATAAAATAATATAATATTTGTTATGAACATATTAACAACTACCTACATACAATGTATATACAAAATGCAACAAAATACCCTACTATAAAACAATAATGTAATCGAGATTGTTGCAGCGCGGTAGGATTCCCAGTATACTGGCGGCATTGCCCTTAATTACATTGTACCTTAGTGTAAAAATGGTTTATAATAATGAAAGTATACAAATATCGTATGGCTTAGCTAATAGCCCGAAACCTATAGTTCATCATATAGAGTAATTACATTCTGTGCCATGCTATGACCTTTCACAAGGTTTAAAAACAAACATGCAATATAACCCACTGTTTGAATCATGTACCAAAAATCAACCTAAATTAACGCAGGTTGCAGAATATTGCTTACATTCGAAAAAAAATAACAAAAGAACAAAACAAGTTGTTTTAATTACGCTGCCTTTCAGAGTGTCGGCTAGAGCGAGGCATTCGAGCGGACAAGTTTTTACTTCTTTTTGCTTTAGGGTAAAAGAGCACTAGGATGGTGTTCGTTTTTACGGAAAAATAACTTGTGTTTTGAGATATGTCGTAGAACTAGAGAGTTGTATTTAAATCTAGAACAAAGCTAGCAACAATAAAACTGACAACCCTGTTGGCTCATTGGTAGTATATCTGCGTTTAAAGCTGTAAGGCGTGGGTTTGATTCCCATTTAGGGCAAAACATTTTGTGCTATAAACAAATGCTTGTTCTGTGTCTGGGTGTTCTGTATGTTTTATAAGTATGTATTAAAAAAAAAAGTATTTAAGTATTCTATCAGTTATCTGACTTCCATAGTACAAGCTTTGCTTAGTTTGGGGTCAGATGGCGCTGTGTGTAATGTCCAACGATATTTATTTAATAAACGGAGATCTAAATCTACATAAATCTCTTTGCATAAGTTACTGTGCAAAATAGTATTTTCACTTCCTACTTGCTTACAATATTTGTAGCGATGATAGCTCAGTGGTTAGCATAGTCTGTTCACAGATTCAAACCCTAATATTGAGCTTGACCTGCCGGTGAAGGAAAACATCGTGAGGACACTATAGCATGAGAAGGTACTTTATAGTACTCTGCTGGCTAGCTACCACTCTCAAGTTGAAAATCTGCCGTCAAGCCCGGCAGCCTCACTTGAGAACCAGTTCCATTCCAAGCTAGGTGTGCTTTACCAGACGTCACGTCACGTAACGTCTGGTGTGCTGTAGTCAAGCACATAGCTTCTCATAAAAAGATACAAAACAATCATAAAAATTATGATCAGTCATTAATAAAACTGTGCAATCTACTAGTATGTCAGGTTTCGGAGCTCCGACAAGGCTCTCATGGGCACAATATCAATTTTTAATCTATTTATCCCCTTTAAAAAACTAGACAAGAATATGAACTCATCTAAATTCGTCTAGCCGTTTTAGCGTGGTGAAGTAACAAACATACAGACTAATGTGATTATTTATTTTACTTCATTCGAACACGTACATTGGTATTTAGGGTTTCTAATCTAAATATTATTATTTTTGACTATGTAGTGCTTCGTTTTTGTTTCGGGATTCCAAGCAGAGAAAAATCTGAACGAATACTAAAAAAAAACCTCATGCCATTCTAGTAGGGTAGGTACGGTCGAAACCTTTTTGTTTCAAAATAAGCGAGAATTTGTGGACGCAGCGACGTGTGGATATCACGGATGGTTTGGATCTAGTATGCAGTTTCTATTTGAATAGGTTTGCACAAAAATTTTATCAACTTGTTAATAAAATTGGTCAACATTTATTTTGGTAACAGCGAGTGTTATGTTTATCAATTTTTATTCTTCTTACTAGATGATATAAAGGGCCTAGCCTTCTATCTCAGAAATGAAACAACGATAAGCTTTTTACAACTTGGTTTCTTTACTTTTACGTTAAGACTAATTATTATTAATCGTGATGGCTGCGATGACGAGTATCTGTATCTACCCCGATATCGCTTCGGTGTCAATAACTCATGTCTCGTATTTATAAACGTCAGTGTCGCTCGCAATACAACTGTCAATGTCAACAGATGCTCGTCACCACAGAGTATAATTTAGATCCGAGATAATGTATATAACTAGACAAATATACATATATGTACTCGTATACATACCATTGGTCGAGTATCTTACAATTTAAATTAGATTCTAAATAGGTCATCATCATCAGCCTTTTGTAGTCCACTGCTGGACATAGGCCTCTCCCAAGACACGCCACTCAGCCTGATCCTCGGCTTTTCGCTTCCATCCACCGCCAGCTGTCCTACGTATATCGTCACTCCACCGAGTCTCAGGGCGTCCTACGCTACGATTGCCAATCTAAATAGGTCACAGAGTCATATTGTAATTTCGGGAAACACAGACTCCGGCAAACTGGTATTCGTTCAATTTTCAAATCGTATGCATGAAACTGAAATGTGAATTTCAATAATTATTTTTATTATTACATCACAGTAAAATAACTGCGTAGTATAACGTAGCGGTTATTGGATTTCCAAAGTAGGTTATTTAAAAAGCTTTCAATATCGTTGCTTCTTCGCCAATGCGAAAATTATTGGAGCGGAGCTGTGTAAACATGAACCAGGAAAATGTCCCGAACAAAAAACGCATTGAATTAATCGACTTACCTTCGCCAGATTCAAAGGTTTCCCTTTAAACTTAACCGACATTTTTACAAATAACTTTCCACTGGCTTCGAGCCGCAAGATAATGAATAACCAGTAAAAAGTTTACAGCTTCATTGACGCGAAAACTGAAATGAAAACAAGTTGAAATAAAATCGCATCCGTTAAGATTCGGCTTTTCATTAATTGCTATTTAACTTGTATTGATAGTTTGAGTCGAGTTTTGCAAGCTGAATTAGAAACGCTTCCCACTTTTCCATTATTACCCATGGAGTTGAAATTGGACATGTTGGTTCAGTTTTGTATGGTGTCCTTATTCAAATTGAGAATTGGCTCTACACGAAGGAATTAGTGTTTTAAGTAAATTATTTAATTTTGATTGCCCGTTTTAAACTGTACCATTACCTGAATGCTGTACATACAAATCCCACTAATATTATAAATATGAAAGTTTGGACGGATGGATGTTTGTTAATCTTTCACGCAAAAACTACTGAACGGATTTCGATGAAGTTTGGTATGCAGGTAGCTGAGACTTTGAATGAAGACACAGGCTACTTTTATCCCAAAAACATGTAGCGGGTAATACCGCGGGGCGCAGCTAGTATAATATAAAAGTTGAAAATCAAACTTTAAAACAAAAATCTAGTATTCTATAGAATTATCTTAAACATAAAATATTTTGTCTATTTGGTAAATTCATATTGTAATAATTTCTACAAACAGAACACCCAGTCACAGAATAAATATTTATGCTCGTCACACAACTTTTTGTCCTGAGTGAGAATCGAACCCATATTCTATAGCTTCTGAAGCAGATACATTACTTTGCGAGCAAACAAGGCCGTCATTGTATCCTGTGTATGTGTACCTGTATCTTTATTTATTTACCTTCTATTCCAGGTGTCAAAATCAACGTCCCAGCAGGTAGTGTTACGAGATGCGTCGCGTGCGCTCGCCGGTCGGTACCGCTGTGAGGTGTCCGCCGACGCACCTTCCTTCCACACAGAGGTTCGCTCTGCGGTCATACACGTAGTTGGTGAGTGAATACAAAGCTTTATTTATATTAGCGACTCTCCATAGTCTAAACTTTTGAACGTGGAATAATCACCCTAATGTATTATTTAAAAAAATCGTTCTCCAGTGTTTATCTATAAAAATAGTGTTGTTCTTTTTCGTGAAATATTCCGAACTATTTTCAAAACTCTATCCGGTTACTTCTTCAGGATTGTATCCAGTCCAATATTTTAATATTTATGTTTTTTTTTATCAAAGAGTGGCATCGACAATATTTCATTTTTTCGTTTTTCTGACATTAAACGCGCTCTTAAATTAAATTTTAAATCCTTCATAATTCGTCACTTATCTATATACCATGTTAACGATTATGTAAAGAAAGAATTTTGATCGAATACTACCGATCACTGTACTAAATCAACCTACTCACAATAAAATGTGTACATTTTTTTGTTGTACACAACAAAAAATAACAAAGTATTTATGAACACATTTTTTATAGAGAATCAAGGAGGTTTTCATACCATTGTGAGGGGAAATACAGGCACTTTGGAGAGCAGAAAGTATGTCGGAACAACAGCTGGAAGAAACGCAAATAAATCGGTTTTTCCCATTCAAATTATAACTGAATCATATTCAATAGGTAGTATTAATGTAATTCGTCATAACAGTATTACGGGTAATAGTATTTAGTTTTGTTATATGTATTATGTAGAGTTATTATTATTACATATACCTAGATCTTTTAAAAATATTGAAAATGTGATTTTCCAAATATACCTAAGCTACGGCAAACAATATAATTGATACAATACGTCTTAATGGCACCCCTATTACAAGGTTGATACTGTTAGGGTCTTCATAAACGTTGTTTTAAGTTTGTTAATGCTTAAAATGCTTTGTCAAATTCTCCTTGAAACGACGTGAAAGGCTCGCGTAGAAATTGTAACATGTTAGAAATTTTATTCCTATCATTTTTGTGAGCAAACTAAGACTTATTAACCGTCGTAGCGTTTACGTAGCACTAGCGACATGCTACGCTGCTACAAATGAAAGTAAAAATTTGCCTTTTTGACTTCGTCTTTTATTTATACTAGACTAGTGGCCTGATCGATTAACAATATGTAGAGCCTATGTTACTCAGTGATAAAGTAACATTCTAATGATGACAGTATTTTTCAGTTCGGCCCAGCAGTTTCAAAGCCTATTCAATACAATCAAACATACAAAAAATCAAATCTTTCCGCTTTATAATTTATGTAGATGTTTAATGAACGATTTGCTTGAGTTGAAGCAACAAAACTATTTATATTTTATCTATTTAGACTAGTAATTCACAACGTCGTTCGCGACACGTCTTTACTTCATTTGCCGGACATTTTTCGAAATAAAAGAGCTTTTCCGCAGTGAATACTACTTTGTTGTAACCCATACAAAGTTGACGCGGGTCAGCTAGGTCACATTATACGTAACTTTTTTAAGAGCACTTAAAAAAAGGATTGCGTTTTTTAATATATGACAGGCTAGGTGTTTGACCACAGCTCACCTGATATAGTCGAATATAGTAAAGTACACCTATCCTAGAATGACTCTGGCTCGCAAGTGAGGCTCCCCAACACGCCGTTAGGTCTCGCGAGTAATGTTTCAATTAGTATCTAAACAGATATCATATTATGTTTGTACACCTTACAAATGATGACGATCTAATTAGTTTTGTAACCAACATTGATACTTTGAACGCCTACAACTCATTACACTACCTTACAAATACCTAACCACTAATTAATTGGTATTTACAACTAAGTTAATAAAAAAATAATAGTATAAGTAGGTATATGTTAGTTATGTTAGTAACCTGAAGTGGCAGTGGGCCGGCCACATTTCTCAAAGAACTGATAACCAGTTGGATAGACGAGTCCTGGAGTGGAGGCCGCGTGCAGGCAAGCGTAGTGTGGCCAGGTGGTGTGGCGACCTATGTAAAGCGGCGGCCAAACACTGGACACAAAAAGCTGTCGACCGAGCTCAGTGGCATGTATTAGAATAGGCTAACATTCAACACTGGACAGCAAAAGGTTGATGGCTATGTAAAGTTATTGTTTGTCTTCGTTTTCAAAAACTAAAGTTAGTGTAATACAGGAAAAGGTTGTCCCCGGGAAACACAATTCCATGTCCGGAGTCCGACGAATTGCATGTTTTAATTATCTTACACTAGCTGCGTCCCGCGGTGTTACCCGCTACATGTTTTCGAGATAAAAAGTAGCCTATGTGTTAATCCAGAGTGTTAGCTACCTCCATACCAAAATTGATTAAAATCCATTCAGTAGTTTTTGCGTGAAAGAGTAATAAACATCCATATATCCATACATACAAACTTTCCCGTTTATAATATTAGTAAGACTTAGGATTGTTATGTTCACAAAAAAATTGAATTGAATTGATGACGATGTGCCAATTTATTCAATACAAAACTAAAAACGATGTAGATTTGTTGAAATAATCTGACTAAATAAGAGAATGAGCCGTGAATCTGTAAGTAGGCCGTTCTACAATATTACAGATGAGATAACGTTACGTCTCTCGGCATTTATTAGGCTTCCCCTCCGGGCTTCGATACTCATTTTAGGTTGCTATGTCAACCAAACGTGCCTTAACGATTACATGAATTTCTGTCCAGTTTTTACAAACAAAATATTCGTATCTCCATCAGACATCTGACCCTCATTGCCAACTATTGTATCACTGTACGTTGTTTATTTAGGCCGGCAACCTTACAAAAACATTGAAAGCTCGATCCTATTGCTTCTCGATGTATATAATGTTATTTATTCAGTCTGAACTGACTGCGCCTAAAAACAACAGTATTTTGTTACGTTACTTGTACAGAATATGTAATAGTTACAATAGTTGTCTATTGTATTACAGTATTATATTACTTGTTGAGTAAGTTGTTTCACAAACAGATAAATTGTATCGTAATCATTGAGATTTTTTTCGATGTATCTGTGATTCTTTTTCTCAGCGTCATTGATTGATTAATAACTCTTTATTGTATACACTAAAATACAGAAAAACTTAAATATAACTATAGGTGTAACAACTGGTGACCTTATCGCTAAAAGCGATCTCTTCCTGGCAACCTTAGGACGGACAGGATCAGAGGAAGAAAAGACGGTGTGTGTCAATAACGAGGATATGCACATAGGAAAATACATAACTTTATCATAAATAATATATCTACAATTTTTTTTAATGAAAATGTAATGAGACGATCGAGGCGCTCTCCTGATGGTAAGAGACAACGCCTGTCCATGACCATTGCAGTGATACACAAAACTTTGAGTAACAAAACGTCCAGGGCATCGCTGCTTTGGCACTCATTACTTTGAGACTAGATGGTTAGTCTCAACAGCCCAGTAATTTTGCTAGCTGCAGTACCCTTCAAACCGGAACACAGTAATGTTTGCACACTACTGCTTGGCGGCAGTATATTTGGTACTGCGGTGGTACCTACCTAGACGACCTCCTGCTAAGGAAATCTATCACCAAGTAGATTAATTCATTCATTCTAATAACATATAGTACATTCTAATAACAATACATCCTAATTATTATAACTGCGAGAGATAAAAAAGTTTGACTTGCTCTTTAAAAACAGCGATCGATGGAGCACGTTTAATACATTGATTCGGATACTCTGACTGTAGTTTTGATTATATCTCATAACTGATACAAAAAAGGTGACTTAGTTAAATATAAATAAATAAATAAATATCGTTGGACTATACACACAGCGCCATCTGACCCCAAACTAAGCAGAGCTTGTGTGATGGAAGTCAGATAACTGATAGAATACATAAATACTTTTTTTTTGTAAATACATACTTATAATACATACAGAACACCCAGACACAGAACAAACATTTGTTTATTCTCAAAATGTTTGCCCTGAGTGGGAATCGAACCCACGCCCTACAGCTCTCAAGGCAGATATATTACCAATGAGCCAACGGGGCTGTCGCTGTAATCAAAAATATTTGATCACAGTTGGCCTGATAGTAAGTGGTTGTAGTCAAAGATAGCATATAGACTTGACTTGAAATGGAAACCGTCTCTAAAATGAAACTCTATTCGTTGGTTTCTTGGCGGTAGATTTTCAACTGGAAAGTAGTATAATTATGACTAGATAGCTGAGTACTAATACACCTTGCTATGATTTCTTCTCGATGTTTTCCTCCACCAGTAGCTCAATGAGTGTTCGGTTATGAATCAACGCTCATCGATCCGACGCGCTAACCACCGAACCATCATTGCTACTATGAGATTCTTTTCTAATTTTTCGTTTAACTAAAACAAACTGAATTTGTATAAAAACAAGTTCAATGCCAAACTGAAATAAAATTATTGGACAAAAAATGGAGTCCAAACAATTTGGCTTGTCGCAAAATTGGCTTCAATATTGCAAACGGAGCTAGTTCGCCTTTCGACGAACGTTCTTGTCCAGTCCAAATCCATAAACAAAATATTTATATCCTGCATAACAAAACAACCTCGAACTTACGAAATAACGAGTGAAAAACATCCACCCTTTAGGCCCGCGTTTATCCGGTCAGGCCGAATTTGTATTCCGGATTTTTACGACCCCAACTCACTATTACGGATTTTTCCGGAATTCAGAAGCGTCTCCTTTGAATGTAGCTAATTTAGTGGCCTCTGTGGACGCACGGGGTTTTATAAGCGGAAAGTTATACGCCAGGGAAGTTGGCAGTCTATGTTTTGAGCGCAGTTTCTAGTCAGATTATGGGACATTTTTACTGAAGAAAATGTTGCGGGTCTCTTACAAAATAGTATCTTAGTTTCTTGTCTGATTTTTTTTCTATTTTTGTTTAAGAATGTTTGGTTATACACAGTCATGCGTACCAAAAGCTTGTAAAGGAAGTTATGGCAATTTAATTAATGTGTAAACTCTAAAATTGGGACACGTTCAACGCTAGATTTATGATTTCGAGATCGTTGATTGATTGTTGAGTGTTTACAATATTTTTTTTAAATAACCTCAAATTAAGTCTCTAAAACAACAGCTATTGTCATATTGTTATTCTACATTACCTGTTTATTGTATCCACTAAAAATAAAACAAAAAAGGAAAAACAATAATATTAATTACATTCTAACTTAACAATTAGTATAATTATAATATATAGCTACAAGCTAGCTCATTGCTAAAAGTAATCTTTTCCAGGCAACTTTACAATGAAGGTAGAAGGTAATAAAATATGTAAATGTATGTTTTTATATTTAAAACATACTTGTTTGTTGTTGATAGCAAAATAGCATTATTGATAGAAAAATTACTGAGCTATTGAGATAACCAGCAAATTGAACGTCAAAGTAGCGATGCCCTACTTCTCAGCTACTTAGACCTCTACAATGTTTTGTTACTTCTAACTGCTACGGCTGTAATGGTCATAGACAACAGTTGTCTCTTACTAGCAGGACAGCATTTCTTTCGTCCCAAACTTTTACATAAATAAAACTTTTGACAGTGAGTATGTACTAAAATATAATTTCCTTTTCACGCAATTTCTACACTTTTTGTATATTTATAATTTGTTTATTCTATTTTATATTAGCTTATGTATCTTTATTCAGTCGCGTGCGTCCCAAAAGGTTTGTTTTGAAATCTAGCGCTGCTGAGAAATCGGTAGCACTAATGCTGAGAACTAATCTTTTTTGTCGCACTGGACACTACAGCGACAACTTTCTCCCTATTATCATTGTAATTTTTTATTTGTAAATTTTTGTTGTTGAAGTGTTATGTGTGTCAAAATAAATGTTTTCTTTCTATAGTGCCAACCATACAACTAACATGGGAACTTTAGATTTTAATATATTTTTTTATCCCTATCGCTCGCATTTCGAACAGTAAAACATTCATAAAACTCTACCTGAATAGAAACCAGAAATTGCATAGCAATAAGTACTAAATAGCTTTATCGTGGCAATTTTAGTATGGCTTTCAATTTTGCGATTGGCATACTGTTATGGGTATCAATTTTATGGTCCTAGATATAACTTTCAACTTATTGAAGCCCCATTACAACTTGGAAAGTAGTAAACTGAAAACTTGAAGTACTTTTAAACGACATGCTACAGGCGATGTTTCAGCAATAAATATAAAATGATGTTTAACTCTGAGGTGATACTGTTGTACTCGGTTTAAGGTATAACGACAATCAGATGCCTAAAAACAATGAGCAACAATGAGCTTTAGCTACCGGTGAAGGAAAACATCGCGAGGAAACCATAGCATTGGTGGTAGGGTACTTTACAGTACTAGGCTGGCTAGCTACCACCCTTAAGTTGAAAATCTGCCGCCAAGCATCTATCGTTGTGTTCCAGCAGCCTTACTTGAGAGCCAGTTCCATTCCAGGCTAGGTGTGCTTTACCATCTTCGACGACACCTTCACTTAACATCAGGTGAGCTGTGCTCAAACACCTAGCCTGTCAACCTTAAAAAAAAAGTCCAATATTATCTTATTGCACTATTAAGGACAATTTTATAGACTAAACAATGTACGCGTTTTGCTTGTACTAATTTGAATAAGTACTTAAGTTACACTCCAAACTAACAACTGCGATGTTCTATTAGTAGTTATAGATAGTTCTATAACTATGTATACATGTTGTTGAATCCCGCCGTCACTTCGTGCCCAGTGAGGTAGCGCTCAGCTTTTACACGTATACCTTATTAAAAAAAAAGAATCAGCTAAATTGGTTCAGCCGTTCTCAAATTATGTGCTTACCAAAAAATATAATTTAATTTTCATTTTTATTTATTCGGATTACCCAAAGTACATTATGTATCTGAACTGAACTTAAAATCTAAAGCAATAAATATCATAAATATAAGTAGTTTGTTTTAAATAAATAATTACAAATTGTTACAGGAATTTAATAAGGTTTCAATAAATATTTTGTTTTGTGTATTGTTCATACTTTACTTGTATGATTATCCCGTGTTACTTTGGTATAAAGACATTCGTACACTAGTAGGTAGTTTTTTCTGGGTTGTGACATAAATTCTTATGTCATAGCAAATGTTAGTTAGTTTAAACTATTTTTCGTTTAGATTAGTTTTAGTTGTTTACGCCTCGACATGGCACTTATTTTTGATATTCAGTCTACAACCGCGTACCCGCCTCCGTACGGGATGCAGCTTCCACCGCGTGTTTCAGAACCAAGTTAAGATCTTGGCTGCTAGAAACCTTGTTTTATGACATTGACGAGTATTTCAAACTTAAAGATTATTGAATTACTAGTAAGTAATTATGATTTTTTTTGTCATGTCATTTTAATATATTGACAATATTGTTTTGGTATTGACATATTTCTATATTGACATATTTTATATTGACAGTATTTTTGTATTGACAATATTTTTTATATTGACATGTTTGGATATTGATATACCTTATTTTGACATGTAATCAGTGTTTTAAAACCCATTTAATGACATCTTTAAATTTTGAAGTGACTTGTAAAATTGGTGTTATCAATAAAGTATTTGTATTTGTATTTGTATTAGGTACAACTCTGGGAATCTTGATTTTCATACACAAAACAATAGTAGATTATTTACTAACCGAAACTTATCAAAACTAGTTAAGCGATTACGTACGGTCAGGTCTTCTTTAGGTGCTCCATTGGACATTCTACCGTCAAAAATTGATATTATATATACAACGACATTTTTACTAAAACTATTTCCATTTATGCTATGCTCAGAGTTTCCCTACGAGATGCTAAAGTTACTGGAACTCAGTAGGCTGTAGGATTAGACGTTGGGATTAAAAACCGGCCAAGTGCGAGTCGGACTCGCGCACGAAGGGTTCCGTACCATTATCTATAAAAACGGCAAAATAAAATCACGTTTGTTGTATGGGAGCCCCTCTTAAATATTTATTTTATTATTAGTATTTGTTGTTATAGCGGCAATAGAAATACATCATCTGTGAAAATTTCAACTGTCTAGCTATCACCGTTCTTGAGATACAGCCTGGTGACAGACGGACGGACGGGCGGACGGACAGCGAAGTCTCAGTAATAGGGTCCCGTTTTTACCCTTTGGGTACGGAACCCTAAAAACCACAGCAACTCGACAACGGTCAACAGATACTTCTGAATATTAGATGTGCTAGGTTATGCTCCGTTAGCTGTTCAGAATAAAATTATGTTATATCGAAACATTCTTCCAAAGTATCTAATATCCACTTATTCGAAACCAGCTCCCTGTTCTAAACAATCTCAACTAACCTGAGAAAAAATAGAGACTACAAACTAGTGAATGTTATTGAGTAAATTGTATACCTACTTAAATAGACAGCGCTGGAGAATTTTATCTTGCCTTTGCTCGGGAATACCTGAGAATCTTTTTCTGTAGTAAATAGAAACAAGATTATTCCTATGAACAAACAGTATTTTCTTTATTTTTAATTAACTACTACCTACGGGTTTGACCTCATTCAAAACTATCTGGGGGTAATGACAACTTTCGCAATTATAGTAGCGCAGTTCTCGTTCCCGGAGGAATATAGAGATAAAAAGTAGTCCATTAGTTTCGGTTTCGGTCCATAAGTTTTTGAAATCGGTCCATTAGTTTCGTAACCTATTCAATACAAACAAACAATCAAATCTTTCCTCCTTATAATGGTATAGATAGATAAGTCTAACATCTCTTCTCCTATACTCTCCCTAGAAAAGTAAACAGCATAAAATTGAATACGAAATAGGCGGATAATAAAAGTCTTATTAATTATATTTCAATCAAAAAGGGCTTACAAAGTTTAATCCAAAGCTTTCAGCATAGCCTTAATTAGTCTGTCGTCTCATTAATCATCAACAAAAATAATGTTTCACGGTATTTTAATTCAAACGGTGTCCACGTTACGTAAAAATTATGGTATAACAAACATTAGGTCTGCTAAAACTTTTGGCAAAATGGTTACCCCAAATCCATTTTTTTTTTTTTTTTTTTTTATTGTTGACAGGCTAGGAATTTGACCACAGCTGATGTCAAGTGAAGGTGTGACCGAAGATGGTAAAGCACACCTAGCCTGGAATGGAACTGGCTCTCAAGTGAGGCTGCCGGAACACACCGTTAGAATGCTTGGCGGCAGATTTTCAACTTGAGGGTGGTAGCTAGCCAGCCGAGTACTAGAAAGTACCCTACCACCATGCTATGGTTTCCTCACGATGTTTTCCTTCACCGGCAGCTCAAGCTTATTGTTGGGGTTTGAACCCACGCCCTTCGGCATGCGAACCGATCGCGCTAACCACTAGGCTATCATCGCTACAAATAAATCGCCAAATAAATCAATTGGACTGTAACATTTGTTTGTGACAGTCGTATCTTATATTATCTACTGTTTAAACTTTTGAATCCTTCACTAAAATATTAAATAAATACAAGTACAAATATTTAATTGATCACACCAATGTTACAAGTCAATTCAAAATTTCAAATAAATGTGTATTTACGAGTTTTAAAACACTGATTACATGTCTATGAATAAAAAAGTCGCAATAAGGTTTGTCAATATACAAACATGTCAATTTATAAAAAATATTGTCAATGTAAAAAAAAAAAAATAATATGACATGAAAAAAAAATAATCACGTTTGTTGTATGAGAGCACCCTTAATTATTTATTTTATTATATTTTTTTATTATTTTTTATTATAGCGGCAACAGAAATACATCATCTGTGAAAATTTCAACTGTCTAACTGTCACGTTTCATGAGATACAGCCTGGTGACAGACGGACAGACGGACGGACAGTGGAGTCTTAGTAATAGGGTTCCGTGTTACCCTTTGGGTATGGAACCCTAAAAAGGAGTAGTGCTTATTATGGGTATATCGTAACAAGCCATCTTGTGAAGGTTAGGAACTTTATTTGCGGTAAATCACAATTGCTTGAATATGTAAATGCCAGTAGCTGTGATTTCGCTGTAAAATTATGCTCCATTTGTCCATAAATGGCAAAAATTGATTTGTATGGAAATCGTACCACTTTAATTTATTTTACTGCAGTGACAAAAGCGCATCATTTTCTCTTTGTTTTCATCCTAAACCATCCAGTCTAGGGAATAAATTCACGCGTCTTACTCCACCCAAGCTCTGACGGGGATTAAGTCTTCCGATCTTGCACTGTCTACAAACAGTCTGCAGTCCTCATTAATTTGTCTCCCTTAGGTCGTCTAGAGCTTTCCTGAGTCTCAGGTTTCAAGAAAAGTTGCCACCAATATACCTTTATAAAGTTTTATTTACCCGTTGAGATTTACTGGTAATCCTAGTTGAGCTTAAAATCGGGCTTTTTTTCTTTGGTTTTGGCGTCGCGTTTTAGCATTTGCCAGTGTCAAGTATTTATATATTTTCAAGTTTCAAAAGTTAAATAAGTGTCCTCGTAGCTAAAATTATAATCAAATCCCAGTCTTGGTCAAGTACATTCCGTGTCAGTCAAATCCAGTCATGCTTTAGTAAAGTTGTGGTGACTTTACTATAAAGCTTCGATGGAGTTTTGGAAGCAACACGAAAAGTCATGTTTCACCACATTATATCATTTTCCCACATTCGCGCTTGTGATTCGGCACTTTATGAATAAAACACCACCATTTTTATGCATAAACACTCGACAAAACACTAGTTTTGGAAAAAAATACAACGGGGCGACACGACTCTTTCCGCGTTCCCGCCAAAATCATCAAAATCGGGCTTTAGATGTTATGCAAGCTAGAGGGATATAATGAATACATTTTTTTTATACAAATAGGCTTGCCTTTGACCGCCAACTCGCTTAATGATAAGCGAAGATGTGGTCTACGGTGGAGCACGCTCGCCTAGAAGAAACCGATTCACTTGCGATTTGAAGTCCCCCGGATTGTATCTGACAAAGAATGCCTACCCGGTTAGCAAAGCCCGTTGTTTACCGGGACGTTAAGGTAGATAGATAGATAGACACACTTGTACACGCCACTTCGACCACATCATCACTTACTATCAAGTTGGCGGCCAAACGAAAGCCTATTTGTAATAATTATTAACACAATATGTACACAAAACAAAAAATCTTTTAAGTGTGCCCTACGATATTTATCTCTCTTTTTAAAAGGAAACTTATTTTAAGAACGATTAAATAAGGAGTTCAAAAATATTTATTTGAATTATTTTTAGTAGTCTACAATGTTTTGTTGACGCAGATTAAGGAGATTCAAGTTGGCTGTGTAAAAAGAAATTCAATTTGCTTTATGTTAAAACTTTAGCTCTGCTAAATACACAAAGGAAAAAACGTTTCATAAACAATTTTTGTAGTTGCGCCTGCGAAATATATTTACAAATAAACTAGGTAAGCTTGTTAACTCACTCTACTACTTACATTTTGTGTGTTTTGCAAGCGGGCCGGCCCAGTCTATTTCGGCCGGCGATTTAGACGGTTTCGCAGTAAAGAAAAATTTTACCGACAGGGTTTTACGCGCAAAGAGTTCAACTTTATTGAGGTTGTATAGGTTATGAAAAAAATTTCGCCGAAAAGACGAAAGAATTGTCAGTGGGAGCGAAACTCGCTGAGTAATTTCGGAGATTATTCGGCCTCGTATTTTATTTTGAGCAAAAGTTTGTGGTGAGTTTGGGAGTACTTTACATGAAAATTGAAGTAGCATGACTTTTCAAAGGAAACGGTAACAATGATTTTATTTAACTTTTTACTTTTTTTTAGTATTTTTTTTTTACATTAAAAAGTAATAACTAGAAATTCCATAGTAATTTGTAGGTGTATGAATGTAATTGCATTATTTATTTATGATTGTGTTTACAATATAGTGCTGCCAAACTATCGATAGTACAATTTTTATCGATAAATTTGCGTTGTCAGTAAGTGATCCTAAACCTTATGAAGAAACAATTGGATCGAAAATTTAGTGCAAACTTAAATTCTATTTTTACTGGGCTATAAGTAGGGGTTCGACAGACGAGCCGTATACCGTTTTAAGAACGACGGTTTTACTCGCGGCTAATCGATTAATGAGTGAGACAGTCGTACTCGTTAATCGATCAGAAACTTGATATTTAAAGAAACATGTTTTGCTCGAAGTCTAAAACGTGTTATCTCACTATGTAATGTGGTATTAGCAACTAGTAGATGCTAAATTGTAATGTAATTTCTGTGGTGGTAGAGGTTTTTTATAATGGGGAGATAGAGGTAAATTGAAGCAAACACGAAATGTGCTACTACTCTTTTATTTCCACTACCTTTTACCGCCAAGGAAATTTTATTAAATTTGCATTAAGTATGCAACGAAATTATAAAAAAAAACAGGAACGTCCGAGAGTTTTAAAAGTTTGACACAAAAAAGGTAACAATTGTCGCACACTAATTTAATCCGAGAATTGTCAGTGGAACCACCAGACTACTCGGCATTTATTTTTATTTTTTTAAATACAATAATTGTTGGATATAATGTGGCACTTTTGAAATAAATAAGTTTCTTTGATATTAGCAGCGTAGTTGTCTGCTAGATAACCATAGCATCGTATCGTAAGAAAAACAAGCTAAAAGTAAACGAAATAAGCCGCTTTCCGCACCGTGAACTGTTCACAATTGAGACAGCTTTGTCTGCGCTCAGTGTGCCGGGCGTCATGTGGTAGCATGCAGCCATTTGAAATGCAAATAAGTAACTTTTGCCATCAGTCGAGTAGACAAATTTGCTATCCTGTTATGAAAAAAAAGTGGAATATCAGTAAAACTTTGATAGCTAAAAGCATAATCGAAAATAAGTTTATTTCTCTTTTTATGATGTGTGGTGATCTCTTTATTTTGTATAAAAATAAAAGAAAATCTATAATTATTTAATAAGTTCTATCATGTCATGTAGTATTATGATTGTGTGGTGTTTTTTTTTATATAGAGTGCCATGATCAAAATCAGTCCTAAAAGTCCTAATAATTAATATATGTCCCGTATATGTTGAGTAGTGAATAGTCAATTTATGATAATAACAATGGTAGGTATACTAAAACATTATTGTCATTTTTATAAATAACCTAAGAGAAATAAAATAATTTTAATCATAAATCATTTAACACAGATACATACCACACGGCGTTGGCCTTTGCTTGACTCTAGCTTATTCTTTGCGTTTCCTTTTATTTTGCATTTATGCATACCCACACTACAGAGCTTTTTGTGTCCACAATGAAATTTAAAAGCTCTACTGTTTAAAGAAGATTCAAATTTGCTTGTGCTTCGCTAGAAATCCTTATAAATCTAGATTAATCTATGCAGAAAAATATGCGTGCATTTTGTTTCATCCAATAGCAGTATTCCAAAGTTGGTTTTATTTCAATTGCAATTGTATAGCTTTTTGTCATGTTTTGAACGCGTAGAAACTTTCCTTTCTAACAAGCTATGCATTTAACAATTTTTACGTCATTTAGTGATTGTGTTTTTAATAAAAATTAAATGACATTGATTTTTGTATAACGAGCAGTAAACTGGGTTTACAGTAACGGCTATTTATGCAAAGCATTAACCAACCTCATACCAAATCTGAGTTGAAAATATTTTTTAACAAGAATTAAGCCTGCCCCAAACAGATTCAGCCTACAGCAATGGCATCACACAGAAAAGTATTTCTGTTTAGACAAGTAGTTAAATTATAAAAATAAAAAACTTTCCATTACGATATGGTTGTAAAGGCAGTATCATAATTATTGTTAGAGTTAAAATGTCTAAACACAATAGCTATAAGTAAGTATATATATTAATTGTACCGTCTTGTTTCAAGCATAATATTTTAAGACATTTTTCCAACAACACGATAGTTTTGACACAATTATTCACAAGCTTAACTACCGCAACGATTGTATTTCACGAGAACTATAACTCACTTGCAATAAAACAAAAAAGTTGTTTCTTCGTCTGTCTTCGCAAATCTATGCTGGAATCTAGTTTTGGCACAGTGTTATGACGTACACTTATATAGACAGTAAGGCATGTTCGAATTGTTTCTGTTTGACCGTGTCTCTACCGTGCCGTGTCTCAGCTGTGCGCTCTGAACCGTCTTTAACTGTATTGTCTATAGTTGTAGTATCGTTGTTTTGTAGCGATCATAGCTCTTTTCTTCCTTTGATGTTTTCCTAAGGTTGCCTGGAAGAGATCGTTTTTTGGCGACAAGGTTAACAGTTGTTACACCTAATAATTAAGCTTATTTCTTCTGCATTGTATTATTTAGTGTGTGCAATAAAGAGTTAATCAATCAATCAATCAATCAGTGGTTGTCGCGGTCGGATCATACACCGAAGGGCGTAGGTTCAAACCCAAACAATGAGTTTAACCTGCCGGCAAAGGAAAAACATCGTGGTTGTAGGGTACTTTATAGTACTCGGCTAGCCAGCTACCATCCTTAAACTTTTTTATTCATTGACAGTTTTATGTAATTAGTGTTTTAAAAATCTTTTAATAATATGTTTGAAATGATGAAACGGAATTGATTACTTATTAGTAACCCATAAAAATATTTTATGTGTAATGTGATCATACTGTTCACACGAATTTGTTGCGTTTGCAGAGATTTCTTTTATTCTTACTTGATTTATGTCCGCGTTCGATCGCCCGATGGGGGTAGTAAGCCTTATTATTAACCGGTTTTGTTACAAGGGAAGGGGATCCGCGACTTTTGTCGAGGATTTATTTGGAAGGAACTTGTTCGTCTAATAGAGCCCTTTATTAATTGACTTCGGAAGCTTTTCCCGCAGTTTCTATTGGTTAGCGGTAACATTTATGAATGAAAAAGTTGATTGTTTGATGGTGAATGTTTATGTTTGTAAATTAATAGTTCTTGCAGTGTCTTTATTTGAATCATCTTATATCGACAATCAGATGATAGTATTTTCAATGTTTCTAAAAGAGATGAATGAGACGCTCTTGATGGTAAGAGATAACGGCTGCTTATAACCAATGCAGTGATACCAGCACAAAGTTACAAAATAAAGTCAAAGGCATCGCTGCTTTGGCACTGCTATTTTGTGGCGGCGGCCGTCTTAGACCAATTTTCATCAAACATAGCTAAGACCACTCCCGACTAAATTACCTTTCAAACAAAAAAAATAATCAAAATCGTTTCTTCCGTTCGGGAGCTACGATACCACAGACACATGCACACACAGACACGTCAAATTTATAACACCTCGTCGTTTTTGCGACGGGAGTTAAAAAATGAAATGAATGAAATTAATTTTGTGTCTTTTAAAAAGCTTTTTTACAATTACAACTCTGACATAAACCCTACTCGTCCCCAAATGTAAAATAGCCGGCAGCAGACAATCATCTTACGACATAGGGTAATTCTCCAAGTTTACCAACAGCGGAAGGATCAGCATTTGACTAGGATTTGACGGGAATGCCCCTATTAGAGTTAAATCGTCTGTTAAATTGTTGTACGAACTTGGGGTAGAGTCAAACTAAGGTACTTACCGTCTACTATGACTTTAAAGCTTTCAGCGTGTTCAAGGTTAGTTATCTTAAAGGAGTTTTATATAAGAGCGTCGACAGTAATTTTTGAAAGTATGAATATGGAGTTATAATTTTCTGAAAGGTTTACTTACGCGAATTCTTTCGGTAGCTCTATCAAATAAAGGTCGACTTTTATAATTTCGTATTTCCGTTGAAATTTATAAAAAAAAGAAATAATGTCTTGTATTAGGAATGACAAATAGCCAGGAAACTAAAATTGTTACCTAGACATCAGGTGAGATGGTGGTCAAACGTAAGCCTGTTTTATTTAATAAAAGCTTGTTGACTATTATCGAAACAATGTAATTGACAAATTTTCTATCAAAAATATTGACATTAGTGTAACGGTCCAAGTAATGTACATATTTTATGCATAGTAATATATCGTACTCGGTTCTTACGCCATTTTTTTTTTGTAAAAGTATGAGACGAGCGGTATAATGCCTTGATGGTAATAGATAACGCAAGTTTTAGGCCATTGCATCGATACACAAAGCTTTTAGTAACAAACCAAACACAAAAACAAAAATGTTTCAAAACAAAGTCCAGCGCATCGCTGCTTTGGCGCTCATTACTTTGAGACTTTCGATGGTTAGTCTCGACAGTAATTTTGTTAGCTGCAGTACCATTGAAACTGAAACACACATATTGTCATACTACTGCTTGGTGGCGGAATATCTGCTACTACCTAGACGACCTCCAATTAGGTTGTATACTACGACTATAGTTTTGGCACTTACTGTGATCTTATTCAAGGAAAACGCGAGTCCTCGCCAGGCTCCCATAAAGGTAAATTAAACAAAAATGTTTCAAAATAGGTTTCCAAATTTAACATTAAACAACATCAAGTAGATAAAATAACTATGTCTTCAAAACTCAAATCTCTTCACACATCGATTAAACCATAATACTTTTAAATCGATTGAAATAAATCAGCCCAAAACTCCACTTAATTTTACCGCAACCTGTCTATTAATATCGTAAAGTGCGATTTAACTCGAATATTCGAAACAGATTCATCATCATAAATCAGATGATCGTCTCGACGTGACGTCACTGTACTTTGACAAATAATAAATGATCGGAATTTTCTGCCGCGCATTCTCGGGTGATCTGGGAGCCATTAACCTGGCTGTGTTATCTAGAGCATGCAATATTTTTCTGTTTGTCGCTCTTAGGTCGTCTAAACAAGAGCGGAAACAGACAGAAAATAGTACAGTTTAAAATTGAATGGCTTCGTTCAATTGAGTAGCACTGAGTAAATAACTAAATCACTATACTACATTCCAATGTCAAAATTGTGGATATCAGGCACAAAGCCTGACGACTGAAGAAGGACTAAGCGGGGCATGTTTGTCGCATGTCTAACGACCGCTGGGCAAAGCTCACGACAGTTTGGACACCAAAATTTAAGCGACCTCAGGATCGGCCAGTTAAACCACCAAAGCCGAATACCAGGCAATCTGGAAGGAGGAAAGGAGCCTTTTCCCCAGCAGTGGGACACTACAGGCAGTAATAAATGAATAGACACAGTGAAACTTAAATTCTGGCTAAGTCTCATGTAAACTATGCTAAGATGTTTAAACAACGTTTTAAAATGTCTTAAAAATGTAAAAGTTTGTATGTTTAGATATTTGTTACACAAAAACGGCTGAACGGATTTGAATGAAATTTGACACAGATTTAGTTTATTACCTGAATTAACATAATAATATAGAATATTTTTTTATATAAGAATAATGTTAAGATCCTGTGGGATTACCAAAAATGTACAAGGACACTACAAGTCGTCAAGTTCCACAACACAATTTAATAGTACCTAATTAATATTCTATATATGACTTGACGAATTGACGATATCTGGTGGTGGTGAGGACATTTTTTGTTAAATTCCACGCTGACAAAGTCACGGCAAACAGCTAGTAAATAATAAAATATTCAATAATTCTGTACCTAGTTGAATTCATTTTTCCGAAATAAAGGAAATGTATATTCTTCTGAGTTTAATACTCTTTCTATTGGAAGATAAAAGTCGTCAAGACAGCTTTCATCATTTCTTCTTTATTTCTTTCGATGGCTGATACCTAGAAAACGATTCTCACATCAACACGTTATCCAACCTACACGTATTGTATCTAGGTATATATGTATATATATTTCTTTATGGGTGACAGGCTATGTGTTTGACCACAGCTCACCTGATGTTAAGTGACGGTGTGGTCGAAGATAAGCACACCTAGCCTGGAATGGAACTGGCTCTCAAGTGAGGCAGCCGGAACACACCGTTAGATGCTTGGCGGCAGATTTTCAACTTGAGTGTGGTTGCTAGCCAGCCGAGTACTAGAAAGTACCCTACCACCATGCTATGGTTTCTTCACGATGTTTTCCTTCACCGGTAACTCAAGCTTATTGTTGGGGTTTCAACCCACGCCCTTCGGCATGCGAATCTACCGCGCTAACCACTGAGCTATCATCGCTACAAAAATTTAATCTCGAAGTAACTGGAGTAAAAAAAAGTTAATCTAATATACAATATATAGGCATGTACACTTGTACAGTTCATTACACTATGTAACTACATAAATAACGTAGTTACATGGACATGTTAGTCATGCCCGCAATATCTACAAAATGTGTATTATGCAAGCGAAACTTGTATTGACTTTTTTTGTAGTTGACAAGCTCAGTGTTTGACCATTGTTCATCTGATGTTAAGTGACGGTATGGTTGATGGTGGTAAACACACCCAGCCTGGTTCTCAAGTAAGGCTGCCAGAACACACCGCTATTAGTTGCTCGGCGGCAGATTTTCAACTCGAGGGTGGTAGCTAGCCAGCCGACTACTAAGAAGTACCCTACCACCGTGCTATGGTTTCCTTCACCGCCAACTCAAGTTTATTGTTGGAGTTCGAACCCACGCCGTTCTGCGTGTGAAGTGGCTGCGCTAACCACCGAGCTATCATCGCTACAAAAAATGTTCATATATCAAAATCTCTTCCGCTTTTAAAATTAAATATCTTGTTGGTTTACGAGCTCCAAGCGAGGGTTGACATCGAGTGATCACTTATCGATCCTCGTTGAACGTAAAGCCCGAGAGATCGGAGTTTTAATATTTCATTACAATTTTATGACTCGTTACCGACACAATTACTGCCAGTATCCACTGAAGCTGTGGCGATGATCTAAATGTATTTTATTTTAATTGACGCAAGGTTGTGTGGGATTGTACTTAATAAATGTTATTTGTAAAAGTTCAAAAAGACTTCTGTTTGACCGCTATCTTGCCTAATAATTTACTTGGTGGTAGAACTCCTTAGCAGGAGGTCGTCTAGGTAGGTACCACCGCAGTACCAGTTATTCTGCCGCTAAGCAGTAGTGTGTAAACATTACTGTGTTCCGGTTCGAAGGGTACTGCAGCTAGCGAAATTACTGGGCTGTTAAGACTAACCATCGAAAGTCTCAAAGTAATGAGCGCCAAAGCAGTGATGCCCTGGACTTTGTTTTGTTACTCAAAGTTCTGTGTATCGCTGTAATGGTCATGGATAGGCGTTATCTCTTACCATCAGCAGAGCGTCTCGTTCGTCTCATTATATCTTACATAAAAAAAAAAAAAATACTACTACGTACGGCGTACTATTACTTAATTATTATTTTTTTACAACTTCCACAACCTCCCACTCCCAAACCCACCGCTGCTTGGGCAGCTAACGTTCAGTTTACTTCATCATCATCATCCACAGCCTTCTTTATCCCACTGCTGGGTATAGACCTCTCTCTTTACGTGCCATCTGCCTCGGTCCTGTGCCAATCTGGTCCAGGTTCGACCCGTGACGGTGACAATATCGTCGACCCATCTTGTGGCTGGACGACCGACGCTCCGCTTCCCTTGCCTAGGCCACCACTCTGTTGCAACCTTACTCCACCTGTCATCACCTAGCAACGGGTCCTGCCCAGCTCCACTTGAGGTTCATAATTGCGACACCGACAGTTTACTTATTAGCCATATAAGATATACTATCGGTATCAACATCAGCCGGCTTACTATGCCTATTTAATTAAATTTATTTTTATTATAATATTAAGCGAAGCGACTCTATCCACTCGCGACTTGAAGCACCCAAATTGTACCCACTCGGGCATCATTGGCATCATCATCATCATCTTTGTTCCATTCATTAGTTTCCATTTTGTTATTTATTTTATCTACTTTAACGCAATTATCTCTATCTAGTTTTGGATAACATTCCTTTAAGCTCTTTCCTCACATACTAGCATCACACGCTTCAGTGGGTACCTGCTCTTAATTAAGAAAGAACGAATATATTTTAATTTCGCGTGGAAATTTTCCGTGATGGAAATCGTTATAGCGAAGTTAATTTTTCAAGAGCTCATTACTTATCTCTAGTAGCTTTTTAAGTAACTACTTATCTAGCAAAAATCTTTGCATTTTTTTTAATGGTTGACAAGCTATGCCACAGCTCACCTGATGTTAAGTGACTGTGTGGTCGAAGATGGTAAAGAAAACCTAGCCTATAATAGATCTGGCTCTCAAGCTCTCAAGCGCCAATGCTTGGCGGCAGATTTTCAACTAGAGGGTGTTAGCTAGCCAGCTGAGTACTAGAAAGTACACTACCACCATGCTATGGTATTCTCACGATATTTTCTTTCACCAGCAGCTCAAGCTCATTGTTGGGGTTTGAACTCGCGCCCTTCGGCGTGTGAAGATTAGTTCCAGGCTAGGTATGCTTTACTATTTTCGACCACACCGTCACTTTACATTAGATGAGCTGTCGGCAAACATCTACTTTGTAAACAATAAAATAATATATTTTGGCACCGAAACTTCGCAATTCACATTTTTTATAGTTTTAATTTTAAGTGACATTTGCGCAATAAAGACAAATCTAGTGACATATTTTTCATCAAAATATGTTGAGCCATTAAGTAGTTATGAGGAGTAATGAGGACGGACGTTGGACGTATGATGATGATACTAAATAAATCGGTCAAACAGATAACCTTCCTTTTTTGGCTTCCTAGTAGTCGGGTATGTGGATAAATCTTTGTTGTAAAAACTTTCTATTGTTATCTTTGAACTCTAGATAAGATTCTAATGGCAATCCAAGGCGTCAGAGTGATGATAGCCAAACAGTAGTTTTTCTAAATCCCGAATCTCCTAGGGAAAAGATTTTCAAATAGTTATTTCGGGATATTTTGTTCCCAGACGTCGTACCCTCATTGCCGACTGTCGAAAACCAATCGAGTCTCGTCCCCGATTGAAATCTATTATTGATGAGAACAGAATGGTGGCTATTCATTTGACTCGGACACGTAAGCTTTCCATTCGATTCGCAAATCGAATTCGAATATCCGATTTTGTTTGTAGATTGTGGTTAATGGATAAGTACCGATAGAACGTTAACTCTTTGTGTGTAATCTTCGCTTATCAGATGTGTTTTGCATGCCCGATATAATATATACTAGCGGACGCCTCGCGGTTACACCCGCGTAGTAGAACTTTTGAAATCGGTTTCGGAGCCTATTCATTACAAACAAACAAACAATCAAATGTTTCCTCTTTATAAAAGTATATATTATAGTACCCAGGGGTATAACTACAAAAACAATTAAAAAAAAATTTAATTCAATTTCAAATTTTTTTTTATTCGAAAATTGGTACTACACTGTTGATATGTTTTCAAGAGATAACATTTTTAGGTATTCATGTTCTTTTGTGTGTACAAACACACAAACAAATTTAGTAAACATTTAATTTCATACCATGATTTTTGGTTTTGGTTTATAATATTTTTGTTAAAATTACCAAAATCAATTTGTAAAATTTATTTCAGCATAGTTTATTCGACTTAAACGCGCTTTCGATATTTTAATCCTATCAATCAAATTTTGAAGTAAATTAGAGGAAAATATGAACTGGCACATTTTAAAGTAATCCGCGCGAACTGTGGGCTCGAGGAGCGGACAGGCGGCACGGAAGTAGCGTACTTCCGCCGCGGCGAAGCAACACCTCGGAGCTCCCATTTACGGACTACCCTCCTTTTATATTTTCTATTTTTTGCAACCCACGCGTAGAATATAAAAGTTGAACAAGTTTCTATGCTGTAACTATGACGAACTAACAAGGCAGCCATCTTGTTAGTTTATTTCGCAGGAGCTCTGTTTCACGAGTTGAAAGGCGTGAGATCTATTCCCACACAGGGCAAACATTTGTGAACTTCGATGTTTGTTGTGTTGTTTAGTCTCTTTATGGGTACTAAATATAAATACATATTTTATAATTATAAGTATCTATGTACAAAAAAGAATAGAAGTATTCCATCAGTTGTCTGGTTACCATAGACTTGACATATTTATATTTTCTATGAGTTTATCATTTTTTTATTTATTCTATCAGTTGTCTGGTTACCATAGTAAAAGCTTTGTATAGTTTGGGGTTAGATAGCGTTGTGTGAGACGACGGTAATTATTTATTTACTGCTGAATGCCTGGTATTTCGTACCCGGTGTGGCAGTTCTTGATCGGCGGATTCACATCTACAAAAATCCTATTGTAGCGATGATAGTTGAGTGGTTAGCGCGGTCGATTCGCATGCCGAAGGGCATGGGTTCAAACCCCAACAATCAGCTTGAGCTACCGGTGAAGGAAAACATCGTGAGGAAACCATAGCGTGGTGGTAGGGTACTTTCAAGTACTCGGCTGGCTAGCTACCACCCTCAAGTTGGAATTCTGTCGCCAAGCACCTAACGGTGTGTTCCGACAGCCTCACTTGTGAGCCAGTTCTATTCCAGGCTAAGTGTGTTTACCATCTTCGACCACACCGTCACTTAACATCAGGTGTGCTGTGGTCAAACACATAGACTGTCAACCATAAAAAAAAACCTAATTCGCTAAGTCGGTTCAGCCGTTCACAAATCATATACTTAACGTCTTTTCATTTTCATTCACATAAATTTAACAGCGATTTCCCTACAGCGATTTATTTTAAAATATAGACATAAAAATGGCAAGATATAGTTATAAATCCTATCAACTACTATATTCAGCATTTGGTTCGGAAACTCCATTAGTAAATTACAGACTACCCAACCTTTCGAAAATGTGCGAGTAAGGAGTATGGAGTGAGAATATATTTATTCAATTGAGCAACGTTGCCTACATGATCGGTAGGTCTAGTGTTATTAGTTTTAGTTCATCCACACTAATGGTGTATGTATTAGGTGATTTCGCAACTACCACAGTAAAAAGATGTAGCTTTATATCGTACTAGCGGCCGCCTCGCGGTTTCACCAGTGTAGTTCCCGTTCCCGTGGGAACACATGGATAAAAATAGCATATGTCACCCGGAGATAGTGTAGCTTTCCAACGGTGAAAGAACTTTTGAAATCAGTTCAGTAGTTTCGGAGCCTATTCAATACAAACAATTAAATTTTTCCTCTTTATAATAGTATAGATAGATAGATATATTATTTTTTAATTCATAATTACCATACAGCCTTGATTGACAGCCCTGTTGGTTCATTGGTAGCATGTCTGCTTCGAGAGCTGAAGGGCGTGGGTTCGATTCCCACTCAGGACTAACAATTGTGTGACTAACATCGATGTTTGTTCTATGTCTGGGTGTACTGTATGTATTATAATTATGTATTTACAAAAAAAAAGAAGTATTTAAGTATTCTATCAGTTATCTGTCTTCCATAGCACAAGCTTTGCTTAGTTTGGGGTCAGATGGCGCTGTGTGTAATGTCCTATGAAATTTATTTATTATTTATTTATTTATTATACAACGAGGAAATGAGGCCGACGTTTTGGAAACTAGTTCTTTACTACTAGTTCTAGTAGCGGCCTTTTAAATTAGGTAGTAAATTTGCCGGTGAAGGAAAACATCGTCAGAAAACCATAGCATCGTGGAATGGTACTTTCTAGGACTCGGCTAGCTATCTACCACTCTGAAGCTGAAAATCTGTTGCCAAGCATTTAACGGTACGTTTTTGTAGCCTCAATTTAGTGCCAGTTCCATTAAAGGCTAAATGTATTTATCATCTTCGACCATACCCTCACTTAACAATTTTAATAGGTATATAAACATTATTTATCGGCGTGCTAATGCATATTATCTACTGTTTGCTTGCTTATAATCTACTGTTTTATTCAAGCAATTGTAATTTACCGCAAATAAATACCAAAATCAATGCCAGTAGCTGTGATTTCACTGTAAAATTATGCTCCATTTGTCCATAGATGGAAAAAAAATCTTTGAATGGAAATCGTACCACCTTAAGAGAAGTGAGGATAGACTTTGTCATAGTTTTAGTCGCTACCGTAGTTCGCGTCTGTCGAACGAAGAAATTTCACGGAACGCCCTTTTAAAAAGTATAACCTCTCACACAGGCCGGTGAGCCTAATTTCACCAACAAAATTGACCTGCTTATCTACCGGACCCTTATCAGTGGGCCAGAGTTCAGATCTTGACCGTTCAGCCTCCGTCGAACGTTATAAATTAATACTCGGATGCTGTGATTTATAGCTTTAGATCGGGTTAGTGACCTTTTGACAGCTGGGGCGGGCGAGCTGTGCTTGGTTATGGGTGCTTTTATTAGCCCATTATTATTGTTTCCTTTTGATGGTGATGGATGATGACGTTCCTTTTGATGTTTCTTATATAGGGTTGAACGCATTTTATAATAGGGTATAATAGGGTTGAACGTGTCTATTGTTTTTTTTTTCAATAGGCTAGGTGTTTGATTGCAGCTCATTTAATGTGTATCGCCGAGAATTAATAAACAAGCGCTCATATCGCAATTCAGTTTCAGAAAAGTGTGCTGATTAGTGTTAGTATATGTACGTATATAATACTAGCTTACGCCCGCGACTTTGTCCGCGTTAACTTTATAATTAGGTTCAGAGAGAAATGAAACGTGTGTAATATAAATAAATAATAGTCAAATTATTTTGTTGTAATTTGAAAAAATTGTGAATCATTACCGAATAAGCTAACAGTGTAGTAATACCATACCATTATCAGCTAACTAACTAACTTTAAGCAACAATAAGTAGGACCTATGTTTAGTCTGGACTTAAATAAATAAATAAAATAAATATCGCAGGACATTACACACAGCGCCATCTGACCCCAAACTAAACAAAGCTTGTACTATGAAAGTCAGATAACTGATAGATTACTTAAATACTTTTTTTTTGTAAATACATACCTACTTATAATAGATACAGTACACCCAGACATGGATCAAACATATTTTGTTCGTACCACAAAGTGTGAATCGAATCCACGCCCTTCAACTGTTGAGGCAGACACTCTACCAATGAACCAATAGGGATGTCAATTGATCCGGAAATCTTGCATTTGGCCTGGAATTACTTCATTGATCTCAGTAAACGTCTGACTAGAAAACGTCCAGGCTAACCCTAAGCAAACTTAAACTCTATCTCTCTAGAAAGCTTAATTGAAAACGCAGCTAATTGTAATTGAGGGGACGAAATTGCATCGTGTTCGTGCTCTACGAACAAAAACTATCATCAAGTTGATCGTCACACAAGACACGTAACAGAGTTATTATTAGATTCGTTCAGAATTAAAAAAGTCACGCAAGTAGCCCAATATACAATGCACGTACGTGAGACAAAAAATGAGCCCGTAAGCGACGTTAATGCACTTTGTGTCTGAAGTCTCATTTATTGAGACCAACTTTCTTAGAATTTAATGTTATAGCCGTGCCGGGTCTATCGCGTTCTATGGACTTAGGACTTGCAACCGTAGGTTTGCCTGACAGGAAATCACGACAATAACGATCGGGAACCCGAAACTGAACATTCCTGGAGCAACAGATTTTTGTAAAGAACCCATTTGCTTCCGATTAGGGATTTTTGATACGCTCTCTTTTCTGTCCGTGTTACTATCCAAACATTTTTTTTTTCAGATTTTAGTGTGCCACTGCTGGGCAGAAGTCTTACTTTCCAACTTTTTTTAAAAATGTAAAAGTAAATATAAAAAGTAATGAGACGAACGAGACGCTCTCCTAATGGTAAGAGATAACGCCTGTCCATGACCATTGCAGCGATACACAGAACTTTGAGTAACAAAACAAAGTCCAGATCATCACAGTTTTGGCGCTCATTATTTTGAGACTTTCGATGGTTAGTCTCAAGTCTCAACAGCCCAGTAATTTCGCTAGCTGCAGTATCCTTCGAACTGGTAACACAGCAATGTTTACACACTACTGCTTAGCGGCAGAATAACTGGTACTGCGTTGGTAGCTACCTAGACGACCTCCTGCTAAGGAGATTTACCACAAAGTGCTTCCAGACTGCCCGGTCTTCGGCTTTGGTCGTCCAGGGGCAATTTAGTTCATCGCACCACTTTCCTCTGGTTCTAAGGTCGCTTACATTTTGGCAAACTGTGATGGCCTTTGATCTTTGTGACATGCGAGAAGTTTCGCCCGTTTTACTTAACTTACAAACAAAACTCACAGCAAATCTGTCTGGCTGAATGGAATTGACATGAGTTTTTAAAATGAGATAAATAAAAACAAACATTTCCACACGATAAAGCTCCCACGTTCCCAGTAATTAGACAATACATCCACAAGACACACCGTGGCGGTCATTCTCTAAATTGCCTTTGTTTGCCACATACTACGACCTACGTTGAGTGAAAGGACACGGTGACAGCAGTAAGCGATTAGCGGGATTCCTGTTCCGCTTGTCAAAACGTTGTGCTTGAAAATAGGCAAGACGTTGCCAAACGGAGTCTGTGTTCCCTGTTAGGTACAATATGTGTGTCTTCAAATCTAGAGTAAATAGATTTCTTCTAGGTAAGCGTGCCCCATCTTAGACCACACTACTGCTTAACATCAGGCAGAGTATGGTCAAACGCGAACCTATTCTGAAAAAAAAATAAAAAAAAGCGCAAAAGTGCTATAAATTAGTTTCTTCCCAAGTTGAAAAGTTTCACTTGAGACCTATTTCTATTCTAGGCTTCCAGGCATTCACCATCTTCGATCACACCATCACTTAATATTAAGTGAGGTGAGGTCAAAACATCTTATAAATAAAACAATCCAACTTAATGTTATAAATGAGAAAATTTGTATGTTTGGATATTTGTTACTAAATCACACAAAAGCGGCTGAACGGATTTGGATGAAATTTAGTACACATATAGGTAGTATGTTACCTGGATTAACGTGTAGGATAATTTTTATATCAGAAAAATGTTTTGGATTCATCAAAAATGTTCAAACTACTACCTACCGCCAGATACCCAATAGTAATGACTATTCTATTTATGACTTGACGGCATCTTGTGGTGGTGAGGACATTTTTTGTTAAATTCCACGCGGACAAAATCGCGAGTAACTCGTGTAAAATACCCTTAACATACCTATATATATATATATATATATCTTATATACTTATAGTTTGTTGTATTTTAAATAAAATGCTTCATATTTTAATTGTACTGTTTAGGCAGCTTGTACGATATGCAGAGCAAAAACCGGCAAAATAGACGCGTTTGCTTGGACATTTTGGTCGGTCATAGGATTATGCCACAGCTTAATTTGCATTTACGCTAGTGTGATTTACGCTTAAGCTCTAGATAAATGGGGCTTAGGCCAAGTTCATAGTTTAAATTGTTACTTTAATCACACTAATATTATAAAGGCGGAAGTTTGTGAGTGTTTGTTACATCTTCACACTCAAACGACTGGAGCAGTTTTGACGAAATTTTGTATGGAGGTAGCTGACAACCTGGATTAACGTATGCTACATTTTATGACGAATAAATGTTGTGTTCAAATGGGAACAGCGGGTAACACCGCGGCGTGCAGCTAGTCTTTTTTATAAATTAATAAGTTTCGACTTACAAACCAGTTAACTAGCGATGATACCTCAGTGGTTAGCGCGGTAGGTTCGCATGCCGAAGGGCGTGGGTTCGAACCCCAACAATGAGCTTGAGCTGCCGGTGAAGGAAAACATCGTGAGGAAACCTTAGCATGGTGGTGGTGGTAGGGTACTTTCTAGTACTCGGCTGGCTAGTACCACCCTCAAGTTGAAAATCTGCCGCCAAGCATCTAACGGTGTGTTCCGGCAGCCTCACTTGAGAGCCAGTTCCATTCCAGGCTAGGTGCGCTTTACCATCTTCGACCACACCTTCACTTAACATCAGGTGAGCTGTGGTCAAACACCTAGCCCATCAACCATTAAAAAAAAATCTAAATAAAACCTCGCTTTTTCACGTTTACCATAACCTATCCCTTCAAAAGCACCCTTCCGCTAATTAAATTGAAATTTGTACATACACAACGTGTGACGATGTTGGCAATGGAATGATAACAATCTAACTCGTGTTTGCGAAATTATGTGTTGAGTGCTTTCACGCTTTCGTTGTTTAGATTGATGGATCGGCAGTTAGTAGTTCATATATAGACGTGCCGGTAAATGTATGAGTAGATACGGAATGATAATTTGATAAATATATACCAGACATGTAAACGGACGGGACAATCCTTGGCTTTACTGGAATTGAAGTCAGAAGCACCATCCAAAGAAAGCTGTACTGGCTCATCACTAAGACCAATTATGAAGGCGCTAGTTGTGAAATTTATACGCGTTCTCCCCAAAAAACCATCGTCTAGCAGAGATTAACGCAATGTGAACAACAACATGTATGGCAACTGAAACAGCGCCTCCGGCGGAAGTTTATATACACTACTTTTTTCATATGTTTTTCTATCGTTTGTTAGACTACAAAACATTATGTCATTAAAATCTTAGCGCCTACTTTGCAATATTCGTGATTTTAGTAATAAATAAATAATAAATATCGTAGGACTATACACACAGCGCCATCTGGCCCCAAACTAAGCAGAGCTTGTGTGATGGAAGTCAGATAACTGATAGAATACATAAATACTTTTTTTTTTAATACATACAGAACACACAGACACAGAACAAACATTTATTTATTCACAAAATGTTTGCCCTGAGTGCGAATCGAACCCACGCCCTACAGCTCTCAAGACAGATAATTATACTACCAATGAGCCAACGGGGCTGTAATCGATAAATATGTAAAATTTATATGATAAATATGAAGTTACATAAATATTTGAGTATCACAGGTTGAAGCATGTTGAAGTGGCAGTGGGCAGGGCGCATAGCACGCAGAACTGATGGCCGATGGGGCTACAAAGTTCTGGAGTGAAGACCACGGACCGGCAAGCGCAGCGTAGAACGTCCAGTGGTGGACCCACAAGGTGGTCAGACGACCTAGTAAGGACCGCAGGAACGCGCTGGATGCGAGCCGCTTCCAACCGGTCTTTATGGAAGTCAATGGGGGAGGCCTATGTCCAGCAGTGGACGTCCTACGGCTGAAATGATGATGATGATGATGATGATGATGATGATGAATTATCCAGAAGTCTTGCGTTTGATTTTTATACGTTAACGTGCTATTTTTTGAACAAAGTACTGCAAAGTTATGTTAGTGTTGTGTTACATATCGGTAAAGTCAAAAGCTTGCAGCATTAATACTAATATTAGCTTCGAAGCAAATCCGCACAAAACCTCAAATCCCGAACAGCGTGTACACTATCCCTGCTGTTCACACTTCCAAATCTGCACGTTATGACTTCCACGCGTATTAATAACCATACAAATGTCACAGACGAATATTATGTACGTTTAGTATCGTCGCATTTGATTGGGCGCAGGAAGGGTTCTGTATACCTACTACACGCTAATTAAATTTAAGCTGACATAATTATATAATTTATTTATTTTTATTAGGAATTTATTATTATTGAATCATTATCTATTTATAATAATTTAAGAATTTATTGAGACAATCTTTTTTTTTCAAATATATTAGAGGCCCGCCCCGGCTTCGCACGTGTGCCATTTATTTTGATGACTTGTATACAAAACATCAAATTTCTCTACAAATTACAAAATTTAATTAGATGTATTGTACAGATAGAAACTAGGGCTCACCGGAAGACCAGCGCTGGTCATACCACTTAGTATGACCAGTATTATGCTGAGGTGAGCACCTATTTTATAACTGTTTGTCTAGTTATTTTTGTTGTGTTCTGTGTTACAAAATAAAATTATTTTCTTTCTTTCAAACTCTCTAATGTGCACACCAGAAATATTATAGAAAAATGCACATAAAACATAACAAACTTAATATGAGCCAGTGCCACAATGCTATTACTTATATTGACACTAGCTGCGCCACGCGGTGTTACCCGCTACATGTTTTCGAGATAAAAAGTGAGACTTGACTAGCTACCCAGCTGAGTACTAGAGAGTACCCTACCACCATGCTATGGTTTCCTCACGACGTTTTCCTTCACCGGCAGCTCAAGCCAAACCCACGCCCTTCGTCGCAAGAACCAACCACGCTAACCACTTAGCTACCATCGCAACAAATACAAATTATTTATTTTTATTTATCTAATTTATTGACCGTATAACACATTAGTTACACTAGGTAATTGCATGGATGGATGGATGGATGGATGAATGGATAAATGGATGGATGGATGTTTTTTTACTCTTTCACGCAAAAACCGCTGAACGGATTTGGATGAAATAACACATTGGCCACTTTTTTATCCTGAAAACACGTAGCGGGAAACATCGGGCGCAGCTAGTTTTCACACAATTTTTTGTCCTGGTGGGAATCGAACCCACGTCCTACAGCTCTTAAAGCAGACATTCTGCCAAATGAGCTAACAGGGCAGTTAAAGCGGCTACCGTAGAAACTAGACCACAATCAAGACGCAGCCTGGTATTCCGTACACAGGTGGCTGTAGCAGGCAATCTCGTTTGTCTCAACGGCGATGTGGTACCAGCGGAACACTAATTGGACCATTCGCCCTGCTAGGTAATTCCACTTAGTTTGCAGGATGGGTGCTTTGGAAATTATATGACTACTCGATTGTGGCAACATCTTACATGTACCTACCTAGGTGTCATGTGTGAAGACATCTTACATGGTAGAACTCCTTCGAAGGAGGTTGTCTAGACACACCACGATGACCTCATGCTAAGGAGTTCTACCATATAGTAGAGCTTAGTAGTTAGTAGTTTTGTAACGATGATAGCTGAGTGGTTAGCGCGGTCGATTCGCATACCGAAGGGCGTGGGTTCAAACCCCAACAATCAGCATGAGGTGCCGGTGAAGGAAAACATCGTCAGGAAACCATAGCATGATGGTAGTGTACTTTCTAGTACTCGGCTGGCTAGCTACCACCCTCAAGTACTGTGGCTAGCAAAATTGCAGGGGTGTTGAGACTAACCATCGAATTTATCAAAGTAATGAGCGCCAAAGCAGCGATGTCCTGGACTTTGTTTTGTTACTGAAAGTTCTGCGTGCACTGCAATGGTCATGGACAGGCGTTATCTCTTACTATCAGGAGAGCGTCTGGATCGCAAATTAATAAGCTACAACAAGATCTATACTGAATGTTTTTTTTGGCAGACATAGGTATAATACAAAAATAACATGTTTTTTATATGCGAGCCAAAGCGTACATTACTACTAAAATTCGTCTTTTTTCTGCCGATTTTTTCTCTTCTATGGTTGACAGGTTGGGTGTTTGACTACAGCTCACTTGGTTTTAAGTGACGGTGCGGTCGAAGATGGTAAATCCCACCTAGCCTGGAATGGAACTGGCTCTCCAGTGAGGCTATCGGAACACACCGTAAGGTGCTTGGCGGCAGACTTTCAACTTGGTAGCTAGCCAGCCGAGTACTAGAAAGTACTTAGCACTATACGATAATTTCCTTGACCGGCAAGCTCATTGTTGAGGTTTGAACTCACGCTCTTCGGCGTGTGAACTGACCGCACTAACCACTGAACTATCATCGCTACAAAATTGCAATGGAGATCAAATCAAATGTTCCGTTTTTAATGTACAGGTACAATTGAGCTTTGACGCAGTGCCGTATTTCTGCACGCTCGCTTTGTCCATCGGAATGACATAATTGAAACACTTTACACCAAATAGAGATTCACTGGAGCTGTCATTTCACCCACATTAGTTTTGTTGCTATAATTTCACATTGAAATGGACCGCAATTTAGAATCGGCGCCGCAAATTGGTTGAGATACGAGTAGACATGACTATTCGGTTTATTATGCCGGTTACGTGTAGACATTTTTTTCATAATTTGGCAACGCTGGTTTTTAACTAAAAATTAAAATAACAATATTCTATTTAAAATTTCCATATTTCCCTCGTCGTGGTTTTTAGATTGGGTTTAATTATAATAATAATACATTTTATTGAAACCTACAATGGAAAAATACCGAAGAATGGAAAAATACGGTGAAACATAATAATAAATAGTGAGTCAAGTTTCATCGGTATGCCCTGGAGCCCACTCTAAAGCGATCTGCGTCGTGGGCTGAAGACTCTTCCTTCTAACAAACATTTATCTGATTTCTATTTAAATAAAATAAATATCGTAGGACTATACACACAGCCCCATCTGACCCCAAACTAAGCAGAGCTTGTGTGATGGAAGTCAGATAACTGATAGAATACATCAATACTTTTTTTTTGTAAATACATACTTATAATACATACAGAACACCCAGACCAGACAGATTATTTTGCACCTGATATAATAATGTATCCACTAAAATATAATTGAACAGAAAAAGTATTGTTTAATACCACGAAATTCTCATAAACACCACTGAAACTTCATTAAGGATTTTACATTTAAATCGACATGTGGATTTAGTCCGGCCTATTTTTTGGTCGCTTATCACGTTCCTTCAGATAACTCGAGCAACTGTGTGCGTACATCTCTACTACCTAATAACAATTTGCATGACGAAATTGTTGGATAGGTAAATTGGACGGCAAAATTTAACGAGTTCAACGTTTGAGTTATAAGTACAATTTGTTTGCAATAGGTTCCTATTTCGATGCTAAGTAAAGTACTATACTTAGTATCGATATCAAAACCCATTTCAAACAATATTATAGTAGTCAAATATATAATTATATTATACTACAAGCGGACGCATCGCGGTTTCACCCGCGTAGTTCCCGGTTGCGTGATTGGTGAAGTCTCAAAGTAATGAGCGCCAAAGCACCGATGCTCTGGACTTTGTTTTGTTACTCAAAGTTCTGTGTATTGCTGCAATGGTCATGGACAGGCGTTATCTCTTACTATCAGGAGAGCGTCTCGTTCGTCTCATTACAATTAACATAAAAAAAACAGGGATAAAAAGTAGCTTATGTCACCCTGGGATAGTGTAGCTTCCCAACGGTGAAAACATTTTTGAAATTGGTCCAGTAATTTCGGAGCCTATTCAACAATCAAACCTTTCCTCTTTATAATAGTATATATAGAGCTTGAGCTAACAATGAGCTTGAGCTGCCGGTGAAGGAAAATATCGTGAGGAAACCATAGCATGGTGGTAGGGTACTTTTTAGTACTCGGCTGGCTAGCTACCACCCTCAAGTTGAAAATCTGCCGCCTAGCATCTAACGGTGTGTTCTGGCTGCCTCACTTGAGAGCCAGTTCCATTCCAGGCTAGGTGTGTTTTACCATCTTCGACCACACCGTCACTTAACATCAGGTGCGCTGTGGTCAAACAACTAGCCTGTCAACCATTAAAAAAAAAATATAGATAGATAAATAATAATGAAATACGTAGATTTGTCTATGGAGATCTACCACCAGATCTTCGTAGCAGAAGGTCGTCTAGGAAGGCTTTTTTAATGATAATAATATGTATGATAGGTGTTAACAGTAATTGAGCAGTGAAGAGTTGGTACTATTCACTACTCAATAACTGTACTGGTGTACTCTTTCCCTCCACCGCTTTGGTGTTGTTTGATGTTGGATTCTGAGTTGTGAATTGAGTGATTGAGGAGAGAGTTGTGTAGTTTTTTTTATACCAGATTTCTGTGTTCCGGTTTGAAGGATACTGCAGCTAGCGATATTACAGGGCTGTTGAGACTAACCACCGAAAGTCTCAAAATAATGAGCGCCAAGCAGCGATGCGCTGGACTTCAGTTTGCTATTCAATGTTCTATGTCTGCAATGGTCATGGACATGGACATTTTACAACTAAAAAGTGTCCGGTTCGTTTCATTACGTTAATATTAAAAAAAACATTAAATAAACTAACCTTGATTTTTTTTTAAATCTAGATTATACCTATCATTCAGGAAACAGGGAAGCAGCTTGTTCCATTCCTTGACCTTCCTTGGTAAAAAACGTAAAGTCAAAACGTTTGGTACGTACCCAAGAAAATCTATTGAGTGGTAGTGAGCCGCCTTGCTACCTACTAGTCTTGTAGTACAAAGGGGATGGAATTACAAGGTCGCACAGCTCAGTAGCACGTTCTCCTAAATTGGAATTAATTTATTTTTCATTTCTTTATCATCAATTTTCTGAACTAGTCTCCACTAGAAAAGGAAATTTGAACGTCAAAAATCATAATTAATTTAATTATTACACGATTTAACACAATCGACGTGTTTAACAAACAACTAACGTATTGAAAATACTATTAAATGTTGTTGTTGTTGAATGGTTTGATAGTTTTCAGTAGAACATTTTGACTGTTTTTTTTCTGTGAGCTAGCGAACTATAAGATCTTTATAAATCCCTAAAATTTTCTGTCCCTAATCATCCAACACTTCGATTCCATTGGTTTGTCGCTTAATTTCAATAAATGTGAAATTTTCATTCCGGAACATATACAAGATAATATTCGAACATCCATTTATCAAAAAATTTAATTCGTTATGCCCAAACATTTGTATGCAAACCAAATCTTCTTTAACTCTGTTAGGTGCTCTAATTTTTATAGAAGGTATCCCACCTTTGATGATATCTAAAATTGAAAATTTTAATAACAATTCACATCGCCTATACCAAATTAAACCGCACATGGCAATATACTTACTTCGGCTTTGTCTTTTCGCTCCAAAAATCATGTAGGTATTTACTGCGTTGTTCACCGTTATGGTATTTTTGTCGATTACTAATTTGATTGATTCGATTATGAAATTTTCTGTCAACTAAATATAGTTCTAACATTGCATTTGAACTAATTATCTGGCTCCGAGCACTAGAGTCCACCGAATAGCGGCCACAAGTCAAGCGCAAGCCCGTTATGTGTTATTAATGTGGGATTTAGACTCGATAATTGCGCTTGACCATTGCGGTCATAGTTCGCGACATCCTCATACACACTACAGTACATAAGCTTATACTAAAATATACTATTGTTTATATTTAAAAACGAATTTTATGGTTCCTCTTAAAAAAAGTATCCAGTTAAGTAAAGTATATAAGAACATTCGTCGTTGAATATACGTCTTAAGCAATGTTAGCTCAGTAGCTTGCGTGGTCGGTTCACACGCTGAAGGGCGTGGGCTCGAAGCCCGCGATGTGTTATAGATTAAGATTAATTTGATTAACTTTCCTCATAATTTTTTTTAAAATGTATTTCATGTTGCCGAAGGTTTCTGTGGAGCAGTGTCTGGTTAAACTCTCGAGGTGTTTGACCACAGCTCACCTGACGTAAAGCGAAGATGGTAAACACACCTAGCCTGAAATGGTTCTGACTCTCAAGTGAGGCTGCCGGAACACACTGTTAGATGATTTGCGATAGATTTTCGACGAGGGTGATATCTAGCCAACCGAGTATTAGAAAATACCCTACCAGTATGCTATGATTTAATTCCTTACTATGGTTTCCTTCACTGGCCTCTCAAGCTCATTGTTGGGGTTTGAACACACGCCCTTCTGCATGTGAACCGACCGCGCTTACCACTGAGCTATCATAGCTACAGAATTGCTGCGTGTATGTAGATGAGGTACTGATCCGGACAAAATATATTGTGACTGTTTGCTGGGTATTAACTAGGTAAATGTGTAATATAATGACAGAGAAGATTTATGAGGACTTAATTAGCAAGTACCTAAATGGGTTTCATCTACTTAGAGTAATTCGGACGCCTATTATGGATGGAGCATATAAACAAGTATAAACTAACAATTATTATTTAGAAAAAACCGACTTCATACCCCTAATGCCCAACACAACTAGGTTTTAGGTATTTTAGATTTAAAATCAAACTAACAAAGAGATTTTTATGAAATTTCTATGGGACCCATCTGATAGTGCCTACATAATTATATCTTTTCAGTTTATTTATTTTACTTTTTTGTCCTCACAGTTACTTAACAGCAGATGAGCTGTGTTCAAACACAAAAAAGGCATTTGAAGGCGCTATTAAAAAATATTAGAAGGACGATTGATACTTCTCACGCACTCTTCGTACTGGTCCGGCGTGGTTAGGCAAAACCACATCGGCCATGGAATTCCTCCTTCTAACATATATTATGTTTTACTTAGGTTTTCTCGTAGTATGTTTTTTTTTAAGGCTAGGAAATCGTTTGCTACCAATCTGACGGTTCGAACCCACGGCACGCACCTTTGTCTTTTCTAAGTTATGTGGGTATTGCCGCTAATTTCAAACGGTGAACGAAATCATCGTGCGGAAAACATCTCCGCGAGTTCATTGAAAAATAGTTTTCGAAGATGTGTAAAGTCTACCAACCCGCGCTTGACGTGCGTGGTGAACTATCTTATCATTCTCACAATGAGAAGTGAACTACGCTTAGCCGTGAGACAGTTTATAAAAATATCAGATCAATCTATCAACAGGAAGAGAGTAAAATTTCAATCACTAAATTTGACCCAAAAACAACAACAACAGCAAACAGGGCAAGCTAAATAAAACCGTTTAAAAACAGTGGATTTTGACTAACATGACAATAATTTCACGATTAAAAACCATAACTCTACTTAATATCTAAAACTAATTTTGACTTAAAAAGTAAATAAGTAAACAAATAACTAGTTAAAATAACCACAAGTCCTTATATTTTCTTCTCGCTGCAGTAACCACTTCCCGATGCGTGTTTTGCCTCTACACGAGGCATCCTCAGGACGCGTTGACTCTACGAGCGCTTGTTTGAAAATGAGTAATCGTCCGCGACAGCTTAAAATCGATTAAATCGATTTAGTCAAATCAAGTAAAAGTACACACTAGAAATTCAAAATCCCTCCAAAATTCAAACCTAGTACCTAAAGAATCGAGGTCAACATCTATCCCTGCCATACATAAAACCCGGGTCAAATGTCACTGTGGCAGTTTGCCAACTAAGCTAATCCGAAGCCCCACTTGCCAATTGTCGACAGTATAAGAAATAGATGGCCACTGCCAAGCTGACCGGCCAACTTCGTACCTTTGTGTGTCGTTTGCATAGATTACTGTTGTTTTTTTGACGTGGCATTCTGTGGGATGATTTCGTCAATTTGTTAATCTTGGTATTTTTATTTTGACTTTACCTTAATAGACGAATTCATTAATTTTGTTGATCACACCAATACTATGAAAGCGAAAGTTTGTGAGTGTGTTTGTATGTTTCTTCACACTCAAACCGTAGGATGCCATGACATGATGACATGAGACGACAGTCTTATGTGGAATGGCTTCGGTTTTTTCGCCGAGTTTTAATCTACATAGCTTCAAACGAAGAGTAGATAGGGTCCTTGAAGGTAGACACCGCACTGGCAATGCTTCGGGTATTGCAGGTGTCCATAGACAGCGGTGACCACTTACCATCAGGTGGCACGTCGCTTGTTTGCCAGTTTTTTTAAATAAAAAAAGGACCACTTTTGATGAAATTGAAAGAATGTAGCTGACACTCTGGATTAAAAATTAAGATACTTTTTATCTCAAAAAATGTAGCGGGTAACACCGCGGGGCGCAGCTAGCATATTTGACTACTTTGTTAGCTTAATTCGTGAAATATCTGCTTCACGAGCTGTAGATCCAGGGTTCAAATCCCTCGGTACGCACATCTTTTTTTTTAAATTACCTATAGGTATATGAATTACCGATAACTTCTACAAAAAATATAAAACTTTAATAGAACTCTAAAATTGCTTTTTACACACGCAGTTCAATTGATTTGCGATTTTTAAGATGAAATCTATTTGTTAATGTAGTTGATTTAAAGAGCATAGCTTTCACACCATACGCAGGTGGCTATTTCGTATAATTTCGTTTTTTTGATGAAGTATTTGTTTTAATTGGAATCATGAGATGAATGAGTTTGACTTGCTCGCACCGATTTATTCCCGGAGTTCTCTCTTTCTTCAAAACATTTTGTTTTTCTGACACTATTTTTCAATTTTCCGTAACGGCTTCCGTTTCCGACAAGGTAAGCGCTAATGGCGGATAACATAACGTTTCGCGTACAAACCATAACCGCTATAACACTTACACATGCAGTTATTATTAAAATAACGGCCAGAGATGTCTCCGAAACGTTGTTTACGACAGTTCCAGTAAAGTTATAACAGAACGCGACCGCGCGGTGAATGCTTAGCATTAGAGATGTGCCAGACTTTGGTTTGGTCGGGTAGAATTAAGCCGATAGTATTCCTTATAGTTCGTTTGTTGTTGACTATTGTTTAACGTTTCTAGGGTAGCAATCAGAGACGATTGTACCCCATTTGCCTTGCTAGTTTTGAAACGTTTTGGACGGGACGGGCGACAAGCGAGATTTTTTTTTAGTTGACAACCTAGGTGTTTGTCCAAAGCTCACGTAATATTAAGTGACGGTGTGGTCGAAGATAAGTGGACGAACATCAGGTCATTGACCCGGGTATCCGATTAAACCTAATTATCCCGTAGTATTAAAACACTTCTTTTTTCGTATTAACTGCTATTTTAAAAGTAGTTCAATTTAATGTCTAGGTACTTATGTACATCGGCATGTATAAGTGATGCTATGATTCTTGTTGACACCCTATATAATACTAGCCTATTAGACCAAATAAAACTAATACTATATAGCGTATGTTTATAATTATCGTTAGACTTTTCACAAGAAATGCTACAAGAACCGTAAAACTGATAGAATACTTATTTACTCACAGCACAAACATCTATGTTCGTCACACAACTGTTTTTTTTTCTGAGTGGAAATCGCATCAATGCCTCTATGAAGCAGATCAGACTTCTAGGAACCAACAAAGCAGCTAAGTACAAATTTAAGTTAGGACAAATTTATATTTAGAATAAGTGTTGAATCCATACGCATACGCTAATTTAAATTTGTTTTTAAACAAAAACAGTGAGCCACCAAAGATCAAATTATAATTTCATATCATTTAAACCGGAAGTCGGGCACATCTCTTTTTAACTCAGTCGAAATAAATTAAAAATTCCCAGAACAAGTCCACCAAAATGAAATCGTGCTGAAACTACGCCACAGTTTTCCGTCGTTTTTCTTTTGACAAATTTAAAAATATTTCAACACTGTTCTTTAACCCGAATAGCTTGTATTTTAGAAGTTTTGAGACAACAATAAATTGGCTTAATTGTTTTTATTCCGGTCAGGCCAGGTCTTTGTATATATCGAGTATTGTAAACCTATTAATAAAAAAAAATTAAAAAACTGGCTGCGTTGTCTCACTGCGTTGCAAAATTTTCATCATTGTATTTATGAATGGTACATGGTAACTGTCTTAATTGAACGTGTATTACATTCAATTAAACCAATTACTTGGGTTATAGTTTTGATCACACAATTATCTTATTTTAGGAGACCGCAGCATCGATTAAGGTCAGGTGAGATGGTGACCAAACGCAATTCTATTTAACATTATTTTATTTTATTAAAATAAAAAAATAACTTGTCATTTTTTATACCCCGATTCCAGGGCAGTGCCAAATGAGTCTGAAACTCAATTTACCTATTGAATTTCTAGACGTAAAAATTCAACTCTGATAAAAGATATATTTTTTGCACATCAAGATATTCATTGCATTTTTTGTTCCACAAAACTTTCAATAATCACGAGCAAAGTTCATTTTATCTTTACGATTTTGAACTATGAATTCTCAAGTTATTTCAGCTTAAGTAGCACTACCGGCTTTATTATAAACTTGGATTGGAATTCTCAGACGAGCAAAGTTCTTAACATTACGGAGTCGTATCTAAAAGTGCTACTGAAGTAAAAATCTTCCATATTTTGAAGAATAATAAGACAATAAAACTTTTTAGATCATGTCACTTGGCAGACATGACCACATCATAAATCTTAGTGAGTAGACAAGTAGACGGGAATCCCAAGAGTATAAGATTCCGCTGATGGGATTTTTGGGTTATGTTGGCGTATCTCTGAGTAGGAACCATGTTAGATATGCAATTTTTAAGGCAAGTATTTTGATAGCACTTTTATCCAGATCCACATAATAATTAGTATAGGTTTTTTGGTTGGTTAACAGCCTTGTTGGCTCATTGGTAGTATGTCTGCTCCAAGAGCTGAAGGGCGTGGGTTCTATTCCCCCTCAGGATTAACATATTGTGGTATAAACAAATGTTTGTTCTGTGTTTGGGTGTACTCTATATACCTATTATAAGTATGTATTTACAAAAAAGCACTATTCTGTCAGTTATGTGACTTCCATAGTATAAGTTTTGCTTAGTTTGGGGTCAGATAGCGCTGTGTGTAATGGCCTACGATATTTATTTTATTTATCTACCGTTCGTTTTTAATCACTAACGTATTTTCCTTGTTGCCTGTCCTGTTATTTTTGTAGTCTGTAAGAGATTGCCTGTAGCGATAAGGCCGCCGCTTGTGGCACTAGTTCATATACATATTCTTTTATTTCTGGTGTGCACAAAAAAGAGTTTCTATTTTCATTTATATTTCTGGATGGACATAATTAACTCAAAAGGAATATGGTCAATTGTCTTAAATCTGCAAGAATTAACGTAGTACGCTTTTTTAAATCTAAACGATAATTTTAGTACATAAACTTGACTTTGAACTAAAAAATCTAAGTTTATGTACTGTTTCTTACTCGATACCCTCTTGGCACCAACATTCTCACACTTTCACATCCACACAAAACACAATCAAACGATCGTAAAATTCTATATTTGATCGAAACTTTTTCATTGCCAACATTAATAATTCCCATTCGAAAAGTTTAGTATTATCTTTAGAATATTTTGTTCGTCTAAGAATATTTCGTATGGCTATAAGTGGGAAGTGTCATAAACCGAACGACTCTCGGGTGATAGCATATAGTACATACCTTATTCTTATTCTATTTGAGAACAAGAGAGTCGATTACGACTTTTATGTTTCTTAATACACGACTAGACGAAAAATGTTTGTTTTATTGAACGTCCTTAAAATTTTCTTCCATATGGGGAAGCAGTTCAGAAAACTGATTATAATAAAATCCGGGGATCCTGTTTGATAGTGCAGCTTTGTCATTTATTGTTCTTAGTTTCATTTTTCAATTTAATATAAAATACATGAGAACAGTAAAATATATTGTATAGGTATATATTCACAAATACAATATGATATATCTATGTATACTATTATAAATATGAAAAAAAAAACATATAAATATGAATGGAAAAATGACCTGTAACTTTGGTGTCATTAATAAATGATTTGTATTTGTATTTGTAAAGAGGATATAATTATGTTTGTATTTAATAGGCTCCGAAACTACTGGACCGATTTCAAAAATTCTTTCACCGTTGGGAAGCTGCACCCCCGGGTGACACAGACTACATACTTTTTATCCCTGTATTCCCACGGGAACGGGAACTATGTGGGTAATACCGCGAGACATCCGCTAGTGTTATATAATGATGTGTAGTGATTTGTATTTATTTATACACTGGGATAATCTAAAACATGGAAACCCGGAGTACTTCTCAGTTGTTTTTTTATGTTTGAAAAGCTAGGTCTTAGACCTCAGTTCGCCTGTTGTAAAGTAACGGTGTGGTCAAAGATGGTAAAGCACATCTAGCCTGGCTTAGAGGCCTCTAAAGTGAGGTTGCCGGTACACTCCGTTAGGTGCTTGGGGGCAGATTTTCAACTTGGGGTGGTACCTAGCCAACCAAGTACCAGAAAGTACCTTACCACCATGCTGTGATTTCCTCTTCACCGGCAGCTCAAGCTCATGGTCGGGGTTGAAACCCACGCCCTTTGCCAAGTGAGCCTACTGCGCTAACTCTTGATACATAATCGCTACAAAAATATACACGTATACACGCCAATTTTCTTCATTTTATTGCTAACTAAGATTTTAATACGTGATAGTCATACATGACTGTGGATGTGGAATGATTCACGTAAGTTAAACGATTAAATTAATTTTATTGCAAATTTGTTCAAACTTTTGCTATTAAAAAATATAACAAGAAGTTTGAAATGAGACCTTTGTAAAACTGTAATTAGTTCTCTAAATAACATGATATTAAAGTTCGATATCAACATAAGTATAAAAACTTAGTGAAATAGGTTTTTTGAATTGCTCTTGATAACTAAACTAATAAGCCATTATTTGATTGTCTTGTTTGCTTATTTGGTAGTAGTAGCTAAATAGTCAAAGCTTCGGTAGCCTAGTTTTTTTTAATGTTAAAGTTATGAGACGAATTACTAGACGCTCTCCTAATAGTTTTTTTTTATGGTCGACAGGCTAGGTGTTTGATCATAGCTCAACTGATGTTAAGTGACGGTGTGGTCAAAGATGGTAAAGCACACCTAGCCTGGAATGGAACTGGCTCTCTCCAGTTTATAGGTCCTGGGATCGAACCCCACGGCACGCACATCTACCTTTTCTAAGTCTGACTTCAAAAGATGAAGGAAAACATCGTGACAAAACATATAGATATAATAGTGTGTTCGAGGGTTCATAAAAAAAACAAGTTCTCGTTACTGTGTATAGATTTTTTTTGCCATTTCACACAGCGACACCTAGTTCCAAACTAAGCAAAGCTTTTACTCTGAGAACTGGATAACTGATAGAATACTTAGTTAGATACTTTTTTTTGTAAATACATACTTACTCCGAAACCTGGAGGTTTATGAAGCGAAATGGCTTATTGCAAACTAATTTAGTAATAAAAATAAATAAAGATAAAAGTTTTCTATCCGTTGGCTGGTATAAGATTAACTTAGTTTGGAATTTGATGGAGCTGAGTACAATGTCTTTCAATAATTATTATTATTTATTAATTATTTATTGAGCGTTTGATTATTTATTAAGCGACGTTGGAACCCCAGTTCTTCCTCAATTCTTCAATTAATCATCTTAATCATAATAGTGCTCCACCGTAGACCGCATCTTCGCTTAACATCAGGCGGGATGGCGGTCAAACGCAAGCCTATCTACAATAATAAAAAAAAAAAAGTAACCAAAAACGTCAAAATATTTATCAAAACTTACTTGTCAATCAATTTTGCCGGGAACATACTTATCACGAGACAAACAGATTAGAATAATTATTCAAGGGCATAAAGACTTGTATGACTACTTTGCAAGATATCACTGTTTACAGGTTTTGACACGTCACGTCATTTTCAGAGCAAACTACTTATGTAACGAATGAAAACGGTATTGAAACGACAGTACACATTTTTTCTGTCATTTCTCTTTATTGAACGTATCTCTACGACTACGCAGAAAATTCCAAAGTAAATGTCTGGAGACATTTTCAATATCACCTCAAAAAATAAGCTCTATAAAGTTGGCCCAATTTACGCGGGAAAGTGGCACCGTCACGTTACAATTACGTTCACGTGACGACGTGGGGTCTGGGGGTGACAGCCCTTAATAGCATTTTTAGGTTTGAGGGAAACAAACCCTTCTATCAATATTGTTGGTAATTGAAACGGTGGTTGAAATTTAATGAAATGAAAATTAAGCGAGTGTTAAAAAACGATATATTTTTTCCTGTTAAATGAAATGTATTAAATAAATAAATAAAATAAAAAAGCTATTTATTCCAAATTTTGAGTACATTTAAATTGTTATTACTTAATCTTATTAATTATTTTTTTTCTAAAATATGGACCCCTTTTTGGGCCTCCTCCAGTTTTCCCACAAACTCCTGTCCTTTCCTGTATTGAACCAGTCGTTTCCTGACACCTGAATAATATGATCAGCCCACCTTTTTACAGGTCTACCAACATTCCTCCTTCCTTGTGAAAAAAAAACCTTCAATGAAATGTATTATTACTGTTTAATTAATGATAAATATCTAAGTATAAACTAAAATAGTCTCATTAAAACAACTGTAAATCACATAAAAAAAATTTTGCTTTTATTTTGAAAATTAATATTAATTAAATTTGTCCTATTAAAACCATTATTTATAAGTAGCCACCCCTAGATCCTATAACTACTTTTTGCTTTCGAGACAATTTACGACTTTATTGAAATTGAAAAATGAGAAAACAGTACATAAAAGATAATATTTCATTCGTAGCCCGATCAGTGGATACATTTGGATGACAGAATAAGTCGCGGAAATAAAAGAGCGCACACTGAATTTATGAATCCGATGAACCGTGTGAGTAGATGCTGGCGAGACAGGGGGCAAGGCGCGGGTGGCGGGGGTGGCATGCATATTTGATTCCATCATAAACTCAATTTACAGCTAATCTCATCTCAGATTGTCGAAGAAATAAAATTTCACACGCCGTTGCTTTCGTGAATGTAAATATGGTAGGCGCGACGCAGCAAGCGCTACGAGTGCTACGCGGCTACGTCTCTACGTTTTACGTAATCGCTACGTCATCGAACATCAGCTAATAAAATACCTGGTTCGCGGCTCATTGGCCGCAAGGCAGCCAAAGCCGACGCCTTAATATTTCGCCTTTGACTCGAGGCACTAAATTAAAGGTTCTACGGTACTACTTCGTAATCTCGCGTCTCGCCGTTAAATTTTTGTCCTAGTGATCAGTATCGGTGATCGATTTAACGGGCCTACCGGTCTCGCACCGTACGGCTGTAACTTTTTAGTGCTCGTTTTATTACGACAAACGATTTTAATCAAGCGAGTTTTTGTTCGGGGCGGACGCCATTAGCGCGCGGGAGTAGAAATAAAATTCGAAGTTAAGTCACACTGGAGATCTGAGAATTTGCTTTTAAGTTCTTTTGATAGGTGGCCTCGGCGGCGTTTAGTGACCTTTATGTGGCGCTATAAAATAAATCTATACAAACCGGAATTTGAGTTTTCAATAGAGTTTTATTGCTACCAAGTTGAATAAGAAGGTTGGTTGGGAAGTGTGTGTGCTCTTTGCAATTTAATGGTGTCTATAAGATTTTACTAAATATATAGAGAAAGATTTGTATATATTTTTTTGTACTAAAGAAATGTATACAATGATTTTTAATTTTGGTTTGACTGAATTTAACTTTTCTGCGTTTTTATGCTAAATTTGAGTATAAATAAAAAAAACTTATTTAATAACAACGAAATTTTTAGGTTGGTTTTACCATCATATTTTTAATCCAGTAACTAGAAAAAATATTATTTTAATATAAAATCTATCTTATAGTCTCTGTAAGATTTATTACTATTTACCAATCTCATGTCGCATAGTAATGACTCACATACAGAGAAGACTTTAATATTATTAAAGGTTAGTCCTAAGTACTGCTACAACCATCACCATCTTACCATGAAAAAGGTTTTTATTTTGTGACATTACTTGAAGTCACAAAATAAGATACAAAAAATCTCAGGAGCTAATTTTGGTCGACAAGAAAACTTGTATTCAAGACAGCCGCGTCGAGTTTGCCGACAAAAACTTTGGTTCAAAATTCTTTCCGAAGCATCCTTAAAAACTTCCATGGTAAAAGTTTGCATGTTCTTGTATGTACTCTTTGAAAACACGCAATTCCTTGTCGTGGTGGAATATCCGCTTATACTTCTTAGTTCAGTTCGAATGCAAACAGAAGTTGAGAATGCGACAACATCTTATCTATTTCTTTTAGCTATCCAAAAAAAACAAGTGTAATTCTGTTATATTAGGGTTCAGATTTATGTTTTTTTTTCATTATGTTTGACAAACCAGGTGTGACCGAAGATTATAATGCACACCTTAGGTGATTGGTGGTAGATTTTCAACTTGAGGATTGTAGCTAGCCAGTCGAGTACTAGAAAACACCCTACCACCATGACTCCTCCTATAATTTCTTCACGATTTTTTCCTTCGCCGGCAGCTCAAGCTCATTGTTTTAATCATAAAATGCCGAATTACAAGCCCAAGTGTGTAAAAAAGTGTGTGTGCCCGGTTTATAACGTGATGACTTTTCTTTTGTGTTGCTTTCCAAACTCCAAAGAAGAAAACTAAAGATGTTACATTTAAATTGCAAAAACCGAAGTACATTTGATGATTAGGAATTATAAACTCCGTATTCATTTGCCGATTAATTGTTTAAAAAAACAAATAAATCAGTCAAACAACTATTTATAAAAATTTTCTGGACGCCACAGCTAACGTTAACTTATCCCTTTCGGCTAAATTACGGTAGTCGACCTCCAAAGTAAACCGGAATTTATCGAACGTAGTGAACGAACGCTGTGTATACCGACCTCCACGACATCTTCTTAGCTTTACCACCTGGCTATAACTTATTGCTACTTACATACAGTGTAGGTTTAACTCAGGCAATAAATCCTGGCCCTAACAGCCAGGCCTGGCAGCCAAACACGGCTGGCTAAAACCGCGTCTATAGTTCCTAAAACTGTCACGTTTTGTGCTGGCGGATGCAGCAATGTTTGCCTTAATATGCACCATAACAGTATGGCCTCTGGTTGCGGCTTAATTTGAAACCACCACATCATAGGATACAGCAGTCAGAGCCAACGTGGAGCAGGCTCATCCTGTGATCATCTTTTAAATTGCTCTCATACAACTTTTTTTAAATGTACCACGCCCTATGCAATTGAAACGCATAGAACAAAGGCGACGTTTGCCTGGAATGATTAGGTTAGAATCTTCTAACTTAATCTAACTTAACTAACATCTAACGTAATTTTGAAATGTATATAATGTTTTACATGGCCATCACAGCTTTACCAGATATTTTACAAAACTACTTAAAAATTGCATGTTGTGCTTCCTTGAAAAGACAACGCCTTTAGCATTACTTAAGTTATAAATGATTAATCTATTTATTATTATAGTTGCTATTGTGTTTATTAAGTTTCAATAAATAAAATAAAAATTTTTTAAGGTTTTTTAATACACAACACCATCTGACCCCAAACTAAGCGAAGCTTGTGTGATGGAAGTCAGATAACTGATACAATACTTTTTATTTTGTAAATAGATACCTATAATACATACAGAACACCCAGACATAGACCAAACATTTGTATAACCATTACAAGATGGGCCGGACTCGAACCCACAAAGGTACAGAAAGAAAAATTGATAAAATTGCGTCAAAAAAAATAGGAAAAATTTAGATTTTAATTTTGATAAATTCCACGCGGACGAAGTTGCGGGTAACAGATAGTAGCTAATATTTTAGCTTTCCAATACCCGTATACACTATAGGAAGTGCAAGTACAACAATTTTCCCTCATGTAAGAGAATTCCAGCTTTAGACCGAAGACGCGTCGAGTACTTGCGTAATTTAGATGAAAGGGGCGCGCCAATGTTAGCACGCTAAGGACTTTGTAAACTTTGGTCTACACTTGGCCTCAGCTGGTTTTAGCGGTTAACTTACATGATTTAATTTAATGACGCCTTTGAAATCTGTATACAATTTTCTACTTATTTAAATTCTACATAATTATAATTAATTATAATAGGTCACAAAAAAACTTAAAATTTGGCTTAAGCTTTATTTTGGCTTGACATGCCAACTTTTTAATGTTTTTATAACAGCCGCTACAGCGTGAAAAATAGCAAACAGTTATTTTTAATACTTTTTTGGCTGTTTTGTAACTGTCTAGTATAACTGAAAGGGTTATAAGGGCAATACATTATAATTCTAATTCTAAAAACTTTCGCATTTTATTTAATCACAGCGAAAAAATTACTTGATAGTGTATCCAAAGCAGCGTTGCTAGGATCATGTCAAATTTGGTTAAAAAAGGATGGGGCAGTAAAATTGAGCGTTAATTCGTATTGAAAAGGTCCCCTCATACCCATACCTGGGTCACGAGTCCTAGGTACAATACAGGTTCCTGTCAATGCGATAGATCCCCGTAAGGCGATACCATCAAATGCTAAAAAGTTTTGTCTGATAAAGTTTTACTTCTAATGCCATAATAGGTCACCAGTTGGCTTTAAATACTTTGTGTCACCAAATCTAAGTTAAGCTGAATATCATTTGTATACATCACGCTTGCAACTCTCAACTTACCTCATTCTGTTATAACAACTTCAGCACTAGCACGTACTAAGATATGACTTCCTGCTTATTTGAGTTTGTTGTCTCTAGTTTGAGTTCACACTTGAGTTTCGCTGTTCGTGCTGAAATAGCGTAATTTGTGTGCTTTACGTTGAATGCTATAAATGAAACAATGTGTTATACTTAAGCTAATTCTTAGCGGTGGATTTCCAGCTTAATAAAATCCCGGGAAATCTTAAAGAACGTTATATATATCTATATATTTATACAAAATTATAAGAAGATAAAATAGTAGGGGCTGGCGTGAACATATACTAAATAATGCTGGAAAGAAAAAGAAAGAAAATAAATATACACACATAGAATTAGAATTGAAGAAACAAGAAGCACCTATTGAAAACAGGCTGGTTGCTATCTGCTTGACTTCTGCAACTCCAGCAAATGCTTCTTAATCTGCAATTTAAACCCGCATTTGTTTTGAATCTCACGTATGTATAACTACACTATGTATACATTATACTAAAGAATAAATTAAATTCAACATTTCACGGTTTATTTGGTTTTCCTAGATAAGCTTAGATTTTATACTGGTAGACTAAAGAAACGCCATTACTAAGATTCAATCCATCTTTTCTTTTTTTAACTTCCCTTCCAGTTTATTAAGTGTATACATTGTCTCACGTGAGAATCCAAGTACTCGTCCTTTGTAGTGAGTAAATGCAATCTCATTTGAATACGGCGTATCTTGAAAGAGGAGGATGTTGCTCGTATACAAGTTAGCATGGAATTATGTGACTCGGGCTGACAGCTTCTTAATGTATGTAAGATTTCACTTATTTCACATTGCAGGTTATAAGCTAAAGTGAGTAGATTTATTTTTATTCTTGTTCTATCAACCACTCTACCATGAATTTGATGCTAGCGAAATTACTGTGCTATTGAGACTAACCATCGAAAGTCTCAAAGTATCGAGTGTCAAAGCAGCAATGCCTATGCACCTTGAAATTTTCTTGAGCATGTGTTATGTTTAACCACTAGGAGAGCGTATCGTTCGTCTTCTTATATTTACATTTAAAATAAATACAATTAGTTGCAGTCAAAATAAATTACCCATTTTGTAATTGTGATAGTGTGTTTTATTTATGGTTGACCACAGCTCACCTGATGTGACGTTGTTATTGGAGATAGTAAATATACACGGCTTTGCTGCAAAATATCAGGTACTGCGGTGGTAGCTAGCTAGAAGAACTCCTGCTAAGGAGTTTTACCATCTAGTAAATATCAACTACATGATTCTGGTAGAATGTACAAAGTGCAATGCTAAAAATAAAGAAAAAAATTATAAAACGAGATAAAAGGTCTAAACGTTAACAATAAGCAATCAAAAAACATTTCCCCATCTAACACCTACATAATTCAGCGTGATCCGACCTAATCGTTCTATCCCCGACATTGAAATCACAAAGAGATTTGCAATAAGAAATCGTTTCTTGAACCCTAAACGTACAATTTAACGCCCCAAACGTTTCTGCAGGCGATTGCCCATTTACTGGTACGATATACGAAATTTCAATAAACTCTGCTTTGGGCGGGGGAGTGGAAGAAAAAGGAGTTAGCTGGTTCAGAAGGGGCTCAATGTTACTTTATTTCAAAAGTGCCAACCAAAAAACGGAAAAAACTCGTACAGAAATATGAATAATATAAGATTAGTATTTTATAAATGTCAAAGTAATGAGATTAACGCTACTTCTGATGGTAAGAGATAAAGCATCATAGGTACATCCATCCATTGCAACAATATACATAACATTGAGTAGCAAAACCAAGTCCAGAGTATCGCTGCTATGGCGCTCAATACTTTGATACTTTCGATAGTTAGTTTCAACAGTACTGTAATTTCGCTAGCTAAAAATAATAAAAAAATAATACTAAGGAAATCTACTACCAAGTAATTAAAATATAGAATATACGGTAATTACCTATTAGAGGCGATAACCGCTGGGGTAGACGTGTTCTAGAGTGGACCCCGCGAATTGGCAAACGTACCGTAGAACGCGTTGATTCAGGTGTTACTTTGCGGAATTTCTTTTACGTTAAATATCTATACAATAAAAATCTGCTTCTACGGGGTATCACTGGTTTTTTTACGTATTCTTACATACTTGTTCATCAACCGTATCTTCTTCTAATGATGCCACTTCACGCTAGAGAAACTTCAGATTGGACACATTTCGCGAATTATTTCCGATAACTACGTGCGACCGTCTTAAAAGCAAGTTAGGGTGCTAGTGTCACAATTACGGGATCAAAGAAACAGTGACTTAGTTTTACTGGAAACCACATGTCATAATAGCACAAGAATAAGTCTTGTATACATTTGATGTGGTGGCAATTTCTAATAAAAATTTGACTCTAATAGGTCATCATCAGCCTATCGAAGTCCACTGCTGGACATAGGCCTCACCCAAGACACGCCACTCAGCCCGATCTTTGGCTTTTCGCTCCCATCCACCACCAGCTGTCCTACGTATATCGTCACTCCATCGAGTCTCAGGGCGTCCTACGCTACGTTTGCCAATACGCGGTCTCCACTCTAGAACGCGTCTACCCCAACGGTTATCGGTTCTGCGACAGGTATGTCCAGCCCATTGCCACTTCAGCTACTAAATAACATAAGTAATGGAAGGATTTTAGATTACAGATTAAAAAAAAACAAAAGCTAATCTTTAATCCTCCAATTATTGCAGGAAATTATGAAACGTGGGTATTACAACCCGTAAGTGGCATACATAATTAATAGGAAATGTATATTCAGGTAGTGACCGAGACATGTGTTGCTGATCGGTGGTCGCACATGTTTTGTATCGGTAATTGGACCTTGTGCCCTTTCCCGTTATTTTGTGCTAGTTGTAATGCTCGTGTAACCCGAAAAGTTTTATCCAAGCACATTTTAAACAAAAAGTTAACACGACCTTTAGTTTTTTTGTTCATTTACTATTCAAAATACGAAAAGCTAAATATACATTTAAAAAACCTTGAAAACGATAGCAAACAATATTCTTAAAGGTCGTTACAAAAAAACATCTATCTATACTATTATAAAGAGGAAAGATTTGATTGTTTGTTTGTATTGAATGGGCTCCTAATCTACTGGACCGATTTCAAAAATTCTTTCACCGTTGAGAAGCTACACTATCCCCGGGTGACATAGACTAATTTTATCCCTGTATTCCCATGGAAACGAGAACTACGCGGGTGAAACCGTGAGACGTACGCTAGTAATCAAATAAAACAAAAAAGTTTTATTATTAATTTTGTCAAAATACATTATTTTGACTTATAGGTAGCCTTTTCACTACCTATAAGGTAGTGATAATATAGGTAGTCAAAAATGGAAAAAAACAAGTTTGTGTGTGTGTGTGTGTGAATAGAATGACAAGTGTGTCTAGGGGAGTAAAGATTAAATAGTGGGAAATTCCTTTTTTATTTATGAATGTGTTATTGACACAATAAAGTTGGTATTGTAACTGCAATATCGGGTTGAGACTTGGGCTATACGGAAATCGTGAAGCTTTGTTAGTAATATTACAATACTTAAAATTGGAATTGAAGTTCCAAGTTTTTTTTAGATACTATACTATACTTGTACTTATGGTAACCAGCTGTCGCCCACTTTTGCATCAACACGCAAACTTATAGGAACAAGCAATGAATCGTTTACCTGGTTACTAATTCATTTGCAATTCACAAACCGATTTCTGTTTCTTTTGCATACGGTTACGGACAAAAGATCTATACAATACGGGGGGTTCCGTCGAATAAATCAAACTCTGTCGTTCAGTCGCAGGTCGGTTAAGAAATATTACGTGCGTTGGATTTATTTATAGTTGCGATGCGATCGCCAAAGATGTCGACGTTTTTGTTCATAGCGAAATGTGGTGCAATTGAAATCTTCCGTCGCTAATCTTTTTATTTCGAATATTTAAGAAATTATTCTACCGCCAAGCAGTATTATGTACTTATGTGTATAAGTGTTTTAACATTACTGTGTTCGAGTTTGAAGGGTAATTTTTAGTATATAAATAATAATTTTAGTAATTTTTCTAGTTGCCACTGCAACTAGAAAAATTGGACAGTGAACCATCTAATTTCTCAAAAAGTACTGAGCGTCAAATCAGTGATGCTCTGGACTTTGTTTTGTTATTCAAAATACTGTGTATCTCTGTAATGGTCATGGTCAGATGTTATCTCTTACTAGCGGGTGAGCATTCAGTTTGTCTCATCAATTTTACATTAAATAAAAGTTTAATTTCGTTAATATTTTTAATATATACCTACTTCACTTTTCATATACTGAGATACATGTTATGTTCATAGATCTTTTAATATTAATATTGTGAAAGAAACATTCCGTGTCACGTATGCGATATCTTAAAATTGATATTTTTGGCCTTGGATCTTACAATATTACAAAACCTTATGTACAAAGTCGTAATTTTATATTGAATTGGAATTTGTGTTGATTTTATGGTATACTAGCTTGTACCCGTGACTTCGTGTGCGTAGACTTAAGTATTGGTTTCGAAGAGGAATTAAACATACCCAAACTATTGTGTAGAGAAGTTAAACATATTGTGTAACTAACAAAAAAACAATAGTTTCATCCGCCTATACGTATATACGTATGAGATTTGACATTCTTGACATTTCAACTCTCAATATAAGGCTGTACAAGTGTACATAGAACAACTTACGATGACATCAAACGGTGAAAGAAAACATCGTGAAGACACCTACATGTCCGAGGAGAAAGTTCTCAAAGATATGTGAGGTCTACCAACCCGCACTTGGCCAGCATGATGAATTATGCTATATTTTCATAATGAGAAACAGCCCGCGCCTAGTAGTAAGTCAGTTTGTAAAAGCAGCGCGGATTCAGGACATAGAATTTGGTTTTAATCAATTAAGTACGAAGTAAAATTATTCAAGATATAACTTGAACGGTAGGTTGATATATGAAGCTTGTTTGATAGTTTATACAAAATCTTGAATTCCTCGAATAGCCTAGTTTGTAGACAAGGTAACTTGGTTTATTTAGTTTTGCGCAAGGCGCCTAATGAAAATTACTAATAGGTATGTATGATAGCAATTAAATTCTGTCTACCAAAAATAAACGTAGGCATAGACAACAATAGTCATAGACAATACTTTATTTGTAACATAAAATATATTTCAATACAATTACCAATACATACAAAATAAAATAACAAACATAAAAAAAAACTTATATTTTATACATAAAAACAAAAGGAAGACATAAATTTTATGTCACAAACCGGCCTCGACTCAGCATAATGCCGACTGCAACCAGCCGCTGGCGCTGATCTACCTAATAAATAATAATAATAATAATAAATTTTTAGGCTAGGTGCCGTCACCATCTTCGACCACATAGTCACTCAGAGCTGTGTTAAAATACCTCGTCACTTACTAAAAAAAACCTGTTCAGAACAAATTTTTAGATGTTCCTATCCTAATCTTACCTATCACGCACCTGATAATATTATTAGAATAGAAAATTGTATGACGATCTTCTCATTATTGGGTTACAAAAACAACATAATCTTATTAATTTTCTTAGATACTTTCATTAAAGCTCTGAACATAAAAAAATCTGAATATAAAAACATTACGAGTTTTGCCAAGTTTTAGTGCGCCACAGGATGTTTTGCTTTCGTTTTCTCGCCGCGGAACCCTAAAACTCAGGCTATGCAAATATTTTTACGATTCCATCGATCCTGATGGGTTCCGTGACAGGGAACAGTTTGTGAGCTAGTTTATTACACTATTGTTTTAGCAATGGGCGTAGATTTTAGGTACTGCGCGAATGTTGGTACAACTCTTTTGAACTACGATAACAAATTGTTCACAAAAATGAAAAAGAAAGGTACATTTCTCATTATAATGAAGAAATCACGGTGTTTTCGGATTACGAAGTTCATGCCATCATCCAGAGAAACGTTTTTTTTGGCTTGCGACTGCTATCTCAAGCTCCGCCAAAATCCAAAAACTAGTTCTCTTGAAGTCAAGATCTTAGTTTGCCTCTGAAGGAAGCATGGTACACGGTAGACCTCGGGCCCCAGAATGTATACAAACCTCTCCGGCTTATAAAGAAATTTGCAATAGAATAATAATAATAATTAAGTAGAATCTCAAATCAATTTAAAATTTAAATATAGAACTTTCATCCGCATTAAAATTACCCATTCCAATTCCATCACGTTAATCAGTAGATTTTACCAAAGACAATTAAAACTGAAGTTCAAACATCAATACGAAACCGATTAAAATTTCAATCCCTCCGAAATAATCTTGTAAGCAAACATCTCGCTCCCTTTGATTACAATTACGATTGTAATCGTAGACAATGACACGGAATTACGTGGAGCATTTACTCATTCCACTGTCAAAGGCTGCAGAGTAGAACATACAGAAAGGCAACTTTAACAAAACCTCTGAAATAAATTGTTGAAATTACGATGTACATCTCCGCAGCTGGAAATAGTCTAGTAAAGTAGGTAAGTTATTTTTTTACGTAAGATAGGATTCCAACAAAATCTCTCAACAATCTACTAAAAACACCTGTCAAGAACATTTATAATTTAAAAGAGTATCCAAATCAGCATTGGTAGAATAATATAAAATTTGTTTAAGCAGGGATGTAAACACGGTCTGCTGCGAAGGTCAGTGTTAATACCTATTTAAAGGGATCCCTTAAGTTTATACGTTGGTTGACAGTTCCATTCCAGGCTAAATGTGTTTACCATCTTCGATCACACCGTCACAAATATCAGATGATTTGTACCTAGACTATCAAAAAAAAAAAAAATGTGGCCCAACTTGAGTTTCAGACTGTATTCTCGTCCACGAAATTTGTAGGCTTCTTAATTTTGGGTACACTTACCCAACTCTTGTTCAAAACAATTATCTCTGAGAGAGAGAGAGGCAGAACTATGAAATCGCAAAAATGAAAACCATACAAACTGAAATTAAAAAACAAACTTTATTATTTTCCCGATATCAGAGCCATAATAGTAAAATTTGGTTTGTAACGATGAATACAATTCCCTTTTGACTTACACATTCCCCTTTTAACTTACACTTTTTCCCTTTTGTGCACACCTAGGCTTATAACCATATTTTCAAAACATTCCCTACTGACTACACCTACGCTGTGTCGTATTCTCTTAACGTCGTTTGCACGTAACGCTCAGAGCACAAGTCGTCGCATCACAAAGGTTTATTTTAATTGTCAATTCTATGTTTCTTTCCATGTCGCTGCTTTTGGCGCGTAAAATTACGTAGGTAGCTCAAACGTAACCTTTGAACCGAAGCTCTCGGCTTTCAGCCTTAGTCCCGAAATATGAATGAGAACATTTGTGAACACGTATCAATTTGTCTAAATGCCTTTTTATGTTCAAGTAGTGTGACGAACGGGACGCTCTCTCGATGTTAGGGGAAAAAAATTTCTATGATCATTGCAGTGATACACAGAACTATACATAAATAAAAAACTTTAATGCTTTGCTTCTATTTGAAATTGAAATTTGCTGAAATGCTAATTCGTGTACCATCGTACCGCATCACAAAAGTATGTGGAAATTAAATAAATGAGTATTGTACCTAACCTACTTAGGTACCTAACCTACTTAGGTACAATTTAAATAATGTCACTTCTAGTTTGAGTCTAGCTTGATCCGTTTAGAATATTAAGCATTGTGGTTTTTAGTAGCTTGTAAAGCGACCAACTAGTGTTGTACAAAATTCGAATCTTTTGAGTATAAAATCGAGTCGTCTTTTTGTAAGAAAAAAACGAATTAGCTTCGAGAGTACCTAACACGTTTTTAGACCTATTTAATGTTCCTTAAGCCCTTTGAGCCCCTCAAGTCTCATGAGTCATACAATTTATTTGACCCGAACTGAATGAGTTCAGGTCGAAGAATATGAGTTTTACACTCGAACTATCTTATCAAAGTTTAAATAATATAATTATAAGATCCACTCCAAATCATATCATATGCATAACCAAATAAATTGTGGGTTAAACGTAGGTAATCTCGCATAAGTGAAATAAACATTTCTACTCATTTTTTACATTTATTCACTTCTTAATCTAGCTTCTTAGGTCTAGCTAAGAAGCTAGATTAACAAGGACTGAACTCTTGTTCAGTCCTGAATTCTTTTGAAAAGATTTAGTTTTGACTTCTTTTAGTCAAAGTCAAGCCTTTTTGTAACGATTCTAAATTCAAAAGCGGACTTGAGTCTTTATAAAGCGCTCTGACTGTTTAAATATAACTCATGTCTATTTTAGCAAGACTTAAGACTCGAGTTTCTTACAACACTAACCAGAACGCAGTCACTCATAATTATAAAATCCCAAATAAAAACTTCCCGTAGCTGGAACTCAAAACTTGTGGGCACGGATGCGGGACTTTAATTAATTCCACCAAAATGTAGAGTCAACAGAGATAACACATAATTCTGAAAGTTTCACGGATTTATTAAAGGATAGAATTGTGGTTTTGTTTTGTTCTGAGTTCGGTCGTAGGTAAAGTGAAAACGTAATTATAATACACCATGGGCCCCTGCGACTTTACTCTACGTACCACCCGGAAGAAATTTTCTAAATCATATTGGAAAACGTAAATTTATTTCATATAAATCAGGCCAGTTTCATTCCGTGGCAGGTGTGTTTACCACCTACAATTGCACATTTTTTTTTTCAGTTCACAGTTAACATATCATTTGAAGTGTCGTCAAACGCCTAGCCTGTCAATCATTAAAAAATGAGCAATCATTTTATCGAGAACAGTTGTTTTTATGTCAATGTAATGGGACAAATTGGATCTCTCCTGGTAGTAATAAAACGCATGACCATGTCCATTGCAGCGATACACAGAAGTTTGAGTAAATAAACAAAACTCAGGGCATCGCTGCTTTGATGTTATTGCAATCCAGAATATACAAGAATTTAAATTTTTGTTCTAAATGTATGCGCATGTACTTAAGCTGCTAAATATTTTGAGCAAAAAGGTTACGTGGTTACTTGGTTGAAGACCTCCTTAGCAGGAGGTTGTCTAGGTAGGTACTACCGCTATACCAGATATTCTGCCGCGAAGCAGTAGTATGTTAAAATTACTGTCCAGCTGGCAAAATTACTGGGCTGTTGAGACTAACTAATGTCTCAAAATAATGAGCGGCAAATCAGCGATACTTCTGACTTTGTTTTGCTACTCAAAGTTCTGTGTATATCCACACGTCATGGACAGGCGTTATCTCTTATCACAAAAAAACCTAAAACTTTGTCCATAGTACTCGAGTAGACTTCAGGCTAACATACAAACATTCACAAACTCACTCACTTACAAACTTTCCCTCTAAAACATAATTTCTTATTCCGTAAAAAAGGTTCGTCGTCTATTTATGATGATTAAAAATTAAAGCGAAAATAAAATTATTCTCCTATTAAAGTAGCGATATTTCAAATATCATCTTTCGATTCTTGTGAAAAATGAAGATATTACACGAAAATGTAGGCAAGTATTCTATCATTTATGCCATCTGAAAAATATATTTTTTTAAACATCGTAAGATGTTGGGCTCGTTAAATAATAACGTAATATTTCATATCTAAATCGTTTTCTACGACCGAAAAAGAATGTATCTTCTTTGGTTACAATTCATGAATATAATATCTAATATTTAATATCTATAAGTTATTTCAGACTATGTAGAGTAGAAAACATTTAGTGGGGTGGTATTTTCATAGTATAATTCTGGTTAGTATACCTACTTTAATATACTAACAGCAGAAATAGCACAAGGGCTAGAAATAAGCCAATTATTAAACAGATCTAGCTAGGTAATTAAAGTGTACAAGTGTTCAATGCAAACTAGATGGCGCTGTACAACATTAAATCACGATAATGTTTCGCCATTTAGTTTCTTAGTACAAACAATAGAATCAAAATTAAACATCAAACTAAAATCAATTTAAATGGTATATTATATTAAAATGAACCCATTGGCTCCAAACTAGTGACAACTGCATTTCGGACCCAAGAACAAAATGCTACAAAAACATTTTTATACCTATAGGTATATACCTATACATATATATATATAACTTAAATTGCTAAGTAGAGAATAATCGAAGAATGCGTCCATCGACACTTTTCTTACGGAGCTGGATAGCCTCGACATTCACATGTTGATGAAGTCTATTTTCATGAGCTTCAGCGTATTTTTTAATGATGGTTGCGACCATGTCCACTTTGAGGTCCCGATGGAGGTCGACGTTTCTTATGTACCAAGGTGCGTTCAATATGCCTCTGAGTACTTTGTTCTGAAATCTTTGTATCAAGTATATGATATTAGTTTCTTAGTACAAGCAATAAATACAAAACATCGAAGAAAAACATCGTGAGGAAACCATAGGATGATTGTAGGGTAACTTTCTAGTACTCGGCTGGCTAGCTACCACCGGCAGCCAGCAGCCTCACTTGAGAACCAGTTCCATTCCAGGCTAAATGTGTTTACCATCTTCGACTATACCGTCGCTTAACAACAGATGACCTGTGGTCAAACACCTAGCCTGTCAACCGTATGAAAAGAGATAAAAGCCTTCTTTTAATTTAACATTTTCAAACAGCGTGCTGCTTCGATTGAAGTTCATTAAAGTTATTAAAGATTTTTACGATGTCAAAGAAAAAAGCAGTCTCATCGTGAAGGCATTAAATACGCTTAAAGCACCAAACGTCTGGGATAATCAAATAAAATCACTGTCCTGGATTAAAGAAAGGAGACTTTGCGAATCAAGATTTAACATAATTTGTTCCTTTCAACGTTTTAGAGATCCGTGCCAATGTAAAATGTGTTATTTACAGTGAATTCTGTTGAATACTTTCAAAGTATTGTGTTCTGCCATGTAGCCAATAAATAAATATCCAAAGACATTTCAGCGCCATCTCGCTCCAAACTAAGCAAAGTTTCTATTTGAACCAGATAAGGATACACACTAAGGTAAGCAATAAGAAAGAAAGAAAGAAAGAAAATAATTTTATTTTGCAACAATACAAAAAAAAACAAAAATAACAACAAATAGAGACAAACAGTTACAAAATAGGGGCTCACCTCAGCATAATACTGGTCACACTAATTAGTATGACCAGCGCTGGTCTTCCGGTGAGCCCTTGTCGGTGAAACAAAACAACAAAACAAACATAACAAATTACCAACAACAAATAAACAAAACGAAATAAAAAATTCAAACAACAAACTACTATGCAAATAACTCTTCTCAAAATATCAACATACAAATAACAAAACAAAAATAACAGGCTCACGTTTGACCACCATCACGCCTGTTACCAAAAGAGAAGATACGATCTAGGATGTAACACGCTTGTCTAGGGGAAACCGATTCATGAAACTAGCGATAATAAGGTAATCTTTGTATAGTACATTTTTAAATACTCCCTTAATTTTTGTTTTACTCTATAAAAATATAACTTTAAAAATAAGACTGTCAGTGCTGACATTATTTCATTGAATGTTCTCCAAAGACAAAATAAGTGGCATCACTATATAACACGTATAACAAATTGCCAAATTATTTATTTTAAAGAATTGAAATACAAGTAGCTTTAAATGTAATTTATTTAAATTTCTTATGAACAAGTGTTGCTATAACATTGATGACTTTTTAAGTGACACGCTTAAATAATTGTTTGTAATTAATCTAATCTAAATTAAATGTTACTAACAATATTTGTACACCTACGAAGTTGGAATATTTCTTACCTAGAATTTTAATAATTGATTGATTCAGGCGTTACTTTGCGGAAGTTCATTTTAAATGGTCAAGGTTTATATCTAGTTTATTTCCGCTTAACAGTCGTTCCAGTTCCACCAGTGATGAGGACTTAAATTAAACCAATTTTAATTTTAAACTGCTTATTAATTAAAAACGTAATCTTACTTAAAATCTAGAACTCATAAACTTAGAAATATACTTAATTTGACAAAAATTAAATTAAAACTACAAAAAATCTAATTAAAATAATCAAAAATCCTCCTCTCTGCAGTAACCACTTTGTTGACACGTGGTTCACCTCTACACGAGGCATCCTCAGGACGTGTTGACTCTTCGAGCGTTTGGTCGAGACTGACCTAGAATTTTAATAATAAGACTTACAATGACAATATTCTGACAAATAAACTGATTTTGATTTTGATTTCGTTTTTGATTTGGCATGGGTTACAAGAAACCTTATTTATACAGAACCCAGGTAGGAGTCCTACGAATCTTGCTTAACGTTTTACACAAAGTGAAAAGGCACAGCCAGTGATTCCGGTCGTAATCGTAATCTCGTGAAGTTAAGTCATTAGGCCGATTGGCTTAAAAGGTATGAATGCACTAAGATGCAATCTACTGCGCGTTGCACAAATGTTATGAGTGTTCAATGTATATGTTTTTAGTGTATTTCCGCTTAAAAGCCGTTTCAGTTACAACGATGTAAATTTAAATTAAAATGTATCTAACTTGGTGACATTTTTGTAAAATCTATTTGAAACATTACTTAATATCCAAAACTAAAATTTAAATAAACTAATTAAAGATAAAGATAATTGATTTTAAGCCACGAGCAAAATTGTAAGTATAATATAGATTGATAAATTACAGTAATGTACTGTGATCGTACTTTGCCCTCAGGTGTACAAATATGATGACGCCAATAAAAAAATCACATTCATAATACTAAATTCAAATTACATAATTAAAACAGCAATTCAAAAAACGTAAAAAAAATAATGATCAATGAATAACAATGGTCGTCAATGAGAAAAATAATAATAATTAACAATGTCATGTGAAAAGCTAAAAATACAAATTACACAAAAAAGTCCTTTTATCTTCTTCTTGCTGTAGTAACCAGTTGCCGACGCATGATTCGCCGCTCAAAATGAACTTCCGCAAAGTAACGCCTGAATCAGTTCAATCAATTAGAAAATGTATTAATTTTGTGTTAAAAAATTTTAGCATTCCTGTTACAATCATTCCTCTATATCTCTCTTCCTTTCTCTTTCTTCTGGAAGCTATATCTTACCTAAAAGGGATCTTGTGACCTTTTTCAAGCTACAAAGAACCAAGCATATGCGGCCTCGTTATAATAATAATGCGTATATTTTTTTTATTTTTGTTTTTTATTTTATTATATAAGACTTCACATAGATAACTACATCAATACATGTGTTATAAAACTTACAATCTAATACAACTAAATGTGCTATCTTTTAAAGGAAGTACCGCATGCTTTATTCTTATTCTTATTCAAAGTGGCGATGCGATAGGGCGATGAGTCCTGCACTGACGTCCCGCTTGGGGTGTATTGTGCATTTCCCCCTACCAGCATGTACCCGAGCCAACCCAGCTGCTTGAAGTACCGGAGCGAGGCTCTGGGCCGCTGGCATAGTAGCTCCAGTACCGCAACGCGCAACGCGCGGTAACAATAGTACCGCATGCTTTATTAGAACTAATTTTTAAAAATAACAGGAACTAAAATTATACGAGTAAACAAATTAATGGACTACACTAAATTATATTATAAGAATACATTAAATTTAACATTTTACTGTTTTGCCATTTCGGCCAAAAGAGAGTTTAAATTTTGACAAACTGTCTCCGAATATATCAAAATTACTATTATGTAGACATTCGTTAACGAGCCTACTTATTCTATATAATATATAAGTACATATATAAGTTACATTTTATTAGATTTATTTAGTAATGTGCAATGGTGTCTTTGTGTAATTTTTATTAGATTTGTTTTTGTAGAGTTTAGATCCGGATTCGGACTTACATGGTGTTGTAACTTAGTGCAGTCTTACCCTAGCTTTAAGGCGATTTCGCGAGACTGAGTCTGACACCCTGTGATTAATTAAGGCCAAGATTGATGTGTGGCGTGTACCGTGTACTCTGTGCCACTGTCTATGTTGTGTCTCTAAAATCCATTAGAGTTTGGTACTGCCGCTTACTTGATCGACTGAGGCATATTTTGTATGCCTTTTCAGCTGTTGTGTGTATTTTGCAACAATAATGAAGGGCTTTTGCCCGAACGTAAAAAAATTACTCAAAATTTGTGTTTTTGGAGTAAATAAGTATCGAGAAACATTTCAAATGAATATTGTAGGAAAATTCACACAGCCACAAAGTAACAAAAGTTTGTCCTATAAGAACCAGAGAGAATACTTACATACTTTTTTTGTAATTATAGACTTATAATACTTATGGAACACACTGTCTTTGTAATTTTCAAAATTAGTTCTTAATTGACAAAGAAATTGTTATGTTGAAAAAAGGTTAGGGTACTTTCTTGTAGGTTGTCGACTGGATAGCTACCCTTAAGTTGAAAATCTGCCGCCAAGCATCAGCAGTCATCAGCATCAGTGCTCCAACAGCCTAACTTGTGTATAACCATCTTTGACTACACCGTCACTTAACAACAAGTGAGCTGTGATCAAACACCTAGCCTGTCAATCTTAAAAAAGTGCCAAATTACCGATGTGATATACTTGATAGGGCGAAACATAACATTTTGTTTTGCTTCCAAAACTCCGTAAAGGTTTTCAGTAAAATTGCTATTAATATACTAGGCTAAGACTTGGCCCTAAATTACTTTGTAATAAAAAAATGTTATGTAGTATGAAATAATTGAAAATGATTTAAATTGGCGAATTACACTAATTACCACACCTTCACTTAACATCAGGTGAGCTGTGGTCAAACAACTAGCCTGTAAACAATAAAAAAAAAAAAAAAAATTACGATGCCAAAAACATAGGAAAAAATTGAAAACTTCAAGGATTATGGATTTAGAAATAATTGCCGGTCGGTAATTCTACAGAGTGTACAAACACTCTGTAGAATTACCATCATAATTGTTACCAACGCCATTTTCCGTTCAAGGCTTTTGTTATTTTTTTTTTTATTACACAGATATGAACGACTTTAAATTTTTCTTTTTTTTTGTGGTTTATTAGAGATTTGATCATAGTCATATTCCAGAAAGACCTAAACAATATCAATAATTCAAAAGTCGAATTCCAATTGAGTGCGAAATAAAAAAATAAACCATGTCACATTAGTCACAGAACGTTCCTTGGGAGTTTTGGCGGAAAGGTTGCGTCGCTTATTTATGAATATAATAGTGGTATTTTATTCATAAAATCCCGAAATACGTGCACGGAAAGTGTTATGATATGATGAAACATGATTTTCCGTGTTGTTTCCAAAACTCCATCGAAGCTCATAGTAAAGTCTAGTTTTTAAACTTACGTGACTTGACACAATACATAATTATGACCACGGCTATTGCAACATGGCTAAAACGTCGGGGTAAATAATCAAAACTATTTTCATAGTAGGTATATTATTTGCGATTATGACCCGGTCATGAACACATTTTTTTAGTAAATTCGCCTCTACTTTACTAGGGCATGACTCGATCAAGACTTACTTTGTTTAGACTTATTTAACTTACAATACTTGAAAACAACAAAATACTTGACTCTGGCAAATACACAAATTGCGTCATCAGCGATGCCCTAGACTTTGTATTGCTACTAAAATTTCTGTGTATCGATGCCATGGGCATGAAAAGGCGTTGTTTCTTGCCATTAGGAGAGCAAGACCGTTCGTCTCACAACTTTTACATAAAAATTAAGATTGTGTCTTGCTTGTAATCTTATAGATATTTACGTAAGTTAATAGATGGAGATGTCACATTAGCGACATCGCGCTACACACGCAAACTAGTAACCTTAACCCTAGATTATGATTATTTTAGCTTAATTCCTTGCTTCCCAGACCCGGTGTATGTAAAGCGTATATTTAAAATAATTAAAAAAAAATTACATTCGTATTTTGAAAGAGATTTTCAGGCAAATTGATTTACTTAGTAAAAACATCAACTTTTTCAAAATTAAAAGTAATCTCATTCTTTATACGTTAAATTTTCCTCTCCATAATAAGTTTAAACGAACTTAAAATGTAACTCTCAAACAAGCTTGCCAAACAACTAAAACTAAACTGTCTTAAAATTAAAGTAAAATCCTATAAAACATTATTCAAAATGTAATTACGGGCAAATTAGATTTCGTTTCAAAGGATTTCGTCTCCACTTCAAATGGAATTATGGAAGACAGAAAGCTAAGAGCTGACCGCGACATTGACCTATCATTTAATTACTAAGATGAGGTTCTTGTACAATGATGAATATTTAACTAATTAATGCTTGGAACATTGCTTTTAATTACACTAACTCTGGTAAATTTTATTTAGCCAGCCAGTTCTAGTGTCAGGTTTAATGTGCCGCATGACATGGCTTGACGGTTATTGTTGACGAAATATGGACCCAGGCAACCAAAACCAAAAAAGTCACCCGACACACGATAGTGCTTAGAAATAAAAGGTTGCTTAATAAAGAGTTGCTTTGTGTTAGAACTTTTGAAAAGGAGGTCGTCTAGGTAGGTACCACCGTAGTACCAGATATTCTGCTGCCAAGCAGTAGTGTATAAATATTGCTGTGTTCCGGTTTGAAGGGTACTGCAGCGAGATTGCAGAGCCGTTGAGACGAACCATCGAAAGTCTCAAAGTAATAAGCGCCAAAGCAGCGATGCCCTAGACTTTGCTTTGCTACTCAAATTTCTGTGTATCGATGCATTCGTCATGAAAAGGTGGTAACTCTTACCATCAGGAGGGCGTCTCGATCGTCTCATTAATTTTACATAACATCGCTGCTTTGGCGCTTATTACTGTGAGACTTTCGATGGTTAGTTTCTACAGCCACGAAATTTCGCTGCAGTTACCTTTAAAATCAGAACATAGTAATGTTTACACGTCACTGCTTGGCGGCAGAATATCTGGTATTGCGGCTGCGGTGGTACCCACCTAGACGATCTTCTGCTAAGGAGATCTACCATCAAGTAATTGGTTAAGAATCACAAGTTTAAACGCTGAAAATCCACCGCACAACTCAATTCTTTAAAAGAGCAATGTATTTTTCAAATCCTAACTCCACTAGAATCTAATAAAACTGCAAAACAGTAGATTGATGGTGTGATATTAATATTCGGAGCGCGGTCGGCGACGGCAACCCATCAGTCAGGCTCATTGAAATAAGACATGCCAACTCTTGTTGCGGTTACCCTAATAACATTGCGCCATAGTGGAGAAAAGCAGAGAGATCAGTTACGCGGAAACTGTCCTACATAATTAGTAGGACACAGAAATGTAGCGATGATATAGATGATAGCTGACAGGCTAGGTATTTGACCACAGCTCATCTGATGTTAAGTGACGGTGTGGTCGATGATGGTAAAGCACACCTAGCCTGGAATCGAACTGGCTCTCATGTGAGGCTCCGGCACATACCGTTAGATGCTTGGCGGCAGATTTTCAAGTAAATAAATAAATATCGTAGGAAATTACACACAGCGCCATCTAACTCCAAACTAAGCAAAGGTTGTACTATGGAAGACAGATAACATGGAAGACAGATAAGATGGTAGAATACTTAAATATTAGAATACATTCGACCACACCGTCACTTAAAATTAGGTCAGCTGCGGTGTATTTTCTAATTATTGTCAGACACTCAGTGTGATATAAGGATTCTAACAATGCTCCGTGTTCTGTACAAGCATTTATAATGTATGGAGGATTACAGAATTTAACATAGATAAATACCTACATGGACCCTAAAAATGGACTCCTTTATTGGGCAGTCGTGTAAAAAGTAACAACTTTGGCGTACTCATTTAAGGTTGAAAGTTGTCCTACTACTCGATACTGTCAACACACTGTTCTGGCATACACTATCGCACGGACGTGGACGAAGGGAGCTCATTAAGCCGCGCGGTTAGCCGCCGCTGCTTTTGTTCTAAACATGAGATATAGGAGCTCTAGGCGGCTTCTAGAATATGTGTCACACGTTAAAACATTTTTGCTTTCCAGGGCAACCGGCGTGAATATTGCGTTTTTTATGAGATAATTGGCTGCGCTCGACTGGATTTTTAAGAAGAACTCGTATGAAATACAATACAAATATTTGTCGAGTATTTTGTCTTTGTTATCTCGGCTTAGCTTTATTTTTAATAAAACGAGACGAACGCTGTTTTATTTTGACAAGGAGGTAGGATAGAAAAAGCTAAAGATCGAGCTAGGTGACTTGCATTATGAGAGCCTAGGTATATTTACCGTCTTCGAACACACCATCACTTAAGGTGGTTCGATTTCCATACAAATATTTTTTTTCCATTTATAGACAAATGGAGAACAATTTTACAGTGAAATCACAGCCACTGACATTTATTTTGGTGTTTATTTGAGGTACATTACATTTGCTTGAATAAAACAGACTATTAGCATAATCTACTGTTTTATTTTAAAATCATAAATTCATAAATCATTGATAAATTTGATTGTATACCAATAATCTACTGTTGTATTCAAGCAATTGTAATTTACCGCAAATAAATACCAAAATAAATGCTAGTAGATGTGATTTCACTGTTAAATTACGCTCCATTTGTCCATAAATGGCAAATATTTATTTGCATGGAAATCGAACCTTAACATATTAGCTGTGGTCAAGCACCTAGCCAGTCAACAACAACAAAAAAAAAGTTTCAACAGTTACTTAATAAAGAATAAAATTGACAGATGCGACGCGACCCCAAACAAAGAGAAAACTACGTAATCCTAATTAGTGGAACTTTGTAATCCACCGCAAGGTGGTCGAGTCGGAAGGTTGAAGAGGGATTACAATCAACCTCGGAGCTACGGACAGAAGTACAAGATCCGTTTGAAAGTGAACTTTGGGTCACGTGACCGAAACTCTGCCCTTTGACTAGTCGTGACGTAAGGGCACAGTTATAAGTTGCTTTTTAGAGGATTGAAAACTTTAACGATGGGTTTGTCATTAGGTCATCTCTAATGCAGGGCTGCAGTAAGGCTTAGTAGCATTAATGAATTGAAACTGCGCGAAAATAGTTATTTTTTTACTGTTGATAGCTTGTCAATATCCGATCGTTTATTAAGGTTTTAATTCACTGTGGTTGGATAAGCATATTTGATTTAAAATAAACCTCAAAACGCAGGAGCGCACTAGATGCGAGCGGCTTCCAGAGCCAACCGATCTTTATGGAAGTCGATAGGGGAGGCCTTTGTCCAGCAGTGGACGTACTACGGCTGAAATGATGATGATGATGATGATGATGATGATGAAATCTCAAAATGTGACAAATCTTACTTTTCGCACTTTTTTATGTTTAGCAGGCTAGATATTTGACCACAGCTTTAAGTGATGGTCTAGTCAAATATGGTAAACATACCTAGCCTGGAATGGAACTGGCGTGACGTGAATATTAGCTTTATTATTATTAAAGTAGAAGCTAGCTAAGTACTAGCTTCTACTTTATAGGTATCTCTCTTTAGTTTTAGAGATCTGTGATGGTTACTTAATGATGATGACAGCTGATTTTGATATCATCATTGTAGATTAGGATCCATAGTAAAGTTGCCTATAATAACTAGTACAATGACCCTCTGTCGACTTAATATGACTCTATATATGGCACTACCCCGTAATATACAAAGCACAAACAATACACAAATTTCAAAGCACACATAAAAACATCACGTATTTCATCCGATCGCGTATTCGAGTCACCCCATCTCGAGTCATTGAATCCGCATAATACTGCCAATGAAATGACAAACTGACGCGACGACTCCACAAATTCTGCTAACAAAATGATATGATGACGTCACTATATGATGCGGAACACAGAAAATATGATCTTCTGTATTCTAGTTACGTTACGTTGACAATCTGTACAAATACATACTTCCATATATATTTATATTGAAGCCTTATTCGCTACATTTTTATGTCAAATAAAGCAACACGCTAGACCGATGTGATGGTAACAATTTCCAAAACAAAACCACCCTTCTTAACCACACTGTCCCTAAACATGAGCTGTGGTCATACATCAAGACCAAAAAAGATGGCACCTTTTATCGTATTTGAATTTTTATACTTAGTATCGGAGGCCAAGTCGACACGTTATGGGTCGCTGCGCCAGCAAAATTACTTTAAAATTAGGTATTGTAAAAGTAGAACAAGATAGTTAATTTCAAGACATAATAATTTCCAATTTCAACCCATATGTGCAAACATTTAATATTTGTATACGCAGAACTTACATTGATAAAAGAGCAAGTGAACGTCTTAAAGCTTCTAGTATTTAAAAAAAATATTGAACTTGGAAAACATCTTCCAAGTATTTCATATTTTCAACCAACAAAAATTCAAAAGTTAAGGCTAACGTAAAAATGCTCTTATGCTATCGAGATAAGGTTTGCGATGTAAAGCTCTTGTTTACTCTGTTTTCACCACTCAACGCAACATTTTCGCTATTATGTTCTGGTTCTAACTCAACGAAAATAGTTGTTGACGTACGTTGTATTTTATAGAGCCCCTACTACTTGTTATATTCAGCTTTAACAAAAGTGGACGAAATAAAAAACGTAGTTCCGCAAAAAAATACTTTAAACTAACAAACTTATGACAGTGATATCACAACATATGCAATATACAACACATATACAATAGCTTACTAGAAATACACGGAGCTAATTTGTCTAAGAACAAAGATAAGCAATAAAACTACTAGTTTAACTACTAATTTGTTATTTATTTTAGTTTTGATCTGAGATTATGAAAAATAATGACAAAAATTATTTGTGTAATAGAAAACAAATAGTAGGAGCCACACAGGCTCACATAGACTCGCATGACTTACACCCCACTTACTAGGCGAATTTCACCCGAGAGCGAACTTCCCTTAGTTGCTCTATGGAATAATGCCTAGTAATAACAAAGACAGTACCTTAGATCTTATTAAAACAAGTAAATTTATTAGTTGAGCGACCAGTTAGACAGGGAGGACGGTAATAAAAAAGCGAAACATAAGTACCTATATACACACAAAATTTAATTTCGATTAAAAATCTTCAGTGAGTATACTCGTGGTAAGAATCATTATTTATGTAAATGTAATACAATAGTGTTTTCTTTTTTTTTTTAAATAAATTAAATGAAATGAAACAACGCTCCCTTGACGCTAAGAGATTAAGTCTGTTCAAGACCATTGCAGCGATATCAAGGACATTGAGTAACAAACCATATTTTACTAAGAAAACTGACGTGGTTTTGACACATTTATGTTTTACCTATGTAGAATTACTCCCGTTTAATTTTACTAGAAACTCAGAGTATAGTTTTGGCTACATACGATGGCCTTCATCATGAAGACAAAGCTGAGTACAACGCGCGCGCAGTCACGTCTTGCTTTGCACACAAAAAAAAGCGACTGCCGTGGACTTTAGTTTTGTTAATCAAAGTTCTGGATACCGCTACAATGGGCAGGCGTTATCCCTAACCGTCAAAAAAAAAATAATATTTTTTTTGAAGCTAAACAGTTCATAAAATGAAATGAAATATTTTATTGTGCAAAATTGTGTACAATTTTAAGGTGATAAATGTTTTATAATACAAGCCACTTTAAACAGTTTTGTCCTCGTGGACATACATTAATTTAGTAGCTTTAAAATTAAATTAAAATAAATTTAATTACTACGACCAATATTTACCCCACTATAGAGACAACGTAAACCAAACGCAACCACTGAGAACCGAGACAGAACTCATCAAAAATTCAAATATTCATTTAAAGAGTAAACACTTTTTTGAAGCAACCAGGATTTTAGTTCATTTCTAAATTTAGCTATGGGCAATGCATGGTATCAAGCCACGAAAAATTTGAAAACAAACTGAATGTCCGAAACTTCTCTACTGCAGATTCACTTTACCTAAGTTCTTCTATGGTAATATCATGAAGATTTATAATAATTCCGCCTCCACGCGTTATGGCGGTTGCTTTTTTATGGTAGCAACAATTTTGTAGGCTAATGCACGCGAATATGCGAGTATTTCACTGATTCATTGCTTCTTCTAGAAAGTTTACTGATACGGGTGTTTTTGTTTGGACGTTAAATATGCTCCGAGGGACGGTGTGAACGTGGGCACGTTTTTGCTCCGTTTTTCGTTCGCCGTGTGAAATGTATATGCATGAAGTTTTCTTGCGTTTAGTTTCAGCTACTTTGGTTGCGTAATATAGTTGCTACGTTTTGTTGTTGATTATAATTGTTAGAAAAATATTGAAACACTTTTAGATGTGAACTATATGCAATGCCCACGCCAACCCCTACTATTTTGTTATAATTATTTCTGAACTGTAATTATTACTTATGTATGTACTAAAGGTTAGTTCTGAAAACCAGCGCTGCTGAGAAATCGGCAGCACTAATGCTGAGGACTAACCTTTTTTGTCGCACTGGACACTACAGCGACAACTAAATTTAAAAATTTAAATTAAATAAAATACAAAATAAATACTTTGTACATATTATTAAATATAAAAAGATAATTACAAAGTATATTCTTTTAAAAATAACTAGGCTACCGTTTGACCTGATGTTAAATGACGGTATAGTCGAAGAACACACTTGCTTTCAAGGGAAGTACTGACACATAGGTGCTTGATGGTCGATTTTTGACCACGTTCTAGTTGATTATAAAACTTCTGATTCCTAAGTGATTATTTCGTGAACTGCCTTGTTCAAAATTCAAAAGCATTTGCAAAGATTTCACATAAGGGATCTCCCAGTCCCATAAAACGTTTACATCCAACAGTAAAAACCTCTACCAAGTAATCATAAACACGCCTCAGTCAGTCCTCATCGGCATACGATGCAAATTGCCTAAACATTTCCAGGGAAATGGCGTTCCTTAAAATTCAGTTAGCAAAGTAACAAAAACCCGCTGGCCGCCGGTGACACATCACGATTCCATTAGAATTGCAAATGTTTGGAGTGTGGTCCAGAAAGCCACTGCGGCTATGTAAAAATGAGTGATTAATTCATTAAACACTTTGAGCTCGAAAGTCAGGTCCTGAGAATCTCAGTGTAATTTTATCATAATGTTGATTATTAGCATATGGATGTGATCCTGTATGCTTTTCAAAATATCAGATTTGTAATGAAAGATAACATTTTAAAATATCAAGTCTATGATGTAGCATGAAGTTAAAAACAGAACACTGACATTGGCAAAATGCACAGAGCGCGATGCCAAAACTGGAGAATAAAAAAACGGAAATGTGTCAAAATTACGTTTTTCGTAAAGAAAATGTCTTGATAGTAGGTAGGTAGTTATATAAATATTAGCGTTTCGTAGCCGAGCGAAATAAAATTTGAATAAATCGCAGATTTTCGATTTCCATTGATGCCAACAAATACTGCCCATCTGCGTACATTATGGGGCTTGCACATCCATTGAATCGCAATGCTATCGGAAAACATCCACTAAGCCGCCAAATTGTAAATATCAGGAAATCGATTCTCAACACATACAATTTTGCACTCTAAGCCATTGTTATAGAGTTTATTTCTCACTACGCATTTTGACTGGTAGCAAACATTTGTCAGATGCGAGTGTAATCTGTCAGTCTGTCAGTGCGTCAACACACAGTCGGCGATTCTTCTCCAGAGTACCGATTGGAGCAAGATAAGCGAAATTCAACGTTCAGTTTCATGGATTAAGGAAGACAATCGCGTGATGGATGAACGGAGACGAGATAGGGACAAATTAGAATTGTGATGTGGAAAAAGCGGAATAGTTTGCATACTCATAGAACAATATATACCTATTTGGTATTTTCTATTAAAGAATACACAATTTACATTTAGTATGATATGTATATTTTGTTCAAAGGACTTTGGTCTTGTCAGTCTCTAGTTTCGATAAAGTTTACATTTTTGTGTCGTTTGGACCGTGGACTTAAAGAATTTGTAAGTGACCAAAACGCTGGCCTTTATTTCACGTAAAAAATAAAACTCGGAAATAGGGTAATACAGCCAGTGTTTTGTCGTCGTTGTATGAATATATCGAAACCAAGAAGGAACGACATCGACATCAGGTGGGCGATGGTGGTAGTGGTGTGGCAGACATTCGCATCATACATGGTTTCATAGGTTACTGGTTTACTGGTTACATGGGCGAGGGTGTAGCGGGTGAGGAGACAAATCACACAATTCAATTCTCTTGTACAAAGTTTAATCAGCACTTCACAACGATTTAGCAAGAAAGATAAATCTCTCCACCACAACATTCAACGCACGGCCGACTCGATTCGCACAGCCTTCTACCGGCCGACATCCGCAACTTCTACCTTCTCTCATTGGTTGAAGTTAAAATATGTCACACGATTAATGACAAGCAGAGCACGGAACCAGTGTTACGTCAGAGGTGACGCCATTCCACCTCTAGTCCACCAAAAATACGTAAAATGGCGCTAAACTAAATAAATATTAAAGCTAAACGCCGACAAATATAAACATCCAAATACTAATTTGTTATTCGTTGTTTTATACCTGTAGATCATTTTAATACTTAGTTGGTTACTTTTTTTTGTTTTCTTACAATGATTTAAACATTTGTAAAGCTACAGTGGTGAAACCTGCCACTGTAGCTTAAAGCTGTTGCCATAACGCAGTTTAGGTTTTACAAAAATAAGACACAATTTTCAGTATTAGCTTCTTGTCTTCCACATAAATTTCTTTTAAGTCTTAAAACACGTAAAATACAATTCGCTCCAGAACGCTCATGGAAAGAGGCGCGAGCCGAGCGTCGATTTTTGACGCGAGTGCGCGTGCTGCCTTAGAGATTGATGTTGATTCTTTCACCTCATTTGACCAGCATTTTTAGAACACAATTTAACGTAGCCTATTTAAGATTCTAAAACAAGTTTACAAGCTGAATAAATATCGGAATAGTTGTCCATACAATATTGATAAGTTAATTTGTCGTAGTTTTGTTCTTGTTTTCGTTCATTTAGGCGAATTTTTGTATAAAGTACTAATTTGTTATTCTATTGAGTGAAAATAACAAGCGAATGTCGTAGTACTCTTATTTAGCGAAAGTATTTTATCAATGACTTTTCGTCAGTAAAAAAATACTGCACATTTAAACATAATATATTCATGCACTACTTAGTGATTAGGCTTGAAATACATTTCAATTTAGCCCAGTTTTTACGAAGGATTTTTTTTCTGTCATTACTACACCACTTGGTACGTGGTAGGCGGAACTTCTTCCCACTCTCCCACTCTAGACCGCCGCCGATGGGCCTCCCATGCGTGCGTTACACCAATATAATATCATAAATACAATAGTTTGTCACTTCTTCACGCTGAAAAGGCACATTAGATTTGGTTGAAATTTGAAATATAAATAGCTGACACCTTAGAATGATATTTATACGCAGCCGAAAACCGAGCGATACCGCGTCGGGTAAAAAGGCATTCGGCAAGTATCGAATATAAGAATCTTATGAGTACAATTATTATTAATAAATAATCGCTGCGAATAGGTACATTAAGTAAATACAAAGGTAAACTTACTGACTTGAAATTTCAACTAAACATGCTCTTTGGTCAAACTAAATCGATTATTATGACCAAAAGAGAAACGATAGTCTATCGAATGTCCGCAGCTTTGGCGAGATTGATCGATTCTCACTGAATACGAACTGTTAATGCGGACTGAATAGTGATGTGATGAGACTGCCGTTCCAAACCGTGGCAGTAAATCGTAGTCTATTTTGCTAGAACATGAAAGATTAATGATTTATGTCCAACAAAGAGTTTTTAATGCTTTTTTTATAATTCGTCGGCTACTAGACGTCGAACGGATTTTATCTCTTTTTAATATCAAATAGGTTTACAATTGACCCTGTCTAATGTTAAGCAGTGATGCGGTCTAAGATGGAACACGCTTACCTAAAAGAAATCTGTTTATTCTGGATTTAAGGACAGGGAAATACCAGGTGACAGTTAAGAATCGCAAAACCAACGTTTAAAAAAATATGTTATTACGGGCGGAATGTCCACCATGTATGGATGGGGCTACTTCTGCTTAGACGTTCAACAGTAAAAAGCGGCAGGTGGAACCAAATTGAGTAATTTCAGAGATCACTCTGAGAATTTTTGTATTGCAAGAAGTTATAAAATTTACGATTTTTTTTCACAGCCGCATACACACGCAGTCCTGCGCTTGAATATAACATTGACAGTTTATAATAATTATGTGTATTAAGTAGAAACTGTGTGTAAATCCGACTTGTCACTATTGTTTCTATTTGTCTTTGGTACTTCTATAAAGTAAATTAACGTAACTGAACAGTGTGCTAACTATCTTTGACCACATCTTAAAACATGTTAAACACTCCAACATACGGCTAAAAATTCCAACAATAGATAAAAAATATTTTTAAAGTTCATGGTGAAATAGCGCTCGAATAAAAGTCAATTGAGTTATGACATCCAATCCAAAGAGCTTAGCCATTTCCAAGCCATCAGCAGTAAATTCAGCTCAAATGTTCCAGCCATTCTGCTCCAGCTCTCAGCATCATAGCCTTTATCAACGTCGCATTTTTCATTAAAATCTTTCGAGCGATTTCTCAATCCCGATTGTGCCAAACTTGCAAATTCAATTAATCCAGGGCCGGATTCAATAAGGGTCGATTTTCTCGTCAAAATAGCGGTATAAACCGGGGCGTCACAGCCGGCCCATTCAACCCCTGGCACTTGGTAATGCGAAAGTTCCTACCCACAAATGTGTTTTTCTTGTCACCACCAACTTTGATATTTCACCTTTAGTTGCGGATGTCGCGGTAACATTTATTACTAACGCATTACACTTCTTATAAATGGGTCTATACTATTTGTATCACGGAATCAGCTGTGATTTAAAAGAGCGCTACGCTTTTTTTTATTTTGACTTGTCCTTATTTTATTTCCGTATACAGTATTAAATTTATCCCACTAATACTATGAATGTGAAAGTTTGGATGGATGGATGTTTGTTACTCTTTCGCGCAAACTACTGAACGGATTTGAATGATATTTGGTATGGAGGTAGCCGAGACCCTAAATTAACACAGTACAGTTACTTTTTATTCCGAAAACATGCAGCGAGTAACACTGCGAGGCGCAGCTAGTAAGTACTAAAATAAAGTAGAAATAGGATCTACTTCTTCATTAGCATTTAGGCTTTGATTTTTTAAACTTTAAGTAGCGCAGTAGTGTTTAAACATTATCGTGTATTGGTTTAAAGGTTACTGTAGCCAGCGAAATCACAAAGCTGATGCGAGGAATGTCTCTAAGTAAAGAACGCTGCTGAAACCGTGTCCTGAATTTCGTTAAGTTCTAAGTACCACTGCAAAGATCATTAGAAAGTTTCATGTCTTATTACGAAAAAAACGCAGAAAGTCTTCAGCATCTCATTATTTCTTAAAAAAAATTAACAACGTTCCTCACTTATGCATAAACGCATCCCAATAGATATCTGTTGTACGGTGACAATAGATATCGAATTAGCAGCAGGATATAATAAAATAAAAGGGTTTTGTTTACTTTTTTTTGTTACATTTTTATTTTTTCTTTGTCACATTACATGTACCTAAAGGAAGAGCCTGGATCCCACGACACAGGTCACCCAAGCGTGGGATCCGGGGCGTACCGATATGTCATAATTATTTGTATAGTATTTCATTTTGTGTTTCTCCGTATTTTTGTTTTGTTATTCGGATATATGTTATGTTAGTACTGTTATAGTAACATTAAAAGAAAACTGTCGTGTAATGTTACTAGAAGTTGACTCCTGATCTAAAAGTTTGGATTTTCCTCATTTTACATTCAAGCCTTCGCAGTGGCTGCGAGCCAAGCCGAAGGTTATTACAATATAGCGGGTTCAATGTAGCTTTCTAGCTGGATTTCACGCCGTAAATGGTTTTGTTGTACACAAACTTGCTGAAAAATATGCTTTTATTGTCGTTGCACAGTGAACACTGAACACTAAATGATTAAAACTGTGATAGATATTATCTTTGAGTTTTGTACATAATGATTTTGTAGCATTTATACAATTTCTTTTTAATGCTATTCCTCAGACACCGGGGTCCAGTCCGTGACCATTGTCAACTCAATATGTTAATTTATTATACATATATGTATGTACATACATTATATACGGAAATAAATAACATATACGAGATTAAAGGCGTATAACTAGATCGGATACTCCGAATATAGTTTCGATCATATCCCGTGGCTTTTTTCAAGGAGTAAAACCAGAGTACAAGAAGAGAGAGAGAGAGAGTAGAGTTGTATATGTACATGGTTTGGTACTGCTTCGAAATCACTCGTCTTGCCTCGACTAACTACTTTAAAAAAAAATTCAAAAAGTGAACTTAGTTAATATTCACCGACTATTTGCAATTTTAATTTGCGTTTCAATTTACTAAATTGTATCTTTTCAAAGAAATCTCTATGTGGTAAAATTGGTCATTTGATTTTTTTAAAAGTAATTTAAACTGTTTGTTTGTAGAAATTTAACTTAAAATCATACGAAAATGTTTGGCCCAGCACATATCGCTGGCCATCCAACGAGGTAACACAGCCAGCCTAACAGTTACGTTTGGGTACACACCCAGGGTGCAGATCGCGAGTAGTTTATCCAATGTATTGCAGTGTATGTATGAATTAATAATAATATTTGTATTTATTTTTGATATTCGAATTATACTTGACATATTAATTTACAATCGACTAATAAATTATTACAACAACAAAATACAAAACATTAGTAACCTAAAATTGAGTCAAAAACATTTATTTCAGAGTAACCAGAATCTCCCTTTTCCCTATAATTTCCAACAAAATTAAATGTCTTCTGTCAAAAGGTCGCGAATGAAAGTATACATCAGATATTGTAAGACGAAACCTCCATACTAATTCCAGGGAAAATCTTATTCGGAAACCTCATCCGCTAATCTCGCTTCGTTTTAGCCTATACCCACTTCACCTGGTAACATTTTAATGCTATCCTTGTTTTTTTCATGTCATGCAAATAAAACCTTCGACTAAAAAATAACTGATAAAATGCTTTTATAGTTTTTTTTACATACTTAGAAGACATGCAGAACGACCAGACACGGAACAGATATTTGTTTATAGCACACAATGTTTGTCCTAGGTTTAAATCAAACCCGCGCCCTACAGCTCTCATTAGCTCTAAAAGCAGATATACTACCAATGAGTCAACGGGACTCATTGTATATCTACTCAGGATGAAAGCTCAGTGGTTAGCTCTTCGGTGAGTGAACCCTTTCTTTCGCTGAAGGAAAACATCGCGAGAAAACCATAACACGAGTACAGAGGGAGAGAGAGAGAGTAAGAGTAAGAGTTGTACATGTATTATGTTATTATGGGAGTGTCATAGTCAAATATCGTCATAACTCCATCAAATAAAACAGAAAAAAAACTGTAACATGATGTTAGGGTACTAGTACTAGTACTTAGTACTGGCTGGCAAGCTACCACCCTCAAGTTAAAAATCTACCGCCAAGCACCGAACGGTGTGTTCCGGCAGCATCACTCGAGAGTCAGTTCCATACCAAGCTAGGTGTGTTTACTTACAACCACACCGTCACTTAACATAAAGTTAGCTGTGGACAAATACCTAGCCTGCCAACCGTAAAAAATACGAAAATGCAAAAAGTACGATTTGGCATATTTCGATATTCACTTTAAAGCAAATAGACTCATCCAACCACAGTGAATTAAAACCCTTATAAACGATCTCATAAATAATATCCATATCATAAAGGAGTTAAGATTCGGTACGCGAGCGTTTTCGCCCAAAATCTTGAGTCGCATTTACAAGATTACATGTAATTATAATTGTGTAATCATGCCATCTAGAAAATTGCTGGAGCCACTTTAATATTCATGTTGCTTTATTGCTCACATGCGTGGATACGTTGTAATGCGAGGTATATTACAAATTATGATTTAAATCTCGAAAATATTTCGCATAATTTATTTTGCCACTCCACCATAACACTCTCATTCATAATTGAACTGTACTCGTGAAGTTTGCGTACGTAGGTACCTAAGAAACTAACACTTCGCGAAACGTCATGATCCGAACGACAGTCAAACGTAACAGAATAAAAACCAAACACTCAACATCAAAAGAGATGTAGTCAAATGCAAGTGTATCACACTAATATTATCATAAAGGCTAAGTTTTGTGTTTGTTTGTTTGTTACTTTTTCACCCTCAAACGGCTGAACCAATTTTGATGAAATTTGATATGGAGGTAGCTAACACCCTGAATTAACACATACGCTATTTTTTATCCCGAAAAAATGTAGTCGGTAACACCGCGAGGCGCAGCTAGTTACTGTTTATTATAAAACTTAAAGTTATTTCTAGTTTTAAAAAGGGAAAAAATCTTTGGTATGTAATTTAAAAAAAAAGTATTCTATCTGTAATCTGACTTCCATAGTACAAGATTTGTTTAGTTTGGGTTCAGATGGTGCTGTGTGTAATGCCCTACGATATTTATTTATTTTATTTTATAAAAAACTAGCTGCGCCCCGCGGTGTTACCCGCTAACGTTTTTGGGATAAAAAGTAGCCCATCTGTTAATCCAGGGTCTCAGCTACCTCAATACCATATTTCAGATCCGTTCAGTAGTTTTTGCGTGAAAGAGTAGCAAACATCCATCCATCCAAACTTTCACATTTATAATATTAGTGGGATTGCCTTTGCTAAAAGAAAGTGAAAACCCACGCCATGGGCATTTTAATTAATGTTTAAGATTTTTTTTGTGAAATAATCAACGTATTATATTATGTTGAATATAATACAAATATCTTTCCTTGGGGCTAAATGAAGAACAGAATTTATTTTTGATACGAGCTTTGCTCGTGAAACCTGAATGTACCGCTTCAGAAAATATATTCTTCGTTTGAGCATGGCTTAAACAAAGCTAAGCAATATCGCTTATAGCAGAATAGAAAATATTAGAGATGTAAGCTAAATAAGTCTATTGCAGAATACAATCATAATAACATATACCTACAGTTTTTTTTTCTAGGCAAGCGTGCTTCGTCGTTGATTCCATCTTCGCTTAACTTTAGGCGAGAAAGCGTTTAAACGCACAGTTATAAAAAAAAACTAAAAAAATCTAGTGGCCAGTGGTTACTGCAGAGAGAGAGCACGATTTTGAGACTTGTTGTTATTTTAATTAGATTTTTGTCAAAATCATATTTGTAAGTTTATGTCAAATTAGTTCTAGATATTAAGTAAGATTAGGTTTTTAATTACTAAGTTGTTGTCAAATTAGTTAAATTTTAGTCCTCATCACTGTTGTAACTAGAACGACTGTTATGCGGAAATAAACTAAATACATACGTTGAACATTCAAAATGAAATTCCGCAAAGTAACGCCTGAACCAATCAATTTATCTAAAAAAATCTTTATCAGATGCTGAGGTGAGTCCTTATTTTGTAACTGTTTGTTCGTTTTTGTTTTTATATTTTTATTTGTTGCAAAATAATAAAATCTTTTTCTTTCTTTGTTTCTTTCAGATAGCAAAACTTTTAAAGTACTAAACCTTCAGACGCTACGCAAATACATTAACAATAATAAATAGTATTATCACATTATAAAGGCGAATGTTTGTGAGTGTGTAAGTGTGTTTGTATGTTTGTTACTTTTTCACGCTCAAACGGCTGGACTAATTTTAATAAATTTGGTATGAGATGTAGCTAACACTCTGGATTAACACATACTTTTTATCCCTAAAAAAGTGTAGTGTTCACGTGTATGTAATACAACGGGTAACACCGCGGAGCTCAGCTACTAGTTTAATAAATTTCCATACCTAAAAATAACTTTCAGCTTATCCGAATCACTTAAACCCCCAGAAGGATAGTAATTTTCTCTTCTCAAAAATCACATCTACATTTCAAGCCCCAATATCTTATACCATTTCTCGGGGAAAAAATATAAGGCGTTATATTTTCAGAAATCTAATATCCGAGCATTTAAATATCGCATCACTTTAACACCGTGCCAGGCGGATTTGAATTACAAAGTCTGAACGGACGCCTTTCCAAGTTTGACGTCACTATTGGGGCAAGTAAAGCGAAATATGAGGTTAACACAGTACCGTGACGTAAGAACCGCAAAGGCAGCTGTTCCACTAACAGCGCTATACTATCAGCTATGTTTGGCTGAACTAAAAGACAAAAAAAAAACAAGTCGATAGTAAGTACGAGTACCTACACCTGCATTTTGCAGCTTCAACCGACAATAATAATTAATTGTTAACTTTAAGTCTTTTAAGGTATTCCGAAGATGAGGTGAGCTGTGGTCAAACACCTAGCTTGTCAACCATTAAAAAAAGGTACAAAAAAAATCGTACGACATTACACACAGCGCCATTTGACCCCCAACTAAGTAAAGCTTGTACTATGGAAGTCAATACATATATACTGTTTTTTTTTGTAAATATATAATACATACAGAACATCCAAACATTATTTTGTTCGTACCACAAAATGTTTAATCTAGGTGGGAATCGAAACCAAGCCCTAGCTCTTAAAGCAGATATACTATCAGTGAGCCAACAGGGCTGTCAATAGCTGGAACGAGGAAAACATCGTGAGATAACCATGGCGAGGTGGTAGATGTATTTTCTAGCAATCGGCTTGGCGGCTACCACCCTCAAATTGAAAACCTGCCAAGCATTTAGCAGTGTGTTCCGACAGCCTTGAGAGCCAGTTCCATTCCAGACTAGGTGTGCTTTATCATTCGACCACACCGTCACTGAACATCAGGTGAGCTGTGGTAAATAAAACGTAGCTGGAATTATAGTTTTATAGCTATAAAGATTGCACTGGAACAATAACTTTATCTTACCATACTTTCCTTACCTTTCTTTACCCTCGTTGAAAGGCCGGGTTTTTAATAATGCGATTTACAAACGTGTGAAAATTCGACTCTACCTGCCGTCGACTGCGGTGCTTATTTAGTGTTTTTGGTTAAATCGCGTAGTACTACCTAAATGTAAATTAACTTCGTCACTGAATCTGGTTAGGAACTTTCTTGTTGGTTGTTTTCTGACGTTTTGCTAAAGATTTATTTTGTTTAAATAAAACAATTTACAAACACGCTACGTAAGAGTAGATACACGTAAAGTTTACTAAAAAAATAATTAAAAAAAATGAATAAATAAATTATAAAAATTATTATTAAATCATCATCATCATCCACAGCCTTTTTTATCCCACTGCTGGGTATAGGTCTCTCTCTTTTCATGCCATCTGCCTCGGTCCTGTGCCAAAAAAAAGAAGTCCAGGTTCGACCCGCGACGGTGACAATGTCGTCGACCCATCTTGCGGTTGGACGACCAACGCTCCCGCTTACCTTGCCTAGGCCACCACTTTGTTGCAATCTTACTGCCGTCACTTCTACGTGTCCTGCCCAGATTATATATATATATTTTTAATTATAAATATATATATATATGCCCAAAAAATAGTAATGTTAATTAACATCATAGCCATAACAATGTTAAAATTAAGATAAATTTCGACACACATTTTGTCCGTCTGTATTCTGTGTGGAAATAAATCAATAAAGGTTGTTACTCGTAATCTAATGGCTTACAATAAAAAAGAGCAGCATTTTTAGAAAGTTTAGTTCTATCAAAAAATATCGTCACAATTAGTCACTAAAACTACTTAGAACGTTAAAAAATAGCACGTAACCCAGAGTCTGCAGATTCTACTTCCTACATAATTATATCCTATATTGCCAAATAAATTTCATTTCATTTCATGGTCAACTCGTTCAGAATCATCAAAATGTGATTGTCACATACACGGTGTTCATGGTTCATTTTCTTTTCACGTATATTTCCAAACAATCGAAAAGTTTCGGTAATTTAATAACAACAAACAGATCTATAGACTTTCGTTTTCAAACTCTCATTTTAAATTAATGTACAGAAGCGCCGCCGGGACCGATTTTCACATAATTCAATATTAAATTAACAAAACAGTTAATAAATCAAATCGTTCCGTAGTCTTACCAGCTTGTGTAGAATATTGAATTTTATCAGTAATTAAATTGAGTCTGACGGTACTCAGTTTACGAAAAACTGAAACAGTATCTTTATTTCGCTATATAAATTAATTAAATTAATTAATTGTGTATTGAAAATTATTTATTTTGCAAATTTAATTTTATTGTTTTTTTTATGGTTGACAGGCCAGGTATTTGACCACAGCTCACCTGATGTAAAGTGAAGGCGTAGTCGAAGATAGTAAATCACACCTAGCCTGGAATGGAACTGGCTCTCAAGTGAGGCTGCCGGAACACACCGTTAGATGCTTGGCAGCAGATTTTCAACTGGTAGCTAGCCAGCCGAGTACTGGAAAATATCCTACCACCATGCTGTGGTTTCCTCACGATGTCTCAAGCTTATTGTTGGGATTTGAACTCACGCCTTTCGGCATGCGAACCTACCGCGCTAACCACTGAGCTATCATCGCTACAAATTTATAATTTATTTTTGTTATTTGATTATTGTAATTGTATTATTTAATGTTTGTGACTTGTAACTATTCGTTATAAATAAATGAGTATGAGTACAAACGATAAAATATAGAGTTTATTAAAAAGACATTAAAAGTTGCCAAATTAGTATGTATTTTGTTAATATAAAAATAATAAGACGAATAAAGCTCACATGATAATAAAATATAGATTAGGCATATGGAGATTTGAGCATAGGTTCAGGCCTAATTTAAGTAACTATTTTAATTTTTGCCTGTGAGTTTCATTTAATATTTTGGAGTATTTTGTTATAGATGCCCTGGACATTGTTTTGTTACTTAAAATTCTGAGTAATTATGTTATGATTATGAGCAGGCACTTTAGTTAGATAAAAAATTCTTCATTGTTTACAACAAGATTACAAAAACAGAAATAAATTATTTAACATTCTAACGAAGTGCGATGACTAGCGGCCTTATCGCTTGTAGCAATCTTCCAGTAGTCTGTAAGAGGATGTGCTAACTACAAAAACACAAACCATTTACATAAATACCTATACTAAGCATGTTTTATACACACTTAAATACTTGTACATCATCATCATCATCATCATCATCACCATCACAATATCAGTCCTTTGCTGTCCTCCGCAGGGTGACCTACAATAAACTTTCCGATTCGCGGTGTCCACATGTTTACCCCAACGGTTGTCGGCTCTGCAGCAAATAAAAAAACTTAAAAATGGAAAAAAAATAATAATAAAGCAATTGAAACCTCTTTTCAGTGTAGCAAAACATCGTAAACTCAACTCTTACAATAACTTCAAGCTGAGATCTCTCACGTATAGAACATTCAGAAACTGCAAACTGTCGCCAATACTTCCCGGACTGCTTGCTTTGAAAACACTATCTATTCTTCTCACAACGTGTAACCGCTTTTATTTTATACCAGTACCGTAAGCCAGTTGTAACCCTTTCCGGACGGCTAACCGGTAACAGATCTCTTACATAATACATTCATCGTGAGTCCTCTCATCCCCGCATTTGTACCCAAAGACTCTTGTTGAGAAAGGCTTTTTACCGTTCTTTTAGCAAGGTGGCCCCTAATACCGTTTTATTTTGGATTGTTTTCGTTTCCCTTTACGATTAGGGTAGGGTTTACATGTGTAGTACACGTGTACTTAATGTTTTGTATAAGTAGACCCTTTATGATATTTGGGGGAGGGATTAGTCCGCTAAAAGTAGGATCAGAGTGCCTTATTCCAAAATCCATTACCGTCATCAACGATGTTATTGTAATTTAGGTTGGTGGTAGGCTAATAGCATTCAATATCTAGATTTTTTATATTATATTCAAAAGAGTGTTGAAGAAACCGCAGTATCAAGGTAACGACTTTTTTATTCTTAATAGAATTGCGTTTGACCACATCCTGCTTGTTCGGAAAAGGATTCAAAGCCTTGAACATCGTCGCAAAATGGCTTGTCTGTCAGTTTTCTACCAGATACATTTTAGTGAGTGCGCTTCATATCTATATGACCTAATTCCATCCTGCCCATTCTACTATCGGACAGCCAGGAGCTCCAAGAAGCGACACCGCTTCATGGTCGATATTCCGAAGACTCAAACTAAACGGTTCGAATCTACCTTCATAGGACGAACCGCTAAATAATGGAATTTGTTGCCCGAGTGGGTGTTCCCTGATACATTATGGGTGTCTTCAAGTCGCGAGTGAATCGGTTTCTTCTAGGCGAACGTGCTCCACCGTAGACCGCATCTTCGCTTAACATCAGACGAGTTGGCGGTGGAACGCAAGCCAATAATATTTTTTTTAATAGTAGAAAAAAATAAAAAAAATTGTAAGCTACGAAATTTTTCAAAGTTATGAGACGAACGAAACGCTCTCCAATTAATGTTAAGAAATAATGTCTGTCCATACCCACTCCTGCTTTACACAGAACTTTCAGAACAATAAAATTTTGAATCTTGAATCTTGAAACAAAACAAAATCCAGGGCATCGCTGATTTGGCGTTTTTACTTTGAGACATTGGAAGTGGTCTGGGATGGAACACGCTTAGGTACCTAGAAGGGTCCATTGTGCCCTGAACATTAGTCTTTCTGACCTCGAATTATGGTAGTGTGTATGTTTTATTTTTATAAAGGAAAATATTCGTGCATACTAGACTATGGATAGATGCCTCGTAAGATAAAATTAAAGTTACAAATCACAAAGAAATACAAAAAAAGCAGATATATACTCGTACATAAGACCAGTATATATTTCTAATTATGAGTCTTCTTTTTATCACGGTAACAATACCCACAAACAGTCGAACCAACTGTTTGTCAGTATCTATTCTAGACAAACTAGTCCAAATTCAAAAACTTTCTTAAAAATGTTCAATATCATTAAAAAATTAAATACTTAGGATTAGTAGTATTAAGAAACTTGTTAGACATTGGTACTTGAGTTAAAATATAAATTTAGTCTAGTTTCTTTGGTTTCTAGTTTCAGACGATTCGTAAAGTTTCGGTGAGATATCTAATTAATTAAAGATATCATTTGTTTTGTATTTAGAAGACAATTAGTTTCAGTCTGAATTTGAAGGCTGAAAGTCAAAAGTTTTATCTAACACTCAAAAGTTTGATTCGCGCGTAAAAGTAAATGATAAATTGAATTGTTTTAACTACACTCAGTCAATGATTAAACTTATTCGCGATAAGTAGATAAGAACGTAATGCACAGTGGTGGAACACTCTTCAAATAATACTGAAGTCATCCTCATTATCATCATCATCATAATAGCCTTTTGTAGTCCACTGCTGGACAATACTCGACATAGGCCTCTCCCAAGACATGCCACTCAGCCCGATCATCGGCTTTTCGGTTCCATCCACCGCCAGCTATCCTAAGTATATAGTCACTCCACCGAGTCTCAGGGCGTCTCAATACTCCTCAAATAAAACTTTAAATCTATGTTAATTACTTTTATATGTTAAATCTTCAAATATTATCCAAAGGTCAAAAACAACGACACGGTAGGTAATATGTAATTTCGGTTGAACCTCAAAATGCCAAAATTGGAGGCAAAATAATATTTGCGAAGCCAGTGATGGGCTCGTTAGCGTCGCTCCGTATCGAATATTGACGTTGCCAGTTCGTTGGAGACAGCGCGAGCCAATGTTTTACTTTTACGACTTTTACCAGGGTTTCATAAAAGGCGAGTGACGCGGAACGTTCGAGAAATCACCTGTACGAATTTCAGAGCAATGAAATTGTCGAGTTTTAAATTTCGTGTTTGGTCATTTCAAGTTCACGATTTTTAAGGTTGAAAGTTTCATAAAGTTAAAATTTTACTAAATTAATAAAATCTAAGTCTGATGTCTGATGAGGACGTGTTAAATAAATAATTAAAGATACTCGGCCAAGCGCTCGAAGAGTAAACACGTCCTAAGGATGCCTCGTGTAGAGGCAAAATACGTGTTCGCAACTGGTTACTGCAGCAAAAAGAGAATATAAAGACTATATTATTATAGTTCTTTTTAATTTATTTAGATTTTAAGTATACGTGGGATTTTAGTATAAATTCGGATACATGTTTAAAAATTGTCAAGTTAGACAAATATTAAATTAAATTGAAACCTCGTCACTATTGTATCCAAAACGACTTTTAAGCGAAAATACAATAAAATTATATCTCTTGAATATTAATTTTATAGTTCTTTATAGTACTAGTTACACGTCGCGGTTACACCCGCTTCTTTCAGGATAAAAAGTAGCCTTTTTCTTACTAAGTCTATAAGTTTTAAATTTCAACTAAATAAATTTTTAAGCCATTAGAAGTAACTGATATACATACATACAAACGTACGCCTTTTTAATATTAGTCGGATTCAATAGAAATGTAGATTTAAGAGGCCTCGTAAGATACGTACCCGTTTTAATGTTTGTCTTCGTTGTACGCGTTCTTATGTCCAAGAAAGTTAGCTGCACTACTTAATGCTTTGAATTCTCTTTATTTTGTATAATCTAATGTAATATTTGGCATATATAATAACAAGTAAAGTAGTGTATTCATTCCAGTCGGTAAACTAGAACCAGTTGTATCAGTTGTCGCACTTGCGCTGTGTTTACTGACAGACTTGTATTTCTGTCGAGACTGATCGCTATCAGTCTCAGATAAGGTTGTCTACTCAAAGCTATCAGTCTATCTCCACGTCAACTGTATTTGTATGCATGTTTACCTAGTATACTTCATTGTTTATTTTAGTTATTAGAAGTTATTGGAGTCAACATTTTGTGTATTGCAGGAAGATTCCAGCTCCGGAAAACGGAACTCCTTGTCCGGAGTCCGAAGGATTATTATGTAATAAATATCGTAGGACATTACACACAGCGCCATGGCCCCAAACTAAGCATAGCTTGTACTATGGAAGTCAGATAACTGACAGAATACTTAAATACATTTTAAGTAATAATTTTTAATTAATTTTATTCATTTTAATTTGAGTTTTTTTTTGTTTCATAAATGTATTATGTATCGGAAAAAAATACTTTTTTTTTGTAAATACATACCTACTTTTAATACATACAGAACAAACATTTGAATATACCACAAACTGTTTGTCCTGGATGGGAATTGAACCCACGCCCTTTCAGCTCTTGAAGCAGACATACTACCAATGAACCAATAGGGCTTTATATATAGGACATTAATGTATACATACATACATTAATGTTAAATTGTTATCATAAACAAAACGAATTGAATTTTAAAACTTACTAAATATCCGATAAGCGATTTATTTGTTACTCATTGATTAAACGTTCAATTCTTAAATCAAAACCAATCTGCAGCCAACGTCGCAAACAAACAACGAAAATGAGATTAGAAACTACTCGAATTCAAATTGATTTCCCGAGTGGAGTGGGCGCAAATCACAGATTAGGCAAGCAGTACACTGTATAACTCCAAGTTGCATGCAATGGTAACTTTATCTACACAAATATTATAAAGAGAAAAGATTTGGATTTTTGGATTTTTGTATGTTTGTAACGAATAAACTTAAAAACTACTGAACGGTGCGAAGCTGGGACAGGCCGCTAGTCTCACTAATATTATAAATATGAAAGTTTGGATGGAAGGATGGATGTTTGTTACATGGATAGATGTTCTTTCACGCAAAAACTGCAGAACGGATTTGGAGGAAATTCGGTACAGAGGTAGCTGAGACCCTGGATTGACCCTTTTGGCTTTGGATTGGCAACTTTTTATCCCGAAAACATGTAACGGGTAACATCGCGGGGCGCAGCAAGTATATTATATACACATTAATTCAACTTACTCTATGCGCGATCCATGAACATATAGCTCCAAGACATTGTTCAAAGGTCGGGCTTTTGGAGTCCTCTGAACCAGCCCCCACGTGTGCAAATACAGTTCCATACCGTCATTTTCCGTTACCTTTGTTTTTGATAAACATCAGAGGGTTATTTTTCTAAGGCAGACCTCCTGAGGCGTTTCGATTGCCCTGTTGCTTGCCATAAACAATCCAAGATTGTGAAACGTGCGTGCGTTATACATATTATAGTTAGGTACGAGTACCTTCTCGATTGATTTTGTTTTAGCATTTCTTTGTTTTGTTTTAATGATTCTCGGTTGAAAGTAAACTGAAGATCAATAACGCATGTGACGAAGTTTATATAAGCTCTACACTGTAAGTCTATTGTTTTTTTTTATCTGGGTTACCTATCAATATTAGTCGGGGACCGTCGTTTCCATCTCATTACCAAATAGGAAATGCATTTGCAACACAATATCATTAAGGATTTAAGCAGAAATACATCCAAATTATTTCAGTTGTTTTTATGTTGTAATTTAGGTATCATGAAATAACGTTAACATTTCCCGTTGTGTGTTGGTTTTAATATTCGTTAATTTTAACGTCTTCAAGCTGTCAGCCTTTAATGGTCTCGTGATGGAAGTGGCCAGAGTTGTTACTGCTTTTTATTTTACGAGGTTTTCATTACCTTCGCGGAATCTGGAGAAGTTTGATGGTCGCTTCTATGGAGATTTTATCATGCATTTCAGTAACATTGTAAAGTTAGATAAGATTGAAATATGGGAATAAGGATGAAATGATGTTTGACCTAAAGAACGCTGTAAAAATAAAATTACGCTATTACTTTTTAACGATATTTATTCAGCGAATTATTTTATTAAATTTAAAAAAAGTACGTTGATACAAAACTGAAAAAAAAAACTTTTACTGCGGGATTATTCACTTTTAATAATTTCGGATACTTCTACTATAAATAGTTCTGGCCGCGTCTGGTGCCCTTTTTCATGGAGACAAAGCTAAGAACAACGCGCACGCAGTCTCGTCTTGCTTCGCACTTCGAGGCCGTTGAGACATCTATGTCTCAACGTAATGAGCGCCAGAACAGCATAACCCTGGACATTGTTTTGTAACCCAAAGTTCTGAGTACTGCTGCAATGGTCATGTGGCGTTAACTCTAACATCGTTTCTTTTAAAAAAATTCCTAAGGTCTGATTTCGTTGTCCACAGAGCTGCCTCCAGACAAGCCCACAATAAAAGCGGAGAAGGGGTGGTACGCGTCAGGGGACTCGTTGCGGGCGCAATGCTCGTCACCGCCTGCTGATCCGCCCGCCAACCTCACGTGGCTACTAAATGGAAGAGATGTACGTACATGCTTCAAGTTTTCAATATTTTTACGTGAACAGAAATAGGTAACTCTAAACAAGTAAAAAAATACTCAAATGCAAACGTTTCTTTTAAACATATATATACTAAAGATACCCCATGTTAAAGAGGCACGGACTTTGGAGGACGGATTGTGTAGGTATAAAATAAACAATTAAAAAACTACGATATCGTTGCGTTGCCGCTCTTTACTTTGAGACTTTCGATGGTTAATCTCAACAGCTCTGTAATTTGGTTAGCTTCACTATACAAATCCATTATTCCCACAGAAATGTATACAATACATAGTACACACATGCCAATGCGTGAAATAAACAAACACTTTCGATGTATCATATCTATTTTTTAATAAAAGAACTTCGAACAAAAACAAAAGCGTTTAATTCAGCTATTCGTTAGGTTTTTGTTTCGTGGCTGGCGCGATGTCAACGTCGACATTTTGACGCTTGATAAATGAACTTCAATACTTTTTAAACTGTTAAAAAATGTTCATACAACACAAACGTAGTCAATTATAAACCACGTTACATCAATTTGTCTCGAGTTTGCGTCAGGACATGACGGACGCGACGCGCCGTCAACAGTTGATAAATGAGCTAGTCTCAGTTATATACTATACTATATAGTGTATATACACTGTATACTAGCTATCTATTAAAATGCCATCGCTTCGCGCTCGGTGGTACCGTCTTTCAGGATTTTCTAGGCAGATTAATCTTGGATATAATTTTGTTGCCGTGTATTAATGGTTTTGCGAGCTCAAGCGAAATAGTGATAATAATTTATGATACCTTTAGGTTTAATAATTGACTAGATTTATACATCATATTTACGGTACTTAGTAGTACTCAACTGGCTAGCTACCACCGTCAAGTTGAAAATCTGCCGCCAAGAACATAACAGCGTGTTCTAGCTTGAAACCAAATCGTTCATTCCAGGCTGGCTGCGTTTACCAACTTCAACCGTCATTATACATCAGGAGAGCAGCAGCTGTGGTCAAATATTAAGCCTGCCAAACATATAGAAAAAACTAGTCCTGGGAATTGTGGATAGAAGTGAAAACTATAATGTTTCAAAGTAATGAGCGCCAAAGCAGCGATGCCCTGGACTTTGTTTTGTAACCCAAAGTTTTGCGTATCGCTGCAATGGTGATGGGCAGATGTTATCTCCAACAATCAGGAGAGCGACTCGTTTTTAACATTTAAAAAGTTATTTTGGTCATATTCCACAATTTTCAAGATTTTTTTTTTGTACTACGGATATGCCCGCGTTTGATCACCTACTCGCCTGGTGGTAAGCGACGATGTGGTCGAAGATGAAGCACACAAACCTAGAAGATACCTATTCACTCTGTCCTTGAAAAGATCTAGATTATATATATCAGGGAAAAAGGAAGCCGGCAGCTTGTTCCATTCCTTGGCCGTACGGATGAGAAATGTAGAGTCAAAACGTTTGGTACGTACCCAAAGAAATTCCACTATGTATGGATGGTAGTGGGCTGTCTTTCTACTTGTCCCGTGGTAAAAAGGAGATGAAAATACAAGGATACAAAAAAAACTGATCAAAAAGTTTTTTTTTTCCACTTCTAGGAAGTACCTACTCACCGTGGAACATCAACGGTAATAACAATTTTCTGTTCACTTTCATCACACAATGTCTAAACGGATTGCAAGCAATCGAGCCTTTTTACGTTTTCCCACAATACGCTCATGTTTGAACAAATTGAATTGAATCGGGCGAAATATTGAGTGCACCGCGTCTTTTGCCACGGGAATGGGATTGTGCTCAAATATTGATGTAATGTGGCCCGACTGTAGTAGTAGTAGTGTAGTAGTGTAGAAATGACATTGTGAACCGCATTCGCCATTATTGCGAGAATAAATAAATATCGTAGGACATTACAAAGCGCCATCTGACCCCGAACTAAGCAAAGCTTGTGTGATTGAAGTCAGATACCTGATAGAATACTTAAATATTTTATTTTTTGTAAATACATACAAAACACTCAGACACAGAACAAACATTTATTTATACCACAAAATGTATGTCCTGGTGGAGAATAAAACCCACAAACTACAGCTCATAAAACAGATATACTACCAATGAGCCAACACAGCTGTCAATGCAGTGCATTTCGCAGTATTACAATTTCTATACTTTGCTCTGTACGGGTTTTGTCATGTACGCGCACACATGCATACAAAATACTAACACATTCATCTGCATACTTACTGCCCAAATTTTGATTATTATATTGTATTGCATTCATGTTTTTTTCACTTAAAAATAATCCATACCTACTTCATGTTAAGCTTTTTGGTCTAAATTCTGTCACTTTCATTAGCCGTAGATTGAGCAGTTAATTTTAGCTATATTGTATTCTGTTGACGTGCTTGATCTATCTATACTATTATAAAGAGGAAAGATTTGATTGTTTGCTTGTATTGAATAGGCCCCGAAACTACTGAACCGATTTCAAAAATTCTTTCACCGTTGGGAAGTTACACTATCTCCGGATGACATAGGCTATTTTGTATCCCTGTATTCCCACGGGAACGGGAACTTTGCGGGTGAAACCGCGAGGCGTCAGCTAGACAATATGTATAGGTTGACTATATGAGATAGATTCTAGAAAATAGACAAAAAGCCTATTTTTAGGAAAAATATCTGTTAGCAATGTAGTATTGTCTTTAAAGGTCACACATTACTTCTATAGTAACTGCTTAATATTGTGTGTGGGCGAGACTATGCGTGGGCTAGTTCATTTGTACTACCCACCTTAAATCCATTATAATATCATGAATGAACAGACTAAATAAACTGTGGCCAGAAAAAAGATATTTGATAGCTGTGATAGTTATCATTTATAGTTGTCCCACAGATGGAAGCGAGCCTCTACACATTGTGAGAAGAGCAAAATACCTACCACGCTGTCCAAGTGCGGCCTTTCATACTCCACACATCTTCGAGAATATTCCATTTTCTTCATACGAACCGCTAGACATTGGGATTTGCTGCTCAAATGGGTGTTCCGCGATAAATACAATCTGAAGGTAACTTCAAGTCGCGAGAGAATTGGTTTCTTCTAGGCAAGCGTGTTTCATCGTAGACCGCATCTTCGCTTAACATCAGGCGGGATGGCGATCAAACGCAAGCCTAAAAGTTATAAAAGAAAACACTTAGACATGCTGTTTTCCTAACGATATTTTTGTGAGCTAAGCTAACGGCAATACCCACGTTAGTTAGAAAAGTAATAGGTACGTGCTGTAGAAATTGATCAAATACAAATATATAAATATTGAAATCCGATTTAGAATTCTGAATTTTCCACTCAATACGGCCGAAAAAGTGCACTCATATACTTGCTGAACAACCTCGTTCCAGAACATAAACAACGTTACGTAAAGTTTCAAAACATTGGATAGCGCTACTTATTCGGTTGAAGTGCACAAACAAGTGCACAAATACTGTTAATATAAGCTTAAAGTATCAAGAATGCCGGACGTGGTTCCCGCAAAGGAAGACAAGTATTTGTGTAAAGCTAACGCTCTACCGATATAGAGAACCTAAGCAGTGAATTGACTCTCTTTACTCTTAATATAATTACTAATAAAATAATTACTATAAAATAATAAAATTACTCTTTAACTTTTTTATAGAAAACGTGTTAGGTGTTTGATTTCAACTCTCTTGACGTTAAGGTTCTATTTCCATACAAATCTTTTTTGCCATTTATGGAGCATAATTTTACAGTGAAATTACAGCTACTAGCATTTTTTTTTATTTGTCTTTATTTGCGGTAAATTACAATTGCTTGAATAAAACAGTAGATTAGTATAGAAAATGATTTGTATGGAAATCGAACCACCTTAAGTGACAATGTAGTCAAAAATAACATTGTAGGTACTTATCCAGGAATGGGAAATATCTCTCAAGCGACGCTGCCAAAACAGGCCGGCAAGTATCAAACCACCAAGTTTTGCCCTGGCGATGTTTTGCTTCGCCGACAATTCAAGATCATTCTTAGAATTTGAACCCACACTCTGTGTGATCTGTCCGTGCTTACCACTGAGATTTTATTGCTTATAAATGTATGCTCCATAATTTTCAGACTAATATCATGATGGATTACAAAGACACTTGCTAACACAGACTCTCGCACTCAGCCTCTAACTCTCTCTCTCTCTAGCTCTTTCTTTGTCTCACGCACACATACACTCATTAACACGTATACACACAGGGCATGCGCACATAACACATATTCACTGATTTTATGATTCTATCATTATTGATGCCTATCTGTTACAGATGTACGTAAATAATCTAATGTAAACGCATGTCAATATAAAAAACCAATCTACAACAAACCTATGACTTTTATCTATGTAACCTATGTCTTTGCAAAATAAATAATTTGAATTTAAATCTGTATCTATACCAATAACAATTCAAGAAAATTATGTTAAAAACGTTATGAATATAAATGTATAGATGGAATAAAAAATCGGTGTGTGTTAGTGTCTTGGACACGGCCGTGTGTACGTGAATACGTGTACATTTTTGAACACAAAGAAGTCTTCATTATATTTTATATATTCATTATTGTATAAAATATAATTATTTTAGTATATATTTCTTGTTAAAAGTCTACACGCAACGCAAGAAATTATTATATCTATAGAATGATGAAATTACATTTTGGATGTACATGATAGATATAAAATATCGTAGGACTTTACACACAGTGCCATCTGACTCCAAACTAAGCAAAGCCTGTACTATTGAAGTCAGATTACTGATAGAATACTCAAATCTTTTTTTTTTTGTAAATACATACTTATTATATATACAGAACACCAACAACACGACACCAAAATATATTCCCCAATTTTGTAATCATCAGTTTTCTGAATTGCCTCCAATTTATGGAATCATATTGAAAGATGTTTTCACGTCAAAAATAAAAAATAATTATTATGAAAGATTATTTTGTTCAATTTTTCCTGTCTTTTTATCGACTTCTTTCATTTTTAATTTAATTTAATTAGGTGATTTTCTTGCTTTGTATACGTCAATTTATAAAACAAGCATTTTCCTTGCAACACTCTTTGGTAGGTACGAGTATCGATTGATCGTCAAGTAATAAATAATCGACTATTATGGTTATTCAACCCAACTTGAACTATAACTATTTTTATTCATATAATTTTCAGTGTTTTGTTACACAAAAAAGTTAAGAGCCTCTGATCTAGACTAAATTAAACTCTAGACTAACTTCAGCTTTGCATTAAATCTAGCTCTCTGTAAACGACGGGAGTGTGTGGGTGAACGATTACGGATATTGGATTTAATATTCATCGAGAATTCTAGATTCATATTCAACAGATTTTAATATTATGATAAAAAGTAACCGTTCTGCTTGTGGAGAATAAAATTTACGTAGTATGAACTTCTTTTTATTAATTTTCTCAAAGAGTCAAAGCACGCGCGTGCACCGCTAGGTTGTGTTGTACTCTGCTTTGACTCCTTGAAGAAGGCCATCAGATGCAGCCGAAACTATAGACGGAGTATCCGACGTAATTAAACGTGAGTAACTCTTTATAAGTAAAACAAATACATATATTGTGAAAACTCCACGTCAGTTTCCATAGTAAACTATAACTTAACTTTTAAAAGTAATGAGACGAACAATATGCCTTTTTGATGGTTAGAGATAACGCATATCCATCCATGAACATTGAATATTGATGCAATGGTCATGGATATGACAGAAGTTTGTGTTGCAAAACAAAGTCCGGGGCATCGCTGCTTTGGCGCTCATTACTTTAAGATTTTCGATTTCTTTTTAGGTCGAGGTTAGTCTAAACAGCCCAGTAATATCGCTAGCTACAAACCGGGACACAGTTATGTTTACACACTACTGCTTGGCAGTGGAATATCTAGTACTGCGGTGGTACCTACCGCAGTAGGTACTATGTAGATATATTTTATTTTTAGTTTATTTTTGCAGAATTCAAATTTATCAATGAATGTATTTGCACACCGTAATGGTTAGCAATAGTCGCAAACTATTATATTTAAGACCTTTTAAACTGTTGACATGCAAATAAAACCTTTGTCTTTAGACGACTTCCTGCTAAGGAAATCTACCACCTAGTAAACAATGGTACTAAGAAAGCGAGCTACGCGGAAGCTGGCAATTTTAAATCTGGAAATAAAAACACAACAAACATACCTAATGAATTCCCAAGAAACCCCCTTCTGTAGACGTGATAACAGCAACATTATTTTACGTTAATAATATCATTGATATTCATGGAACCCGGGCTGGTAATCAGCTTCTTTCACGCTCAGTACTTGTCGAGTAAACAAACTCGTATATAATACGCAGATGGAACCCTGCATACGATTTGTTCAGGACCGAATATGTATTTTGAATACGATTGAATTCATTTAGCCTATATTCCTGAGGAATTGTGATTAGAATTACGCCGTGATGGTTTTATTGATGTTTCTTTACTCTACTTTTAATATTTATCAAGATATGTTATTCAAGGTTGTGTCATTTGTAATTATATTACTTACTAATACATAATATCTTGAACTAATTTGACTTTTTTTTTAATTTAGATTTTTGTCAAATTATATTTTTAAGTTTAAGTCAAATTAGTTCTAGATGTTAAGTAAGATTAGATTTTTAATTAATAAGTTGTTGTCAAATTAGTTAAATTTAAGTCCTCATCACTGTTGTAACTGGAACGACTGTTAAGCGGATATAAACTTAATATATACCTTGAATATTCAAAATGAACTTCCGCAAAGTAACGCCTAAATCAATCAATTAGTAGCCTATGTGTTAATCCAGGGTCTCTGTTACATCCATACCAAATTTCATCCAAATCCGTTCAGTAGTTTTTGCGTCAAGTTAAACAAAATCAAGGAAAAAATAACTGAAACATCGACAACAAAAAACCTCCTCTATTTAAATCACCTTAATTCAATTTAATCTGAAGAAGAAAGCCACATTATCTCGGCCCACTTTTACCCGGATACTTTAAAATAATGGCACCTTTACACGGAATAAGTAATTCTATAACGTCGCACATAAAGCTGGGGACCGTGGGGAGTAACGCGAGACAGTGAGCCAGGGGAGCAAAAATGTAAATTAGCTGCTTTATTCGAGAGCGAAAGATGGAGCTCGCACACCAGATCTGGAGTCCACGACACAGGTCACCTTAGTCTGGGATCCAGGGCATAGTTTTGTTACATTATTTTACTTGGTATTTATTATTTTATTTTTCACCGTATTTTCAGTTTTCCTGTTTTTCGGTACTTTTTAAAAATGTACCGAAAAACAGAACGGTACTGTACGGTACGGTTTCGGTACTGTTTTCTGACCAATATTTTTTATTTATTTATTAGATAGATTTTTTTTGCATATAATATATGTGCCGTGTTAAAGTTGTATACGGTGATAGTTTAATAAGCATGCCATTTTTAATATTTTTTTGTTATTTAGGTAGATTTAGTTAAAGAAACCGCATGATTTTGCATCTTTTTGTTTGTATATTTTTCTACTATATGACTTAGGTATATAAAATTGCATTCATTTGTTATGCCATATGAATAAAAAAATTTTTTTTTGTAAATTTGCCTGATCGTTTCCTTCAACAAAACTATATCAAACCGTAACCGTAACCGTACTGGAGCAGTAGTTTTAATTCAGTTTGCCTGCATTCAGCTAACACTCTAGTCATGACAAACAACCACATACAAAACAATTTAAGTGTTCTTACGACTAGAGTGAAAAGATTTCTTCTTGATCAACGTGCTCCATTATCTATTTAATTAAATGAACTATTTTTTTTTTTTTTTTTTTTTATTATTATTATACGCTCCACAGACGCTGGGGTCCGTGACCTTTGTCAACTTTAGTTACAAATTATTATTTTTTTAATTTGTAATGAACTATTATTACGTTTCAATAATTAATTTTAATGGGTAAGGAATTACTCCTGCTCATGATATGTTGTAACTACTTCATAATCGAGAATATAAACTGTGATTGCACTAAGCACTTTTATAGGCATTGTCCTTAACGTTGTTGATTTTCACAAGCAATAAGACAAGAATTTTAGTCAAATCCATAATCTTAAATTCTGTGCTCATGTGTATTGACATTTTACGAAAGCGAAAACCTCGGTTTTAATTAATAACTCTTCAATATCACTTGGTGAAATATCGAAAGTTGTTTACAAACAACCTTTGGAGTTTGAGAGGGTCGTCTCATTTCTAAAGTAATAAAACAACACCTTTTTCTTAATATACAGTCATACGACAGTATCTCATTGTGGGGCAAAATAAAAATTTCTATTACAATGTTATATAGCGGTGATAGCTCAGGGTTAGTGCGGTCGATTAACATGCTGGTAGACGTGGGTTCAAATCCTAGCTTGAGCTGCTGGTCAAAGAAAACATCGTGAGGAAACCAACGCATAAGTGGGGTACTTTTTAGTAATGGGCTGGCCACCAAGCACCTAGTGTTTCTTTCTGCTCCGGCAGCCTCACTTCAGAGCCGGTTCTATTCCAGGCTAGGCGTGTTTACCATTTTCGATCAAATCGTCACTTTACATTAGGTGGGATGTAGTAAAACACCTGTCTAGTCAACCATAAAAACCTTTTTTTTCAAATATGAAACCCTTACCTATATATAAATAAAAATGCAAGAGATTTTTTAATCAAATCGAATCAAACGACATGATGCAGTAAAGTGAATATTTGTATTTAGAAATGACTGAAAAATTATTTATGACGATAATGATGAACTACGACGAGAATAAAAAGAAGAAATTAAAAGAGTTATAGTTTTGTACTCGTATAAAGTTAAAAACCAGCAAGATTGTAATCTTGTAAAATGTTATTTGCCCCGGAGATACGTAACTGTCGATATAAAAATGTATCGGTCCTCTTTCGAAGTATTTGTTGATACAACAATAAATAAAGGTGAGGGTGTCGTTTTAAACTGAAAAGTTGTATTTTGTGAGGCGAAGTTTTCAAAAGCTGGTACTTAGCGATAACGAAGTTACGTTGTTTCACTTGTGGGACCATTTTTGATGTGTCTGCCGAGCAAGTTTGGTTTACTGCCGTGATGAATATTGTGACCGGAGCAGCCAGTTTTATTTTGTAGGGTTGGGCGACATTAAAAACTTTGTATTTGAATTGTTTACGCTTTTATGTCACTTTGTGAATTAATTGATTAGGCGTTATTCGTGCTATGTAGATTTTTTAACTGTTTTTTTTATTGTATATTATAAATATGTACTCGTATTTACCTATACGTACCTATGTATTTACAACAAAAAAAAGTTTATAGGTATTCTATCAGTTATCTGACTTCCATAGTACAAGCTTTACTTAGTTAAGTGTCAGATGGCGCTGTGGAAATGTCCTATGATATTTATTGATTTTCATTTATTATTTTGATTTTGCTCGTAGATTTTTTTCATTGGCTAGGTATGTTTAACTTTAACTCATCTAATGTTAAACGACGGTTTGGTCGATGGTCGTAAATAAAATGATAAAACGTACGAAGAATTGAAACTAGCTTTCAACTGGAGTTGCTGAAACACACAGTAAGATGCTTGAGCGTCGTTTTCTAACATGAGAGTCCACTTGACGAGTTGCCAAATGTGTTAAATTATTAAAAAGTGCAATAATAATTGATTATTATATACAGCGATGTTAGCTCAGTGGTTTACGCGGATAGATCACATGCCGGCAAGAGTTCTAATTCCAATAATAAGCTAGACTGTTTGTGAAATAAAACATCGTAAAGATACCATAAAAATGGTAGTAGGGCTTTTTCTAATACTCAGCTGACTAGCTACCACCCTCAAGTTGTGTTCTGGCAGCCTAACTTGAGACCCAGTTTCATTCCAGGCTAGTTGTATTTACCATCTTCGACCACATCATATTTACATTAAAACAAGTATACATTAAAACTTTACAAACACCCCCGACAGGTGTATAGTATTTTACGAGTCGAGCCCTTTCATTTGATACCGATATTGAGAGAATTCTGAAAAAAATTGTAATCCGCCATTTTCTGGCGGTGGCCATTTTGAATCGATTTTCATTAAACATAGCTAATAACACTCCCGATTAATTCACCTTTCAAACAAAAAAACAAAATCAAAATCGGTTCATCTGTTCGGGAGCTAAGATGCCGTATGGCACACACACACACACACAAACATATACGAAAACAGAAAGAGAGACACGCCAAACTTATAGCACCCTGTCGTTTTTGCCTCAGAGGTTAAAAATTAAATGAGACATTTAAAACTGTAAACTAAAGTTAAAAAATAAACAGTCATGAATCAAGTCTCGAGAACGGAAATCACATCTCTTCTAACCGGTTCAATCAATTAACCAAAGCTAAGATTAAACACTAAGCAAGACCGGGCTTCCCGAAGGGGACCGACCTGCCCGGGTCTCCCGCTAAACCTTTGATCCAAGAACCTGACATTTAATTTTGTCCCTCATGGGGTTACGATCCAATCATACCTAGTTCGTACGCAATTGTTTTAGGACAGAATTAGGTCAAAATTGTGATATTGTGTAGTGACACAAACATGTGTGGCGCAATCAGATTTGAATGGCTATTTCGATTATAGAACTAAAATACACTAGGTATATTCAATTGGTTGGTTTCCTTATATATTGTAGCAAGTCTTATTATTATTGACTTGCTAAAAGTCAGTCATCTGGTATTAGTGTTTTTTAAATATTGTAGGACTTTACACACAGCGCCATCTAACCCCAAACTATGCAAAGCTTGTGCTATGGAAGACAGATAACTGATAGAATACTTAAATCGTTTTTTTTTTGTAAATACATACTTACAATACATACAGTACATCCAGGCACAGAACAAACATTTGACTATGGCTCTTGGAGCAGACATACTTCCAATGAACCAACAGGGCTGTCGATGTGTGATGTTTAGTAGGAATACCCTGGCTGCAGCAACATCTGCAGATAAGGTTACTAATATAATTGTAGTAGCTGCGCCCCGCGGTATTGCCCGCTACATTTTTTCGGGATAAAAAATAACCTATGTTTTGATCCAGAATGTCAACTACCTCCAAATTTACCAAATTTCATCTAAATTAGTTTAGTCGTTTGAGCGTGTAGAAGTAACAAACACACTCACAAGCTTTCGCCTTTATAATATTAGTGTGATTTTTAAATGGAGCAATAAAGTTACTTGCATATTAATTTGTGTTTTTGCTATTTTTTAATTTACTAGTAAAATTCCCGGTACATCTTACCCGGGGCGGTAACGTTCTTTGTTCAGAATCGCATTCGCGACTATATAAATCTCATACGAGTTATCACGAAAATTAAAAAATAATCATTAGCAGTTAGCTGCAGGACAGGCGACTCTTACCATCAGGAAAACGTATCGTTCGTCTCATTACTTTTACATTAAGGTGGTACGATTTCCATACAAATCAATTTTTGCCATTTATGGATAAATGGAGCATAATTTTACATTGAAATCATAGCAACTGGCATTTACTTTGGTCTTTATTTGCGGTAAATCACAATTGCTTGAATAAAACAGTAGATTATTAGCTATTAGATGGCTCTCGTTAGCTATCATTGTTTGTATTAATTCTCTTATTTTGTTTTCCTTTTTTTTACTGTGATAGGTGACTCAGTAATATTGTATCAAAGTCATGTATGTAAAATTTATTCATGCAACGTGCTCGGTGCCCCTTTGTGTTGCTAATTCCATTTTATTCTTTCTGCTCCCTTGTCATTAACCTCGACTTTTTAATTTATAAATATACCAGCGACGTGATCTCGTCTCAACTTTTTCCCCTTGATTTTTACTTGTTTATATTTTTAATGTGCAATAAACATTCGTTTCTATGTATTGACTACCCTGTTGGCTCATTTGACGGAGTATCTGCTTCAAGAGCTGTAGAGCGTCGATTCGATTTCCTTCAGATATGACGATAAATGTTTCAAAGTAATGAGCGCCAAAGTAGTGATGCCCTGGACTTTGTTTTGTTACTCAAAGTTCTGTGTTTCGCTGCAATGGTCATGGACAGGCTTTATCTCTTACTATCAGGAGAGCGTCTCATTCGTCTCATTACTCTTTACATTAAAAAAAAAAAACTGTGTCTGGGTATTTACTATAACTATGTTAAAAAAAAAGCTTTGCTTAGTTTGAGACTAGATAGCGCTATGTGAAATGTCCGACGATACTTATTTATTCTAATATTTCTAAATGTTTTGAGTGATTTATTCATTATTTTTATGCAAACTGTTAGTTTGACCATTTCAACTGTTTCTTATTTATTGTAATTGTCTATGTACCTGGCTGTAAGTTTTTCTTTGATTTTAAAATAAAATAAAAATTATTTATTTTTTTGATAAATGTATACAATCAAATACCAGTACAGTCTTAACGTCAAATTTTCAGAACATACCCGTAGTACTTCGAGGTTTTGCTTGTCGTGACCATGAAATCCATTATTTTTTTAGCACTTGATATCTGATAGAGTGCAATACAAATAACTTTTGTTACAACAAAAGTCTTTTGTCCGGAAAACAGTCTATAGAGAGACCGTAAAAGCGACAAACTTGGAAGAAAACGTTGTCGATTTCACCTGAGTTCTTGCAAGAATAATAAAAGTCACACGCAGTCTTAAAATAGAAGCTTAAGATAAAAAAGTCTTGTTTAAAAATAAAAAAGTCATGTGAGTGTCGAGTAAAACCTAATGAAATAAAACTCAATTTAATATTTATTTTCTTTACCATCTACCAGCAGGAGGGAGGGAGGGTGGGAGGGTGGCTAGGTAGCCTTGTGTCTAGAGTAATTAGGTGACAAATCATCACTTGGCGATATAACGGCGGCGACACGCCTATTTGTAATAAAAAAATATATCTAAGAAACGTCAAAATGTTTTGATTCACTAGAAGCCGTTCGAAGTTTAGACAGAAACGCGGATGAGTCGTGTCGCCGCATTATAATTATCATTTTCCAAAACTTGTGTTTTCTCGAATGTTTATCTATAAAAAATAATTGTGTATTGTTTATAAAGTGCCTATTCCACGTTCCCATCAAGACTCCCAACTATCAGTTCATGTTTTATTATGAAAACTGACATGGTTTTGATACATCTTTGTTTTACTCATGCGGAATTACTCACGTTTAATTGTACCGGATTCCCGTCTGTAGTTTCGAACACATCCGGTGGCCTTCATCATGGATACAAAGCCGAGAACAACGCGCGCTCGGTCTTGACTTGCTTCGCGCATGAACGTTACGTCACGTTTAAATTTAAGTTATCCCGCATAAGTAAAACAAAAATGTATCTGTTCATAATACACATATTCAAAAGTTATAGCTACCACAAACATCAACAAAAACCAATTACAAATTCAATACTGGTCCTCTAGAGACAGCGTCGACACCCGACGGGCCGACGCGATGCCACGACAGCCGTCATGTCGTGTCGCATGTCAACAGAACTGTCGTCCGCAGTTTGCGATAAAACAACTTTGATGTCCGCGACGCAACCGGAATAACGCTATATCTGAAAAATTATGTTTGTTCCTTTTTGTTGGGAGTTTTGAGTGGCATGTCGCGATGGTAAGCTGAAGTGGCAGACGTTTGTCCTTCAGGTTGTTTTGAAAAAAATAATAGTTGACACAACAACGGGGTTATGAGCTTGGGTTTACTAAACTGAAAGAAGATCAGAGTAGGTATTCATAATTTAAACTTATTTACAAATACTTTAATATAGTAAGTAAATATATGGCACAACTTTATAATCGTGAAAATAGTCACACGTCTTGAGGATGCCTCGTGTGGAGGCAAAACACGTGTTGGCAACTGGTTACTGCAGCGAGAAGATAATATAAGTACTGGTCGTTATTTTGATTAGATTTTACTCATAATTGTGAATATATTTTACAATAGGTACAACTTAAAAGTTGCGAAAAATGCCGCTGTTAAGTGTCTGGTGCAATCTTTTTGCGATTCCTTAAGTATGCCCATATTGTAAAGTTATTTAATAATTTATTTAATTATATTACACAAAACAGGATACAGTTACAATAATGAATAGATGTAAACTATAACGTACGTAGGTACATAATTACGTAATTACAATGACTTATTTTCGGTTTTAGTGATAACATAAATTAGTATGATTAATTAGTAAGAATATATTCCACTAGAAATCTAGCAATCTCAATTTACATTTTCTAGTTAGTACCTACAACTAAATTAATCCTAAAAAATCTTATATTTGTTCACTAACAAAAAGCGTAAAACAGACAAAAGGGGCAAAACGACAGAAAACGCAATAAGTGGCCAGCAGACAAAGTTTCATTTTAACATCGTTACTTCGAGTTTGCCAATAACAGACCACTGGGGATCAGAGCCGAATCCAGGACTGTACGTAAATTGTACACTTTTTCATTAAAATAAATATCATAGGACATTACACACAGCGCCCTCTGACACCAAACTAGGCAAAGCTTGTGCTATGGAAGACAGATAACTGATAGAATACTTAAATATATATATATATATTTTTTGTAAATACATACAAAGGTAACGTACAAGGTAAGGTACATTAAAAGGTACTTCTTCTTCTCGAATCGATAAATCGTGTTTCTAATTTATCTTGCAAGCAAAATAACACTCTAATTTATTGCCATACCTACTGCCCAATTTATTAATTTATTAGTGTTTGTGCTTTTTGAGCTGTGACTAACTTCACACATAGATGTTTGTGCTGTATTTGAGTGTTCTAAGTTTATCATATTGTATTCGTTAGTATTTATTAGATCATTAATTTGCTTCAGGTCACAGAAGAATTGGTTTCTTCTAAGTAAGCGTGCTCTATGGCAGCTCGATTCTTTACTTAACATTTGGCGACTAGATAGTCAAACGCAAGTCTATTTAATATTATTTTTAGAAATTCGCGATGAAAAAAATTTAGCAAATATATTGTTTTTAAATTTAAGTATTTTTTGTTAGTAACGATTCTAACTCCATCACTCACATTAAAACCGCCTAGTTGCTCATAAAACATAGAAACTAGACGCAGTTTAAGATTTGCACGAAACAGTGACATTTATTTATTAAACAAAATAATAAAAAAAAAACTTTAATTAATACTATTTACAAAATTTATACAAAAAACTTAATCTCCGTCAAAGTCCGTCAGAGGAGGGATATGTGGCCAGAATGCTGGCAGCATTGCCACGCTGGATGGCAATGCTTAGCTTTTGACCAAAGTAAATACCAGAATTCTGGTCACCTGAAGCCTCCTCCTAGTTGCTTAGAAGTTACAATGGAATTAAAAAATAAACAACATGAACATGTAAAATAAAATACCCGATCATTGGACTATCAAGTTAATAAAATATGTCTTCGACATCAATGCATATTTTAATTGATAATTCTTACAAAAATTTGAGTGCGTCATAAAGATGAACTCCTAGATCACCCTAGATCCGCCCGTTGGAAAAGCACTAAAGAATGCAACATTGCAAGAAATAACAAACTTATTTAAGTTCGTAAGATTCTTTACTTCAAGTATTTTGAAGGAAAAAGATTGGTTGTTCTTTACAAAATCTGTTGGAATGTCATATTTGAATGAAATTATTACAATTTATTTTTTTAGCTTTTCTTATTAATTTTATCACAGAAGTAATTACTATTATATTATCAAGAAAGGATCGGAACTTTCTGGTCGAAGATTTTTTTTTTTTTAAGATGAATAGAGTAATAACCGATCAAACGAGTCCGTTGATGTTATTGAAATTAGGCATAAATACAGATCTGAAAAATCATTTAGTCAATAAAATCAAATAGTTAATAATTAAATAGGCATAGGTAAAATTAATGAGTATAGCCATTGACAATTTCATTTTTATTCATTAATATTAAAGTAGGCTATCTCATTTACACACGCAATTTTGTACGTCAGCGAAAAGTTGACAAAACATTTTAAGTAAATCCAGCGTTTATACGTAATGTCCTACACAAAGTATTAAGTCCCTATGGCAAAAGTTTTCGGGCTCAACATTGCTTATTAATAAATAAACTAAACAAATCTAAATTAAGAAAAAGATTCAAAGCTAAAGCAAGGTCAAAGTAACAACAATAACTACAAAGAAAGTTCAAAACAAAACAAACACACTATAAATAAACATAGCATACCAATTACGAACTTAACTCACCCGTGTAGTGCAAACAAATGTTTACAAAGTTAAATATAACGTTAATAAGCGGGACAACTTTGGATTCCGATAGCAAATTAATTAGGAAATGTTTTCCTTCTTTTGCGATGAAAAAGAAAACAAACTAAATTTTTAATTAACTCTTTTAGGGTCGAAGCAGACTAGAGACTTTTTTAGTAGCGATCGGCGATTAAGTCGCTATTCAGAATGATGAGGTCGCATTCGATTATACGTGGTTAGGTCGTAAGCCAACGATAATTAAGTCTCTTTTTGGATGCTCGATGCGGTGATTGAATGCTAAATTTACACACATATTCAAAATCTAGTAGTAACAACTGAAACCGACAGCGAAGCACAGATAAGTCACAGAATATGTAGGTCAGTAAGTATGTAGTCCAAATGCTTGAGACTAATATAGTTCTATTAAAACCATTAAAAGCAATTCTAAATACATTGTTTTATAGACAATACCAACATTAGGTACATGTCATATTCCAATGTATGTTGTCGTCGCTCTAGCTATGACAGAATTGCTAAGCGCAATTTAGAAACTGTGGTCGATCGCAGCAAGTTGACAAAACTTTCGATCGCCAGTACTAAAAGTTAAAAGTCTGTTTTAATCCTTAGGACCAAAGCAAAAAAAGTAAAGTATTTTCAGTTGCTTTACCGTTGCAATCTGTCAAATAACTTTCTTGCTGTTTATTTACGGGTTTATCCATAAAATCGTAGGTTTTAAATTCTGGCTGAGTTTGTCGAATTTATTTACGAGACACTGATTTGTTTTGATCTACTAAAATGAGACTGAGAAGTGTTTTAATTTTATGCAGATAAAAACAAATCAAAACAAAAGGGCAATCATTATTATTATCAAAGGAAACTTTAACGTGAAAACTGGATAAAAAGCTTTAAGTCATTAACTAATGCTAAAAACATATTTGAAATAGATAAACAATTGCTTTCATTTCAAACGATGACAATAATTTGAAGAGGAAATTTACGGATATTCCGACCTAGAGTTTTTACATTTCAATGGAGTTCAATCCGTTCAAAGGCTTTGTCTAATTTGAAAATTCACATTGCATTTATGTTTGGGAAGAACGAACAAGTTAATAAAAAACATTTTCATTTGCGCTGAGTATTTTTTTTTTATAAATAGGTTTTTTTTGCATATCGGGCTTCGGTCTTTTTGCAGCCCGACGCAGATTGTTTTAGAAAGGGTGTCTATAACATTTCTCGTCGATGTCAAAGCTTGAGACAACACCGCTAATGTAAAAGATTTCCTCTAGCACGTGTGCTCGATACTTTCTTTTTTACTGTTAATAAAATTGTGTGTTGTGGTATGGCTAAAGATGGTCAAAGCACCTGGGCTGAAATGGAAACTGCATTACAAACGTTACTGTGTTCATCTCTTACCATTAGGAGAGCGTATCATTTGTATCATTACTTTTACATTAAAAAAAACTGCCGGAACGCACCTCCAGGTGCTTGGCGGCAGATTTTCAGGTTGAGGTTGGTAACTAGCCAGCCGAGTGCTGAAAAGCACCCTGCCGCCATGTTATGGTTTCCTCACGATGTTTTCTTTCACTGGTAGCTCAACTCATTATTGAGATTTGAACCCATCCTTTTGGCGTGTGATCCGACCGCGCTAATCACTAAGCTATTGTCGGTTGTGGCTCGTCACATCGCCGCCCTTTTTATAAAAACAAGATTAGATCAAACTTCAATAATCCTAGAATATCTATGAATACTTGAGTTGTAACATGCAATTTGCATCAATCAAGCCGATAAACAGAATGCGCTCGCTAGAGTCTCAGATGAAGGCATTCGAATGATGGACGATTCGTAGCTCGTGCCAGACGATCGATTATGTTTGGGGTTGGTTTACAGGCTTACTACAGACCTGCGTAGGTGGCACCAGAAATAGATTCTGATATTTTGCAGGCAATTGCAGAATAGCAAGACTTTACAGTACTTAAGGAATATTTACTTTTCATGATATTTTAAGAAGTGGATTTAAACTTTAACTATTTTAAATTAACTTTAACTATTTAGACGTATCGGAGCTTAAATATGCGTTTCTTATTTTTGAAGAATTCTCTTATTTTGGTAGATCTCCTTAGCAGGAGGTCGTCTAGGTAGTTATCACAGCAGTACCAGTTATTCTGTTGCTAAGCAGCAGTGTATAAACATTACTGTGTTCCGGTTTGAAGAGCACTGCAGCTAGCGAAATTACTGGGTTGTTGAAACTAACCATCGAAAGTCTCAAAGTAATGAGCTCCAAAGCAGTGATGCCCTGGACTTGGTTTTGTTACTCAAAGTTCTGTGTATCGCTGCAATGGTCACGGACAGGCGTTATCTCTTACTATCAGGAGAGCGTGTTAGCCAAGTGTTTGAATACAACTCACCTGACATTAAAGTAATGTTATTATTTCATGATGTTAATTAAGTGTTGTGGTAAAAAATTATGAAATTAATGTAATTATTTCATGACCCCAAAAAGGAGTTTAATGTTTTCAGGGTTCATGTATGTATGTGAGTTTCTTTATTCCACAATAATTTGTATATGCCTGCTCAGGTTTTGATGTAATTATATATAAGGTATCGTTACAATTCTGAGATCATCCCGAGTGTCGCTGGCTATTTTTATAACATTGTCGTATTTTTTGTTGCTTGCTTCATCTTAGATTACATCCTGCTTAACATCAGGTCATAGACAGGCGTTACCTCTCCCAGCAGAGCGCTCTATTCATCCCATTTTTACTCTTCTTGTTCTTCTTCCTTCCCTGTTCCCACGTTGGATGGGGTTGGGTCAACCATCCCATCCCGTTATTAATAACCATAAAAAAATCTTCGAATTCTGCAAGTTTTGTTTTAGTACTTATTCAGACACGCAATACTGTAAGTTGTAAGAAGTTCTCGTTAGGCTTAACTTTATTGTTTCTTCCTCAGATCCAAGGCAAGCCCATCATCCAGCAGACGATCCTGCCCAGTCCCGTGGTCTCGATAGAGGTTCCTCAGGACCGGGATGAGAACAGCAATATAATTTTCAGCCCGTGGAAAGCATTCGGGCCTTTTGTTGATACTATACAGGTACCTCATCAAATTGCGACATGATTATGTATGTTAAAAAAAATTATGAATATTTTTTTTATCTTTGACACACGAAATGTTTGACCACAGCTCACCTCATCACATGTTAAGTGATGGTGTGGTCAAAGACGGTAAAGCACACCTAGCCTGAAATGAAACTGGCTCTCAAGTGAAGCTACCGGAACACACAAAAAAAGAAGAGAATGATGAGGGGAAAAAACGCATTTGGTCAATATTGCCAAACTAGCCGATCAATATAACAGCAAATTGCATTAGCTAATGAACTGCTTGACAACGTCCAAAGTTCCATTCCAGGCTAGATGTGCTTTACCATCTTCGACCACACCTTCACTTAACATCAGGTGAGCTGTGGTCAAACACCTAGCCTGTCAATCATAAAAAAAAATATCCCGATTTGTGTAGTGGGAAGTACAAAAAAAAGAACACACCGTTAAGTGCTTGGCGGTAGAATTTCAACTTGAAAGTGGTAGCTAGCCAGCCGAGTACTAGAAAATACTCTACCACCATGCTATGGTTTCCTCACAATGTTTTTCCTTCACCCACAGCTCAAACTCATAGTTGGGGGTTGAATCCACGTGTGAACCGACCGCGCTAACCACTGAACTAACATCGCTACAAAGTCTTAATATAAATTCATTATTTTATTTTATTTCATTATTCAATTAAATAATAATATAACTTTTTCACGTTCACATCGCAAAATTTCATTTAAATGTAAATTCATAAAATAATCTCGAAAAGCGACATCGTTTCTTAGTTAATATTTCAAAAATTCGAATGAAACTGTTTGACTCTATTTTTTTTCTGCAAAGCGGCAAACAGGGTAATGTGTTGCCCAAGTGGGTGTTTCTAGACTCTATTGACAATCTGGGCGAGTTGAAGTTGCGAATGAACGCAAGTGCGTGTGTGTACGCTTTCGTGTGTGGGAGTGAGTGTGTGTTAATATTATTGGAAGTGAGGACGATTACGTACTAAGTTACGAGAAGTCTTTTCATTTACATTTTTAGAGAATTCTCCTTAATTTCATAGAAGTCATTCGAAACAATATTTTTAGTGAGCTATGATGAAATAAACCATTAAAAAGTGAGTGCTGAGTAGTCAATCCTAATGTCAGAGTAAATCGATGGAGTGAGTACGTATGACGTCCGAATACCTCTTGTTGTTATGGAATGATCAACCATTTCACAATATTCAATTTACGTATTATCAACTATAAAAGAAACGTATGTGTGTATGCAAAGTGACATAGCGCCTCTGGTGGGAGTACATTGAAACTATTGTCTTGATATTTAACTTTTATATTACGTTCTACGTATGTAATTCCCAAAACAATATGCTAGAGCCGCAGAATCGATAAATTAAAGTACAATTTTTGTATCCATGGAAAGTTTTTAAAATTTCATTAGTTCCGTTTTAAATGCTACTTCCGTCTCCTAAACTGTCTGGACCGTCTTTTTAGAAAAGTTAAATTCCAAGGCACAACTCGACTTAAAATTGAACATGCTCTGTATTTCCACATCAAAATTTCCGTACATGTTGCCAACAACAAAATTATCCAAACACATCGGCAAGGCAAAATCATCGGCATCGAAACACGTCGCGTAACCGCGCGCTCGTTAATCAACGCCAAAAACCAATTAGAGAATGATATTGTTCTTGGAATATTGATCTTGGGCTTTGAAGAGATTGAGTGAGACGGATTGGGGAGATATTTTTTGGCTAGGCTAATGGAACTAGTAATTTAATTTAAGAAAATTTATCGGTTTAAATTTCGAATTTTTTTAAACAGTTTGTAGCATGACGTTGGTCAACAATTGAGTGTAAAATTTCAAGGACATGGCACGTCAAGTCACGTTTAGTTTTATGAGAGAGAAGAAAAATATAAGGTAGAGAGAGGGAGAGCAAGAGGGCTATTTATTTAGCTTTTATAGTAATGGTAAACACTAAAAATAGATGAATGGGTTTCTAATGATTCATTATGATAATGGTATTAAAAACAAAATTACTTATTTTTAAACGATAAAGATAATAATAATAATAAATATTGTGACTTTTTTGTAATGGCAACCGATGTTTGAGGTACCTACACCAAATATCATGGTTCAATATTAACAATTTTGTCAACTATCTTATAATTGTGGTGACATTTATCTTTGCTATATTTCGCCATATTTGTCTCTGTTAGTGATGCTACAACGTTCAACTTGTTGGTGTTTATTCAATAAAATATTTTTTTCTAGGATGGTGAGCTTCTGCCGAGTCAAGACTCAGTAGTTCTTCCTACGCCAAGACACCAGGACAGTGTGTTGGAAGAGGATGCGACTGATCCAATGCCAACAGCTGAGACGTCTAATAAGGTTCGCATATTTATAATAAGATTCCTAACCGTACTTTAAAACCTTATCTTACCATAACCAATATATAACTATTACAGAACCATAGTTTTAAAAACATAAAAGTTTGTTGTTGAAGCTATGGCTATAAAAAAATTAACAAATATATTTGTCCAAGGTCATTAGTGACTAGCGATTTCTGAAGGTCAATTTATGTTTAGTATCACACATATTTTTTCTTTTATGACTTGACTTGGTTGAATTTCGTGAACAATAATCACGTAGGTATTTCATAAATGTTCTAAGAGTAATGGAACGTTTTTTATAAACATCTAAATTGTATTCTTGCGAATTTAAAAATCATTTATAACAAGCTAGCGATTTCTAAAGGTCAATTTTTTTTTATGACTTGACTGATTTCGTGAATTGTTCACGAATCACGTACTTAATTCCTACATTTTCTAAGAGTAATGGACCGTTATTTTATAAACACCTAAATTGTATTTTCACGAATTTCAACATTCATAAAATTGTGTAATATGCTGTACAAAATGTTCTATTGTCTAATTTACTCTACCTTACCTAAGAAATAAACAATTCAACAAAACTAACTGTGCTTGTTTCAAAATCGTTATGTATTTTTTCTAGGTGGCGTCAATAAGCCAACTTTCTTTCATGGTGCGTCCAGACAGCTTCGAGCGCGGCCAGTTAAGGCTGACCTGCATCTCGTCTGTCCACTCAGTGTACAGTGAACAAGCTGAGCTGGTCATCAATGAAGAGAGACCGCAGATAGCCTCAGTGCTCGGCACCAGAGACCAGGCTTCAGGTATGCTTCACTTTGAAATTATCCAACGGTTGTGTACACATTCATCACGACCTGTGAGGAGTGGCGTATATAATTTATGTCGAATCTAAAACTTATAACATCTGTTAATTCTGCGACATATAAGATTAGCACACCACCACTTAAATAAGGCCTGAGATTCGATAGAGTGATACTAGCTATATCACTAGCAGTGTCTGTAAGCGAAAAGTTCAAGATCAGGCTTAAAGGTAGGCCAGACCAGGTCAGGTGTCCTGGGAGAGGCATATGTTCATTGGCATACATCATAATATCTTTCAGGCACTGCCCAATGTCCGCAACAAACTTCCTTGCCTCAAAGGCCTATTGACTTGCTGTCCGTTCCTTTGTTTTATTTCCGTTCGTCATCAAAAACTAAAATAAATATTTTCTAAATGTATGTACCATTGTACCTAACATATTATGCTCTCCGATTCCAGCACTGATTTAGGCAAATGATTGTATATAATACTAGGCCTTCATGCGTGATCCAGACAAATGACATTTAATTTTATATCATTTGCCTCTAACCACCAAGACCGACTAAAGAAGCCGTTGTGAAATCGAAGGCTGTAGATGATGATGATGATAAAATAACTTTACTAGTTCAATCGCTTCACACGCATTACTCACGCTTTGTGTTCCTCGCAATCGGAGTGATTTTCTATTTGAATGAAACGAAATAACGAATATTCCACGTGGTGCAGTTAACTGAGCTGTGAAGACTCGTGAACCATCCGTCGGTAAATGCGCAATCCCTGTTTAATACCCGCTTATGGTAAAACCGCACTACGAAATCGATGACGTAATGCAAAAAACGTGTTTAATTTACTTTTAACCCGACTACGGCGAAGGTAAAAATTAGGATTATCTGCAGTATGTAAATCCGACTCTATGTACCCATAACTACTAAACGGCTGAACCGATTTAAATAAACATTATGTCGTTATTTTTATTTTACTAGCACGAACGACACTGAATATATTAAAATGGCGGATTTTTTTTAGTCTGTATGTTTCATCTTGAATCGCATCGTTGCTTACCAAAAGGCAGGTTGGAAGTCATTTTCAATTTATATTTTACATTTAATTACATTGGATCATGGAGCTTGTGACAGTTGCCACGGATCTGAAGACTTCGCAGTGATTTCTGTGTGCTGGAATATTCTTAACACCGTAGAGGAGAACTCTGGTTAGAAAGGGCTTCAGAGTGTACTGCAAACTACCCGCTCCTACCCCCGCGGCCGTGCAACAACCACTGTTCTCACGTGCGAGGTGTGTGGCAGCCAAGATGAAGCCGCTTGCGCGTTGTACTCAGCTTTGTCTCCATGAAGAAGGCCACGGGATTATGGCCGAAACTATAGTTGGCGTATCCGATATAATTAAACGTGAGTAAACACGTATAGGTACGTAAAACATTGTGATTTCATGTGATCCAAATTGTACTTTATGCCTCGAAAATATTTTGGTTAAAAGCGTAAATTTTTGAGTACTACAATAAATATAGAACTTACTTAACTTTGCTACTTTTCTGGAAAACGCGAATAAAATCGCAGGGCTCAGTTGCTAGTCTAGAATGAAAATGCCGCTAATTTTTTTGCGCAGTGTATTCTAGTCGGGACTTGCCCTTAATAACAGTTTGAATTGATGATTTATCTCGCTGCGTCCCATTCGATTATAATTAACGTTATTTATATGACATTTCGTCGATTTTTATTGCGATGCAGTTTGATTGAGTGCTTTTAAAGGTGATGAAACTGTAATTGAATAAAGTAATAGCAGGTGGATTTATATAATTGATTAATTCAGGCGTCCAAGCGCTCGAAAAGTCAACACGTCCTGAGGATGCCTCGTGTAGAGGCGAAACACGTGTCGGCAAGTGGTTACTGCAGAGAGAGAAGGATTTTAAGACTTGTGGTTACTTTAATTAGATTTTTGTCAAATTATATTTTTAAGTATAATATGTTAAATTAGTTCTAGATATTAAGTAAGATTAGGTTTTTGATTAATAAGTTGTTGTCAAATTAGCTAAATTTAAGTCCTCATCACTGTTGTAACTGGAACGACTGTTAAGCGGAAATAAACTAAATATATACCTTAAATATTCAGGTGGACTTATTACTGGTACATTTTTTTTTACTATTTTTTTTTTTAATGGCTATTGCTGTTGCCGCAGATGGCCTCTACAGCGTCACCGGACTGTATTATTATTACTGGTACAGTCGGTTTTGATTGTTTTATTGACAGATTATTTTTGTTTTACTTATGTGGGATTACTAACGTTTTATTTTCTACACTGCACTGTCTTACCGCGTGCGTATTGTACTTAGCTTTGTCTCCATGATAAAGGCCACCGGCCGAACAATAGCAAAAGTTGACACTTTAGAATTCCCGTATACACTAAAAGCAACATTTCGATTGAAGTCAAACTTACAGCCAGTTCTGCGTGCTATCTTTCCCTTGTCCATTCCGATTCCAGCTTTGTGAGTTCGAAACGAGGCGGATCGCAAAGAATTTTTATTTCTTGATGTAAACACCGCTCCTGAACACGTAGAAAATACCTAGAAAGCAAACCAATCTCACTCTGCAATTCAAATATTTACTGCAGCCGACTTGCAGCGCGATTCCACGGTTCTTTTTCCGAAGAGGAAAATATAGAAAAATTTGGTAAACAAAATTAGGTTTGTGGTTTAGTTTGATCGATTAAATTGGCGGGAAGGGAAATTAGGATGTTAGGTTCTAAGTGTATGGAGTCATAGATTGACTAGGCTCTTAATGGTAAGAGATATTACCTACCTTTTTTCCAAAAGCTTGCGTTTGACCTCCGCGAAGAAGCGTTTCACGATGAAGCACGCTTGTCTAGTAGAAACCGATACACTCGCTACATGAACGCACCCAAAATTGTACTATCGTTGATTCAGGCAGAAAATTTCACTGTAGTGGCAAATTTAGCAAAACAAAAGTTACGTTTGTTTGCAAACAGTAGCTACTGACGACTACAAAAGCGTTCTCGTAGCCCCGGCAAATATAGGGTGAAATATCGTACCTATGACAGCTTAGTAGTTAGCGCGGTCAGTTCACATGCCGAAGGGTGTGGATTCAAACTCCAACAAAGAGCTTGAGCTGCCTGTAATGGAAAACATCATGAGGTAACCAAAATCATATCATGGTGTTAAGGTATTAATACTCGACTCACTAGTTAACACCTTCAAGTTGAAAATCTGTCACCAAATAGATAGATAAATGAACTCTTAATTGTGTACACCATAAAAAGCATATCTAATATGAAAAAATAAACCTAATAAATATCTTAGGTAACAATCGGGAGCCTTAAAGCTAAAAGCGATGAATTAAAAAAATTAAGTTATTATTTTTTAGAAGTTATGCCCTATATTTTATCAATTTTTATTTACCTAGTCACCGATTCCAACTACTTAATTAGGGTCGACAATTTCTCAGAAAAGTCCATATTTATATTTGTAAATAGTAAAGGTTTAGTATTCCGATCACCTATGTATCTAATCTTCACATAAATTGAATAGAGTATACATTAAGCCGTCTGTCTAGACATGGCAATACTTTTTCTCTATTTCCAACGCCCGCTGCTTACAGAATAAAAGTAAATGCTGACACCAGAGGTCTTTGAACTGATGACTGTCCTTTCCCACCAAAACAAATAAAATAAATATTACTATCGCATTGTGGGTATAAATTCAGGGTAAATTTTATTTTGTTCAGTATGTACTATTTATGTCGTATTTCATAAAGGCTGTATCTTTCAAAGTACCTATCCATGGCCAAAAATTAATTCAAAAAGTACCTTTCAAGAGTTTCGCCAGGAACGCAGAAGACGTCGTGTCGCCCCATTGTATTTCTTTCCAAAACTCTGATTGGTTTTTTTATATTAAAGTAATTAGACGAACGAGACACTCTCCTGACGGTAAGAGATAACGCAAGTCCATGACCAATGCAGCGATACACAGAATCTTGAATAATAAAACAAAGTCCAGGGCATCGCTGCTTTGGGGCTCATTACTCTGCGACTTTCGATGGTTAGTCTCGACAACCCTGTAATTTCACTAGCTGCAGCACCCTTCAAACGGAATACAGTAACGTTCACACACTACTACTTAGCGGCAGAGTAACTGGTACTGCGGTGGTACTTACCTAGACGACCTCCTGCTAAGGAGATCTTCCACCAAGTAAAGTTATTGTTTTGGAAATATAAAAATACATTATCATTTATCAATGTTCTTATAGTTAGCTAGTCTGACTACTGTTAGCTTATTTGGCGTAGGACCAATATCGGCTTCGATTCCCATCCGGGACACACATTTATGTGAAGACATATTTTTTTGATTTATTTCATTTAAATTTAAAATAAATAAAGAAGTATGTCCAAAAACATTTATTTCGTATCTAACTTTATAACATCTATACAAAGTCTATTACTTAAACTCAAATTGTGTCCTTAACTATAAAAACTGACATTAGCTTAGCCATATAGCCGTGTCAAATTAGAATGCCAAATTTTACATTTGGAGCTTGTTGGAAGCAAATCAAGAGTAATAAAAGTGATTTAGGCTATTCTAAATCCTGAATAAGCCAAACAAAGTAGGGAAACGTGTAAAGTAATAAACTAATGACGTTAAATTTACGATAAAAATGCTTAGAAAGAAAACAAAGATTAAATATTCATTACGAGGAATTATCACGTTTTCTTTCTTTTTAGTGAAATTCGCGAAGAGTTTCGGGTAGCCTCTTTGTTAAGTGAGATACGTTGGCCTGTTGGTGCCGCTATGCTGGCTAAATTTCTTTATCGATATCGATAAAGATTCCATAAATTACTTTATATAAAATATCATACCTACCAAAAAGTGAGGGCCAGAAAATGTCACCGGTAAAGTTTCACTAGTAAACTATTATATTGCATTACCATCGACTGAGCGATTGTCTGACATTACCACTGTCAGTCTTATCGGTTGCACTACATACAAAAACAAAACTGTGTTAAATAGTCGATTAAATGTATTATAACGTTTGGTTACTGTCAGCTATCAATCATTTATTTTATTGACAGAATAAAATGGTAATAATTATGGAACTGGTGATTCCCAGAATAGTGTTCACAATCATTGAAAAAAATGTATACACACTTATGTTTTTCCTTTACTAATAATGAATAGATTAAAATTATTATTTATGTAATTAATTATTTTTCCGTTTTTAATTAATTAAATAAATAAATTAAAGGGAACAAAAATGCTGACGGGACTTTCTTCTTAATATTATTTATTCAATTCTAATCTATATCTAAACCAAAATCGGGAAAATTAATTAATAAAATTCTATAGAAATAGTAAAAACATAATATATATTAAATGTAACTACTTGAACGTCCACTCTCCCGTTCTCGACTATCACTTAGTAAAGTTTCATAAGTGCTTAACTTTATCTGAAGTTAGTATTACTACAAAACACTTTTTTTTTTTTTAATATTAAAAACAGAAATCAATTTATTTAAAATACTCATCTATAGTTATAATACTTACCAAATTATTGACGCACTACAAGTATATCCAACAACTTCGTTTTAATGGAATAGTTATTGCTTTGAGAGGTGGGTTCAAATAATGATTAAAATATGTCGATATCTTTTGTCCCATCACTAGTATATTGCCCATTAACGATATTACGCTAATGATTCGCCGGCGCTCCGCCCTAATTACAAAACAAAGCTTTTTAATAAAGATATTTCTTTTAAACGCCTCCCTTCATATCCCACGTTTCTTTCAATGTAATTGTTTTTGACGATTTTCCTACATTAAGAATTTGAATCTATACATAAATGAAGTAGCGACGATTTCCGACAACAACTATATATATGTAGTCATTTTTAGTATAATTATGTAGAGGTACTTATATACCTCTATATATAGGTATTACCTTTATCTTTTAAACGCGTAACAAAATATTTAAAAAGGCTCAGTTTTTTTTAAATATTTAGAACTGACAGAAATTAATTACGAGTAAGTATGAAATATGTGTATCGATATTTTTTATTTTTGCTGTCAAACTCTAATGTGTAACAACACATAAATTGTAGAGTTTACCGCTATGAGGCTCCAATTTATATAAAAACTTCAATCGCAAATCATCATCATCAACACTGTAATAACGTCAACCCTAAAATGCTCGCCACGCGAGCAAAATTAAAAAAGCAAACAAAAAAAAAAACAATTACCAGGCGCCAACAATGTATCCAGACAATAGTTACAAGATATATACGGGGCATATTAACAATACATGTTGAATTTTTATACATTCTGTTCCGCCGTGTCGACGCGAATAAACGGAAGTAATAACCTAACAGCCCGGACGCTTTTGCCGCTTTATTCATATAAAACGGCAATAATGCGCGAGCGTTTGTATTACCAGATATAAAAATTATTTCGATATCATATTTTTGGCTGTAGTTAATGCGTTGTATCTACAATCGTTATTGCTCACGCTGTAAGTAATGATGTCGTAAAATTCCCATTTTATACGTTTTTAAGTGAATCGACTGCGGCTTGTGCCGAGACAAATTATATATTTAGGCATGTACGCTATAAATATTACTATATTGTTGCTCATCATAGAAATAACACGTAGACTCGATTCATCTGTCAAGAGGTTTATGAATGTGTGTGTTATTTTTAAACATACAATACAATTTGTGGTATAAAACAAATGTTTGTTCTGTGTCTGCATTCTGCATTTTTATGTAATAGTAATGAGCCGCAGGTACCACCCCAGTATCAGTAATTAGTAGTAATAGTAGTAAGTTTTGAATATAAAAGTAATTAGACGAACGAGACGCTGTCCTGATGGTAAGAGATAACGCCTGTCCATGACCATTGCAGCGATACACAGAACTTTGTGTAGGAAAACAAAGTTCAAGGCATGGCTGCTTTGTGCACTCCTTAATAATAATAAATATCGTAGGATATTACACACAGCGCCATCTGACCCCAAACTAAGCAAAGCTGGTTACTATGGAAGTCAGATAACTGATAGAATACTTAAATACTTTTTTTTTGTAAACAGGTACATACTTATACTACATACAGTACACCCAGACACAGAACAAACACTTTTTATACCATAAAATGTTTATCCTGGGTGGCAATCGAACTCACGCCCTTCAGCTCTTGGAGCAGACATACTACCAATGAACCAACAGGGCTGTCAAATTGACGTTGTCATTACTTTAAGACTTTCGATGGTTAGGGCTAGTGAACTGACTCTCAAGTGAGGCTGCCGGAACACACCGTTAAGTGCTTGGCAGCAGATTTGAGTGGTAGCCAGCCGAGCCAGATATAACATGATTTTTACGTTTGCCATATGAATTAGTAGTCTCAAATACAATTTTTTATCTAATTGTAGCAATATTTTCTTCCCACCTAGCCAAGTGCTCGTTCAACTGCACTTTGAATAATTAATAAAACTTGCATCAGTTTTATTTACGAAGCTGAGAGGGTTACTCGCCTCCGTAACTATGCTGAAAGATAATGTTTGTGAGACTCACTTAGCATATTTCAAAGCGCCATTGTTTGCAGCTCCATAACTTCCTCTCTAAGTTTTTTCTCGTGGTACATAATATGACGTGTGTTGATTTGCTTATAGTTTCATTGACCAATTTTAATGGATCGTAAAGCTAGAGTCTATGACGTGTTTTAATTTGTCTCTCTCTCACTTTTCTCTCTCTTCTATTGTGACGTGATCTTGACTTTCTAGTACCTACTTGGCTGGCTAGCCAAAAAAAATCTGCCGCCAAGCATCTAACGATGTGTTCCGGCAGCCTAACTTGAGAGCCAGTTCCATTCCAGACTAGGTGTGCTTTACGATCTTCGACCACACTTTCACTTAACATCAGGTAAGCTGTGGTCAAACACCTAGCCTGTCAACCATTAAAAAAAAATTGTTTGTATTAAAAACAAGATTGGAAATCTCGACAAAAATTGTTTTAAAAACTGAACATGACCAAAGATTGAACGTTGTATTCAGGTGTATCTCAAACCATTTTATTGTTAAAATAGTTGTGTAGAAATTGCCTGTAATTTTATTTTCATATGACTTTATTTACTGATCCACACGATATTGCAAAACACATAGCTGAATTTTAAAACAGTATCCTAACTCGAACATGACCCGCGGGAATTAATTCTGATGACGTCGATAATGATCGCAGCTTCGATTTTCCGATGTCGTTTACCGAAACGAGCGCGCTGTACAAATTTTCTGGACACATTTGCAGCTCATGATTGGGTTATGTTAACACATAAAAAATATTCTAATGAGTTATATGTCAGAAAAACATCGTTAGTGTCGTCGTGCCTCTTGCACCTGTCCCACTGATCAGTCATACAGTATATAATATATACTGTAGTCTTCTTATTGTATTGTGAAAATCTGACTGATCAGTGGGGCAGGTGCAAGAGGCACGACAACACTAACGATGGTTTTTCTGACATATAACTCATTAGAAAATTTTTTTTATTTGACATTTTATCCAGTTTTGACATTTTACCGAAATAAAATGTTTGCTCTGAGTGGGAATCGAACCTACGCCCTACAGCTCTCAAGGCAGATATACTACCAATTTTTTTTATTTTTATTTTTTTTATTTATTTATTTATTTCAAGTAACGCATGGACTCATTAAAATACAATAATAATAAAAAAAACAGAATAAACATGTCAAAAAAAATACAATAAAATAAAAATAAAAATCAAAGAACCAACCAACGAGCCAACGGGACTGTCATCAAAATGTATTAAAACCACGTCAGTTTCCACAGTAAAATTAAATAACTATAGAATAGCACTATGGTATAAGATATACATCGGTTATGTAACGTTACGTGAGTAATCCCGCATAAGTACCTAATACAAAAATGTACATAATAATGTTACATACACAGCGTTCATTTCGACAAGTTACATCTAAAGTTCATTGGCAATATGTCTGCTTCGAAAGCTGAAGCTAAGCGTGTGTAGAATGTATAGTTCCCAGAATATTTAATGAAGAACATACATCTTCAAACAAAATACAGAACTTCCAATACATCTGTACGCAACATCCGTGCTTACAGGGGTCCAGTTGCCCCAACGGTGATCCATATTCGCATTGAGTTTTCAACAGGCAATAAATCGCTTCAGCAAAAATTGTTTAAAAAAGTCATGGCCGTGTCTACTTATATGATATTTAAGTCTTTATGGAATAGGGCTTAAATATGAATAGTAATTTTAAGTAATTATTTCTACTATAATCATAAGAAAAATTTGTTCGAAAACTAATTAAGTTTCCGTGTTTCATATTTAGTAACAACCATCTATCTATTATAAAGAGGAAAGATTTGAGTGTTTGTTTGTTTGTAATGAATAGGCTCCGAAACTACTGGATCGAATTTATAAATTCTTTCACCGTTGGAAAGCTACGCTATCCCCGGGTGACATGGGCTACTTTTTATCCATGTATTCCCACGGAAACGGGAACAACGCGGCTGAAACCGCGAAGCACCCGCTAGTGATTTATAAATCTGGGGCCAAGCACATAATTTAAAAAAAAATCTAACGATGTGACACATTGTTATTCAACCCCAAACTAAGCAAAGCTCACACTATGAGGTTACTAATATAATACTGTTTATACTATACTGTTTGTACCCAGACACAGAACATTAATTTCCTTCACAGAAGCGTTTTGCCCTGGATGGAAATCAAACCCAGCCTTCAGCTTAGGAAAATCGTACCAAATGAGCTAACAAGACAATCAAACAGGCCTTATTTAAGTGAGAATTCTCATTTCAAGCTGAACTGCTTTCAGTCTCCAACAACACCATCTTTTAGCGTTAGGTGAACACCATCTTTTAGCGTTAGGTGAGTTCTTTTTATGGTTAGTTATATTGTTGACTACATCAACAATATAACTAACCATAAAAAGATCATACATAGTGATGATAAATCGTTAAAGTCCTGAGGACCAATATCATAAGCCTTGATAACCCCATCTCTCATATTTTACTACCCCACACTAGACTCATATAGACACGAGAAATATAAAAGCCAATCATATATATATACCCACAATGGTCGACTACATAAAATTTCTAGATAATTCTTTGTTGTAAAAGTATTTTGCTCAATTGTAATACGTCATCTTTTATTATCTCGCGTCCGACAAAACAACAATCTTTATTTTGTGCTGAATCAGAAAGGGGTGAAATAAATCAACTTGTTTTGTAATAACAATCGAGTGTTTTTGATGTTCAAAATGAGGACGAAATATAGTATATTTTTACTGTGAATTATTTGATTATCTTCTTGTTACAGCGTGGTTTTATCATAAATTTAAAGTTAAAGTATTACAACACAAAAAAAAACAATCGGGTCGTGTTATTATCGTAAACAGGCCGTGTGTGTGATTAGTGAATACGTGTACATTATTAACACTAAGAAGTCCTTCGGATTGTTTCAAGTTCTCACTCAACGAAACGAATTCCCTAGCTATCGAGTAGTGCAATGTAGATACGATACGAAACGGTATCCCCCGAATTTGTTGTTATCAGATTTCTGAGTTGCCTCATAGCAACAAATTTAAAGACATCTTAAGAGACTTTCTATAGACGGTTAGGTCAATGGTCATATCCGAAAGGTGATGATTGACACGGGGCGCATTGTTGGGCGGTTCTTCACTCTGCAATCCTAACCATCGGCAGCTAGAGCTCTGCCTCGCTGTCGACGGCAGCCTAGTTTTTAATATTATTAAAAAAAAATAGAAACTCAGAAACAATATTTTTCGCATCTTTTTATAATAATGTTTGGCCCTGTATTAATTTCAATCGGCATAACTTGTCATTTTATAATAAAAATGTCCAGTGTCAAAAAATGGAAACCAGTGTTGCCAGCCTTGATAGCCAAATGACCTTACCAAAAAAACTTGAACCAAAAAAATGCGCCACGCATCCCGAAACTTTTCAGGAAAGACGGCGCCTGAATAAAAATCACTACATTTGTCACAGCACAAGAATTGGAATTAGACAAATTCGTCCGTTAAATTAAGGCCATTCCGGATGGGGAGTGGAATTCGATTTGGGGTAAATCTCCCCACCCGGCCGGGGAAATGGGGAATTCTTTCACCGCTTCCGATCTCAAGCGGTGCCCCGACTCTCACGTGATTGGATGAAATAGAAAGTGTATTTACTTCTAATTTGATTTTAAATTGGATACAAATGGATAGCGACTTTTTCACTAAATCCGTTGTGAAAAAACGGCCTACTCGGAGTAAATTATTTGGCTTAACGGCTACAGGCGGGAAAATTAAATCGATCAATCGGATAATTCGAGTGGAGTGCTCGAATGTCTCAGGCCTTAACACCGCGCGAATACTAAGTAAAACACATTACGAATTTAATTATTGACATCGTAAGGCGCTATTTTCGTAATACTATTTATTCACTCTCCGGATACCTAAGTTTATTTATTACTAAGTCAGATTACACTTACGTACATAAAGTTCCCAATTTTATATTCCTAATTAATAATAAATTATTGGACGTTAATGTTCACCTCAAAAACACCCACTACACATGTTCTACGGGACTCACATTATTAATACCACTTTCCATTCCAAGGTGTAAATAAATAAATATCGTAGGACTATACACACAGCGCCATCTGGCCCCAAAATAAGCAGAGCTTGTATGATGGAAGTCAGATAACTGACAGAATACATAAATACTTTTTTTTTTGTAAACACATACTATTAATAAATACAGAACACACAGACAGACAGACATTTGTTCACTCACAAAATGTTTGCCCTGAGTTGGAATGGAACCCTCGCCCTACAGCTCTCAAGGTAGATATACTACCAATGAGCCAACGGGGCTGTTGGGGTGTGTTTACAATCTTCGATCAAATCAAAAATATTGACTGATTAACTAATTATTTATTTATTGTCCACACCAAACATGTTATGTATATATACAAAAGAAAAAAATACATCACTTTAAGTTAGTAGGTACCTAAGTTGTTTCTTGACATTTTTCTGTTTCTGGTGTATCTATTTATATATAATATGTATATATTTTATGTGAAAAATAATGAGACGAACGAAACGCTCTCCTGATGGTAAGAAATAACGCCTGCCCATGACCATTGCAGCGATACACAGAACTTTGAGTAACAAAACATAGTCCAGGGCATCGCTGCTTTGGTGCTCATTACTTTGAGACTTTCGATGGTTAGTCTCAACACCCCAGTAATTTCGCTAGCTGCAGTACCCTTCAAACCGGAACACAGTAATGTTTACACACTACTGCTTGGCGGCAGAATATCTAGTACTGCGGTGGTACCGACCTAGATGATCTCCTGCTAAGGAGATCTACCACCAAGTAATGATATCTACCTACTATTGAGATATCCAATGTTGTAATTAGTAGATTTTCATGGATATGGAAATGAAATAAATTGTGTTGTTGTTACAGTTTGAATATAAATACAGATGCTCGTACGATGTTTGCCTTAAAAATTATCTACAAGCAGTGCCGTGAGTCGTAAATAAATTAGCGGTAAAGGACGGGATTTATTTACGGAGCATCTCGTAATAAGATAGTTCCGTAAGTGCATTACCTACCGGTGAGCACAGTGACTAGAGTTCAGGGTAGTGATGTGCTAAAATACGGTCGATATCGATATATTTGGTTACATTTTGTTCCAATGGAAGTACAGCTAAAGCTGTCTTTATCGTTTTTTCATTGCTATTTCACCTTTTAAGTGATTTACTATAGAGTAAGCTTGTTCGGAATATAAAGCTTAGAAATAATAGTTTTCATTTTATTAATGCGGGATTACGTACTCGCGTTATATTATAATTATGTACCTATGTACCTATGTACCCACTCCAACCGCCGCGCCCGCGCATCAGCCGCTGTCTTCACGTGTCTCGTAATACAACGGTCCATACTAAGCAAGCAAGAAGCAAGACGATTCTACTTACCCGCCTTTCGTCAGTGGGGTGGATTATATTAAATAAATATCATAGGACATTACACACAGCGCCATCTGACCCCAAACTAAGCAAGTGCTATGGAAGACAGATAACTGATGGAATACTTAAATTATTATTTTTTTGTAAATACATACAGTACACCCAGACACAGAACAAACATTTGTCTATAGCACAAAATGCTTGTCCTGGGTGGGAATCGAACCCACGCCTTTCAGCTCTTGGAGCAGACTTACTACCAATGAACGAACAGGGCTAGGTAATTATTTTTTTTTACGTAAAAAATTATGAGACGAACGAGACGCTCTCCTGATGGTAAGAGGTAACGCCTGTCCATGACCATTGCAGCGATACACAGAACTTTTAGTAACAAAACAAAGTGCAGGGCATCGCTGCTTTGGTGCTTATTACTTTGAGACTTGCGATGGTTAGTCTCAACAGCCCAGTAATTTCACTAGCTGCAGTACCCTCCTAACCGGAACACAGTAATGTTAACACACTACTGCTTGGTATAATTACACTTCTCACGTTGAAAAGAGGCCCACGCCCAGCAGTGGGGCAGTTTACAAGAATAGGGCTGATTCGGGATTGTCAATACATAAACAGTCAAAAACACATAAGTTTTAAAAAATATTATAAATACACGCGACAAGACATCTCCTGCCAAAACGCTATTATAACTTCACTTAGTAACTTTATTTTTAGTGTGTCAAAGTCGAAATGTATTTTGGAATCACGACAGGTAATAAAATAAAGTAGGAAACCGAGTATCGTGAGTGCTACACTAGACTTGGTTCGCTCTTGGATGTATTCCAGCGTATCAGAATTATCCGACATGGTTACCGCGAATTACTTTAACATTATAAATACGAAAGTTTGTGTGTTGGTCTAGAAATATGTGTACCGATAGTAAACTTTATGAAACTAATTTGAACATTTTGACTTTCTATGCGGTAGGTGATTTTTAATACGTTTTCATTTACACATGCTATTTTCACGCATTTGGTTTTTTTTTGGCGTCGCGTTTTGAGCATTTGCCAGTGTCAAGTATTTATATATTTTCAAGTTTCAAAAGTTAAATGAGTGTCTCCGTAGCTAAAGTTATAGTCAAAGTCCAGTCTTTGTCAAGAACAGTTCGTGTCAGTTAAGACCAGCCATGCTTTAGTAAAGTAGTGGTGACTTTACTATAAAGCTTTGATGGAGTGTTGGAAGCAACACAAAAAGTCACGTTCCGCCACATTATATAATTTTTTTATGTTTCATTATATATTTATTTATATGATTGATTAAATATAACAGTCATATAGCGGAATAGTTTATTTGTCTAATAGTCGTGTCATGGTTTAGTAATGATAACGTGGTCGGATAGTTGCTTCGACTATCTACCAAGGCATATTATGCTCCAGTGGTACAATGCTCGCTTCATCTAATTATAATCATACATCGAATGGTCGAATGGTTATTTCGCATAATAATTACTAGTATATTATATTCTAGTGGTCTGTCATTATTTGGTCATCGAATAGTTCCATTAGTACGAATAGTCACAAGATAATATTTCCGTTGTCGAATAGTCTTACATATCATGGTCTAGTGGTCGAATTTTCGCTTTATCGTGATGTCAGAATGGTTTTATTAATAGTCTAGTATTACAAGGCTTTTATTTGGGGATAGATAGAAAAACATAAAACGAACGAACGGTGAAGGAAAACATCATGAGGAAACCATAGCATGGTGGTAGGATACTCTCTAATACTCGGCTGGCTAGCTACCACCCTCAAGTTGAAAATCTGCCGCCAAGCATCTAACGGTGTCGTCCGGCAGCCTCACTTGAGAGCCAGTTCCATTCCAGGCTAGGTGTGCTTTACCATCTTCGACCACACCTTCACTTAACATCAGGAGAGCTGTGGTCAAACACCTAGCCTGTCAAACATAAAAAAACCAAGATTTATGACTTTGTAAAAATACAACGTATCTAAATCTTGAGTAAAATCGGGGACCCGACATAAACATGTTAGGTAATGTTCTGCATGAAAAACTTGGCTAATAGAGCTGTGAGTTGGTCACAGAGTTTGGAGGGGTTGAGAAAAGTTTCGAGGGTATAAAAAGTTGGATGATACAGTCTGACGATCTAGATTAGGTTTACTGACCCTACTGGCAGTCGAAGCGACGTACAGTGGGGTCTTTTGGAACTAGTAATTGCAATAATTCATTTACAACGCAGGAGCGTTCACGCTAGATATTCGCAGTAACAAAAATTGATACTAATGTCGGTATACATTCTCGGGCCCGCAGTCTACAATAGCGTACTCACTTCTTTTCGCAATGCAACCAGGCTGAGATTTTGGCTACTAAAAATTGCTTTATGACTTTGACGATTATTTATAGTCAAGACTTAGTTAACATCAGGTGAGCTGTGGTCAACCACCTAGACTGTAAACCATAAAAAAAAACTTTTTTTAAAAATTACGTCAACCAGATTATCGTTATGCGATTTGTTTGATCCAAAAATCATCTACCTACAATCTACATACATCCAAATATGTTTTTTTCTGCGTCTACATAATATTTGCGTGTGTGTATTCGTGTCTTATATCAATTTTTCTTCTTGAAAATTTTAATAATTTCACGGAAAATGTACTACATAAAATAGTATTAAAATTTACTCGCAAATAGTTTATGCGAGGAATAGACCGTGGACAAATTATTTCTCAAAGTTATTCTACGTTGCAAAATAATTTTTTTGAGTCTAATCACATAATTCTTGACAAAATAGTTAACAAATTAATGTCAACTAGTGTTCACTCGACCACAAGAAAGGAATAATTCAAAACACGTTAAGGTGCTGTGCTGAGACAATTTAATCAAAAACTTAAAAATACTTGTGTTAACAACAAAACGATACGATACCGCGAGCTAACTCGACGGTTACTCCATCTAGGAACCTTACGGAACTATACCGATTCACGATCGGTATGGTTCAAACATTAGTTATGGTTCTAACATTGGTTGAATTCTAAACAACTAGTAAGTTACAAGAGTTTGACGAATTAAAGGTCTGACGTTACAAACGAATACTCACTCAACTTCTAGCGTAAAATGTCACACGTGAAACGAAGATAGACTATTTTAAGCGTTTTTATTATTTTTTATGTAATAGTAATGAGGTGTATGAGACACTCTTCTGATGGTAACAAATAACGCCTCTCCATATCCATTGCGGCAATACACAGAACTTTGAGTAACAAAACAAAGTTCAGGTCTTCGCTGCTTCGGCGCTCATTATTTTGAGAATTTCAATGTTCACAACAGACCTGTAATTTCGCTAGCTGCAGTACCCTTCAAACCGGAACACAGTAAAGTTTACGCAGTACCTACTGCTTCGCAGACGCTTGCCTAGACGACCACCTGCTAAGGAGATCCCCTACCAAGTAACGTTTATAATTAGCACCCTTAAAGGGTTTGACTATAAATTTGGCCAAATCCACCTGCCTTTACCAAAATTTAAATTACAATAGCTTATCGTTCAGTTTTCAATTCCGTCCCTTTCAGCCCTTCTGATAACTTTGGCCATAAAAACTAAGTATTCCCGTCAATGGTGATCCGGTAAGATTCATGTGACACCCGAAAGTAATATGTCTGGTGGATGCGAGGAGATGAGGCGCTATCGCACTGGCGTCAATCTTACTGTCTTCTACTGTCGTACAATTTGAATCCGGTTTTTGTAGGCTGGGGGCTTCGGGCCATGGAACCAACGACATAACTTTCATCCAATTTTAATGCTAGTTTTGTAATAACCATTGTATGTTTTCAAAATTAAGAAACAAAACAAAAATGTACACGTCAATCGATGCCTGCTGTCAAGTCGGGTACAGTAAAATTACTTCTTTCAAACATATTATCCATAGCAATGCCACTCGCTTTAATTCCAACACCATAATGCAAACTATTTAATCAAATATTCTGTCAACTTCTAGCCAACGGGGAATATCACGTGCGAAAAAATGACAGCAGATTTTATTTTAGTTTTAATTTATTTTTATAATATTAGACTTCATATAGATAACTACACCAATACATGTGTTAAGAAACTTACAATCTAATACAGCTAAATGTGTTATCTTTTGAAGGAAGCACCGCATGCCTTTTAGCTAGATTTTGTGGATAAATTTAAATGCTAAAATGATACAATATTATATAAAGAAATGGCTAAATGAATCAGGAACTGATTCAGAATTTAAAATTGTATTTTTGTATCAAGAACGTTATTCTTATTTAGGTTGCATTTCGTTACTGTAGTATGTACATAGTTATGTCCATTTTCAGCAATATTGTGATCACTGTTAGGCAAAAACTCTAATGTCTGTCAAGACTAATATGTCGCAGTAAATGCGTGCAAAACCTCGGCGAGATGAGCCGATCGCTGTCGCGCCCGCGTCTATCTTATTCTCATCCCATTTGAATCTACCGCTCGGGGACGGTTTTTGTACGACCGAGATTTTGGGCCACTAAATTCGTTTCTACAAAATGTTTAGACAAAAAGTGGGATTTAATGTTGTGATTGACTTACTTGCTGATTTAGATATCTCTACAATTAAATTTTCAATATCAATCGTAACGCATTTTTCGTATATAACTCCAGATGTTATGTATTAACCCATATAAGTTAGGTTGTTTGAAATGTATCATGATGTCAAGATTGCCTAGCGCACCTTTACAATAATTTTGTTTCTGAATTTATGTAGGTACTTAATATCTTAATAAATATTACATTTAATTTTTGTGATTTCTTTGCTGGTCGTATTTTTTACATTTCTCATCCTGCAGTGAAAACTTAGCCTCATATTTCTACTTATTATTATTTGTAATGTCATGTCCTTCTTACTAAATTATATTTTTTTTTGTAATTAAATATGACGTCATATTTTTGATTACGATTCGATTGTCATCAGTGTTTTTACCAAGCTTGCCTTTTCTACCTTAGTAAATTAATTAGTCCTTTCTAAATAATACGAACTCCTAAATGTCAAATAAACATTGAAAATGTCAAATCAATCTGAATCACAACTCCGAATCTCATCAAATATTGCGACAAACTTATGCAAGTCTTATGAATGACCTATTGGAAAACCATTTCGCAGTCAAACACAATGCCAATTTTTAACACGCCCGAGTTTGGGCTTATATGATTAATTTTTTAGATCATGAAGCCAGGAGGAAGTCTTCAGTGGCTACTAGTAAACCTTTCATATTTTTAGTTATTTTAAACGAAAATTTATTTTCGACATAAGTGTAAAAAATCTTTTATCCTCTAATTTCGTTGCCCCACACCCTGTCGGCCAGATCGTGAGAGCAGAAAAACCTAACATTTGTCACTGCATCGGAATCTGTTGAATTAGCCGCTCCAAGGGCTCTGAAGGAATTCGCCCTTATTTTTTGTCTCGGCGTCATGTAATGGAGCTTTTTCGTCCGTATACCGCGCGATACAAGATTTAAAAGGGTATTAGGAAAGAGTGTTACAACGGAATGGCGCTGAATTTACGTGTTATGTGCTACGAATTTTAGCTTTGTTATGTTTATAACTGAGATCATATTGATCATAAGTTAATAATCTATATAACATAATGCCTTCGTGTCACACTCATCCCACAAATATTATAAATGTGAAAGTTTGGATGGATGGATGGATGGATGGTTGATTGTTACTCTTTCACGCAAAAACTACTGAACGGGTTTGGATGAAATTTGGTATGGAATACATTACTTTATTATACGCCAAAAATGGAACACAGATCACAATTAATACAAATGGTATTATAAAATGTAAAATTAATGGTATGGAGGTATCTGACGCCCTAAATTAACACATAATTATGCTACTTTTTATCCCGAAAACTTGTAGCGGGTAATGCCGAGGGGCGTAGCTTGTAAATAATATGTTTTACTTAGTAGTAGACCTCCTTAGCAGATCGTCTAGGTAGGACCACCGCAGTTCCAGATATTCTGCCGCCAACCAGTAGTGTGTTATCATTATTATATTCCGGATTAAAGGGTACGGATGCTAGCAATATATATAAAAACAAGTTTTTAAACGAAGTAAGAATAAATTTTTTTGACACACACAACACTACAATTAAAAGAAAATAATTCTTCTTTGATAAAAAAGAAGAATTATTCTGACGTTCTTTTTTTATAATCTTCTTAATAATTTTTCTTTAATTCAAATTTAAGATGTGGCCAGCCAAGTAATTAAAATTAGGTGATGTTTTTGATTGATTGATAAAATTTTACAATACAGAAGAAGTAAACTTATTTAACAGTTATGTAAAACAAAACAAAAAAAATGTCCGTCCGTGTTTGTAATGTAAAACAAAAATGTGTCAAAACCACGCCAGTAAACTTAGTAAATAGTAAACTCTTTTTGCTGATCTAGTTTCAAGTCAGTCTGTATAACAATACACCAACAACCCTATAACCCATCTCTTCGCATTCAACAAACTTCGCATAAAATTGTTAAGCGATCTCTGGGAAAGTTCAGCCGCGTCTTCCAAGCGGCCTAATACAATGAACTGGGGGAAAGTCACGATTTCGTTAATAAACTTTGACTTTAATTAAGTTGTCAACAGCTTAACAATCTGTGTTGCGACCCGGTCATATCGGGTATTTGAAAACATTGAGTCTAATAAAAATTTCGAGAACGCACGCTGTTCAATTTTCTTTGACTGTGGTAAATCACATCAACAAAATTATTTTCAATGAAAGCTGTATTTAATTATGTTAGTTGAAAATAATCAGATATGCTACTAGGCTACTTAGCTTAACAATCCTTTCGTACATAAACTACAGCAAAATTGGATACATTTACAAACATTTCATTCGTTGAATTTGCCAAGGTATTAAGACGAACGAAACGGGGTCGGTGGTAAAAAAGTAAAGCTACTTAATAAATAAAACAGAAAAGATACAAGCAATAAAAACAACTTTATACATTATTTCGTTTATTTTAATGATTATCAATAAATCATTATTATTGCAAATTTGGTAAGTTTAGATACTCGAATTATTGTTTTATCACATCCGGTAACCTTTTTCAAGGAGTTAATGTAAAGTACGAGACGCGCGCGTTCTCATCTTGCTTCGCACTGCGTGCCGCTGTGTATGAAAAAGTCACTAACCTACTAAACTTTAACATGAACACATACTTAACTACAGAACAGAAAACAATGATATTTACGTGGTAACCCCGACTGCCCAGTCGGCACTTGCGTAGTGATCCCCGGCAAGCGTCCTCTGCCCCCACCGCACCGCCTCTTCCCACTTGTGTAGATTATTTATACATCGCGTAGATGTTCTACTTATACATATTTTAGTTATTTTGCTAAAAAATTCACTTGCAATATTTATTGCGAACAACCAAACATGCATTCTACAGCATGAGAAATCTCTTCTCGCCCTTATGACTATTGATCTTACCCATCTTCCCTCGAAATACCGACGCCTTCATGAAAGTTTAAGCATTTGCCGCTAACGCGGAACCGTTCTGTAAGCTATTATTGTGTATTAAAACTTCCCATCGGTATTTGTACAGCAAACAATGCTCAGGGGAGTGCGTACGGTCTGTGTTTAGTAAAACAGTAAGGGCTTTTCGATTTGAGAATTATAAACAACAATGATAAATATTGTAGGATATTTCACACTGCGCCATTTAAGGCCAAACTAAGCAAAGCTTGTACTGTGGGAACTATATAACTGATAACTACTTAGCAACTTTTTTTTCGTAATTTCATACAGAACACCCAGATTGTACTAGTGGGAATCGTACCCACGCCCTAACAGCTCTTGAAGCAGATTCTACCAAATAAGCTTACGGGGCAGACAAAGAATTTATTATAAATATTTTAATTGCGTGTGTGTCGTGTGTTTTAGTAGCAGCTTTATTTTTTTTTCGTCATTCAGCGAGGTCTGAAAAGAGCTATGTATGGAATTTCTCTGAAAGTTGAAGTTCTCTGAATTTCTCGTATCTGAAATCAGCATAGCTAAGTAAATTGGCTGAAGTGGTAGTGGGCTGGCCATATCTGCCGCAGAAACGATATCTGCTGGGAAATACCCGTTCTAAAGTGGAGGCCGCGTATTGGCAAACGTAGTGTAGGATGCCCTGAGACTCGATTATGTGACGATATACGTAGTATACAGCTGGCAATGGATGGAAGCGAAAAGTCAAAGATCGGGCTGCAGGGCGTGTCTTCGAAGGTACCTGTCTAGCAGTGGCCTGTGATATGCTGATTAAAATCAAACTTAAAATGTATTTATTTGCTAAGTACAGGTGTCAAAATGTTGGTAAATAAATTAAAACGTCGCTTAGACCATAACCCAGAATTGGGTGTGCAGAAATTAGATAAAATAGAGTTGCTTATTAAATAATGTCAAATTGGATAAAATAAAATTGCTAATAAGCAATTTTTTTTTTTTTTTTTTTTTTTTTTTATTATTTTTTTTTTTTTATTTAATAAAATAATGTCAAATTTAGATTAATTAAATATGTCATGAGGTCTATTACAGAATGTCAATCAGTGCGATTCAGTTAAGATGTGAAAATTCCAGAGATTCCATACTGTTTTGTTACATTATTGGGGTTTATTTGTAGCTTGAAACATGCTGTCTTGTTCTTTACTCGAATACAAATTAATTGGTTGCTTTCTCGAGGTAAATATTTAGTTGAACTGGTAATTGGTAGCTGCTGGTAAGTCATTTTATGAAGTTTCGTTGTTTTGGTAATTTTCTGTTTGTTAGCTTTAATTTAACCTTTAATTAGTTATGTGGTTAACTGACATTTATTTCTCACTTTCATTGAGATTAAATCATAAATGATTATAATAAGATATATTGCTTGACATTTCGTACAGAGACATCTAGCCCCAAAATAAGCCAAGCTTGTACTATGCGAACCTGATGGCTGATGGAATACTTACATACTTTTTTTGTAAAGGTGTATTTTATTTATGTGTCCAAAAACGTCTGTGTTTATTACACAAATGTTAGTTCTGAGTGGGAATCAAACCCACGCCTTTCAGCTCTTATTTTTATTTTATTTTATTGATATAAGGGAAATAACAGCTATTTATTAGCAGTTACACACATTTGGTTACTTATGTAAATATATAAGGTTAATTAAAAATTTCCACAAACAATTTAAAATATACATATATGTGTATGAAGCAGAAACTAACAGGTAGTGGCGTTACAAAATTAGATGTAATTGTATTAAAACAAAAGATATTTAAGGTAAGCAGAGCATTGGTCGTCCAGCTACAAGATGGGTCGACGATATTATCACCGTCGCGGGTCGAACATGGACTAGATTGGCATAAGACCGAGGCAGATGGCATAACAGGAGTGGCCTATACCCAGCAGTGGGATAAAGAAGGCTGTAGATGATGTTGATGATGAAAAGATACTGATTGCTTATTATAATTTTTTAACTCCATCACCACACAGGGTTAGCCAAAATAGATACAACCTGACATTGCACATAATATGATTATATTATTGGTGATAACCTGTTAAAAGTAACCTCTACACAGTAAAACTATGAACTTTTCCTCAACAAATAAAAATAACATAAATTTCACCTTTTAAACATTTTCCTTTATTACTACGATTATTTGCGCTTAAAATAATTATTGGTGGCAGCCTGTTAAGTGTAACCTCTATATTATACAATAGAGCTATCAACTTTTTCTCAAGAAATAAAGATGACATAAATTTTACGTTTTAAAAATTTCACCAATTAACTACTACGATTATTGTGTATGTTGTAAAGTATAATCAAAGACGTGTTGAGAAACAATTTTAAATTTATTCTGTTTTGAAGCAACTACTTTTTGGCTTGACCATAATTCTTCTTTATCCTATGTCAACCTATGTCACGAAACGCTAAGCCTTTGTCCCTTAGAATTAAGTTTTCAGACTATCTCTTTGAATTGAGAAACCTGTATCCGCAAAACGCAATAAAGTGTCCCCAACATCGAATAACTGCGGCCCGCAGCCGTTTGCAAGTCACAGAGTAAATCAGCGTAGCAGTTGGCAACACCTGACCGTAGTGACTTATCGCCAAACTTCGCTCTTTTTGCTCGAACCCTCCGCTTTTTTCGGTCTTTCCGCTCTTTCCGCTTGAGCCGGTAAAGTTTTCGCGACTCGTTAATCTGGCAAACTTTGCATTAACAAAGTTAAGTTTATGAGTTGAGGTGTTGTGTTTTTTACTAAGGGCAGTGATTGAATGCCACCGGAAAAAGAAAAAAATATTTTTTGGGCGTGATTTTAGGTCGAGATTACTTAATTTTACTTATTAAAAAAGTTTCTATGCTTGTTTACAGGAATCTATTAAGTAAAAGAACCTACTGATTAGCTCAAAGACTTCGAAATATTCGACAAGTCAACTTTCTTGTTATGTAATGAAAAGTAATGAGACGAACGAGGCATTCTCCTGATGGTAGGTAAGAGATAACGCATACCCACGATCATTACAGCAAAAGGCATAACTTTGTATTGCAATACAAAGTCTAAAGCTGCTTTGACGCTCATTACTGCAAGCCATTTGATTGTTAGTACAAGCTTTGCTTAGTTTGGGGCTAGATGGCGCTGTGTGAAATGTCCTAAGATATATTCATTTAATTTACTTTTCATTCTTATTGGCACATTTCGCTCTCTACTGGTATCTGAATCCTTACCAACCTAAGGTTGCCTGGAAGAGATCTTTTTAGCGATCAGACCTGTTAATAATAATGTCGTTGTGTGAACAATAAAATCTATACATTCGTTCAATTTTAAACACGCGTTGACTGGATTGAAACAAAAAGCTACTACAAGTACTAAATTACAGAAATGTGGCATCCCTAGATCTAAAAATAAGATCCAAATAAACAATTGAATCTCCTTAGATTCCATTATTTATTTGGATTACCCTACCATTAAGTATTCTGAAACACTGAAGCCAATTGTGCCTAAGCTATTAATATAAAGCTTACACCATCTTAGAAGTTGATTACATACATTACTACCACTTAGCCAAACAGGGGGCGTTTTAGAAAAGCAAACACGACTTATGCACGCACAGCACTTAATAACAGCTCGCTAAAGCCGCCTCCACACTGCAAACTAAGATTAACGTCGTTAACTCGCGAGACACGTGTTCGGTAACGTTAATTCGCGCTAACGGCGACAGTGGCGCCACTGTGGGCGGAACAGCGGGATTTGTGGAGGGAGTTGCGTACATTCGTCATGGAGGTCGCTGGTTAAATGATTTGGTAGTAAATTATAGTTAGTAGATTTTTTAGATAAAGACATGCGTTTAATGCTGTTAAAGTATCGTATCTAAAAAGCGTGCAACTTGTTTATTATTAAACCTTTTTTGTTTGTTTCTCAGCCCGTCTGATATCTATATCTTATCTTAAAATGTTTTTTTAATAACTCTCGGACACATGTTTCTTCACGATGTTTTCCTTCACCGTTTGAAGTCAGCGGCAATATACACATAGCTTAGCAAAGATTGAAGTGCATGCCGTGAGATTCGACCTCAGGATCTTCAGATTGGAAACTAGACAGTCTCCCAACTAGGCCGAAATTTTAAAAACTGATTACAAAAATATCACTTAATCAATCTAGCGTAAAATCTAAACCAGGTAAATACGTATTAAAGTGTGAATACAAAACTGCAATCACAAACTACAAAAGTTTATACAACTAAAACAAAACCAAATTAAAACTCACCGCGGACTAATTAAAACATCTACAAGAACGTACAAACATTGCAAAGCAACTTACTGGCAACTTTCCCTACAGGGCTTGCATACGAAAAACATTTAGCATCCAAACGGGGGAACAAATAAAAAAAGTTAGTTAGGGGCAAAGACAAAAAGGCTACGGCCTAATGGGCCCAAGTTCGTGGAACACTTTGGCTAAACATTCACTAATGGATATGGAAGTGCGCCAGCAAATGGTAGAAACAGGGGATCTGTTGTTTTTTACGCACCGCGTCTGTTGGCAAACCGTTGGAAAAACTTCAGCGATGACTTATACGATATTAATGTCCAACTGAGTGCTTCATTAGCTCAACTTAGAAACAACCTTTTTGTATAAAAAGTAAATCTCTTTCGCTTCATTCCATTTCCACGAAACACATTCAACGGAAGAAATAGAGCAGAAAAATTAAGCGAATACCCAAGTTAACGCTGAGCATTATTTATTTACGCTTATTCAGATATATTATTAGCCGGTTTCCATTTCATTTGATTTCAATTAATAATTTCAATCTGAGTTTTAATAAACAGCTTGACTATTATTTAAAACGTCAAGTTTTCCGTCCAATTAGAGCGTTCGTTCCGCGCGGAAGATTTACGCTGCCGCCAATACGCAACGGGTGTTATTTTCAGCTGAAATGTCTGAATAATTACTCGGAAACGCTGGAGGTGCTAAAAGCAAATAAGTTTCACGATAAATTACAATAAACCCGTAACCTGAAGCTCCATTATTTCGTTGGGAATGTCCGTAAGTCATAACTTCCGTGATGGTAAATTGAATTAAGACGACGGCGAAAAGTGCAATTACCATAAAAATAGGGTGTTTGATATAGGATTGGATGTCGGACGTAATTATGTTAGATCCGGCCTTTATCCCGGATCATAATTATGTTCGAGACTCATGAATGGTTAGTAACGAGGAGCTTGATCCGCGTCTAATTGTTGCCGGTCTTTTCTTTGTTTCAATCCCGAAAGTAACCTTCTGCAAAATTAGAAATGATAAATTAATTTTTATTGCATTTTTTAAGGTGTAATTTATTTATTTACTTCAATCATAATACTACCCTACTACAGTGTAATGTCTAGTTGATTTTTTTCTGTGTGGTTTATGTGTGCTTTTGTAATACGAGTAATATATACATACAGTGGTCTAATTAAATATAAATCTTAATTTGGTTTTATTGTGCGTTGAAGTTATACATATAGAAATATAGGTATCTAAGCATCAAACAACTCAAAAATTAAAAGTTGTCGATACCGAATGTATTAAAATAATAATGTGCGAAATATTTTTTATTTCACACAGCCCCCGAACTACAATCAAACTCTTTTATAAAAATCATATTCAGTTATTGCTACAACTTTTTATTTATGTATCAATTATTATTAGAACCCAAAAGCATTTAATAGTTTTAATCATAAGCACACAACTAGGTATTTTGATATAACAAAAAATAATCCTACTAAATTACAATTCCACTATACATTTAAACACAAATCACATAATACTAAACTTGACCTATTTTCCTGCTAATTTAGGCACTAATCGAGTTAATCGCGCTGATATCGATATAATCGCCGTTTATCATTTCATTTACCTGCCACGTGAATATTTGCACGTGTAATTTTATTGGATACTTACCACTATTATTTATGTTGCCAAATTTGTTCCCAGCATTTTTTTCATTTGAATATGAGAAAATAATTTTGTGCGGGTTTAAATGCCGCTATAAATTAAGGGGATACAATACACGCCGGATAAATCGTTGTCACGTAAGAATGTCGCATTAGGTACTCCCGCTCTCTCGACGCTGCGCTGCCATTCAGTACATAAGATTGATGCATTTTACAAATAATACAGTAAATGCATGTAAATGTAGTATCTGTATGTTTTTAATGTTTTTAATTAAATCTATAGAATATAAATTTTAATAAAAACTATTTAACTGCATAGACTAGTATTTAATATGGCGTAATAGTAACAATAATTTTGAAATATAGGTTAACGTTAGCTTAAAATGTTGAACCGAATCTGTAACTTTGCAAATTTCGCTTATTATTTTTTGGTAAACATTGTTTGAATATAATCAACCAAATATTCAAAAAACATTTTTAAAAGATTGTAAAATATGTTAATTTGCTTCAGCAGACTTAAAATCCTTCGGTTCGCTCAGCTTCAGTTTTGCAGTAAAACAAAAGAAACCTATATACATAACAGTCAGCTATCTTATACGTAACGTACCCTAATTCTATGCTAGACAAATTAATAACTAAGCTAAGCTTTTTTCAAATGCAAACATGCACAAAATTAACTCGTGAACCTCTAGACCGCTTGCTTTAATAACAGTGCAATCTCCCATGCTGTGTATAATTACAGTGTGTCGAGGTAAAGTAGAGGGGAGGGGGTTAAGGGGAAGTAATAACTGTGGCACGCCGCAGTTAGCTCGCCGAGTTGTTATTGCTTTGTATTATTTATGTGTGCGAGAGATGAGGTGACAGTTGGCTTAGTCTGAACGCGCCCTTAGTGACGATGAAGATTTTTTGCTTTTGTCGCGAGAGAAATTGAGTGTTGTAGTGGGTTGACGGGTTAACTAGTTGCTTCTTTTTGTTTGATGATTCATTTGCGAACGGGAACGAAAGAGAAAAATGAGTTTTTTTTTTTATTTCAAGGTTTCAATTTGTTTTCAACACTAAAATCTGAGACAGTTTTTAGTGAGAACGCGAAAATGTTATGTCAGCACTTTATATTATTTTCCATTACTTATGTTTTAGTTTATAATATTTATGTCAAATTACGTGCGTGAGAACGTAAAAATGGTGATAAAAACATGACTTTTTGTGTTGCTTCTAAAACACCGTCGAAGCTTGTATTATACCAAAGAACAATTACAGTGCTGTCGAGACTAACCATCGAAAGTCTCAAAGTAATGAGCGCCAAAGCAGCGATGCCCTGAACTTTAGATATTATCCAAATTCTGTGCATAGCTGTCATGATCATGGATGTGAACCGCTGTATAGCTTTCCACTATACAGCGGTTCATGTATCTATCGTCTATACTATTAAAAAGAGGAAAGATTTGATTGTTTGTTTGTATTGAATAGGCTCTGAAACTACTGGACTGATTTCAAAAATTATTTTACCGTTGGGAAGCTACACTATCTCCGGGTGACAAAGGCTACTTTTAATTCCTGTATTTTTACGGGAATGGAACTACGCGGATGAAACCGTGAAGCGTCCGCTAGTATTATATAAATTGAATAACATACAAATTATAATAATTTCATGGTCCGATCCGATGACAAAATATACTGATAATAGTATATTATGATAATTCGTAGAAGTTCAGTGGCGTCCTTCGAAGACAGGTGCCCAACAGTAAAATATTAACATCTAATGCAGTAACAAGAAGTATTAAAAGGAAGGGCTCACCGGAAGACAAGCGCTGGTCATACCAATTAGTATGACCAGTATTATGCTGAAGTGAGCCTCTATTTTGTAACTGTTTGTCTCTATTTGTTGTTATTTTTGTTGTGTTCTGTTACAAAATAAAATTATTTTCTTTCTTTCTTTCTTTCTAAAAGCACATCAAGCAATTCTAAGCAAAAATCCCGAAGGAATATTTTAGTTTACACTGAACCTTGGCCTGAAGTGTATTCAGAGAGAGCTTATTTATACAGTATGCTTGTTCAAAGGATAAGATGAGATAAAACTGTATTTATTGCGTATTCCTTGCTCCTCTTATTTGTTGTGTCATAAAGCAACGTTCTGATATATTATAGTAGAATAGTAAGTAAGGATACTTAAATAAAATAATAGGATAATTCTAAAAGGTATAAATACACAATCGTATAACACTAAAGAAATGCAAGTTTGTTTTGCTTTAGGTTTGCGTTTGACCTCCAACTTGCCTGATTTTGATTGTGGAAGGTCCAGATCTATCTAACAGTTAACTATCCAGATAGCAACTTAACTTTAAGTTAGTGCTTTCCGCAGGAAGAACGTTTTTTAAAACTTATATTTAATCCAACATTCTTATGTTGGAAATGTAAATGATCTTTCATTTACATTTCTTTTTAAACTCACCAAGCACGTATTCTGGCAGCCTCACTTGAGAGCCAGGCTAGGTTTGCTTAAAAACGAAATCAAAATCAGTCCAGTCGTTTGGAGGCTACGCGCTTAAACTTATTATAATGATATAACAAAATATAATTTGTGTTTGTCCTTACTGCGAATGGTATAATATATACTATTTGTCGTGTGCTGCGGTTGTTTTCCTGTCGATTCTGCGGTACTGGGCTTTGTCATAATGTACTTCAATAAATAAGATGTCGTGTTCTCGCGAGTTATGATGTTCCGTTATTCTATTTGGTTAATTTTTTCACTTTACTTTCCACGAACTGTGTCTAGTCTGCCGTCTGTCTATCAGTCCTTCCGGCTTTCCTACTTTTAGTGGGATGTAACTTTTGAATCACATGTAGTGTGCAAAGCACTGAGATTTGGTAGAGTGTGAGTAATACGCTTTAAAAGAGCTATTTGTGGATTATGTAAACTACTCGTATATCGAGCCATGAGTTACAAAAAAAAATATTAGTTTGAATTAAGAAAAACGTCATTTGTGTTTTGTTTTTTGCTCTGCTAAAAGCCCAGCATGGTAATCAACGGAAAAAACTTCCAATTTTTCAAAACAAATAATGTGTGAGATTTATTTAGGAAGCTAAACCGCAAAATTCTGCCATTCTTCATGCATATTCATAACGAAAACTTGACGCATGATATTTTGCAAATGAATTATCACATTAGATCTTTTTTGCAGTTTGTCTGTAGCCTTGTAATGTATAGGATATGCATATTTTTTATGTAAAAGTATTTTTTTTTTTCCTTCTAATGATGTATCTTTCTGTTGATAGATACCTCATTGTTATTACAATCTAGCCTAGTTGAGACTAATAAGTAATTTTAATATAACTTAAATTGCTAAGTAGAGTATATTCTAAGAATGAGTCCATATTGGCATGAGGACTTGTTTATACAAGAGTAGTTTGTTGTGCACTGATAACGAAGAATGTTTTCCAAGTAACCAGTACATCTTCTTGTAGCGAAGCTCTAACTCTTCGCGTTTCTTTTTGACATGAGCCTTCCAGCGAAGCTTTATGTCTAGTGTCATACCTAAATATTTGGCTGTATTTTCGTATGGTATTATATTGTTATTAATGTAAAAGTAATGAGATGAACGAGGTGCTCCTGATAGTAAGACAACGCCTGTCCATAACCACATCAGCGGTACACAGACCTTTGAGTAGAAAAACAAAGTCCAGGGCATCGCTGGTTTGACGCTCATTATTTTGAGACATTAGATGGTTACTCTCAACAGCCCAGTAACTTCGCTAGCCGCAGAACCCTTCAAATCGGAACACAGTAACGTTTACACCATTGCTGGGCGGCAGAATATCTGGTACTACAGTATTATCTACCAAGACAATCTCCTGCTAAGAATATCTTCCTACAAATAGCGTGTTTGGCAAAAACACTGTCAATACTGTCATATTAGGTGACCTATTTTATTAATATATATTAGTTGTAAGGCCCTTGTGTTTTTTAAATGAAGATTTGTTAATTAACAAATCTTCATTTAAAAAACACAGTAAACTCTTTACATTGAATTATTTATATTGAAATATATGCAAATTTTTGTCATTATTCTGAAACGGTGGATGTTATTTTAAGTTAACATTATATACACACATAAAAGAGCGTTAGAAACTTAGATCGGCACATTTCTATTATTATCAGAAATAAAAATACAAGTATATTTTAAACATGAAAAGAAAAAAAGTTGTACCGAAATAGTATCTAAAGTAAAAAAGAAAAAGTAGAAAAAAAGTTTCTAATTTGACAAAAAACAGAATAGAAATAAGATAATCTATTCTGACTACATAAACATCTGACCTTTGTAAGAACAACGAATAACTTAGCATTTTCTATATATTCTGGAAACTATTGTAGGAATTTTAGCCTTTATTTCTGAGAAATAAGATTGAAAGTTTCGGGATAATTTTTGCTACTCACGTTGTGATTCGGAAGTTGATAAAAACAGGTCACTTTGCACTGGACTTGATCGATTAAGGCATTTGTTACGGTTTGACCTATCTCGGCCTTTCCTTTTTCCTCTGATAAAGAAAAACTTAGAAATAAGTAACTTTATTTATTTGTAAATAAATTGGAACTATATATGATTTTCATTTTTATTTTCCGTCGTACGTCGTAATATTAATTAATTATAGGTAATAAGACAATTTTGCATGCCGAAAGGCAGAATATGGCGTTCAATTAATGTACTCCTTCCAACTATTTTGTATACCCATATACGCAAATAAATAATATGAATATGTGTATGAAATTTTTTATGCTATAACGGCAACACAACGCAAAAAAAATCATTGTAATTTTTAAGAATATAATAAAAAAAAAATATTTTAAATATATAATATATATTTTTTTTAATGTAAAAAGTAATGTGACGAACGAGACGCTGTCCTGATGGTAAGAGATAACGCCTGTCCATGACCATTGCATCGATACGAAGAACTTTGAGTAACAAAACAAAGTCATCACCGTTTTGGCGCTCATTACTTTGGGACTTTCGATGGTTAGTCTCAACAGCCCAGTAATTTCGCTAGCTGCAGTACCCTTCAAACCGGAACACAGTAATGTTTACACACTACTACTTAGCGGTAGAATAACTGGTACTGCGGTGGTACCTACCTAGACTACCTCCTGCTAAGGAGATCTACCAATTGGCACTTATCTCTAACACGTTACAATATGTTAGCGATAAGTGCAAAAGTGCTTATTACCAGACAGAAATTTGAACCACACAAGTTCAATATTAATTTAAGAATTTAGTCTTGTTAAATGCCATGTTCCCTGATTGGACTTACAGATTTTAATCCGAATCCGCCTTGTCTATATTTTATAATGCTGCTGCTGCCCACTGCTGGGCGCGCATTTACTAATTGTATGTATATTTTTTTGTAGGTTTCTTCTAGGTAAACGTGCTCCATCTTAGACCACACTACTGCTTAACATAAGGCAGAGTGTAGTGAAACGCGAACCTATTTTGAATTTAAAAAAAAATGTATAAACACTTCGAAAACATTTTAGATTGATTTTCTTTGAGATCTTATCTCATAAATAAATAAATAACCTTACACGTTACACACAGCGCCATCTAGTACTAGCTTGTACTATAGGAGCCAAATAACTGATAGAATACTTATATCCTTATTTTTAAATAAATAAATACATATTTATAATACATAAAGAACACTCAGACACAGAACAAACATTTATGCTAGTCATGCAAATTTTTGTCCTAAGTGAGAATCGAACCCACGCCCTACAGCTCTTGAAGCAGATACATTACCAAATAAGCTAATAGGGCAGTCAATATACCATATAATTGTATATAATAGTACCACTTCATTTTATACATACACTACACAAATAAAAAAGTGTGAACTCTAAAATTACCGTAACACACTCATAGACCGATAGTAAATGTATCTAGAGTAAACAGGTTTCTTATAGGTAAGCATGCTCCATCTTAGACCACACTACTGCTTAATATCAGGCTGAGTGTTAAATAAAAAAAAAAATTTACTACCAAACACATTTTTATCTATTTTCGACAACTTTAACTTAATAATTTTAACGTATTCTTTTCAGTTCCTTTTATGAAAATGGTTCAGAGAAAAAAGAGACGGTTAAGTTCCTACTTCCAGAGATTCCATCAGGCCCACTGATGATAATACCTTTATGTAAATAACTAACTCAATTCATCGACTAAATTGGTTAAAGGTCTCATTATGGCTTTATTCTCATTTTCATTGAAGAGATTTTCCTTAAAGCGGAAACTCTGGTTTATTCAAGGTTGTGTCAACCTCAATTTTATTTAATACAGCCGTGGGCAGATTAGCCTTTATCCAATAAGACAAAACAAAATTACAAATCGAATCTTAATTTCAATACAGCCAGGGGCGTTTATTCTTTGACGATACTGTTGAATTAAAGTACTGTGAAGTTGGTTTAATTCCACTGAGAGGTAACTTTAGAAGCACTCGATCAAGTTGGTTTTTACTATTATTAAATGAAACTAGGACCCGTGATTTCCCTTGCGTCCATAAAAATCCTTACACTGTACTCTCAAGTTTCATTTTTGCCCCTGTACTAATCTGTTCTGTTTTAACGTATACCACGACATATATTCCGAATTTGGTATTGTTTTTATTCACTTCACACATCTTTGAGAACTTTTTTATGAACGTTATTTTTTTACCATCAGGAGCAATGATATTTTTTTATTTTTTTTTTACTCAAAACAAATTACAATCATTAGGAAACTAGAGTAGAGAAATGTTGGATCAGAGCGGGATTGCAACTCAGACCATGTGTGCAATGTTGGTTTAGCGTTTAAATAATTATCATTATGGGTACAATATATCTATATAATTAGCTAGGGGTCGGACTGAGCCAGGCGCTTAGGACATAAAGAATTTCTGATATAGGTTCTAAATTTGGGAGAGAAGATGTCGACAATTATATTATATTATAAGGATACGCTATGTTCATACTGAGCAGCGTTCAGATTTCGTTGCGTTGTTATTAGGTTTTTAATTAATAAGCTGTGTCAAATTAGTTTAATTTAAGTCCTCACTGTTGGAACTGGAACGACTGTTAAGCGGAAATAAACTAGATATATACTTTAAACATTCAAAATGAACTTCCGCAAAGTAACGCCGAATCAATCAATTATAAATGCACTTACAACTGCGAATGCGATAGATAATACGGAACGAAAGGTCTTACGATATTTATTATTATTATTTAAGTACACTAGTACAAAGCAAATAGCAATAATTGGCTAAATTTGTCTGAAACAATTTGTGCGCTCCGTACCCAAAACGGGACCCTATTAGTATGACTCTGCTGTCCGTCCGTCTGTCTGTCAGTCCGTCTGCCACCAGTTCATTAAATACATCTCTTGAACTGTGATAGTTGAAATTTTTAACAGATGATGTATTTGTGTTGCCGCTGTAACAACAAATACTAAAAAAACAGAAAAAATAAATATTTAAGGGGGCTCCCATACAACAAACGTGATTTTTTTGCCGTTTTTATAGATAACTAGCTGCGCCCCGCGGTGTTACCCGCTACATGTTTTCGAGATAAAAAATAGCCTATGTGTTAATCCAGGGCCTCAGCCAAATTTCATCAAAATCAATTTTGTAGTTTTTGCGTGAAAGAGTAACAAACATCCGTCCATCCATCCAAACTTTCACATTTATAATATTAGTGGGATGATACGGAATCCTTCGTACGCGAGTCCAACTCGCACTTGGCCGGTTTTTTGTATATATAGTATCATTGATCAGGAGCGTGTGTTTATCATTTTATTTCATATTTTTATAATTAGTTTGTAGTTTAAGGGCTTTCCGACCGTTGGGATGGATCATTTAATGAAAAATTTTCTAGAAATATCAATAACATGACGAGAAAATTGAATGGAAATACATTTCCGATATCATAGGAATATTTCCATAGCAGGCCACATGTTGCCAACCGATCTTTATCCAATAAACCCGATCACATGAACAATGGATTCTGGGTGAAACGTTATGTTACATTTACTTTGACACAGTTTCTCAACTTTTGCATATTTCACCTAAAATCTGGGCTACACTAATACTAATATTATAAATAAATGAAAATAAAATAAATATCATAGGACATTACACACAGCGCCATCTGACTCCAAACTAAGCAAAGCTTGTGTGATGGAAGTCAGATAACTGATAGAATACATATATACTTTTTTTTTGTAAATACATACTTATAATGCATACAGAACACCCAGACACAGAACAAACATTTGTTTATTCACAAAATATTTGCCCTGAGAGGGAATCAAACCCACGCCCTACAGCTCTCAAGGCAGATATACTACCAATGAGAAAGTTTGTATGGATGGATGTTTGTTACTTTTTCACGAAAAAACTACTAAACGGATTTGGATGAAATTTGCTATGGAGGTAGCTGAGACCCTGGATTACCTCATAGGCTACTTTTTATCCCGAAAACATGTGTAACACTGTGGGGCACAGCTAGTTTATTTATAAATATTATTACCGTTTGACTGATTTCAAATAATTAAATATTTATCGTTTTCGTTTATTTTATAGGTGCAGTACTTTTTAAACCGGAACATTGTTGAACACTGTTTACACACTACTGCTTAGCAGCAAAATGTCTGATACTGCGTTGGTACCTTGATGGCCTTCTACTAAGGAGATCTATGTACATCTCTTACCCAGTGTAGTAGTATATAGCCTACATTTCAAAACAAATAGACCATTAAAGATGAGATGGACAGACATCGTAACATAGGCTATTTTTTATGCTCCACTTAAGACCACACTACTGCTTAACATCAGGCAGAGTGTGATCAAACGTGACTGAACCTATTTTGAATTTTAAAAAGTCACGTATTTTTCTCTTCCCTATATAAATAACAATATTTTTAGAACTGTAATTGAGATTATAGATTCTAAAGAAATTTCGCGATTTCTATTTAACCAATCCAATATCATAAATGCTTTTATATGTCTCTCTGTTGGGTATTCGCTATTCCATCCACATTTAGAACATTCATACAATTATTATTATTTTTACAATTTAGAATCAAAAGAAAAGAAAATATCTTAAATTTATAGATACTATTTTTGTATAAAAAACTTAATCTCAAAGTCCGTCAGAGGAGGGGCATGTGAAGGTAAGTATTTCAGATGAAATATTTCATTTGTGTCTAGTAGCAGACTCAGATAGATATTCTATCGTTCTACTTTTATTATTCGGACAAAAAATGTGTGAGCAAATTATTACATAATATATGTATACCTTACATCTTAGGATACGCGAATTGTTACGTCGTTTTGATAGACACCTCATTTAGAAAAACATGATAAAAAGTAGGAAAATGACGGAGAGTTGCAGATTGGGTTGTTACTTAATTAAGTGGAGCTTAGTTGCTGCTGTTGTTCTTGTTAAGTTATAAGTATGAAAACTTGAATTAAGATTTGGTTCGTGAGATACATTTAATACTTAGTAACTCTGCTTCATGAGTTGAAGGGCGTAGGTTCGATTCTCAGGACAAACATTTTGTGTCTAGTTATACCATGTATCAGTTGCTTGTTAGGGTTCCGTACCCAAAGGGTAAAACAGGACCCTATCACTAAGACTTCGCTATCGGTACGTCGGTCACCAGGCTGTATCTCATGAACCGTGATAGTTAAACAGTTCAAATTTTTACAGAAAATGTATTTCTGTTGCCGCTATAACAACAAATACTAAAAAATAGAATAAAATTAATATTTAAGGGACTTCCATACAACAAAAGTGTTTTCTTTTTTGCCGTTTTTATAGATAATGTTACGGAATCCTTCGTGCACGAGTGCGACTCGTACTTGGCCGGTTTTTTTCTTTTCATTTTAATAAGCTTTGCATAATTTAATGCTAGATGGCGCTGTGTGAAATTTCTACCAATATTATTTATGGGCTGGGCTTGCGTTTGACCGCCATCTCGCGTTGTTTCTAATTTGAAAGATGCTGTCTACAATATTATAGTGAACGCCTAGAAATAACTGATTTATTTGCAACTAAGAGATACAATCTCTCGGAAAACACCCACTGAGGCGGTAAATTCCACCGTTTACCGATACGATAAAAGTTGAATCAAAACGTTTTGTTCGACCAATTGTTTTTCTATAGCTGGTTGGTTTTTTTGGTTGACAGGTGTGGATGTGGATGTGGTAACGGTGTGGTCGAAGATTATAAATACACCTAGCCTGGAATGGAAATAGCTTTCCAGTGAGGCTGCCGGAACGGACACCTTTTCTTGCTTGGCGGCAGTTTTTCAACTTGAGGGTGGTAGCTAGCCAGCCGAGTACTAGAGACTACCCTACCACCAAGCTATAGTTTCGTCACGATGTTCTCTTTCACCGGCAGCTTAAGGTTTCAACACACGTCCTTCGACGTATGAACTGACCGCGCTAACCACTGATTTATCATCGCTATGATTAGTTGATGGTTGGTTTGAGCTGAGTAAGACGATTCACGTGATACTATATGACGGCACGGAAGGAGATAGTAAACACTCCTAATCTACAATGGAAATTAGATATGAAATTACGCTGGCGATATTCACCGTTAGGGGCTTAAGTGGAGGTGTTAACTAGCCAGCCGAGTATTAGAGAGTACCACGGTAAAATATGCCTTACAACCATGATGTTTCGTGAGATTTGAACCCACACTCTGCCGCGTCCAGACCACTGAGATGTTATAACTATAGATATACTTCAAAGCATTTAATTTTTGTTCGCAGGTCCAGTGTCTGCGTCACTGCTTCTCACTTTCCTCTACTCATCAATTACAATTCATAATATTTTAAGGTGAGTTCTGTTTTTTTTAAAACGCGATCGCCATTTCTAAAGAGAAATAGTAAATGCATAATTTAAAAAATACGCTTTCATAGCAAACCGTCAAAAAAAGTAGAGATTCATTTATTTCGATAGAGAATAATAACATTCAAATATGTATATTTTAACAGTGGATGGTACACGTTTAATCTGTAAACACAGTTTTATTGTTATCCTCATGAGCATGGTTCTGGTATCTGGACAAATTTATTGAAGTTAATAAAGCCTAAAAAATATTTATTGCACATTTCAAAATTAAATTTATAAGTACAATTTTGTCTTTCCTTCACCATTATTCTAGAAGCTAACTTCAGAAAATTTATTTATGACTTTATTATGGCTTTACTAGCAATAGTGTGTAAACATTACTGTGTTCCGCTTTGAAGGATACCGCAGCTAGCGAAACTACAAGGCTGTTAAAACTAACCATCTAATGTCTCAAAGTAATGAGCGCCAAAGCAGCGATGCCCTGGACTTTGTTTTATTACTCAAAGTACTGTGTATTTCTGCAATGATCATGGACAGACGTTATCTCTTACCATCAGGAGAGCATCCCGTTCATCTCATTACTTTTACATTAAAAGAAAACTGATTAAAACACCGTTCCGTTTCTTATATTTCCGAGTTCATACTAACGTTACTTATATTTGTGTTTTGTCCAATATTTCAGGCAAATCCTGCGATGATGTCTGGCTTCGGGCGTTTGGGATGTCGTCTCACTCTACGGAGTTTGTACATAAGAGATTTTAACAATCTACGGTGTTAAGTTTAGTTAAGGTACATTTTAGATACTGTATTGATAACATCTGATGTAGTTAAAAACTATGTTAACCAGTATTTAATGCAATGGGTTTTATTTTTTGATGGAATTTGACTGCCCTGTTAGCTCATTTAGTAGAATGTCCGCTTCAAGATCTGTAGGGTATGGGTTCGATTCCCACCAGGACAAACATATATGTTACGATAAATGTCTGTCCTGTGTCGGGTGTTGTGTATGTATTATAAGTATATATTTACAAAAATAAAAGTACCTAAGTATTCTATCATTATCTTTATCTGGTGCCCATACAAGTTAGTACAAGTTTTGCTTAGTTTGGGGATATATGTCGCTGTGTGATGTCCTACGATGTTTATTTATTTATTGTTATTGATTTTTTTTGGAAAAAAATCCTACAAAGGTTACTTTCATTATTGTATATGAAACTAGTTAATTCCAAGGGCAGGTATTAAAAAATTAAATAACAATCATTAAATGAAGTAAATCTAACTTTTTATTAATATTTTTTTCTATTGATTTCTTTTTAGTAATTATAATTATCATAAAACACTTGTGTGAATACAACGAAACATAATAACATTAGTTTAAATATCGTCGTATAAATAAATATCTAGCAGTTTTGTATACAAATCAACCGTTCGTTTATTTACTGTGCTAGTATTGATAAACAGTGGATCGTATTAGAGTAAAATAATGTGTATAAATTATGTAAAATATGCTATAAATATAATTATTAAATGTCCTTGTAATAAACTGTGTGATCTGTAGAATTTAGTAGACGAAATTAGCCAACAATAAATTATTATTATTATTTACGTTTAATAATAAGTAATTAGGAGTATACATTAACAACACTATAGATTTAGTATTACTAATAATAAGCGTTTCGTTATTACTTAACTTATAAGGTTTTAGTAATGTATAAAGTTGAAGGCTGTATTTTAAGTTAGTACGATAAGTTATATGTTCAGTATTACTTACGATTAATTATGTCGGATACTCCAAACTATAGTTTCAGCCATATCTGGTGGCCTTTTTCAAGGGGGCAATGCAGGAAAAATGTGTCAAAGCCACGTAAGTTTCCAATACAAAAATATTATTGGAAATGTACCTAATACTTGTTTGTATTTAGAATAAAATCGAATTATTTTATGCTTTACTTAAATCATTTCTAGAACTTTTGAGTATTTATAAAAAAAATATGTAAACAATCTCATCATGATTGATTTTATCTATTTTTTTGATTTTTGCAAAATAAATTTATAATAAACTTGGTACTCAAGTTTTGGAAATAAAATAACACTAGAAATGAATTATGCAACTAACAAAATAGGGACAAAAATGTATTAAAGTAGACAATATTAAAAATTCTTATATTATAAGGATTCTATAAAAGTCATAAACTTATGTGAGAAATTAATACTTAAAGACCCTTTTGTAATAAGGTACATTTATTTAACCCATATTTTTAGTAAATCAAATTAAAATTTATATTTAATTTTTGAAATTGAATTTACCTTGCAAAAGCTTTTCATTATATAATTTTGTCGCAACGAAACCTTCACACTTGCGTACCCCTAATAAGTTTGCACCACGCACACTACCCTCAGTCAATCTAATAATATTTTTTTAAATTGTATGCATAAATAATATGTTATATGTAATAAGTATAACCTATTCTATTAACATATAGAATATGTATGTATATGTGTGTATGTATTTGTATGTACACATAGTATATGTATGTATGTATTTGTTAACATATACATACATTCATTCATACGCACATACATACATACGCTCCTACGTAAATATATAATAGATTGGCACGGAAATATAATTTAAAAAAAAAAACATTAGAATGGCTTTTGGATATATGTATAACATTGTAAGTATATGCTTCAGTATTATGTATTAGTATATGTTTTTGCAAGGTAACCAATTTATAATGTCTGGGTCTATGTAAAATATAAATATTAATTTTTATAGTAGTTTATTATAGAATAGTTGTTTCGTTGTGTACGAATAAATTTTATACGAGACGTTTCTCCTACATTGATTTTGCTCAATGATGTTGTAATTTCATTTGATGAAGTCTGTTGAATAAATGATTATAACAATACTCACGTTTTGTTTCTATCGCAATTACCCGCACTGCTTACACATATAAGATATAATACAATCTTGATATGAAATAGGCTTGTTAATTGGTTGTTTGATATGTCAATATTAATTGCTGGGATATTTGTCTCAGATATCTAGGACTATTCCTTATCTAAAGAAACTATAGTTCATTAAAACTTTTTCTAATAATAGCTACGGATTTTATACCTAGAAAACAATTAAAAAAACAAAAGTGTGTCAAGAACGGCCAACTTATTTGTTTTATGGATTTGTCATTTAGGATGGCAAAAAAAAAACTTTTCTCGACCAATTTCGAGAGTATTGGTATCAACTGTAATCCAGCAAAAAATACTGTACGTTATGGAATATGTAGGATGGGACTTGAAACCTGAGCTGAAGGGCGTGGGTTCGATTCCCACCCAGAACAACCATTTTGTGATATAAACAAATGTTTGTTCTGTGTCTGTGTGTAGTATGTGTTTATGTATTTATAACCACTCCAATAGTTTTTCGAGTAAAATTGATAAAATGTATGCTGATTTAATCCATTACGCTAAATTAATAAGGATCAAGTTTAATCTCAAGATATGACAATTTATCAGTAGTATAAATAAAATCGTCATTTATTATATGGCCCCTATGTTTTTATTGTATTTTAGACGGGTAATATATAAAATAAAATTATTATTATTTATTACTTTACTGTGTCTTGGTTTGTAACTTCAACTACCGAAATTACAAAGCTGTCGAGACTAACCACAGGCAAGAATGCGGTTAAGCGCAAGCTAATAAATGCTATAAAACATGTTAATAACCTGATCTGTAATTTGTAATTACCGATAAAGAATCAATCAATAATAGCGTGCGATTGACTGAACATCTCACGAAGTTACGCGCACTTCTGACTTCGATCAACTTTGACGTGGACTTTGCCGAAGTCAATTCGCAAGTAGTGTGATAGCGGTATTATGAACCGTACAGGTGAGTAATTGCGTAAGCTACTATCCCGAACTATGACTGTGTGCAACAGGCTTATATGTGTTTTTTACAATAAACTTAGCCGAGCATCTATACATGTGAAATAACTGTTTTTGTTTTAATGTTAAAGTAAGAAGACAAACGCAACGCTCTCCTGATGGTAAGAGATAACGCATGCCCATAACCATTGGGGCAATACACAAAACTTTAAGTAGCAAAACAAAGTCAAAGGCATTGCTACTTTGGCGCTCATTACATTGAGACTTTCGATGGTAAGTCTCAACAGGTCTGAAATTTCGCTAGCTGCAGTATCAAAACCTTTCAAACCGGAACACAGCAATGTTTATATACTACTACTTGGTGGTTTTAAACAAAAAATTTGCAAAATAAATAAAAATAAAATAAGAAACGAAGATTGCGAATCCGTTTTATCTAGGCAAGCGTGCTCCATCGCACACCGAATCTTCTTTTAACATCAAATTTGTTGACCGTCAAACGTAAGCCCTATTACATAATATTATAAAAAATGTGCTTGATAAAACTAATCATCATTGCCGACATCATATCTTCAGGTGTAGGACGTCCACTGCTTGACACAGGCCTCCCCCATTGTCTTCCACAAACACCGGTTGGAGCGGCTCGCATCCAGCGCGTTCCTGCGGTCTTTATTAGGTCGTCTGCCCCCCTTGTGGGTGGACGTCCTTCGCTGCGCTTGCCGGTTCGTGGTCTCCACTCCAAAACTTTGCAGCCCCATCGGCTATCAGTTCTGTTATTCTGATAAAACTAGAAAAGTTAGCAAAATACATATTCTTCCTACAGTTTTTTTTAATATAATTATGTTAAACACATTTATAGTCGTTTAATTTTAAGATAGTCTTTAGTGAAGGCGCAAATGAACTGTACCTCTATTTGAACAAACAATAAACACTTTGCTGCAATCTCTTTGTACGCAATTTGGTTTATCTCTACCACTAGAACTCTTAAACACACATTTAAGGCACTAAAAATAACACTAAAAGCGTAGAGGATTACCATTTCAGTTATACTTTCACATAGTACACTTAGCAGACAGTATTGGAACTATAATTAAGTAAAGAAATATCGTAGGATAAACATTCTTTTGCTGATTTTAAATATTCCACCCATCTTACTGGAGCGGCCCAGAGCCTCGCTCCGGTACTTCAAGGAGCTGGGTTGGCTCGGGTAGATGCTGGCAGGGGAAACGCACAATACACCCCAAGCGGGACGTCAGTGCAGGACTTATCGCCCCCACTTTTAATAAGAATCTTAGGATAAATAAATAACACAGCGCCGTCTGACCCCAAACTAAGCAAAGCTTGTACTTTGGAAGTCAGATAAATGAAAGAATACTTAAATAGTTTTTTTTTTTTTGTAAATACATACCTAATACCAAGACACAGAACTTCATTTTGTTTATAGTTTTATACCACAAAATGTCCTAGATTAAGCCCACGTTTTACAGGTCTTAAAGCAGATATACCTGGATATAAACCTGGAATGGAACTGGCTCTCAAGTGAGGCTGCCTGGACACGTTGTTAGGTCCTTGGTAGCACATTTTACCCGGTTTTCGCGATGGCTCACGTATGTTTTAATTCGGGGGTGTCAGCTAGCTTCATATCTAATTTTATCAAAATTGGTCCAGTCGTTTGAGCGTAAAGACATACATACACACTCACGAACTTTTGCCTTTATAATATTAGTGTGATAAAAAGTAGCTTATCGACTTAAACCGGGCGCGTTATTTATTTATATTAAAATAAACATTTCTTTTTTTTTAATTTTGGTTATCTTAGTTCTTGTAAAAAGCTTGGATTCTGTCGTATACAATGATAATTATTAAGTATGATGACTGTGTATAAAATTCAACGCAATCTTCAAGTAATTGCCACGTTCGCTTACAAATATCGCCAAGGGTACAACCTACACACAGTACACAGAAATTACAGGTGTTACACGAAAGTTACAAGTATTACTCTAGAATCATGGATATTACTAAGTGCTGCAAGGAAGTGTAGGTATTACGAGACAGTTGATTACAGAGATTCGCTGATGGAGGTACGTTTTGAAGGTAATAAAAGTTGTGACCTTTTTTTTTAGGTTAAATTAGATTAGAGGAAAGATAAAATCATAGACGAGATTACAATTTTTTCGCGATTTTATTGATGCAAAAGTAATGTCAGTGTACATAAATTATTGAAAGGAATCGTTGTAAAGATAACGTGATTGGTTCACACGCCGATGGATTTGGGTTCAAATCCCAGCAATGAGCTCGCGAGTTGTCGGTATAGGAAAGCATCGCGAGGAAGCCATAGTATGGTGGTAGGGTATTCTCTAGTAGGCTGGCTACCTACCGTCAAATTGGAAATCCGCTGCCAAGCACCTAACGATGTGTACTGGCAGCCTCACATGAGAACCAGTTCCAGACCAGAGATGTGGTCAAACACTTAACTTGTCAAACATAAAAAAAAAAGTAAATAGAGTCGTTAATAATCTCTCTCGGTAAAAAACAGAAACTGCTTTTATAAACAGTTTTATATCAAATATACGGTCTAAATATGTTTATATAGGTTATAATGAAAACGAAAATGATCAAATACTTTAATGTCAGTAGAGATTTGTAAAGAAGCGATATGACATTTGAATGCAGTCTGGATTCTAGTACACTTGAAATATTATTCTTATCCGTGTACAACCGGCTACCGAAGGAAGTAAGAAATCAGCCATCTAAAGGTATCTTTCAAAAGAATTCTCAAAAACTAGCTTATCGAATACGCATTTTACATATTTGACGATATTTTTAAAGTAACAATAAATTGATAATTGAGATGTCAAAGAGGAAAGGAGAGGAGTATGTTACATATTAAGAAACAACAAAAAATAAGGCACACAAAAAGAAGAGCGAAGAGGAAAGCAATAGTAACCACATGAAAAGGTCAAACAGGCAGCGCTATATAGGTTCTGTATGTATTATAAGTATGCATTTACAAAAAAAAAAGTATATATGTACGCTATCAGTTATCTGCCTTCCATTACACGAGCTCTGCTTAGTTTGGGGCCAGATGGCGCTGTGTGTAATGTCCTACGATATTTATTATTTATTTATTATAGGAAGACCTTACACACAATTGGATGATGAAATATAACACAATGGATGCAAATAGATCAGGATAAAGAAAGATGGCAAACCTGGGAGGAAACTCCACCTGCGAGGGGTTCCTGATTTTTATTTGTGTGTATTGAGTTTAAATATCAAACAATAAAAGAAATAAATATATTTAATATTATTAATTCAATTTGACCACAATGAAACAATAATAAACATTTATTACGAACAAAGAATTTCAATTTGTACAAACTTCAGGTATACAGATTAGTATTGACCAAAAGTACAATTTTACTGTTATGTTGCTCACAAAATTATAGTTCTAGAACAACTAGTATGTAACAGTGTTTTCTCGTGCGTCCCAAAAACAAATAGAAATGGGACTAGCCATTCCATAAAGTACTCTCAATGTAATCCAGCAAACGAAACCTGAGCCGTCCAAAACTGAGCGAATTTCAATGCAAAGCGCGCCACTAATCTTACTGCAACGACTGTTTGTTCGAGCACAACACTGCAGCCAGGCTTGGGAGAAGAATATTCTATGGAGATAATTTTCAGTTTACGGGTTTTTTACAAAACAAGAACATCATTTTTGTTTGACTTATATATTGGACTAGCTAATTCGCCCGCGTGGAATTTAACGAAAAATTGTTTGTTGGTTCGCAGATTTTACACAATTAAATAATCCAAAAAAATTACAATAAATTCTAAAAAAGTAAATGTCTAGTAATAAAAATTCAGGAAATAAACACGATCACGTACACAAATACAAACACAAACACACACACAGACGCAGACACAAACACAAACACACACACACAAATACAAACACAAACACAAACACAAGCACAAGCATAAGCACAAACACAAACACAAACACGAACATGAACATCAAGATACAATAAAGATGAATAGAGTATAATTATGTTCAGTAATCATAATTTGCATGCCAATAAAATCAAATCAAATTAAAATACACATTCATTCTTTATGAGTGAATGAGTAACACACATCCAAACAAACAAACTTTTACATTTATAATATTAAGTAGTATTACTTTACATTTTATAATAGTTTCATACCCATAAAATGAAAATATATCAAAACTATGGCAGTTCCTATAGTGAGCTTCACTAATCATTTAAGAGACATCAGCGTCTTGAGCGCTAATTCAGCGTCAGCCCTGCAATTTCTTCGCTAAATCCAGCCAAGGAAGCAAATAAATGTATGGAACGCACGTGGATCCTGTCAAACGTAATAAGACTCTTTGAGTGGCGTTAGTCACGTAACAAATGAAGGAATATACGAATATACGTGAATATTTTTATTCTCTCTTACTTCGTGTTTCCGATGTTGGTCTTCGATTTACAGTTGAGGCATTTGATACTGTTTTATTTCATCTCTAAAAGAATCTATTTTAATTTCAATTAGTTATTTTTCACCGGAAGGCAACAGACATGTTTGCCGTCCCAAGAGTATAGATGAGAAGATGAAATGGCTAAAGATACGGCACTGCAAGTAGCGAAATTACTGGGCTGTTGAGACTACCCATCAAGTCTTAAAGTAATGTGCAGCTATGCCCTAGGCTTTGTTTTTCTACTCAAATCTCTGTGTATCGCTGCAATGGTCATGAACATGTGTTATCACTTACCATCAGGAGAGCGTATCGTAAGTTTTATTACTTTCCAGCGGAGACCAATAGACAATCCGTTTTCAAGTGATGTTGCTGAAACACACCGTTAGATGGATGGCGGGAAAATTTCAACTGTGGTAGGTCCTAGCCGAGTGCTAAAAAGTACCCTACAACCATGCTATGGTTTCTTCACGATGTTTTCCGGAAGCTCAAGCTAATTGTTAAGATTTGAATCCACATCCAGTGTGACCCGACCGCGCTAACTACTGCGATATCATCGGTACAAAAACTGTTTGTTCTTTTAGGACTGAAATTGACATTACTCTAAGCATGATAAACTATATCATCTTCTGCGTAGATTTTTGTTATGCACATTCTATAAGTGTTTACTTTTTAATTGAAATATAAATTTAGATTAAAAAGATACATATTTAGAACTTTTGTTTCCTCATCGAAATTTACTCCAAAGCGTAAGCAAATAACAATTTATTTTTTTCTAACAGAAAGTTGTAGCATACAACGCTGATACATTACCGGGAGTCTCCGGGCCTGAAAACGTGAAGAGCACGACATACTTTGACTTCATGCAGAGTTTACAGCTTTACACGAGTCCATAATAGAGAGGCATCTTTGTGCCTACACAATGCAGATAAAAATAACTTTACTGGATGCCAGAAATATCATATTTTTACTCCACTGCATTTACTTTGATATCTCGCATTTGCTCTGGCTAATTGCAAGACTTGATGACTCAACACGCCAAACCTTAATTGGCCAAGTCCAGACATTGGGACCTTCAAGATACGGCCCACATAACAGTGTCAAAGTTTTGATTTTTTCCTCCATATTAAGCTTTGAAAAACATATAATTTAGTATATAAACATTATTTATCAGCCTGATAATCTATATATTTAGTATTTCATATGTATATACGTTTATTGTATTGTTATTTTATTTAGTTCTTTCTTTTGTGCACCAACCTTATATTTATTTACTTTCTTTCCATCCAAAGGTTGTCTGGAAGAAATCGCTCTAGGCGATAAGACCGCCTTTACACATGAAGTATTGATGAAGATTATAATATATCTTCTTCTTTTCTTTATAATTTTTTTGTTTCATATTTGTATTAATTGTGATCTGTGTTTCATTTGAAAGTTTTTAGTGTATAATAAAGTTATATTCTATTCTATTCTATACTTTACCTTATTTACGCTGAAAAATTTAGGAGTAATAAAAAAATATTAACTAAAAAAAATATCCAATTTTAAAATCTTCCTTTTATGGATACTATTGGTTTTTTTTGTTTATTACTTTTATCTGTTCGACAATCACACCGACACCAATCGACGAAAGTCCGTCTCGTATGTGAAGCTGTTTGAGGATGGAGTTGTTGGTGCGGGTAATTTTCAGCATGCGTCTCCAAAGCCACATCTCTAGTGCATCTATTTTACGGCAATCTGGTTGTTTAAGAGACCAGGTTTCGGCCCCATAGAGGAAGATTGGAAACTTGAATAAAATATAATTATTTACTAACAACTAAACTAATAGCCGTTATGCAACTATGAACTCTATCGTTTACCACTCACTCCATTCAAGAATATATCTTCGAGAACCAACTCGGCCACTTCAAGCCACTTCGAGAGTTTACTAATCTTCTCAAAAGGAACGATACGATATTTTTCCACTGTAGGTAGAACATTTATTTCAAGTTACTAGTCAGGAATATTTTGTAAAATCATAAAATTAACAGAAACTTTTTTTTATGATTGACAAGCTTGAACACAGTTCACCTGATTATATGTGACAGTGTGGTCGAAGATGATAAAGCACACTTAGCCTGGAATGGAACTGGCTCTTTACTGAGGTCGTCAGAACACACCGTTAAGTGCTCGGCGTCAGATTTTCAACTTGAGGGTGGTAGCTAGCCTGCCGAGTACTAGGAAATACCCTACCCTGCTATAGTTTCCTTACGATGTTTTCCCTCACCGTTTGAAATCAATACGAAAAGACAGAAATGCCGTGGGATTCGAAACCTGGACTTCCAGAACGGAAGGGAAACGGGCTCACAACTAGGCTACCAATAAATTCACATCCTTATAATATTTAAAATTGCGATCGTATCTGGTGACGTAAATAACCGTTTTCTTCAGAACTCATTACAAGATACCAAATTCACGAGTAACTCGAAGTCATATCTAGTGCATTAATAATATTATGCAAAGATTTTTCGATAAATTTTTCAATATTAGGAACATTCGACAAACTTTTGAAAGTATCGCGTTGCGAGAAGGAAAGTTTTACGTCAACTTTTCTGTTCACGGTCTAGTCTCAAGTTATATTCCTGTGTAACTTATATTATCGTCTATCTCAATAATGTGGGAAGTGCAGGAAAAGTTGAAACTTATTTACATGTCAATATTATTTTGAATATCTATGATTGATTTTTTATGTCTGCTACGAAAAAAAATGTGTCTATTCGATTTTCTATTTTAACTTCTTTGTATATTTTTGATGGTTGACATACTAGGTGTGTGACCGAAGCTCACCTGATGTAACGGTGTGGTTGAAGATGATTAAAATATTTAGCCTAGAATGGAACTGGCTATCAACTGGAATGCCGGGACACACCGTTAGAAACTTGACGATTTTTAACTTGCAAGTTGTAGCTAACCAGCCGAGTACTAAAAAGTACCCTACTACCAAGCTATCGTTTCCTCACGATGTTTTCCTTCAACGGCAGCTTAAGCTCATTGTTAGGTTTAACTCCTAAGCCTTTCGGCGAACGAACTGACCACGCCAACCACTAAGCATACAAACTTGAGTTTAAAATCAAATTGGAAATGTCATAAAATCAAGTCACTTTTTGTGTCTCTCTCTTTCTCCATTTACTTATTCTAAACCTCTCAAAGGATTATGTTACTGTTTTCACTGTCACTCATATATATTTTATAGACGGTTTTTATATAAAACTAATTCTAATGAAACTTTTGTATTAGTAGAGAAGTTCAATGTTTATAAAGTAATGTTAATAATGTCGTCAAAAAGTTCACAGTTCACAGAAATGTTCAGAGATGATGAATTTCTGTTGCCGCAATAACAACAAATACTAAAAAATAGAATAAAATAAATATTTAATGGGGATCCCATACAACAAACGTGATTTTTTGCCGTTTTTATAAATACGTTTACATTTTTGTACGGAATCCTTCGTGCGCGAGTCCGACTCGCACTTGGCCGGTTTTTTAATTTATTTCAAGCTAAGCATTGCCATCCAGGGTGGTAATGTTGCCAGCATTCTGGCCACATATCCCTCCTCTGACGGTTTTTTTAGACTAAGTTTTTTGTATACATTTTGTAAATAGTATAATTTAAGGTATTTTTTAATTAACTCAAAATTATAAAATAATTATTATGTTACTAATTTAAAAAAAAAAATATTTTATAATCACCAACATTGTGTATTATATCATATGCAATATTCATTAAGCCATAACCAATATAAAATGTATATGTCAAAGTAATATACATTTATATATGTAATATACAAATGTAAGTAATATACATCATATATATTTTTCATTTACACATACCTAATTATAATTAGGTATACAAAAAGTGAGATGTTAATTAGGTATACTCAGCTAGTGATTGCAAATACCTCTAGAAACTATTAATGTTGCGAAAAAAAAATCTACATCGATTGTTTGTAACCTTTTTACAACACGTTTTTAGGTCGAAACTTAAGTCCTTCCACAAATCACGATCAAACTCACTAAAGCCTAGGACACATAGCAGCGAAAACCCAATGATTTAACCTGTTAGTGGACAAGGGAAGAAAAATACGCCGGTAGTAAATTAGCGTTAGAAAACAATGGAGGGTGCCGGCTTCCGACATTTTTTAGCAGGTTTTATTGCAACACTAGACTGGAAATGTAAGGGTCTCTTTTAGAAACTGGGTAAGTATTTTGGAAACTTTTAGATTAAATTAAACATATATTTAAAAATAAAAGTCTACGTGACTTTTATTTATTTTTTCAACTTTATTAGACAACATTTTTCAAACCACATTTTCATCATTAAGTTTAGCCATTATAGTTTTACTAAAACAATCAAATCTCATAAATATTCCTTCACTTTTTGGCACGTCTTTTTTGGAACAAAAATGCTGCTTAATTTTTTTTTTTTTTTTTATAGTAGATAGGCTTGCGTTTGACCGCCATCCCGCCTGATGTTAAGCGAAGATGCGGTCTACGGTGGAGCACGCTTGCTTTACACCAAAATAATATATTGATAACAGGAACAGCTTAACAATAGTACAAAAACTAGCAGCCTTATCGTTTAAAGCGAGCTCGTTTAGACAACCACTCAAAAAAGGCCATGAGCACTTTGTTTTCGAATTGTCTACTTTTGTATTTAAATCTAAATCCAACTTGAGAATTAGCCTTGATTTTTGACGAATATAGGTCACCCTTTACCTATGCCAGTATTTTGTACTATGGGAATGAGATAGTTGGTTTTTTTTTAATTCATTCTCTTAGACTCTATATATTATACAAACGTTTGTTACGGGTGGGAATTGAACTCACGCCCCTGAGTTTTGTGTAATTGAAGGAGAGCTGACCAACCGAGCTAAGAGGGTAGTCGAAATAGCAGTAGCAATATCTGGAAACTGACACTGCAAGAAATAAAGTCAAATTACTTTTTTTTTAGTAACAGTCTCTGATAAAAGAAACAGGCTATAAATATTAGACAATTTTATGGTGCCTTGAGGTACATGGTTATAACGATTCTTTTATCATAATGTAAAAGTAACAAGACGAACGTGACGCTCTCCTGCTGATAAGAGATAGCGCCTTTCCATGACCATTGCAACGCTATATAGAACTTTGAGTAGCAAAACAAAGTCTAGGCCATCACTGCTTACGCATACTTTAAGACTTTCATTGGTTAGTCTCAACAGCCTTATGATTTCACTAACTGCAGTATCCTTCAAACTGGAATACATCGATAGGTAAGTGTATTAACCGTAAACAATAATACCTTTAATTAATGCACATGTCGTATTTTGTGGTTTTAAACTAAACCTCATCAATATTAAAACATCACTTTTAATGAAATCATGTACATTATTATAATTTCATATTATCTGTGGCCGTGCAATGTTTGTACAAACATTGATATTTAAACGTTGCAACGCAACTGATAAAACCCTATTATTAAAACTCCATAATCACAAACCAATATTTGATGACACGAAGTCAAAAGTCCTTTTAACTTTTATCTGTCAGTACTTTGCTAGCTCTATTTCGAAATGGCTTGCCCCGAAGAGCAACCTTTAAAAACAAAAGATCAAATTATAAAAGAGCCTAAAAAGAAAAATTGGAAGGAAAAATTCGCGTATATTAAAGAAAATATTACAGTAGAACCAGTACTAGCGTGTTACGTGGTACCAGGAGCGTTGTCTAGGCTGGCAACCCAGAATTTGAACCTGGACAAAGCTTGTCGGGTGAACAAAAACTATGGAGAAACAGTATGCAGTGCCCTTATCGCTCGAGAAGGAAATAAGTACATGGCAGAAGAATTAACTGTCCAACAGCTGATCGCTGCTATGGAAAGTTGGAAGAACGTTCTATTGACAGCGATACCAAGTCTTCTGATTCTGTTTCTTGGCGCTTGGAGCGATAGAACTGGCAAGAGAAAAATTTGCATTCTATTACCAATTATTGGGGATTTACTAATGTGCTTGAGTAATATCTTGAATGCTTATTTTTTCTATGAATTGCCAGTAGAAGTGACTATGTTTTTTGAAGCATTCTTTCCAGCTGTAACTGGAGGTTGGATTACGACCTACATGGGAGCTTTTAGTTACATCAGTGATGTGTCTAGTGAAGAGTCTAGAACCTTCAGGATCGGAATTGCTAATCTCTGCTTAACGGCTGGAAGTCCTATAGGATCTGTTTTAAGTGGAGTATTGCTCAAACATATTGGCTACTACGGAGTGTTTTCTATATGCTCCTTACTGTATTTATTCAGTATTATTTACGGATTCTATTACATTGAAGATCCAAAGAGACCAGAAGAAATCAAAGTATGTTTTTGCATAGTCATTGTTCTTTTACCATATCTTGTAGTAATGCTATCAAATTCTTAGATCTAAGATTTGTTTGCTGTAATTACTATCTCATTAAATTATCTCAAATAATATTTTTCAAAAAGAAACTTAATTCATATGAGAAATTTGGTAACATATGGAATAAATAATATAGCCATATCTACGTGTTATCATATATTATGCTTATCAATATGAGTGTGAAAGTCAATCGGTTCCTAGTTCATACGTTTTCAAAGATTTGAGCCTTTGAATAGGTTAACTAGATATAATTTTCTTGATAAAATTTATCACTACAGTAAGTAGTGTACAATTATACATACTGCATATGAGATTTACGAGTAAATATGCAAAAAGTGTTTCTAGATTATTATTTCGAGGTATTCATATGGAAAATCATGATTGTTATCTATATTGTTTTAGTAATTTTTACATACATAAAATCATGCCTTTTGTTGGGGTAAGCAGAGACTACATTTTCACTTTTTAAGCAGTTATTATGGATGCTCGTCACCTACTGGTTTTCTTTTTGGCTTTAGTACTTTATTTAATTATTATATAATATATGAACCTGACAGATCTATTGTACATTATCTTATCTAAGTATTATAAGACATTTTGTTTGTTGGACCTGCCCTAGACTTCACACTAGGTAAACCTGCGTCGCGAAGTCTAATTTCTTAGTTCTAGATTTCCTTTACAATTTTTAGGGTTCCGTACCCAAAGGATAAAAGGGGACCCTATTACTAAGACTTCGCTGTTCGTCCGTCTATCTGCCCGTCTATCACCAGGCTGTATACCACCACCGGTTGCCGCTATAACAACGAATACTAAAAACAGAATAAAATAAATATTTAAGGGCTCCCATACAAAAACGTATTGTTACGCCGTTTTTATAGATAATGGGGCAGAACCCTTCTTGCGCGAGTCCGACTCACACTTGGCCGGTTTTTTATTTTTTACTAGCTTCGCCGACGGCTTTTCCTACGTATGCCTTAATGCCCATCATTGGACAAACATTGATTGATCATCATCATCATCATCATTTCAGCCGTAGAACGTCCACTGCTGGACATAGGCCTCCCCCATTGACTTCCATAAAGACCGGTTGGAAGCGGCCCGCATCCAGCGCGTCCAATTAGGTAGGTCCAACTTTGAGAAAGAGGTCAGTCGTCGAATCCAACTCGGCTGGGCAGCGTTCGGAAAACTGCGCGACGTCTTCTCGTCCGAATTACCTCAGTGCCTCAAGTCGAAAGTCTTCGACCAGTGTGTGTTACCAGTGATGACTTATGGCGCTGAAACGTGGTCTCTGACTGTGTGCCTTCTTGGTAAGCTCAAAGTAGCACAACGCGCTATGGAGAGGGCTATGCTCGGAGTTTCCCTACGAGATCGAATCAGGAATGAGGAGATCCGTAGACGAACCAAAGTTACCGACATAGCCCAACGGATTAGCAAGTTGAAATGGCAGTGGGCAGGGCACATAGCACGCAGAACCGATGGCCGATGGGGCTGCAAAGTTCTGGAGTGGAGACCACGGACCGGCAAGCGCAGCGTAGGACGTCCACCCACAAGGTGGACAGACGACCTAGTAAAGACCGCAGGATTGATTGATGTACCATTGTAATATTAGTATAATTTTTTTTAAATTGAAATGTGATGAATAACGGTGGAGATTCTTACGTACAAACTTTGCCGCTTTATAAATATATCTACATTGCGAATACAAAAAATATGTTTTGAACAAAGAGCTTACGAATGTATACTATATTTGAAGTAATCACAGTGTTTATAATTGCAGAAGGACTCTTCGAGCGTGTGTGGCTTTTTGAAATCCTTTTTCGACGGAAAACATGTTAAGAACACCATTCAAGTGGCGTTTAAAAAGGGACCTAATCAACGCAGAACAAAGTCTATTTTGATTTTGGCTACTATTGCATTTATATACGGACCTGCTTATGGTAGGTGATTTTCTGTTTTTTATTACTGCTGTTATTAGAAAGTTATTGCTGTTAATTTAGACTATTGCCTCATGCAACAAAATCAGTCAAGTTTATGAGCGTATACTTATATACTCAAAAATATTCCTCCTTCTACATATAGTCGTGGATAAAAAACTCACTTTGACATCTAAATCAAAATACATTTATTTCACTGGCATTTGTTAATGTACGTTGTTCTTGTTGTATTTTTGTCAGAATGCATTAACTAGAAACAGACGCTTAAAAAGCTTGGCTCGAAGCCCTCAACAGATTATAAAGCTTGGCTGAAACTTCTAGAAGCTTTCCTTGTCTTATTTGTTTTGTTGTAGAATTGTATAACAAGAGACGTTGACAATAATTTTTGTCTGTGTGAATAACATAGTACGTATCTTTAAGAACAAAACGTACGTATAGTATGTATCTTTTTGTAGAGACGATAGCTCAGTGGTTAGCAGGGTCGGTTTACACGTCAAAGAGCATGGGTACATACCCCAAGAGCTTGAGCTTAAAGGAAAACATCGTGAGGAAACCATAGCATGGTGGTTGGGTACTTCCATCTTTAAATTGAAAATCTGTCGCCAAGCACCGAACGGTGTGTTCTGGCAGCCGTACTTGTGGCCAGTTCCATTCCAGGCTATGTGTGTTTACCATTTTCGACCATATTATCAGGTAACATCAAGTAAGCTTGTGTTTAAACGCTTTGTTTGTCTGTTTAACTGAAATACCTAAGTAGTTAAACAGTAGCTTATTTATTTAATTCTTCATTGCATACACTTACAAAATGATGTGTACAAAAGGAGGACTTAAATAAAGCGGAGGAGGCTTATAATAATTTATCACCCAGATCCAAAGATTCCATGACTATTTTTATATTGAATAATTATTTTTCAGGTGAATTCACAGTACGGTACCTGTTTACGCGATATCGTTTTAACTGGGACGCATTGAAATATAGCTTTTATGGCACTTTTCATATACTTAGTCATTGCCTAGGTATGTATATGTATAACACTGGACAAGTTGAGTTTTGCCCTCACGAAGGTTTGATACGAATTTTTTAGCTACTTTCACCAAAATAATCAATATTTAAAAAGTTCATAAACTACGAATACTTCAAACATTGCTTTAACAAGAAAATTATCGGTTTGATAGACAAACTTATTACACTCTTGAGTTGTTATTGCGATATCTACCAGATTCAATTGCAAGCCTGGGAATTACCTAATTTTATTAATAATTATCCACGGACGAAGACAAACACACAGAAAATTTCATCAAAATCAGTTCAGCCGTTCAAGAGAAGTGACAAACACACAGATGAAATATTTTTATAAAGATTAATAGGAACTTAAAAGTATAAACAAATAATAAATTTCAACAGAAATCATAATTTCAAAATATGTGCGTGTGTGCTAACACACCACATACATACATGTACACATACATATATGTGTGCTACAACATATCAAATTCTGGTCATATCTTTGCTTGCTTCTTCTATCGCTTAAAAGTACAAAGAAAAACAGAACTCGTCCGTACCCAAAAATTATTCCAAGGTTTTAAAAAGTGCTAATTTTTTTTAAATTATTTCCATCCAAAGAAACACTGCAATACGAAACTTTACCGTACTTTCTCATACATTTCTTCGCTAATAAACAAAGTGCATGTACCTTGTGAAATTTATTTTATCGCAAATGAAAACAGACTTGTTGAAAAATTCAAAAAATATGTAAAAAAAATCAAGATTTGTAGTTTAATACTATATATTTGAATAATACCCAGTCTTCAAATACACGACGCGACTTAGGTATTATATTATGTATATAATTTTAAATGCATAATGTTATAGTTTACAAAATATTTTCGCAAAAGAATGTACATAGTCACATGGTGTAAATAAAAGTTATCAATGAAGTACCTATAGTTACAGCAATTTAATCGGAACAAGACAGCTTAGGTGATACTAGAATGTTATTTACATAACATTTTTACATTTGTTGAAATTCTAAATATTATGTTGCAATATTATATTGAAAAACCTTACTAGCATGAGATTGCATAATTACATAACACGAAGCATCCGCTAAGAACATATTTGTTAACCGACGATTTTTCGTACTGTTTTCGTTTTTTCAGAAAATGGTAAACGAGATAATGTTTGGTACAGATATGGCATATTCCGTACTGATACTCAACGATTTGAGACCTCAGTTCAATTTAATCTACCTATACATTAGATAACTAAATTTATCATTACATGTATGACTATTCGCTAATGACTGTAAATTATAAAAACACTGTAAATGCAAAGTTCTTTGATGTTTTTGAGAATTTCGCAGTATTGTATTGGTTGCCAAAACTTGTGTTTTTTATAAATATTAGGGTTGTTATAAAGTGCCGATTGACCGTATTTTTGATTGGATTCCAAACCCCGTTGGAGCTTCTAGTGAATTTTCAACTACTTTACTAGAGTATGACTAGACTTGATCCTGACTTACTTTATGACTTTGACTGTGGCATAGACTTATTTCATCAGGAAATTCTGGTAAATATTGAAATAGACTTTGGCAATATACACAAAGTACAATACCAAAACCCCGTGTCAGTCAGTTCTTAATCTTTACAAAAGAAGGTGACTATTTGCTTTAGAAGAAGTAGATCAATAATTATAAATTGAGCCATGTGTTATCAAATTTGCGACAGACGTGGCGACGAGTAAATTGAAAAATATTGTGGCGTTAAAAATTACAATCAAGCTGGAATAATTCCGACGAGAAAGCGACCTTTTTTGGCGCTTTGCCATTTTGAATATGAACTTTTCCCAATTTAATTTTGTGTCAAACGGAAACTTACAAAAGCTTCGTAAGTAGAAACTTATATAATTAGATTTTGTTCATTAAAATAAATCATTAATGACTATTTTTTTGGCAGAGCAAACAATACATTATATTTTTATGTGATTAGTGTTGCACTTTGTACATTTTCCAATATTAAATTTATCAAGAATTTCATGAAAATTTTGGGTTAACAAATAAGGTATCAGTCAAAGTCACATAAAGTAAATCTTGGTCGAGTCCCGCCGTAGTAAAAGTAAAAATCATGTTTCGTCAAATTATGCCACATTAATATGCGTAAACTTTACGCTGTGTTAAATATAAACACACGAAAAACACAAGTTTTGGAAATTAATGCAATTCGGCGCCATGACTTTTCCGCGTTTCAATTTAATGCTATGATTACAGTATTTTTTTAATTCTGGGCTTATGTCACTAGCTTTGATGAGACCCATTACATAACACTATGACTATACACAGTTAAATTTTACCCAACGAACGTTCATCACACTCTAAAAAATAAATATTTAAAAATACAAATTGTCGGTCGGTTTTGGCTATTTATTTCTCCAGCTGACTGTAAAGTTCTGGAGCCATACGTGCTATTATCAAATAACTTATTCTAACATTATAAATTAAATAGCAAAATACTTGCTGTAATACTTAATAATTTCAGGTGCCATCATATCAATTAGTCTATTCAGCCACCGATTGAAATGGGATGACTCAGTTCTGGGCCTTATATCTATGTGCAGCAAGATGATGGGTACTTTGGCCACAGCGTTCGCTAGAAACACTACGGAAATGTACATAGGTTTGTAATTAAACTTATCATCCTAACGTCTACTTATAGTGATTTACCTGCCATGTTATCGTAAAGATACTGTATGATGGTGACTGGGTACTATTCGGTTAGTTGGATACCAACATAGATAGATAAACACTGACGCGCTATTTAGGTAAATTAAAAATCATTTGTATGTGTAGCTGTGCCTCTACGATTTTACACACAATTTTCGGGATAAAATGTAGTTTTCATAATGATATGATAATCCTGGGCTTAAACTAAATGTATTCCAAATTTGAACGAAATCTGTCCAACGGTTTCAACGGGAAGTAATAGCAAGCATACATACATGTATATACATAACTGGACTCGACTAAGACTTACTTTTATGGAACTCAGACTTATTTAAGTTCATTTTGCATAAAATATTAGAAAATGCCGAAATTCTTGAGCAAATTCATAAAGTGCGATAGCAGAACCAAAAAAAGAAGAAAAAGAATGTTTGATGTGTTATGGCTAGGTTTGAGAGCGTGTTCCATTCCAGGCTAGGAGTGCTTTACAATACTCGACCATACCATCACTTAACATCAGGTGAGCTGTGGTCAAAACCCCAGCCTGTCTGCCATAAAAAAATATGTCGGGAACGCGAAAATATCATGAAGCTCATTTTTTTGTTCATCAAAGCTTGTAGTTTTATTCCAATTTATTTGCAATGTGTCTTATACATAAAGTGATGATTTATATGTATAAGTGTAGGAAAGTAACTTGATGAAGTAAAAAACCCTTTCGTGTTGCTAAAGCAATACTCCGGTATAGCTTCTAACATATGTAGTTAACTCACCTTACTAGGACATGACCGGACTTTATTCCGACTTCTTCTTGTGACTTTGTTTGTGACTCAGATTTATTTCAGTAATTTAGTTATAATGATTCCCATAGTACAAGAGACGCTTAATTGGGGCTAGATGGCGCTTTGTGAAATGTCCTACGATATATATTTATTTATTTACAAAGGATGAACCTATCTAAATGTAGTAATTATAATTGATTTTATAGATTGTGATTCTGACTTGTCTAACTTAATTATAGTAAATAATTATTATTCATGAAATTATTAAAAATATTGAAAAAAAAATGCATAAAGTACGAAATGCCATAAACAAAACAAAACAAAGGATATTTAAAAATATTCTGACAGCCCTGTTGGTTCATTGGTAGAATGTCTGCTCCAAGATTTGGAAGGGCGTGGGTTCGATTCCCACCCAGGACAAACTTTGTGGTACAAACAAATGTTTGTTCTGTGTCTGGGTGTATTGTATGTACTAAAAGTATGTATTTACAACAAAAAAGTATTTAAGTATTCTATCAGTTATCTGACTTCCATAGTACAAGTTTTGCTTAGTTTGGGGTCAGATGGCGCTGTGTGTAATGTCCTGCGATATTTATTATTATTTATTCTTTGATGATTCAAATCCACAACAAAATATGTCTCATCACAAAAAGTTCCCGTGCTTCCAGCTTCACATTTTCGGGACGCGTTTTTCCAATGTGCTTCTTCTCCAGCGAGCAAGTGATAAATGTCCACATAAGTCATTATGACCCGGTGGAGCAGAAAAACCTCACTTGACGATTAATAGCCAGAAAATTTAATGTGGCTTATCAACGGTGTAATTATGTGTGGCATTTAGACATTGTATTTGGTTCATGTGAGGGAAGAGAATATGAAGCGACTAAATGTTCTAAGGTTCCAAGATACAATTAAACTAATTATTATTATAAGAGCGAAAGTCTCTCTGACTGCTTGGTAATTTTTCACGAATGAAAATTTAAATGGTTACAGGATATTTCTTGAAGTTGGAAAATTTGGAAAATAATATTTGTAATGTGCGTCGGTTGTTATAAGCGCCAGCCGAATGCTGTTTTTGTAAATCCTATTATTTACTCCGTGACTGCGTGCTGTGTTACTGTTCGTGTCGCGCGACTCAACGCTAAGATAATGTCAAAGATAAGTCATGGAGCAGTCATAAAAAAATAAAACCAACTATTTCTAAAATGACATTTTCTAATAGGCCACGCGAACGACGCCACAGGTAAAACTAGGCTAATATACAAATACTGTTCAGCAGTCATCATCGTCATCATCAGCCTATCGTAATTCACTGCTGGACAGATTATCCCTCTCCCAAAACACGCCACTCAGCCCAATCTTTGGCTTTTAGGTTTCACCCATAACCAGTTGTTCTACGCGTATCGTCACTCCACCGAGTCTCAGGGCGTCAGCAAAGAACAAAATTAGCTTGAATTAGAAAAACCTGTTTCCAGCAATGGAATATGACAGATTGACTATGAAAAAAATAAATGAAATTCTAAACTGAACTCTGAACTTTCTTTAAAATTTGATTGTACCTATAGAAAAGAAACAAATATAAAATCCACCAATTACGTGTCTATGTAAATGTGGTAATTTCAGAAGTTGTCAAAAAGTTGTTTTTTTTTTACATTTATTTTGCATCGCAATTTACAGAATATTTGACGTTACCCTGATGTTAATAAATGATAATGTTTTGAGTATGTAACTTATTTTTACCATTGAGATAGAACCCTAAAAAGTAATAATTTACTAATTTTTTTTTATTTCAGCTGTGGCGTTAGAAACGTTCAACGCAACATCGTTCACGGCGCTACGATCTATTTCATCAAAACTTTGCACAAGCGATGAGCTAGGTAAGTTTTCATGGCTGCTAAGTATTTAGTTTATATCTATTTTACTTATGACAAGAGAAAACCCAAAATATCCGGCCTGCATGTACAACTAAACATACATTTTGCGCAGTAGATACTCTCGAACCTATATTTTTTTTTCAATTGATAATTAATTCCCCTTAACTTGTTTTCCAAAATTTTCTTATCAATGGGCCCAAACTCGGCCTGTCCAGTATACAGGGCTCCCAGTTGAGATTTATCTTTTTAGCGGTTGCGCTTGCTTGCTTTTATATAAAATATAATTATTCAGGGTTATTTGTAATCAGTCAGCATCCTTTTAATGGCATGTTCAGTATATTAAATCTAACAACTTTTTTTCTCATTCTATTGATAGTTCGTATTTCTTTTCTTACATACAAAATTAAAAAATTATATTTGTCCGGTCTAAGCAAAATTAATTCTATGCAAAAAGCATGTGTGCACGCTGTGACGCGTTCCGGCAGCAAACACGAAGACGTCTTATTTCAGACTCCATAGATAAAATTTCGTTAACCAAAGACCATTAACAAAGTCTTTCGATAGAATTTATTTTTTAAGTAATAAGTCACTTCTGATCATGAAGATGAGTCATGTAATGAATTAAGAAAGAAAATAGTAACAAACATTGATAAGAAATTTTAATAATCTTTTATTCAGATAACCTTGACTTAATTTATAGATAAAACATATTGATACCCACTATTAGAATTTACGATGTTTCCAAGAAACTCCTATTTCCATCATAAAATAAACGAAGTATTGTATTTATAGTAACTATTTAGGTAATTTTGTAGTAGCCCATGACTTTTGGAAAGCTCATGTGCCCTTAAGTAAAAGATGCACGATTGAACATGATATTGTAAATAAATCTTAATTAGTATAGATCTAAAACTAAAACAAGATATTTTTAAAACCTTTGTATGCCCATTGACAAGCTTTTTTTTATAAACGGATTTCGTGAGATTTTTAAGCCAATCAAAATACGACCATTATAAATTATTTATCAATCACGTTGAATGGCAATATTTGTGCTTTAGACCAAAGAAACGTCAGTAAAAATGATATAACGTTTGTTAACACCAATCGGCTTAAATGTGTAACAAGTATTTTTAAAATTGCAGTCCTTATCTAAGCCTCTGCAATGAAAAAGACAGAGACATTTCGAGTAAGCTACGTCAACAAAAACATCCTGTCTTATGAAGACAATGCTGTCCATGAAGCACGTTTTTTTTGTTTTTTTGCTTTACAGTCTATTTGTTTGACCACAGCTCGCCTAATGTGTGTGACGGTGTGGCCGAAGATGGTAACGCACACCTAGCCTTGAACCTCATTTTCTTCGTTATACCAGTTAAAATTGATCTTATTTTTTCAAAAAATACACCAGATAAAACTTCACCGTATTCAATGGTATCGCCGTGCAAGTGCCGGGTCCGTCAGGTTGCAGGGGAACAGTAAAGTGACTTGCGACCCAGGTGTAGGTTTAAAGGGTCATTTAAGATACATATGAAAGCTCATCTTCACCACCCGTGTTTCCATCCGGCCCATCCCTTTTTCCTGGGCACGGTGGTTATGTGGGACATTCCGTCTTAATGACGGCTTACCCACTCAAAAACCCTGGAGTGTTCCACCTCGGCGGTTTGTGTCGAGGTTGCCGGGCACTCTACCGCGGCCTCGACAGCGACCTCGAGGACCTGCCTCGGGAAGCCCATCCGGCCCATCCTTGCCTAACCAAATTTAATATGATCCTACCAACGCTATTATGGATACTCTTTCCAGTTGAACTATTTTGTTAACATTAAATATTTATTCAGGTAAAATGATTTCCGTTTTCAATCTGATGGAAGTACTAACTTCCATGGTCTTCGGTCCGATATATTCTTGGATCTACATGTTCACTCTGAAGAGAGATGCTGGCATCATTTATTACGTTAGCACCGTGTTGACTGTACCTGCCCTTATGATATTCGGGTAAGAACAATTTATCATGATCTACAAGAGAATCAGATAAAACCTCAACAATATATACTACATACATTTAGTAATGATTATTTATGATACGGTTAAAACTTTTTAAATGTTTTATAGGCTAGATGTTTGTCTCACCTGATTTTATGTGATGGTTGAAGGTGGTAGGGTCACGTAACCCAGAATAGAACTGACTCTCAAGCAAACCTACGGGAACACATCGTTAGGTGCTTGGCGGCGGATTTTAAAGAAAGTGGTAGCTAGTCAACCAAGTACTGGGAAGATCCCAAACACTATGGTATCCTCAAGATGTCTTTCTTCACAGACCGCTCAAACTTACTGTTGGTATTTGAATCCACGAGCCTCAGCGTGCTGTCCGAATGCGCTAACCATATAACTATCACAAAAATCTTATAAATATACCTAATGAGATAGCAAAAATACATTATTACCTCGTCTTCTTTTAACATCAGGTGAGATAGTAGTTAAATACTTGTGTGTGAAGTAATATTTGTCTTATAATACAACTGGAGGAGAGAAATTTAAAATTTAAAAGTAGTTTATAGATGAGGGTATGCGACGTAGCCTTTGAAAGGTTTTACTATACACTACCTATCTCGATCATTGGATCGTCTTAAAGCTACCGAATTATATTGTATTTTCATCAGAACTAACATATCTACAAGGCTTTAAATAGATACGACGATTAAAAAAGAATTAAAATTTGTAACAAAATTATAAGCGATGAAAATAAAAGTGAATTTTAAAAATGTATACAATACACCTACTGACATAATAGTTTGTCGAGACCTTTAAACATTTACTACATGGCAATAAAAACGTATTTATTTATTAGTAAATAGAAACTTAACCTTTATTCTTATATTCCAGATGGTTTTACATTCAACATATAAGAAGTTTAAAGCTGGAGCATAAAGACAGAGATAAACCTGATCCACAAACAAAGTCGCGCAAAGATGATTTGCTTACAAACATCGATTTAGTGTTATTGTCAGATGATAAAATTATTTAAGGCGAATAAATTTATTCAGAGAAATCATTTCTTTTTTTGTGGCATCGCGCGTTAAATTTTTTTTATTGAATGGGTTTGCGTTTGATTGTCACCTTTTTTGAATCCCTTTTCTCAGCAGTGGGACAACATGGCCTAAATTAATAAAAAATAATCAGTTTTGAACAATAACAAGTGGACATACAATACTCTATTAAAACTAGTGAAAAAAAACCTACCACATTTCGTACAGCAGAATTTAACGCTTATAAGAAGTTTTCTTTGTCATAATTAGAAATCTACCTAATTGTATACAAATAACATAGCACAGTAAAACATAAGCAAAAATATCATATTAACATTGGCTAATACACGTTGTATTCTAAAAAAAAAACGTAGTCGTTTACTTTATTTAGAATAAATAACTTTTAAATGCTGGAATGAACTCAATGCACAAAAACTGCAAAACAACATTAGACATAATTACGCAAAAGATATCAAAAGGTAAATAGAGCAACAATTGATTATACTATTTACATACCCCTATCTCGACATCACGGTCGATTCAGGAGCTAACCAAACACCCTGTACAAATAATAATGCTTAATGGCTCTTTAACTATGATATATGGCTTTATACGGGGTGTTACCATTTGACGACCAATCTGGAAATTTGGAATCGGAATCCCGCGTCACGCCCATCTGTTTATTCTGAGTTATATGCGTATTATAATCATAAATAGTACGAGTAATTGCCACAAGCTTCCACATTGAAGGGGAATATTACTGATATAATTAGCTCAAACTACTGACCTTTGATCTTCAAAAATCTGTGTCAATAAGAAGATGCAGCAATGGGATAGTTCATAAAAACTGAGCTGGTTAATAAGAATATTAATATTACAATTAGTTTAAAATCTTTAAAATAATTCATACTTACTAGGTACAACAATTTACTTGGTGGTAGTTGTAGGTCGTCTAGGTAGGTACCACTGCAGTACCAGATAGTCTGCCGTCAAGCAGTTGTGTATAAGCATTACTGTGTTACGTTTTGAAAGGTACTGTAGTGAGCGAAATTACAGGGCTTTTGAGACTAGCCACCAAAAGTCTCAAAGTAATGAGCGCCAGAGCAGCAATACCCTGGACTTGGTTTTGTTACTCAAAGTTCTGTGTATCACAGACTCACTGCAATGATCATAGGCATGCGTTATATTTTATCATCAGAAGTGTGTCCCGTTGGTCTCAGTATTTAAAAAAACTTTAAGAAATGTCATTATCAATTTGTAATGTAATATAGTTGTTCACTGCACAACATTCGCATTTTAAGATAATCACACAAACAACTGATATAATTAGCTCAAACTATCAGTACAGACCTTTGATCTTCAATAAACAATTTCAATTAATACTAAAGAGGCTACTCCTCATAACTTATAGTTTATAAGAGAGCATATAAATGTTACTTTTTTATTTGTTAATTTAAAATTATAATTTATATCTGACTCATCAAATTATTTAACAAAAAAGAACACCATCTGTAAGAGAAAAATGTGTATTTATTTTTTTGAACATTCTGATCTAAACCGACCATTAAGAATCAACAACTAAAAGTGTATGATTACGAGACGAATAAACTTTAAATATAACAATAATATTCTAACTTTTGTTAGTATACTTTATCATTCCAAGTAGTGCACAGTGAAATACATAATGAGTGATGCTACAAAAGAAAAGAAACATGAAGAAGAACCCTTAAATGAGGAAAAGAAAAAAATAGAAGATGTAAAGAAAAAAGGACTATTTGAAAGGATAAAGTACATAAAATCTAATATGACAGTGGAACCGATACTAGCTGGCCTGATAATTCCGTCTATGTTAGCCAAACTTGCAGTACAAAATTTAAACCTGGACAAAGCTTGTAGAGTCAAGAAAGACTTTGGAGATGAGATCTGTGATGCATTGCTTGAAAGAAAAGGAAACTCATCATATGAGGCCGAAGTTCAGATGGTTATTTCAAACATAGAGTCTTGGAAAAGTATTATACAAACAGCTGTCCCAACCATATTGGTGATTTTTATGGGAGCATGGAGCGATAGAACGGGAAATCGGAAAATACCAATTTTACTACCAATTTTTGGCGAATTCATGGTCTGCGTTACCAACATACTTAGCACATATTTCTTTTACGAAATATCAATTGAAGTGACTATGTTTTTGGAAGCTGCTTTTCCTGCTGTAACTGGAGGTTTCGTGATGGTATTTTTGGGAGTATTTAGTTATATAAGTGACATAACTGACAAAGAATCCAGGACATTTAGAGTGGGTATTGTTAATTTGTGTTTGACGGGTGGTATTCCCATAGGTACAGCATTGAGTGGTATCTTGTTGAAATTGTTGGGGTATTATGGCGTTTTTATTATCTCCGGAATTATTTATTTGATGACATTCTTATACGGATTCTTCTGTCTGAAAAGCAATACCAAGCCTGATAATGACATGTCAGAGAAAGTAAGTAAAAGCTTCTGATGCTTGTTTTGTGTCAGAGTGTTCTAACTTTATGTAGGTATTATAAGTAATTATGTGTTTACTTAAAACTTCATCATCATCAACTTATCAGTCTTCTCCTAGACATAGGTATCTCCCAATACACGACCACCATTCCGATCTTTGACTTTTCGCATCCAGTCATTGCCTGTCTTAGGCTGTCTTACGTATATCGTCACACTATCTAGTCTCATGGCGTACTTTCATTACGTTTACCGATTCAAGGTTGCCACACAAAAACACATCTACCCTAGCGGTTGCCGTTTCTGCAGCAGATATGGCCAGCCTACTGCCACTTCAGCATACAAATACGCTGAGCCATATTGGTGACAAGTTTTATAGCGGATTACTTCCCAGAGTTTTGTATTTCCCAAACTTTACCTAGTTTGTGGTAGATGGCGCTGTACAAAAATATTCTCTTTCAAGAGTTCCGTAAAACATCGTCAGGAAACAAAGGTATATGTCTGAAAATTAAAAAAAAAATCGCAGAGTTGTGTGAAATTTGCCAAATCACAATATACATTAATTTACCAATCTGCTTATTTTTTGTTTTACCAAACCCTAAATATCTTGTCTATTGGGATGGAACCTTAAGTGAGCGAGTCCACTCGTAACTCTTTTACCTTATGCAAAAAGTTTTTTTTTCTGTACATTCTGTACACCTTTATTACGTTCCCAGTGTACCTAGTTGAAACTATTTTTTTAATGCAAGCCTACCCACTTTTATTATTCAAAGATCATAGTATTAGATAACCGCATCCCTACAAACAAGACAAAGAGATTGGTGGCCTTAGTTATCAGCTATCATAAAATGATTTAATATATAAATGTTACCTATTGTTTACTCCCAGATAACATTGTACTTTTGTCTGTACTTCCCAAGTGACTCGATGTATATTTATGCAAGAAAGCCCTACGGACATGTTTATCTGCATGTCACGTAACATATCCATACAAAGTAAACATGTTTTTTATCTATTATAATAAAGAATGAAACCTGATTGATTTAATTCTTTTCGTTTTGTTTGCTCATATTTTATTTGGTAAATACTTCGACTGCAGTTTCATTCAGACCAGACCTTGTATTGCCCTGATTAGACCTTTTCAAGGAGCTAAACAAGAAGACGGCACGCGCGCGTCCTTACGAGATAAGAAAATGGGTTTTTTTCTTTCTTAACTATACGACTCTTGCTGTGTGGCTAAAGTGTATCTATAGGACTCACTTGGGATAACTTACTCTTCCAGCCCAAGTCTGTATCGTGCTGTGAGATAGCAACTATGGTAAAAGAAACTGGACAAGTTGCCTTCAGGAAGAGAGAAACGAATATGCGAAAAAAAATTATCCTTACATTGCTCGTGGTTGCCATTATTTACGGACCAGATCATGGTGAGATTCCTATATCTTTTTTAAATGTACCTAATTGTAATGAGACTAACGAGATGCTCTCCTGGTATGGTAAGAGACAACGCATGTTTGTAACGTTGTAGTGGTACACAGAACTTTGAGCAGCAAATCAAAGTCAGGGCATTGCTTTGGCACTCGTTACTGGTTAGTCTCAACAGTCTGTAATTTCAACAGTGACCTTCAAACTGGAACACAGTAATGTTTACACACTACTGTTTGGCGGCAGAATATATAGTACTGCGGTGGTACCTGCCTAGACGACCTCGTGCTAAGGAGATCTACCAACAAGTAAAATGCTCACTATAAATTACAATACTTTTCCAATGTTAACTTATTTAATGTTTTTAATTCAGTATTACTGTTTTTGGTTTCAGGTGAAAGAATTGTGACGTACATGTATGTGCGGTACCAGCTGAAGTGGGACGCTCTGAAGTACAGCCTCTATTCAACATACAGCATCATCACACATTCTTGTGGTAAGTGCAGTAAAAACTGAAATGAAGTGTACAAACCGTTGCATGATTTCATCGGTATTGTATTGTTTTGACACTTTTTCACAATCTTAGTGTCTACGAGTATATACCAGAATTGAAAGTGTTGATAAAATAATCATGTTTTAGAATGGCATTTTTTTATGATTGACAGGCTACGTGTTTGACCACAGCTCACCTGATGTTAATTGGCGGTGTGGTCAAAGATGGTAAACACACCTAGCCTGGAATAGAACTGGCTCTCGAGTGAGGCTGCTGGAACACACACAGCAGATATTCAACTCGAGAGTGGTAGCTAGGCCAGCTGAGTACTAGAAAATACCCTACCACCAAGCTATGGTTCCCTCACGATGTTTTTTATACGGTCGACAGGCCAGGCGTTCGACCACAGCTCATTTGATGTTAAATGACAGTGTGGTCGAAGATGATAATGACACCTAACCTGGAATGGAATTAATGTATTAGTTTTAGAGAACATTGAATAAAAACTCCTTTTCCAAATTCATAAATTTCAAATCAAATTTTCACAATAGACACTTTCATATTTTATGTGTAAGTAAAACAGCTGAGGTAAGTTTTTTAATAATAAGTTATACGTAAAATCATAACGATATTTCCGTTTCTAAAATATGATACGTTATATAGCCAATATCTAACTCCAACAGATCTCCAGAAAATGTTTAAATAAACTGAGTTCTTTCTACGTATCCGTGCCTCAGTGTATTTGTTGAGATCACAGGCCAAACATAAAAAGGAGGTTTATTTAAATCTGTTAGCAAACACGTGTATGTTAATAGACTACTAGGAGATAATTTCGGTTGTAAACACCAGTTCTGTGTTACTCGGTTTGTAGATAAAACTATACCGTGTTTTGCAAACACTTTGCAAAGTTTTTCTAGTATATGTTTAGAATCTCAAGAAATTGACTAACATTATTTAGTTTATTTTGTTTACTTTTTTTAATTCTGTTTTATTCATGGGACTTTTGTGGTAACCACATGGCAGTCTTATCGTATTTTCTAACATGTAATAACTAAAGTAAAAATTATCTACACACCACACAAACATATACAATTATACACACTAAATGTTTTATACCATACCCATTTATTAATAAATAACCAATGGTTATAAATAAACGATTACTCCATAGTTCATAATATATGTTGCACACCTAGTAGCAGCTCCCTCTGTCATAGATTACTTAGCAGTGTATATAAGAGTACTAAATGTAAGCACTCCTTATTATTATTATTTTTATGTTAAAAGTGACAGATAGATAGATACAACTCTTTATTGTGCACACCATAAATAGAAAAAAGTACCGAGAACAAAGAACCTTAAGTAAGAGCAATGAGACGAACGAGACGCTCACCTGATGGTTGATAACGCCTGTCCATGACCATTGCAGCGATACATGTTTTATGCAGCGATATGAATTTTCCACGTTCTTGCCAAAAATCTCATCTCCCATCCCTCTCTGTGATTTAATGATCTTGGAAATAATTTCCAGGTGCTCTGTTCTCGATCAGCGTGTTCAGCAAACGCTGGGGCTTTCACGACTCTATGCTTTGCCTCATTTCCATCACCAGCAAGCTCGCCGGCTCCGTCCTCATTGCGTTCGTGCGAACAGATATGCAAATGTTTATGGGTAAGATCAAACGTACCTAAACTTCTAATTGTGTTGATGTGGTAGTTTTTTATGTATTTATGCTGCACAAATATATTTTTTACAAAAAAACAAACGATTTAACGAAGTCGATACATGTATAAGACCGTAAACGCCATTGAAAAGCCACAGGAAAAAAAATGCGCAATATAGTTTACTTGAAATATATAGTTATTACAAATATAGTTATTTGGATAGAATGTATCTTTTTGTGCCGTTTGGGGTTGAAACTTTAGGTCCGTGGGGGCCGGCCGCACTCGAACTGTATCGGGACCTGACCAAACGTCTAGAGGAGGCTTCAGGTGACCAGAATGCTGGTATCTACTTTGGTCAAAAGCTAAGCATTGCCATCCAGCGTGGCAATGTTGCCAGCATTCTGGCCACATATCCCTCCTCTGGCGGTTTTTTAGACTAAGTTTTTTGTATACATTTTGTAAATAGGTAGTATAATTTAAGGTATTTTTTATTTTGTTTAATAAATCAAAGTTTACTTGAATGATATATTTTTTCTAGTTATTTTGGTTTAAAAATCACACTAGTGCTTAAAAATTAACAATCATTTTAAAAAAAATGTTGTTATATTTTCGCTTAAAAGTCGTTTTGGTAACAACAGTGGATTTAACTAATTTGCAGACAATTTTAAATTATTTAATCGAAATAATATACCGTAATATCCAAAACTAAAATCCGACATTAACTTAAAATTAAAGTAAATTAAAATAACAACAAATATTTATATTCTCTTCTCGCTGCAGTGACCAAATCTTTTAAGCCTGTTAATTATATACATTATGTATAATTGTATATACCAAAAGGTGGAACCAAGTTGTACATTGCCAATGGTCACAAATCGGTTTGGTAAAGTTTAAAATAAAGACAAGATTTAACATTTAAATGTAACAATTAAATCTAAAATTAGCCATTATATTTTCTTACTGCTATTTATTTCTCTTTGAATCCATGTTAAATGTTTTTAATTATGGAATTAGATATCTTTTTTTGATGTTTATCACCGGGCCTTAATCGTATTGTGAACGATTCGGTCATGTTGCGATAGCCGTGGTCAACCCAGTGACAAACACACGCGAATTGAACACGTTTTCAATTTCTGACGCAAAAATTTAATAATTACGCCTTATTTTTCGTTTTCCAGTTCCCATTGTCGAGATCCTGAATGCAACGACGTTTACATCTCTAAGGTCAATGGCGTCTAAATTGGTGCCAAGCGAAGAGATGGGTAGGAAGCATTTTTACATTTATTTTTATAACTTTATATATAATATACTTTATAACTTTTTATTCATTTTATTTATATGCATTGCATGTGTTACGGTTGTACAAAGTCAAATTGTATTCATTTCTCATTCGATACTTCGGGGAAGAAAGGTTGTAAGTCACTGTTGGCGAAAATGACTTAATGATCCATTTTTTATCCAGAATTGAACGCCGTGTATTAAAGTTACAAATTAAAAAAAAAAAGAATACTGCCAAATAAAAATTCTTCTAAACCATTTGATCAATAACAACTTTTACTTTTTCTAAGATTGAAAGACTGGTTGTTTGATTACAGCCAATATGGCCGATTTGAGTGTTTTAAAGAAGTTAAACAGCGAAAAAAATCAGCTATTGCATAGAAAAATTTCATTTTTTTTTTTTAATTTAATTTTGGCTTTGTCGCTGAGCGACCATATCGCCTATTTCATTCACCCATTCACCATTCATTCATTCACCATTCATCCATTCACCATTCATTTCATTCACACTCGGCATAATTTAATTTAGATTTTTGTTTTTATTATTTATTTTTTTATTCAAAATAAGTTCGCGTTTGACCACACTCTGCCTGATGTTAATGATGGAGATGGAGCACGCTTACTCACAAGAAACCTATTTACTCTAGATTTGAAGACGCCTATATTGTACCTAACAGGGAACAACAGACTCCGGCAGATTCATTCAAACTCTTTCAGTCATTAAACAATAGATATCCTCATAACAAACACATGCGCGTCGCATACTTTTCGTTAGTGAGATGTAATACAAAAAATACTAAGGGCTACCAAGATAAATATTGCGCTGCGAGAGTCATTCTATTGATATTTTATGATATCTACTCAGAACATTAATTTTGTTAGATATAAAATTGCCTATATTGCAATAATTTTACGGCCATAAAATTATGATCCACAGACAAACTATTGATTTTGAGTGGTAGACGACGCAAAAATGACAAGACAATATTCTTATTAATAAATCATTTTTTGTTTAACTTACATAATAAACTTGTCAAAATTCCTTAATAAAACCGTCCATGAGAAAATTAAGGTAAAGCAATCACAAAAAATATACAAATTTTATTTTTACCATCTTTAAGCTACATTCTTATGATTATGAAAAGAAAACAATGATTTAAATGAGTGCCCATCGCAGAAATAGTGCAAAAAAAGTGTGGAGGTTATTTATCTCCTAAAATAATTTTTAAAGTAAGTTTGTTCATTATTTGAGGTCAAAAATACTACCCGAAATGCAACGCGAACAAATAGCTTTATGGTAACAAATAAAAGACAAACAACTTCCAAATTCAAAATTTCAATATATGTCATCTCGGATTGAATAGTAATAAAACAAGTTCTTTTTAAAAAAAAATACTGTATCATAGCATCTTGGAAGTTTTATAAAAAAACAGCCTAGATTGTTGTCCCAAACTTTTTAGTGTCTCAGTTTGTTTCTTTTATGTCAAAAATATCTTATTTGTCAACAACAATTTGTATATTTATTAACAATTTGTATTTGCAATTTTGCTCACTATTTCTGTGTAAGTATAAACTTATTGTGCCCGTGAAGAACTCTGTCCTCTTTATTTCATTGCATTTATTCACAAGTGATTGCTACACTTAATGTATCTTTTAACTAAATACTTACCTACCTTTATAGGTCTGTGGTAAATGTATTGCAAACGCAGCCGAAATAGTCATAATAATAAGTTGAAATACACTATTTTATGATGGGGCACTTTTTATTATCGGGTATTATAAACAACTATGGGTATTTACTTTGAATTGTGCATCATACTATCAACAAAGTTTAAAAATGTGCTTTCTTCACCCACGTGTTTTTTTAATTTCATAAACTAAATGGCGGAACTTATTAGCAAACGTAGCGTAGGACGCCCTGAGACTCGATGAAGTGACGATATACGTAGGACAGCTGGCGGTGTATGGAAGTGAAAAGCCGAAGATCGGGTTGAGTGGCGTGTCTTGGGAGAGGCCTATGTCCAGCAGTGGACTAATATAGGCTGATGATGAAATGGCGGAACTAAAATATTAAAATGATACTAATTTTTTAAACTCTGTTGCAATACAATAATCTGTCTTAGTTTTAGAGCCCAAATTACGGCACGTCACTATCTAGCATTTCGACATTTTGGTTATGAAATATAGCGTTTACAAAATATTTTTTTATGTGAAAGTAATAACACGAACGAAACGCACTCTTAATGGTAAGAGATAACGCTTGCCCATGACCATTGCAGCGCGTACCGCTGATCAGCTTCCACAACACAGTTAAAAAACTATAAAAGTTTAATATCTTTTTTAACGTTTTCAGGTAAAATGAATTCACTGTTCAGCCTGGTTGAAACTCTAGCTGCTCTCATGTTTGATCCAAGTTATTCTGCGATATACTCAAGGACCATAGAAACATTCACCGGAACTGTCTTTGTATTCAGTGCTTTCATGACTTTACCGGCCATTTCTATACTTGTGTAAGTATTTTTGCACGATTGCCCAAAAAAGGAATATAATCATATTATCAGGGTTCGTGTTTATGAGTTTCTGTATTTCGCTATAACTTTTAAATTCCCGAACAGCTTTGGATGAACGGCGTATCGATAGAATCCTTGTATCATCCCGAGGGGCACTGATTATAAAGTTTTGGAAATTATTACATTTACTAATCATACATACTTTTTAAATTTTTTAATAAGGTTTGTTATGTAAAACTAGTTGCCGGCAGTGACGACACTCGCATAGTCTATTGTAACTATTGAATGAAATTTATAAAAATACCTATGATGTAATACAAAGTGATTTAGTTATCTGAAAGTAACAAGTACTAACTGATCTTCATGCAATATGATTGCCACTACATTTCGGAGTTCATGCTATAATGGCTTTATTTTTTTTCGTCATAACTCCACTTTCCTGAACTAATTTAGATGATACAAAGACTTAAATTTTGATTTTTGTTTTATCGGGCAAATATAGAAGTTTATTCTGTGTTTGGCACAAACAATGAGACAAACATCGGTATTCGTCATCAAATTAAATGTTAGTCCTGGGTGGGAGTCGAATCCACGCTTTACAGGTCTCGAAGCAGAACTACCAAATAAGTTAACAGGGCAGTCGACTTATAGGCAGCCCGTACACGTTCCGCGCGATCCGCGATCCGCGATCCGCGATCAATGATCCGCGATCCGCGATCAATAATCGCGATCGAGACTGATCGTGTACGAAGCGGATTGATGGACTGATGCTCCGGATCGCATAATATCTAGAAATTTTGAAATCATGATCGCGGATCGCGGATCGCGGATCGTGATCATGATTGAACGTGTAAGGCGGCCCATAGACATTAGCAATAACAGTATTACAATAATTTATTTACTTCCAGGTGGTTCTTCATTCAAAACAGAAAAGAACTGAAACAGAAACGACGCGAAGCAAAATACAAAAAACAAGAAGTAATGATGTAGAGTGAAATAGGTATAAGTTCTTAATAAATGTAAATATTCTTAATACAATCATAATTATGCTACAAAAGACTAATACAATCCAAATTAAATCTCATTTTGTTATATTACAATTGTTAAATAAAATGTATTATGAAAATAAACATACGTTTTATTTTAGTACATTTACCTAGAGTGCCACCAACTTAGCTGTTCAGGTGGGCACAATTGGAACTACAGCCGCGTTAGCCGCCATTTTGGCAACGTAATTCCGCTGTCAGTTTCTATCTAGTGCAAGCGCCCCCGTGTTTATTGTTCGATTTCATTGTGAAGTGCGAATAAAATGCCGAAACCTTTCAGAAATGATGCACGGCAAATTAATCTAAAAGTTTTATCTTATATATTATAAAAGAAGAGAAACGCTTCCAAGCTCCAATAATACCTACTATTCTAAAGCTAATCAACGCGTTGTTACTGCAACAGACCAGTGCTGCCAGATACGAGAAAATAAAATAGCCCAGTATTATGAAAACAATACATTTAATTTATTTTTTTCTGCAGTGGTAATTTTATTTAAAGTACGTAGTAAGTTTTTTTAAAGTTTTAAGTAAGTTTTTTAAGTATTGAAGTATTTTATCGGTTATCTGACTTCCATAGTACAAGGTTTGCTTAGTTTAGGAACAGGTGGCGCTGTACTGGTCTTTGTTCTGATTTCCCTTTTTTCTTGGTGAATTTATTAGGTGGCAATACCAAATTCTCTACTAACGACGCTGTCAACTGAACAGATAAGATGGTGGGACTGTACCTATTGCATTTCTTCTCACAATGTATTTTTGTTCTGAACTACCTGGCAAGCCGTAAAAGGTAACTAATCATAAAGTACAGGTATATAGGCACTCACTTAAAGTGGTAGTTACTGCGTAGTTGTTAGCACTAATTTACTAAATGACTCTGAACTCGCTTTAGTAGTAAATTTTTCTACGAACTTACCTACCTTTTTCAGAGTTTCTTGTCACAAATTTAATAAAGGCTATTTTATTTGAAACGGTCTGTTGGAAATTGGTTACGCAGAGAGGTAGCACAAATCTGAAAAGAGATCAACTCAAAAAACCAATGGTTTCATACATTAATGACATTTTCCATTGAACAGATATTTTTTTGGGTTAATTTCACAATTATTCCCATAACAATATTTTTTTATGTTTAACCACAACTCTGTCAAGTAATGATGCAGTCGAAGATGTGTTTTTATCATCATCAAGGAAATCATTGTGAGAAAACCATAGCATGGTGGTAGGACACTGTCTAGTATTTGACTGGCTTGATGCTAGTCTCAAGTCAATCAAGAAAAACTGCCGCCAAGCACCTAACGGTGTGTTCCGGCAACCTCACTTAAAACTCAGTTCCATTCCAGACCAGGTGAGTTTACCATCTTCGACCACACCGTCACTTAACATCAGATAAGCTGTGGTCAAACACGTAGGAGTTCGGATCTAGAACCGCTGACCCAGCTAGTAGCAACATTATAATGAATCTAGAATAACTGTAAATGATAGACAAATATAGCTGACCTTTAGGACTCGCTTACCTTACTAAAGCCGGTTTAAGGCTAACCAATTAAGTGCTAGCCAAATTGTACTCACAAGGGTTCCATTCTTTTTATTTCAGTTTTCAGATTTGACGCTGTAAATAAATGAGTTTGTAAAGGTCGAGGGGTAAGCCCTAGTGTCAGAGTTATTGTACCGCCCAAAGGTCTCTTACATGACTTAATAGTTGTTACATAAATGTAGAACAGAAAACCAAGATAATCATTTGACATGTATTGTGGAGGCCTCACTCTTAACAAAATGTAAAATTCAAATAATTACTTTATTTGTCAGTACAGTATGGCAGAAGAAAATAACCATTAGGTTAGAAATAGGATTCTCAATCTTTGCAAGTCTCGTTGGACAATAATAATTAAAAATGGAGGAATTTATAAATACAGTAATTATCCTAACGCGTCACATATTCTTTATCTTTATTAATCCCTGACGCAAAAAGAGGGGTTTATAACTTTGACGTGTATGTCTGTGTGTGACACTGTAACTTCTAAACGAATGGACCGATTTTGATTCAGTTTTTTTTGGTTGATCGAGATGGTTCTTAGCTATAATTTATAAAGATCTGTTCTGGCGTCTGGTTGACAAAAAGGTCTTACCAACTCACAGATACGTTTGATTTGAAATTTGGTGTTCTATTACTTCGGTGGTATAGGTATACATATATATTTTTATGTTGTATATAATCAGGTCTCTAGTTATTAAAATTCTACAGAAGTCATTTGTTTCCTTACAATCTAATATTCTTTTGAGATTTTCATTTTAGCAATCGAACCCCCACAAACCTATTACATCAGTTTTTAACAAGTATTTCTTACGAATGCTTGTGAAACGTGTTTGCGAGTGTGTGATGAACATTTTTTATTTGTGTAGCTGTTTTTAATAAATAATACTGTGAATTTTGTGCTGCTAAGAGGATAACACTGTCTGTTTTAATTGTGTATGTATAATTTTAGTAATAAATAGTTTGTGTTAAACTTAACTTGATAAAGCAAAACACAGAATGATTTAAACTTTTGAGTAATTTGTACTTGTACTTGTACTTGTACTTGTACTTTTACTTGTACTTGTACTTGTACTTGTACTTGCACTTGTACTTGTACTTGTACTTGTGCTTGTACTTGTACTGGTACTCGCACTCGTACTCGTACTTGTACTTGTACTTGTATTTGTATTCGTATTTCTCATTAGTAAACGTCAGCAGGTTACAGGCGGGTTCAGCGTCCAAGATATTCTAGATTAGATTACAAGAGGAGAGATTGACGTAGCTCTGTTGAAATTCTCTGTTAACTTCAAAGTTATTAATTTTGAAGAAAAGCTATTACAAGACCTAGACGCGCAATATAGATCAGTTCGGACTATATAAAACTTAAAAAACTCTGTATTTTTTTTAATATTATTGTATTTATTGCTAGGTATTTGACCACAGCTCATCTGATATTAAGTGACGGTGTATTCGAAGATGTGAGCTCACCTGACCTGCAATGGAATAGGCTCTAAAGTGAGACTGCTGGAATATACCGTTAGATGATTGGCGGTAGGTTTTCAACTTTACGATGGTAGCTACCAAGTCTAGTTCTAGAGAGTATCCTACCACCATGCTATGTTCCTTCACGGAACATCCGTGAAGGTGAACATTGTGAAGAAAACATTGTCAGGAACATTCCGACCTCACTACGACGTCTTCAGACCCGCGATCACTCACACGAGCTCGATGGAGACAAGGTATCAAAATTTAAATTAAGACATATGCTGATGTGGCCAAAACTAAAGTCAAAGTATTCGATATAATTCCGCATAAATAAAATAAAATGTATAAAATGCACGTCAGTTTTCATAGTATCACATTACTTGTCGTTTTTCACTTATTATTTTTTATCAGTTTGTACCTACTGTTCCACTGCACGGTAAATTGCCCACCCTCCCTCCTTCCAGGGCTCAGATAGCTGATATAGCCCAGAAGCTATTTTCCTAAAGCGTTAAGCGTGTTAGCTGTATATCGGGAGATCATTGGGCCAAAATATCAAGTTTATATAATAGCCTTCGAGATGGCAAATTTTCTATTTGGTTGGCCCAGCTAAAAAAATGGAGAGAAGAACTTGCAGGAGTCAAGTTGCAAAAATAAGAGATGGAATGGATAGAGGCCTCTACCCTTCCATTAATTTTTACAATAAAAATTGTTGTAACAAGCAAGTACACCATCAAAACACTTACAACTTACTCGTACTATTTTAGGAGAGTATGCATCAAATTTAAAATAAAAGTCAAGTCATATTTTATCAGCTATTCGTGTAGTAATTCCAATTTTCTACAATTTTACGGTCACGAATACAGTGCGAAAATGAAATATCACATTCCATTTAAGTTTTAGAAAATAATATTCAGCCGTGAATTAATCGGAAAATTTATGAAATTGTTTACGTAGCTTTTCAATCACATATAAAAATCAATTTGACAGATGCCGAAAAGAGTTATTTAGATTTGCTAAATTTAGTCAATGACAGTAATTGACTTGTAGTGGTCGAACCCCGATACAGGATCCAGCCCCCTTACACTAAGTCACTTATCACGATTCCTGTTAGGAACTTAGGAAAGAGCTACGCGACAACATATCGTATGCCTACGCAATAGGATTCGCAGTCGCGCAGCTTTTCCAGATATCACTATAAGAAGCTCGGAATACAGGGTCAGGTTCACTAGTAGGAATAAAAAGAATAAAAGGCCAATGCTTCTTTGGATTGGAATCAGCATTTTGTTTTAGTGTCAAGTTTTTTTTAATGTTTGGCATGTGTTTGACCATAGCTCACCTGACTCACTTAACTGACGGTGTGGCCGAAGTGGTCAACTATAACTATACTGGAATGAAAAGTGAATATGATGTTAAAAAATGTATCTCTAAAGAGGGTTGTAGATTGAGGGATGTAAACAACTAATCTTTAGATTTTTTTTTGTTTCTGTTTCAAAATGGCCACATTCTTGTATATAAACCGGTAAAGCGTTTACAGATCCAGACCAGCGTTTATCTGGGCCGGTCTTTTGCCCCAAGTAGATAATTGGTCATGAATAGAATGATTGTCAACTCAACCAACTTATCTGTGGAGTTTAACTGAGGAGCCACTTACGTATTAACTGAACATACCTAGATAGTCGCGGATTGAATGTATGTGTACCTTTATTTAGATATCATCGCATTTAATTTTGTCACTGTACATACAATGACTTCTATAACTGCCGTGCACACGGTATTTCCATTTGTCGAAAAATAATGGTAAGTCCAAAGTTTTTTTTTTATTCTAACTAAACCATGAAAACGTTTTTGTTCAATACAAAAACACATTTACCAAGTGTTTGCTAGTTGATTGTTATAAGTTGACTGATTGAACAAAGATGACATAGTAGGCCCTGTATATTCGGAAATAAAAAGTAACTATTATAAAAAAGTGTTATTCAAATGTGTTTAATCGACAGCTCGATCAATATTATTCAATGACGTTTTTATTTACTTTTGCGTTATTTATTGCAATTTTTTTTACTGGCGACTAGATTGGTGTTTGACCACAGCTCCCTTAAGGTTGAAGATGGTAAAGACACTTAGCCTGGAGTTAATCGTCATTTGGGGATATTGGTATCTTACATAGATAGATAGATAGATAAAACTCTTTCTTATGCACACCATAAACAGAAAAAAATAAAGAGAACCCATGAACCTTACGAACTAGTGCCACAAGTGGCGGCCTTATCGCTAACAGCGATCTCTTACAGGCAACCATGGAAAGAAAAGCACGACTCCCAAACTCCCATTTTATTACAGCTTCATTCGTGTACAAGTTGTAACCAAATCTATCAATAAAAACTTCGGCAAGGCCATAGTAAAAAAATCGTAAACCAGTTGATACCGAGCAGTGTGAACCTTGCTTTAGATCTTAGCATTCTTGCCACGAGTTCGCAGTGGCTACCGTAGTTATTGTTAACAATTGTAAACTTTAGATTATAGCTGGAATGTTATTTTGAAAACAGTGCCGCTGTAGTGGATATTCTAAAGGCAAAACAGTTTTTGTTCTGGCAGATCAAAAATGTCCGTGGTTCCGTGAATTATATCAATCACACAGTCTACACAGTGAACAGGTAATTTTTTTTAAGTTATATGGCTGATATAACGTAGATTATAAAATAGTTTATCATCGGAAGGCAATATGCGTATAAGAAATCTAAAAAGTGGGAGGTGTAGAAATGTGAGAAGGAATTTGCGACTTGTTTTTTATGTACATGTAACTGAACAGATTTCACAGGGAGCCTTAAGCTAAACATACTCGTAGGACTGTGTTTTAAGGCTTATAAAAGTATATTTGTAAGTATGACTTCATTTGATGTCTTGTGACGATATTGTCAGAAATGCTGAATCTTGGATTGGGAATTTAGATGCTTTGTGACCAAATTTCAATTTTATTAAAGAGATTTCACAGAGACGCCCAAACTAAAGATAAGGCTGTATTTGTACGCTCAAAGAACATATTTATATGTATGATTTAACTTGATGTCATGTGACGATGTGGTCAGAAATGATCTTGGATTAAAAGTTTAAACGCTTTGTGATCAATTTTCAATTTTGCTAAAGAGATTTCACAGAGACGCCCAAACTAAAGATAAGGCTGTATTTGTATGCTCAAAAAACATATTTATATGTGTGATTTAACTTGATGTCATGTGACGATGTGGTCAGAAATGGTCAATCTTGGATTGGAAGTTTAGATGCTTTGTGATCAATTTTCAATTTTACCGAAGAGATTTCATAGGTAGGTCCACACTAAATATAAGGCTGTATTTAAACGCTCAAACAACATATTCATATGTATGACTTAAATAGATTCTGATGTCATGTGACAATATTGTTGGAAATAGTTATCTTGGATTGGGTATTTAGATGCTTTGTGTCCAATATTCATTTCATTTGTGATTATTGTGGAAATTTTCAGTTCCATTTTTATACTTACTAAAACCGCGAATAAATAAACCACTTACCAAAACCATCAGGCTGTGCAAATGCGGATGTGGTTATTCAAATGCAAAAAACATAACGTTTTCCAGCATTAGGTTTTTCTTCTCTATTATTAAACTGCGATTTATTTACATGTGGTTGGCGGTTGATGTGCGAATTTCGGTAATGGCATAAACAACTTAAGTGCATCGTTTATTGGAACCGACGTCCAATCAGGTAGAGCAATTTCTGAATTGCAGAAAATGAAACGTAATGTAGTGTAGTTCATATATATCCACGTCAACGCAACGGATTGACTGCTTTTTACAATCATAAGTATTTTTTATGTCTTATTTGTGTTGACTTGTAACATTGGTGTTATCAATAAAACATTTGTATTTGTATATGTATTTGACCACAATTAACTTAATAATTATATTTGACTAGCTGCGCCCCGCAATGTTATCCGCTACGTGTTTTCGGGGAAAAAAGTAGCCTGTGTTAATCCAGAGTGTCAGCTACCTCAATACCCAATTTCATCAAAATCCATTCTGTAGTTTTTGCGAAGAAAAAAGTAACAAACGTCATAAAACAGATTGTTTTGCGATCTCAAGTGTAGTCTAGTCCTAAAAATAAGAACCAAGTTTTTTCATATAAAAATAATTAAGCGAGCGTAACTCTTAATCGTAAGCGCTTCTTCATGGCCGTTGCAATGTTATCTAGGCCTTTGAGTACCAAAATCTAGTCCTGAAGAGATCCACTTGGTGGTAGATCTTCTTAGCAGAAGGTCGTCTAGGTAGATACCACCGCAGTACCAGATACTGCTGCCAAGCAGTAGTGTATAGACATTATTGTGTTCCAGTTTGACTAACCAGCGAATGTCTCAAAGCAATGAGTGCCAACGCAGCGATACCCTAGACCTTTTTTTGTCACTTTAAAGCGTCCCGTTCATCTCATTACTTTTACATGAAAAAGAGAACCCATCTTTTTTTTGTGTAAAAATAATTAAGCAAACGTAGCTCTTGATCGTAAGACATAACGCCTGTCCATGACCGTTGCAGCGTTACCTCAAACTTTAAGTTACAAAACAAAGTCCAGGGCATCGCTGCTTTGGCGCTCATTAGCTTGAAACACACGATAGTTAGCCTCTATAGTCCTGTTACCTACCATGCTACGATTGTAACTCATATGTGACAAGGCACAAAACAATAAAATTAATGGTGTTGTAAACACTTCCGCTGATGGGAATTTTTCGAATCATCGACCGTGACCGTGGCGTGTCTATCACCTAATCATCTACAATTGTATGTTGTGATATTACGAGTCATTTCATCGTTATTAATAAGGAAAACGTGACTTAATTTTATTTGTTCGAAAGTTTTTTACTTGAAATTATAATGCTACCAAATTATATTCCTACAAAAAAAAAATGTTTGCAAGCACTTACGTTTCATAAATATATTTTATTAAAATTTTAATTTATTTAACATGCAATATTGTTTTGTTTTATATCTCCCATGGATTTTTTTCTGTACTTTATATTGTCATGAATAATAATTATGGTAAAACTAGCTGCACCCCGCGGTTTTACCCGCGTGGTGATGGATGATCATGATGATGATAAAAAGTATACTATGTCTTATTCCAAGGTCTCACTCAGTTACCTTCATACCAAATTTCTTTCAAATCCGTTCAGTAGTTTTTGCATGAAAAAGTAACAAACATACTCACAAACTTTCTCATGTATAATACTAGCTGCGCCCCGCGGTGTTAACCGCTACATGTTTTCGAGATAAAAAGTAGCTTATGTGTTAATCTAGGGTCTCAGCTATCTCCATACTAAATTTCATCCACATCCATTCAGTAGTTTTTGTGTGAAAGAGTACCAAACATCCATCCATCCAAACTTCCACATTTATAATATTAGTGGGGCTAGTAGGATTGCAGTCTCTTTCACACGTATAGCATTTTTTAATACAAACTACATGATTTTCAAACCGTACCTTGCAACACGCAATTGTTTTCTTTGCCTAGTCTCGTGATTAAGTACCTATTAACAAATACAACGTCTATTTAATTGTCTTGAGTGTCATGCTTCCTGTACTATTCATATTTGTGTTTGTCTATATTCAGCATTGTCTGTAAATTACAATACACAGGTACATACATGCATTGAATATATACCTGTACACGTACGCAGAAACTGTAATATTTCTGTATTCATTTCATATTTATGTTAAATCGTCATCTAGCCCCAAACTAAACAAAATTATATGTATTTGTGGTTTTTTTTTTAATTATTTTCACAGCAGTAGTATATTCTATTTTTTCGAGAAATCACATCGTCAAAACAAAGTGTCTTAAGAAAATTACAAAATATATCAAGTTATTTTAACTTGTCAAGTTAGTCACTCGCGCTCTAGTATTTGTTTGTATTTGTATGGAGTAAAATATAAGTAATTATTATTTACTGTTCTATACCTGTGTATTAGTGTACTATTTATTTAGATCATGAACGTTTTGGTGTTAAACTATCAGTTTTTGAGTTTTTATAGAATATAATATTAAATTAAATAACGAGAATTTAATAGAACACTTATGTTCTTATTCTTTTGTTATTACATACTTTTACTAAATACGTTTAGAACACCGACAAGCATTTTATAATCATATAAAACGTAATGTTCGGTTTGAAGGGTAAAGCAGCTAGCGAAATACAGGGCTGTTGAGACTAACGCCAAAGCAGCGATGCCCCGGACTTTTTGCTACTCAAAGTTCTGTGTATTGCTGCAATGGTCATGGACATGCGTTATCTCTTACCATCAGGAGAACGCATCGTTCGTCTCATTACTTTTACATTAAAAAAAATGTTTGCCCTATGTGGAAATCGACTAAGCGCCAAAGCAGCGATGCCCCGGACTTTGTTTTGCTACTCAAACTTCTGTGTATTGCTGCAATGGTCATGGACATGCGTTATTTCTTACCACCAGGAGAGCGCATCGTTAATCTCATTACTTTTACATTTAAAAAAATGTTTGCCCTATGTGGGAATCGAACCCACGCTCTACAGAGTTACTACCCAAATGAGTTAACATGGCAATCAGGGCCGGACAGTTCCAATAAAAAAGGAAATGTTTAGAAGGAAATTTTACGCAGCGCAAAAAAATGAAAATTAGCTAAAAATAATTAATTAATTATTTTTATTTAATTTAATCAATGTTATTGTTTTAAACGTAGAGACGACTGTAGACAAACAATATTTATTTTAATTCCAAATTTGAGATACCCTAAATATGTTAAATGTTTACTCTAGATTAAGAGCAATAAACGTAACCCCACAACTATACCAGATTTGAATTGTAATATAATATTTTCTTTATGTAATAGTTATGACAACAAAAGCGTTTTCTTGGCGGTAAGATATAAGGCCCGTCCATGACCATCGCAGTGTAATCCAGAGCTTTGAATAACTAAACAAATGCCTTGGCCATTATGGCACTCAAAAAACACACGAGTCACAAAATTGTGACTGAGTAACATAAGCTATATTGTTAATCGAGTTTTGTTTACCCGTGCGAAGCCGGCCCGCCCGCTAGTTTTATAATAAAAATTGTAGCTGACTGAAAACTACAGTTTAAAGATCTTCACTATTTTTTGTAACCGGATGCGTGAGCCATTCTAATGCCTAAACCATCAAGCATTACGCAGTATAATCCTCTTCTGATATTAACGTGTTTTTTTTGCAGATTAAACTAGTAGCGATCCAGTCGTCCACCTGAAAACACATCGTGTATTCTCGGAAAAAAAAAATCAACAAAATAGACTCTATCTCTTTACACCAAAGTCTAACCTCCAATGCTTCAATAGCAACGTCAAATTATCATCACCTAATTGGCATAATACAATAATAGCCCCACAATAATCTCTCAAGAACAAAACAAAAGCCCCTTTATCAACAATAATAATTCTACGCCATTATCGTTTATCTACGTAATTGGTATCAAACAAATATATCGGTTAGACAAATAGGTAATCAAAGCAGCCAAGTACTCTATCTTTCATAGCCGCGCACATAATGTGAAGTTAAACATTGCAACAGTGGCAATCGGTCGTGTTTCCCTTCTGTCTATAAACAATGGAAGTGATATAAAATAAGGGATCAATCAGGCGAACAGTAGTAAAATAAAAATGACAGAAGAAAAACAAAAAGCCGCTGACGCGGTGGAGGAAAAACCGCTGAACAAGGATGTTGTGGAAAAACTGTACCGAGATAAAACTTTCGGTGAGAAATTGTCGTACATTAGAGAAAACATAACTGTGGAACCTCTTTTAGCCGGACTCATCATTCCGAGTGTTATATCAAGATTCGCTATGGGTAATCTCAATTTGGATAAGGCCTGCAGGGTAAACTTGCAATATGGCGACGAAATATGTGACGCTCTAGTGAAGAAATCGAGCAATAACTACAGCGAATATGAGAGGGAAGTTCAGAAATTAATATCGTCGATCGATATCTGGAAGAGTGTAATCCAGACGGCTTTACCGTGTCTAATAATAACGTTTCTGGGGGCATGGAGCGACCGGACGGGAAAGCGGAAAATTATCATCATGTTGCCTATTTACGGGGAAGTTCTGACATCTATTAACAATTTGATCAACGTGTACTTCTTTTACGAGATTCCAGTGGAAATGACTGTGTTTTTAGAGACGTTGTTTTTTTCTGTGACCGGTGGATGGGTGACGATGTCTCTAGGGGTGTTCAGTTATATAAGTGATATAACATCGGAAGAGACTCGGACTTTCAGGGTGGGCTTAGTGAACTTCTGCATGACAGCTGGGCTGCCGGTGGGAATGGCGCTGAGCGGGGTCTTGGTGGCAACTATGGGTTACTACGCCATCTTCTCGATGACCACCCTGCTCTTTACTCTGGTGCTCATGTACGGAACCTTCGTGTTGGTGGAACCAGATAAATGGCTCCAAGACAAAGGACTTCCCCCTGTGAGTATCTCTTTTTTTAATGTATAACTAGCGGCCTGTCCCGACTTCGCGCAGGTACACTTTAGAAAAAAATAAAATATGAACTCTAGAATCCGATCGCTAGGGTAACTTCACGTGATCTGCCACTGGGTTCATTTGTAGATTGACTGAAAATTTTATGAAAATCGGTCTCGCCGTTTTTGAGGTCATAGGGAACACTCATACACACCATTTTTTTATAAACAGATATAGTCACGTACTAACTGCACATGGTAAAAGATACCCAGTTCCCAGAACATTAAGAAACAAAACATGGCGCTCATTTATTTAAGATATTCAACATTCATACAATAGGTTCGTGTTTGATCGCATCCTACCTGATGGTACGCAGTAATGCGATTTGTGACGGAGTACGCTTGCATAGAAGGAACCTATTTACACAAAATTTGATGACACCCATATTGTACCTTTCAGGGAACACAGACTCCGGAAGGTTAGTCTCAATAGCTCTGTAATTTCGCTAGCTGCAGTACTATTTAAATGGAAACACACTACTGCTTGGTGAAAGAAAATCTAACAAAGCGATGGTACCTACAATGACGAAAGATGTTATTGTTAAAAATGCTAACGCCAAGTAAAACATTTTAAATACTTTTATTTAAAGCTAATCATGACAGCAATGTTTGCATAATTTGCATAAATTACAATCATAATAAAATTATACCATCATAATAAAATATGATGCAAGGTGAGAATAATATGGTAATTGTAATAATGCGGAGGGTAATAAAAAATATATTCAAATTTCCACGACAATCTAGCCGAAGCGTTTTTCATTTTAACTTAATTTTTGATTCGATATTAAATTATAAATAAAAATAAAATATAATTAATTGGTTCAGGCGTTACTTTGCGGAAATTCATTTTGAATATGCAAGGTATATATTTAGTTTATTTCCGCTTAACAGTCGTTTCAGTTGCAGTGATGAGGACTTAAATTTAAATAATTTGGCAACAATTAATTAAAAACTTAATCGTAATTTTACTTAATATCTAAATAAAGTTGTTTTTTGAATTGGCTTCTTGGTAGTATATTTGCTATAAGAGCTGTAGAGCGTGGGTTTGATTCCCACCCAGGACAAAATATTTTGCGGTATAAATAAATGTTTGTGCCGTGTCTGGGCGTTCTGTATGTATCTACAAAAAAAACTACCATAATACAAGCTTTGCTTAGTTTGGGGACATTTCAGAATACAAGTACTGCTTCACAAAATATGAAATTTCTCATTCATTGTTAAATAATTATTTGGAACGTAAGATTTTTAAAATATCAAATTACTTATCGCTTTAACATGATATGATTTCTCCACATTTATCTTTGAGCGGCATAAATTTTCATTTAATCGCAGATAAGAAAATAGTAAAAATATTTAAATGACATCGACAAAATGTACTTATGGACTGATAATGAAAATAACATAACCTACAGCCTATTCGATGTTTCACTCATTACACATAATTCATGAAATAAAGTTAATATCTTAGTCTTTTTTTTGTTAATATTTTTGGGTATGGACCCAAACGAAGGTGGTGCGTCGAACTAACCCGTCGTGACAGTCACTGGACCACCAAAACCGAAGACCGGGCAGCCTGGTAGGAGAAAAGAGAGGCCTTTGCCCAGCAGTGGGACACTAGAGGCTAAAAATAATAAAAAATGTTAGATATTTCACATAGGGTTGTCACTAAGCTAAATTTTAGAGCTAGCTGGTAGATTTCCTTACAAATACACATCTTTTATTGATAACACCAAAGTTAGATGCCACTGTTCCATTCATATTTAAAAATATCATTACATAATATGTCAATACAATGGAAATGTCAATAAAATAATATGTCAAATATGACTAAATAAAAACAAAAAAAGCAGGAGGTCATCTAGATAGGTACAACCACATAACTAGATATTTTGCCGCCATTCAGTAACGTGTAAGCATTACTGTAAATTAAAAAGTTACAATAGGAGTTACATTTAAAAAAGTACTTTCTCCAGCAAAATTACAAGTTTGTTGAGGCAAACCATTGAATAACTAAGAGTAATGAGCGTCGAAACAGCGCTTCCATGAACTTTGTTTAAATACTGAACGCGTTCTCCCTATCACTGCAATGGCCATGGGCATCTTCCAACACACAGTATATTATGTATATTGGACCGGTGTTATCTCTTACCAACAGAATGTTCCGTTCGCCATTAGTTTTACCTAAATATCAGTAGCTTAAGAGACGGTGTACCTACGTGCTATGAGGTTTTTTGGTGATAACGAATTTGTCAACAAAATTGCTTGATCTTCATCTTGATCACCGCCGCAGAGTTGCATGTCCGTCTATTTTTTACCGCATACATTTCGGGGAGTGTATGTGTATGTATGATGTGTATGTCTATTTTTTACCGAATACATTTCGGGAGATGGAGAAAACCCTCTCCGCTCCACCACAGGACAAGCAAAAGAACAGCACACTATCATCCGTTCCTCATAGACGTTCCCTGTATTCGAACGACTCGGTTCTACTTTCTTGATGCATACAGATCATGAGTGGGATTAATTCCCGTCTTTGTTTCATACATTTTAACAAAATGCACTTGACAAAGCATTAACAATGCCAATATGTATGGAAACGAGTGTTACGCCTACACACTAGCTTTTTCTATTCCGTAAATAAAATCTGCTTTGACATCAACTGATCCGTGAAAATCCAATATAGTTTGACCTTGAGTACTAAATGCTATTGACTATCGAGTGCGGGAAATCGTAGGCCTTTTTGTTTCGACTACTAATGAACAGAAATAATACATAATATGATCTCTCATTATTTATTTTATCAGAAAATCTTCTTAAAGTAATTGACTAATTGGGCATTGATGTAATACTTCACTCACTACTGTATCTCTCTGTTATAATTTCATGCTCCTTTCAAATTATCAAATGTAATCAAATCCATTATGCCGTTATTATCAACGTATAATACACAAACACACACGAACACGCACGAACACACACACACACACACACACACCCACACACACATGTAACAATAATAGGTGCAACTAACAAGCCAGGAATGAACCACTGTGACCTCAGAACACAGGTACTCCTAGTCTGAGGAACAGAGCTTCCACCCAGGTACACAATACTAGGTATTGAGTTCGAAATGTACCTATTGATTGTAATACTCACTTGTCTCATGTTTATTGTAATTGTTAATTTAAATTGTACCTAATACTCTGTTGGTGAAGAAATAAAAAGTATATTATTATTATTATTATTATATTTCTGACCATTATTATTCCACATGAAGAGTTGAAAATCTGCCGACAAGCACATAACGTGTGTTTCAGCAGCCTCACTTGAGAGCTAAGCACATCTAGCCTAGAATGGATCCAGGCTAGATGCTAGCTTCACTTAACATCAGGTGAGCTGTGGTCAATATAAAAAAATACATATTCTGTAGTACAGAGTTACGTAACACATCGACGGAACCTAACATAACCCCTGTACTACGACTTCATGTTGCCTATCTGTCTGTAAATCAAAACCTTCAGGGTGTTTGCCAGTTATGATTGTAATATAAAGGAGAAGATTCAAAAGACATTGGTAATTTGTAAAAAAGTATTTTAAAAAATCATTTGATTCATTTTTTTTCATTCACACATTCGTTTCCCTACGAGATCGAATCAGGAATGAGGAGATCCGTAGACGAACCAAAGTTACCGACATAGCCCAACGGATTAGCATGTTGAAGTAGCAGTGGGCAGGGCACATAGCACGCAGAACTGATGGCCGGTGGGGCTGCAAAGTTCTGGAGTGGAGACCACGGACCGGCAAGCGCAGCGTAGGACGTCCACCCACAAGGTGGACAGATGACCTAGTAAAGACCGCAGGAACGCGCTGGATGCGAGCCGCTTCCAACCGGTCTTTATAGAAGTCAATGGGGGAGGCCTATGTCCAGCAGTGGACGTCCTACGGCTGAAATGATGATGATGATGATGATGATTCGTGATTGCAAACTTATCTATACAGTTGGTGAAATGATTGTGACGTGTATAGCATGTGAGAAATAGTTTTTAATTACAATGTTAAGTTTTCATCATTTTTGTCATAATTTTAGATTTAAAAGAACTTTTAGTTAATTTCTTACAGAACTTTCAAATAAAGCTTTTTTTTTTATTTACTTACGACATTTTTTCAAAAGTATACATAATTGGACGGTATCAAAAAACTATTTTGGTTTGTCTTGGTACAACAACACACTGCGCTTACAAGACATATAGGTATAATTTAAAAGACTACTACTATTTCCGACATTTTAATATATCAAAACCAAAGTGAAGTCACATAAAAATGTTTACACTTTGGTGACGATAATGATTTTCACTGAATTTTGCAATTCCGTACATATTAGTTAACTACCACTGCATTTAATTTACAAAACAATAGACAGTTGTAATACTGATTGTTAACTATAATTAATAATCCTACATAATGATATTGAGTAATAATTATTATTAAGACCAACAGACGCTAAGCCTGTCATTAGTATAATGATCTAGTTCCATGCATTTAATTTAATGTTATGATATGTTACTTGACGGAATAAGTATCTTATTTTTTCCGATTTCAAAACTTACTTACCAATTGCATGGTAAAATAAGCTTAATTAAGAAAATAAAAAAAAAACACGAAAACACACACACAAAACTACTTCACAGCTTATCATCTTCAATCACACTATTAGTTAGCATCAGGTGATGTGGTTAAACACGTAGCTTGAGAAAAAAACCGTTATTAGGTATTATTTCTTTTTTACTAAAGGAAACCCCCTTTAATAAAAAAGAAATAATTTATCATCAACTAATATTTCTAATCAACCAAACGAATCGTTTTACGACAAGCACTTGACCGATTTCCTTGTATTTCAGATAGAACGACCAGACAGTCCGAAAACATCATTCTTTGATATATCTCACGTCGTGGAGACGATTACCGTAGCATTCCGACCACGAGCTTTCAACAGAAGGACCAAAGTGATCCTTACATTGTTCGTGGTCTTTATACTATACGGCCCAACTATGTGTAAGTTCTCATGTCTTTAGCTTTTAGTGTTTCAATTTTAAATGATTTTATTTTTACCCTCAATAGATTTTCAATACTCGCAATTCGGTGTGTAAAGTTTTTGTTTTGTATTTATATTATATTTTTTACTAATAGTAAACTCTATTTTATGAAACGAATTTGAATATTTGGCCTTTCTATGCGGTAGTTGATTTTTAATACGCTTCCAAACTTTTTATAGCGATGACGTCATAAAGTAGACTGAATATATTGTATGCACTTGCCATGTAAAATAAAAAAGTAAACCTAACTATTTTGACTTGTATCAATAAAGCGAAAAAGCAACTCGACGTACCTGTATGACAGTAGTTATTATGGCTCCCGTTGACTTGACATTGACAGATTTTGTTTAGGTTTGCCAATGCTTTTTGCTTTTATTAAGGCACTGAAAGTAGGCCTATATAGCCTACTATATACTGCCTATACAATTATATACTGTGTGACGTCATTGGAGGTCAATTGAAACTTGACTCTTTTGATTGGTCGTAGGACATTACACACAGCGCACTCTGACCCCAAACTAAGCAAAGCTTGTACTATGGAAGTCAGATAACTGATAGAATACTTAAATACTTTTTTTTTTGTAAATATATACATACAGTACACCCAGCCATTACTAAACACATCCCACTCATAAAATAAATGTGAAAGTTTAGATGAATAGATGGTTGGATGGTTGTTTGTTACTCTTTCACGCAAAAACTATTGAACGGATTTACATGAAATTTGGTATGGAGGTAGCCGAGACCCTGGATTAACACATAGGCTACTTTTTCTCGAAAACATGTAGCGGGTAAGAACGCGAGGCACAGCTAGTATAGTATAATTGTAAAAATGAATTAACATAATAATCATTTAGTTTTGTTACTATAAACATTTATAATCATATCTAACCCTTCATGTTTCATAACTATGTTACTACACCATTATCGAAAATATACTTTACTTAGCAAAGCAAATGTTTGGAAAGACAGTTACTATCTCGAGTTGGTACTCAATGTATCATTCACCTCATTATACTTTACAAGTAGATCCTGCTTTGATGCCAAGAAAACACACTAAGCGGAATGTTTTTCACCATATGTGTCTTTTCTTCCGCTGCCGTAATCCAGAGTAACGTGGGAAGAATTCTGACGCACAATGCGGATCACTGATAAGTAACATACAAAAGAAAAGTATTTTTCAGTCGTGTGAGAGTTTCTGGCCAGCAACAAACAGAAAAATAAACTACAATGCAATGGTGGTTACTATATTATTTCAATATTTTGTGCTTGTAACTACAAACAGATACAAACAGTTACCTAATAACAGGGGTTCACCTCAGCATGAACTGGTCATACTAAGTGACATGACCAGCGCTGGTCTACCAGTGAGACCTTATCGGTCAAACAAAACAAATTAAAATACCATATAAAATTACCAACAGCAAACAGTAAATATCAAGAGATTAAAATAAATAACCACCCTCTCGAATACGTAGAAGAGTATATCTACCTAGGACAAATCATCTCACATACAGACCAATCTACCAAAGAAGTAAACAGAAGAACAGCCAACAGCTGGAAAAAATACTGGTCCTTGAAGGAAGTAATGAAATCCATAGACATCAGCATAGGAATCAAACGGAAGGTTTTCGATACCTGTATCCTACCTTGCCTCACATATGGATGTGAAACCTGGTCACTCACTAAACTCCAAAGAGACAGTATAGTATACTGCCAAAGAGCCATGGAGAGAAGCATGCTTGGCGTAAAAAAGCAAGATAGAAAAAGGCACACCTTCATAAGATCAAAAACAAAAGTAACAGACGTGCTAGATAAGATAGATCAACTAAAGTGGAGGTGGACAGGCCATTTAATGAGATGTCCCCAGGAAAAATGGAGTAAGATATCAACTGAATGGTATCCTAGAGATGGGAAAAGAAAGAAAGGAAGGCAAGTAAAAAGATGGGAAGACGAAATAAAACTAACAGCTGGACCCAACTGGAGAAGAGTTGCAAAAGACCGAAGGCAATGGAAAATGTTAGAGGAGGCCTATGCCAAGAGGCACACTGAACTAAGAGACATTCTGTGAGAAGAAACTAGTCATGAAGAAAAGAAAGCAAAGTTCAGGATAAAAGGCTGATTGATTGATTGATTGAAATATAATAAAACGAAATTAAAAATGCAAACAAATATATGACATAAAGCGTTGGCAATAATATGGTGTATAAGTAGTTAATATTTAATATTTGAATTTTAAGTTTTTAAGTTAAGTAATGAGACGAGCGAGACGCTCTCCTGATGGTATGAGATAACGCCTCTCCATGACCATTGCAGCGATACACAGAACTTTGAGTAACAAAACAAAGTCAAGAGCATCGCTTATTTGGCGCTCATTACTTTACGACATTAGATGATTAGTCCTAACAGCCCAGTAATTTCGCAAGCCAGTAATTATTTTTTTTGTAATGCTATTATTCTCTTGATTTCAGCGGAACATGGCGTGTTTTATCTCTTCGTTAGAAACAAGTTTAACTGGGACATGGTGAAATTCGGCCTGTACGTTAGCTATTCAATTCTATTACATTCTTTTGGTGAGTATTAATAATACGACTTTATTATTAATAAAAAGAAATTCTCCGGCTATAGTATTGGCCACATCCTGTGACCTTCTTTATGGAGACAAAGCTGAGGAAGTGAGGATAAACAAATTTTCTCACTAATAATATTATAAATGTGATAGTTTGGATGGATGTTTGTTATTCTTTCACGCAAAAACTACTGAACAGATTTAGATTAAATTTGGTGTGGAGGTAGCTGAGACCCTGGATTAGCACATAAGCTACTTTTTATTCCGAAAACATGTACTTAGCGGGTAACACCGCGGGGCGAAGCTAGTAAGACATAATTGAGTCAAACACATACAAAAAAATCAACAAAAATCTGGTAGCTTTTGAATATTTGTATGGCACGTGAGAGATATCTGAACCAAATAGTAATAAGCTTTTTTTAATATTTTCAGGCGCAATGTTCTCCATAACAATTCTGAGCAGGCGGCTGCAGATTGACGACTCCCTTCTCTGTCTCATTTCGGTGGTCAGCAAGTTTGCTTCCGCCACGTGGACGGCATTTGCAAGAACCAATCTCGAGTTGTATTTTAGTGAGTATTAAACGGCCTGGTGAAGTTCGTATCATCTAAGATTGATTTGAGACGAAACCACGATTTTAAATGTAATAAATTTCATACAACCGAAATGTGGGAAACAAACAGCTGCCAAACGCTAGGTCTGGTATGAACGCCATCTATTGAGAGTATTTCGAACTGGCAAGTCCCGTACAAAATTTCAATTGTTATTTTTTCGATTTATTAGCTGTTTCTTTGTGTTCTTCCTAATTTCTTTCTTTTTTTAAACCATCCCAGTATTCAAAAGATTAAAAGAAAACCAAATATTTAATTCGGGTCATTTTCAAGTGTGTAACACTATTGCAAAGCCATTAATCGCTTTAATATTATAAATGTGAAAGTTTGGATGGTTGGATGTTTGTTACACTTTTACGCAAAAACCACTGACTAGATTTGGATTAAATTTGTTATGGAGGTAGCTGAAACCCTGGATTAACACTTACGCTACTTTTTATCCAGAAAACATGTAGCGGGAAACACCACGGGGCGCAGCAAGTTTTTGTATAATTAAACAGATTAGGGAATATTTTACCCATAATACGAGTAGCACAGTGGTTAGCGTATGGCATAGATTCAAATTCGTACGATGAGCTTGAGCTTCCGGTGAAGGAAAACATCGTGAACAAAATGTGGCATGGTGGTAAAAAACTTTCTAGTAGTATGTTGGATACTACTGTAAATTTTTTGTAGCGATGACAGCTCAGTGGTTAGCGCGGTAGGTTCGCATGCCGAAGGGCGTAGGTTCAAACCCCAACAATGAGCTTGAGGCTGCCGGTGAAGGAAAACATCGTGAGGAAACCATGGCATGGTGGTAGGGTACTTTCTAGTACTCGGCTGGCTAGCTACCACCCTCAAGTTGAAAATCTGCCGCCAAGCATCTAACGGTGTGTTCCGGCAACCTCACTTGAGAGCCAGTTCCATTCCAGGCTAGGTGTGCTTTACCATCTTCGACCACGCCTTCACTTAACATCAGGTGAGCTGTGGTCAAACACCTGGCCTGTCAACCATTAAAAAAAAAAACTGTCGCAGTCGGGCTAAAAGCCTGCAGTCAAGCACTTCACGAAGTGTTCTGACAGCGTCATTTGAGAGCCAATGTCTCACTCGCTTTGAAGTGAGACAGCTAGACATATTTATCATCTTCGGGCACACCTTCACATCACACTAAGTGAGCTATATTCATCTAGATTTATAATTGGTTGCAGAATATCTGGTACTGCGGTGATACCTTCCTAGATGACCTCCTGCTTAGGAGATCTTGAGATCTTGAAATCTGGAGACCACCAAGTGCGAAATTTTCACAACGTGGCACATTAAATATATTTAAACAATTTTTTTCTGTTATCCTAAAAAAAACGATAATGAAGTCGTCTACAGAAGATTCAAGGAGATTGGCTGGCTGTTCACACTTGTATTACTTTTAAAATTTTCTTTTAGCCACATAAATTTTCGTTTCTTAGTGTCACTTAGTGTAAGGTTTATTTATAAAGCCGTATATCGTTTCAGTCCCGGTGGTCGATTTGCTAAACGCTACAACATTCACGTCACTTCGCTCTATTATTTCCAAGCTAGTGGAAAAACAGGAAATTGGTAAGTACGTTTTTTTTAAGTCTTGCGTTTGCGATTTTCCGCCATCACACCTGATGTTAAGCGAAGATGCGATCTACGATGGAGTACGCTTGCCTAGAAGATACCGATTGACTCTCGACTTGAAGACACCCATATTGTATCCATCAGAGAACACACCCACTCAGGCAGCGCATTCCACTGTCTAGCGGAAAACTGACATTTATAACGCAATATTTATTTATCGCGCACAGAAAAAGTTAGCATCGCTGTTTATAATCAATCTCTCATTTAATTATTATTTATTAGTTTAACATCATTTTATGAAACACATACTTTTTTTTATTATCTAAAAATTACATCCTAACATACAAACTACAGTGATTCCAATACTACAGAGGAACTAATAAATTAATTAAAATAAAATAAACTAATCTAAAAGCCTGTTAGTAGTGTATGTTTGCTTTAAGAGCGGGCGTGTGTTCGATTCCCATCCAGGACAAACAGTTTGTGGTTTAAACAAATGTTTGTTCTGTGTCTGGGTGTACTGTATATATTATAAGTATGTATTTACAAAAAAAAGTATTTATGTTTTCTATCAGTTATCTGACTTTCATAGTACAAGCTTTGCTTAGTTTGGGGTCAGATGGCGCTGCGTGTAATGTCCTACGATATTTATTTATTATTTTAAAAGGCCGCTATCTAAAGAATAGTTCCTAAAACGCTGGCCCCATTGCCGTGTTGTATGGCAATACTCAAACGTTGGGCAAAATAAAGGCCATGTTCACGAGTGGCGTCATGTGTAAATTTAATGACTCTTTAATGAAATTAACTCTTTTACATTTTACAGCAAAAATGAACTCAATGTTCTCGTTGACCGAGACGTTAGCCGCGCTGATGTTCCACCCGTTTTACTCGTGGCTGTACATGAAGACGCTGCACGTGCTGCCGGGAGCCGTGTTCCTCACCAGCGCCCTCATCACCATCCCTGCCTCAATCGTTCTCACGTGAGTAACACTAGATAATAATACGCTCGTAGAGTTTTAGAACTCTTATTCTTATTCGGAACGGGGGCGATAAGTCCTGCACTGACGTCCCGCTTGGGGTGTATTGTGCATTTCCCCCTACCAGCGAGCGTCTACCCGAGCCAACCCAGCTCCTTGAAGTATCGGGGCGAAGCTCTGGGTCGCTGACAAAGTAGCTCCAGTGAAGATCTCATGCAATCTAGTGAAGATTTCATACAATCTTCACTAGATTTTAGAACTCGTTCTGTTATATTTTTTTATTAATATTATTGTTTTTTATACACTGTTATTTACCGTTGACAAGCTAGCTAGCTAGCACCATGCATCTGGTGAAAATCAAAGATGCGGTTTATTATTATTATAATGGAGCATGCTTGCCTAGAAGAAACTGATTCACTCACGACCTCAAAATACCCAGATTGTATTTATTAAGATGTACTCACTTGGTCAGCACATTCCACTGTCTCACAGTATGCAGAAAGAAGTTAGGACCAAAGTTACACATTCTTTCAGCAAAGTTCTGATTCTGTTCTGCGTCTATCTATTAATATTTTATTATATTCAAAATTCAAACGAAACGGCTTTCATTTGAGTTTTTGAAATGTTTTAACAATATAGTTTTTCGAGGTTCTGACCGTATGACGGAATGGACGAGGAGATAAAATTATGTAAATCCGAACACTCACCGACATGAATCCAATAAAAGACTGGTGGTCTAGCAACTTTACATCAATGTTTGAGGTTCCTAAGCTTAAAAGCTGGACAAGAGAGTCGTCAAAGGTTAGTCTTTTGACGCGTTTCTCTTTGGTTTTTTATGCTTTTTTGCTGCAATATTCTAGGCCGATCAACTCCAAAGGTGCGAGCAGTACACCAACCACGGTCTAATTTTTTCATAACACTTTGTGAACTGCTGTATCAAGGAGAAAAACCAGTGCACGATTGATACATGTAACAATAAATTTTACCAGAACTTCGTTTTTTCCGTTACAGATTTTTCTACGCTCAACACAGAAAAGAAATTCGCACGACCAGAAAACTTGCACTAGAAGCACAAGAGAAAAAAGATTCTGAGGTTAAAAAATCTGCACTAGATATCCATACAAATAATACAAAAGAAAAACAAACAGTTGATCAAGAAAAAGATAGTATAGAAGCTAAAACAAGATTGTAGGATAAGTACTAGACTATAGGTAGAATAAGTTATTGTTAATAAATACATTATGTTATGAAAAGAAAATCGATTGTTTTAGTTTAATAAAGTATTGCCTATGTAATAATTATTAGTTAATATACATTTTATAAGCGACCGGCCCCCACTGATGTTAATGTCAATCTGAAATGGGACGTAAAAAATGATACAAATTTTCTACTCTTGTATTTTTTTTTCATTAACAAAAGTTATTTTGTTAATGATAAATAAATGTTATCCATTTTAAGAAACTAAATAAAATAACTATGTATTTAAATAACCTTTTCGTTGAAGTAACTATCTGCCGACACGTGTTTCGCCTCTAGCCGAGGCATCCGCAGAACGTGTCGTCTCTTCGAGCGCGGGCGAGAAATAGTCAATTACCAAAATTAAGGATACAATTTTGACTTATTAAGTACTTAACCTATTGCTATATCACCACGGTACCCTTAATGCAAACTAAAGTACCATGATTAAAGTTTGAAGCTTTTTGTACAAATATGGTATCTAAATAGATTCCACTAAACAGCCAATCTACACTAATATTATAAAGAAGAATGACTTGTATTTTTGGATTTTTGTATGTTTGTAACGAATAGACTCAAAAACTTCTAGACCGATTTGAAAAATGCTTTCACCGTTGGGAAGGTACTCTATCTCCAGGAGACGTAGGCTACATTTTATTTCTGTTTTCCCACGGAAACGGGAACTACGTGGGTGAAATCGCGAGGCGTCTGCTAGTCTATTATAATTTTTCAATGGAAACTCGTATAAATAGGTCAAGATTATATCACAATGGAAGTGAAATGCTATAGATAAGATTAAAAAGATAATTAAAATGGGTGAGACCGCATACGCTATTTGATAATATAAAGAAAAATAATTTAAGCTGTAATCTCGTTACAACAAAGGCGATTACAAATTATTAATTTTCTCCGTATTTTCCTCATTTTAATTTTAATTGCATCATGTTATTATTAATTTACTTGTAGTTGGCATTATGACATTTACTTTTTAAATTTAGTTTTAGCAATGATCACTGCGGTCGGTTCGCACACCAAAGGATGTGAGTTTGGGCTGCCGGTGAAGGAAAACATTGCGAGGAAGCCATATCATGGTGGAATGGTATTTTTTAGTACTCGGCTGGGTAGCTACCACTCTCAAGTTGAAAATCTGCCAAGAATCGAACGGTGCCTCACTTGAAAGCAAGTTACATTTCAGACTAGACGTGTTTACCATCTTCGACCACACCGTCACTTGATATCAGGTGAGCTGTGTGAGCACCTAGACTAAATGACTTTAAAAAAGGAGAAGGTTCTAGAGAAGGCGGAGAAGAGACATTTACGAATAGATTTGAAGATTTTTTTTTGTTTGATATGATATGCTGTCAGATCGGTCCCATTGAAATTGTCATGGAAATTGGTATAGTAGTTTGATTTTGAAACTAAATTACCTAAAACCTAGCCGCGTCTTGGCTTGTTGTTTTCTTTTGTTGTAAATTTATACTTAAAACGTTCACAAGCAAACAGACAAAAATGTTAAAATGCTAACGCAACGCGCTGAATGCGAGCTGCTTCCATCCGGTCCTTGTCGAAGTCAATAGGGGAGGCCTATGTCCAGCAGTGGACGTCCTACGGCTGAAATGATGATGATGATGATGATGGCGTGTCCTTAAATATTAGTAAGTATTTAATGATATACAAATACAAATCATTCATTAATAACACCAAAGTTACAGGTCATTTTTCCATTCATATTTTAAAATATCAAAATCATTACATATGTATATAGTAAGATAAATGATGACATTATCAAGCTAAATTACAATTAAAATTTCCATATCCTGTCAAAGGAATCGTAACTTACGATTTCCTAAAATTTTGAATCATTTTTCCTGTTATAGGAATAATAAAAAATACAATCAAACGTACAAGTGGTTAATCACTAAATGATAACTATTATCTAACGATAAATTCGAGTATAACTAAAAAATAAATACAACTACATAACACAAGGATCCGTCATGTTTGAACTTATTTAGAAACGATACAGTCGTGAACTCGGTACATTTAAACAAAGAAATAGATAAAAGACTTAGTTAAACACTGATCATGGAAAGACCGGAAGAAGATGGCCCTGCATCCGAACCATTACAATCCAGGCCTATCGTTGAAGAACCAAAACCAAACTGTTTTCAAAGAATAAACAACGTAAGAAAAGCAATAACTGTAGAACCAGCAGCGTTTCTAATGCTATTTGCCAGTATTTTAGCTGCTATAACAACACAAACCCTGGCCTTAGAAAAGACTTGCCGTGTTAACTTGAATTTGTCAGACGCTATATGTGATGCTGTGAAGAACCAAAACACAGATAACAATACAGAAAATGAAAGATTAGTTCAAGAGTACGTCGCAAATTTGCTAACATGGAAAAGTGTGATTTCGTCTGTTTTTCCATGTCTTATATTGGCGTTCGTAGGAGGATGGATGGACTTGACCGGTCGAAGAAAAGTGATAATGCTTCTTCCCGTTATAGGGGAGATTTTTCAAAACTTAAGTAACATTCTAAATGTGATATTCTTTTATCAATTAAAAGTGGAATATCTGATATTTCTCGATGCTTCCTTCTCTGCGATAGCTGGAGGCTGGAGTGTTATGTTTTTAGCTATATTCAGTTACATTGCAGATATAACTACTGAAGAAAATAGAACGCATCGATTAGGGTTGGTCAGTTTTTGCACATACGTTGGCATGCCGATAGGTTTGGCACTTTCTGGAGTTATGTTGAAGCAGTTTGGATACCTAGCAATTTATGGAACTGCGATATCGCTGCATGTGTTGAATTTGTTTTATATTACATTTTGCATAAGGGATCCTGCGAGGACAAAGGAAATGAAAGAGGTAAGCCAATATTATTATAAATGCTTATAGTAACTACACGGTAGATCTTACTACCGAGAAATCATCTAAGTAGGTACCACCGTGGTGGCAGATAGACCGGCAGAAGTTGCCAATCAGTAGTGTATCGTTTTGAAAGATACTGCAGCTAATGGGAATTTATTCATTTATTAATTTAAATTAATGAGCGCTTATTCAGCGATGGCCTGAACTTTGTTTTATTACTCAAATTTTTGGTTACCACTTGATACCGTGCCCAATACTGGGGTAGTCATGGGCCCAATATCAGCTGAAACATACCTCACTGTATGTTTTGGCATCCTCACTTGAAACCCAGTTCCTGGCTAGGTGTGTTAACATCGTCGATCATACCGTCACTTAACATCAAATGAGCTGTAGTAAAGCAATTAGGCTGTCATCCAAAAAAATATTTAATAAGTCACGAAATGAATTGGTACATTTTACGGAAATTTAGAATAAAGGAGCCTTCCATAGTATCAGGTCACTTTGTCACTTCGAGTGACAACAAATTTGTGCTAACATCTCTTTATAAAATCTTATGATTAGAGATAAATCAAAGGAACAAAACCGCGCAATAAATCTTTACGCTGAACTGACAAAATAAGCCGACGGACTTCATGAGTCTATAAACGAGAGAATGAAAAAGTGTCAATACATGAAGAAAGACGACATATAAAAAAACATTACTGTGTTCCGGTTTGAAGGGTACTGCAGCTAGCGAAATTACTGGGTTGTTGAGATTAACCATCGAAAGTCTCAAAATAATGAGCGCCATAGCAGCGATGCCCCGGACTTTGTTTTTCAACTCAAAATTCTGTGTATTGATGCTATGGTCATGGGCATGCGTTACCTCTTACCATCAGGAATGCGTATCGTTCGTCTCATTACTTTTACATTAATAACAAAAAAAAAATTGTCAAACCAGCAAAATTTATGATCAACTAACTCACTTTGCCAAACAAGAGTACAAACGACGAACCAAGGAACTATTTTTAACCTTTTTTTTATTATCTCTTGTTTAGCAAAATATAAAATTCTACATGTCAGTTACAAAAACTTAAACCCACGTTACTGTGGAGACTACATTTTTGATATAATAGAAAACAGCATACATTTGTATTACTTGGTTTAATCAAATATAAATGGTAATTTTCTTATCAGCAAATTATTTGACAATGATGTATTTCAGTTTATTGACGCACCTTATTTGTTACGATGCCAATAAGTAATCTTGTTAAACCTACATTTTTAAAGATAAATTGCTACTGATAATTTTTTCTAGTCCATCGTCAATGGTTCGATTAAAAAAAATATGCAGGACAAAAAATCACGTATACAGGGTTAAACTATAAAAAAATCACGATTAAAGAAAACACAAGAAAATAAAGTAGAGACAGGCTGGCGACTCAATTTTTATAAGCATAAACTCTACTTAACCACAGTATATAATGAAATGATGTCAGAATATATTATCTTCGTTACCAGAGAGCTATATGAATTTATGGGCATGATAATCATATCAGGAAACGTGAACTACAGCGTGTTATACTAAACTTAATGTACTTAAAATAAAAGGACAATATTACTATCATTATTATCGATAAACTGGATTATTATAAAATGATTATCAATTGATACCACGAAATGTGTTGCGATGAATTTGGTCCTTGTGTCTACTCTTAGAAAGATCACACTGGTATTTATATATTCATTGGCGTTGGTTATCGCATAACAAACTTGCAAATATATCCAATCGCAATGCTAATTTCTATGCTGATATTAATATCTGTACTATTTAAATGGTCGTTATCGTTTTATTATTTTAATTTATAATTATCACGGAAGTTGGTCACAACAGTTGGCGCTTTACTTCTAGAATATATTTGTGTGATAAAAAGTGTTGTGGCATTTTACTTGTAAATGCAACGCGAATCCTAAATACCTGTCGCTATGGATACCGAAAAAGAAAACAATGATAAAAATAATATGAATGAAGATTTCAAAGAGACTGATCCACTGAAACACAATGCAACCACGCCACCAAAAGTTAAAAAAAGCTTTGCAGATAATGTAACGAATGTGATAAATAACATAACGGTAGAACCATCAATGTTGTTGTTTGTCATGTCTGCTATCATAACAATGATAACAACACAAAATTTGAGTTTAGAAAAGGCTTGTCGCGTAAACCTTAACTTCACTGATGAAATTTGCAATTCATTAAAAATGCAAGAAGTGGACAGTCAAAATGTTTACGAAAGAGATACACAAAAACTATTAGCTAAAGCAATGGCTTCTAGGACGTACATAAGTGCAACGGTTCCTTGTATAATGGCTCTTTTTGTAGGCTCGTGGTCAGATATCACAGGGCATAGGAAAATGTTTATAATCATGTCATTAACGGGACAGTTTTTGTTGTGTCTGAATAACATGATCAATACTTACTTCTTTATGGAACTCTCTTTAGAAGTGTTAGTATACAGCGAAGCGATTATTGAAGGTTTTTCAGGAGGATGGTGTGTGTTCTTCCTTACCGCTTTCTCGTACATAAGTGCTATAACAACGGACGAAACGCGAACCTTCCGAATGGGTTTGATCAACTTCGCTTTGACAGTAGGCTTTCCTATAGGGATGGGAATCAGTGGGGTTTTACTAAGAAATTTCGGGTATTACGGATGTTACGGACTAGGGGCGAGTGTCCATTTTCTAAATATATTGTACAACGTCTGTATATTGAAAGATCCGCAGAGATCTAAGGAACAAAAAAAGGTAACTGTCGTGATTATTTTTTAGACAATAATAAATATTATTTTGCTCTTCAATTTCCTTTGCTAATATTATAATGATATTGCATAACATTATATAATTTAAAATAGTGTATTTTATTAAGACATTAGTTAACATTCTACTACTGAGAATAATCCTCAATTAATTTGAACCAAAAACATCAAGAAAAACAGTGGTTTCATTTTGATGTGTTTTAAAAAATGTGTAAAACATAAAAAAAAAAACAATTGGCATTGATCATTTTAATCGAGCCCATAACTTTAAAAAAGTTTAAGCGCGTCTAGTTCCAACTACCAGGCCATCATTTTAACTATAAAAATATAAACTGTAATAATGATCAAGTTTTTTGCAGCGGATAGAACACGAGAAATTTTCTACAACATGTGCATAAAATATGTTTTGTAGTAATTTTCATATAGCTGAATCATATTATGTCCCTGAGGCGTACAAATGTGATGAGTGCTAGCGCTAGAAACAATAAAAAAATTATTTTAATTAAAAAGAAAAAAAAATGACAATATTAAAATTAAATGTGTCAGTTTTTTTTAAGTAATGAGACGAACTTGATGCTCCCCTGATGGTAAGAGAACGCCTGTCCATGATCATTGCAGAGATACACAGATTTTTTTGATACAAAGCAAGTCCAGTGCATCGCTGCTATAGCGCTCATTACTTTGAGACTTTCGATGGTTAGTCTTAGCGTTGTAATTTCGCTAGCTGCAGTACCCTTCAAACAGGAACAGATCTACCACCTAGTCCTGAGTAGATTTTAAAGATTTATAGATTTATAGACAAACATGTCAAAAATCTCCAAACCAACCAAAATTATTCAAACAACTAGTTTGGGTAAACCCAGTATTTGTAAACTTTCTCACTGCTGTAAGCGAGTCTCTTGTCCGCCATGCTACCAAACTATGATATAGTGGACTTAACAACTTCAATAGTACCAAAGTTACCAAATAGTATCAAAAACCAATATTTTTAATTCCAGCACGACGGTAGGGGTATCTGGTACTTCCTGAAGACTTTCTTCAACCCATCTCACATGCGGGAGACTCTTAAGGTCGTGTTCAAGAAAACTCCAGACAACAGGAGACTTCGACTCTGCATACTTTTGGGAACCGTGTGTATATTATTTGGGCCAATGTATGGTGAGTTTTAAGTTTTAACTAATACTTAGCTGACTTTTTAGTAAACCGCTAAGTAAATTTCATTTACTTTTTTTAACCCTCGACGCAAAAATGACTGTTTTATAAGTTTGACGTGTATGTACGTCAAACTTATAACACCGAAGTTGTTCTTATTATTTACGTAGTTTAAAAAAAAAGCATTAGGTTGTAACATTCATAGGTTTAGATACAAAAATAGTAATGTTTTATTCATGCCAAATTACACGCGTAAATGTGGGAAAGAGGACATAATTTATTTCGTAGTAAAACATAACTTTTCGTGTTTCTTCCAAATCTTCACCAAAACTTCTAATATAGACTCGACTACTTTTCTAAAGCATGACTGGACTTGAAAATGACTTACTTTGTGCACATTTTACTGTAGTTTAGACTTATTTCATAAAATACTTAATGACACATAATAAAAGTAATGACACTAAATTAATGAAACGGTTCCCTGATGGTAAGAGATAACGCATGTCCATGACCATTAGCCATTGCAGTTATACACAGAACTTTGAGTAGCAAAACAATGTTCAGGGTATCAGTGCTTTGACGCTTTTTAGTTTGAGGACATATTTTGATGGTTAGTCTTAACAGCCCTTAAAACCGGAACACAATAATGTATACACACTACTGCTTGGCGGCAGATTCTTAGACATGAAAACGTCCAAATTTCCATGCTGTTTATAGATAAATTTTATCAGTCTGTACAAAACTTCATGTCATTACCAGATCCGTAGACAATAAAATTAAAAAAAAAAACATACTAGTTTAAACCCTAATCCATTAAGATAAGATTAAAAACAGTAACACATTTCATCATTTTATTGTAAGTTTCAATTCCAAATTACATTTTCTTATAAGACCTGTTTTATCGCCAATATTTAAATAATAATTACAATGTTATTGCCTTAGGATGTAGGAAGCTGAGAGGAGGTCATTGTTCTCATCATTATGTACAATTTTAAATATGACAACAAAAAAATCTGTTGTTTTACGGAAAAAGGTCATCGACAAGCTGAGCAGCTGTAGCTATTTTCCTCGATTTCAGAGTTGTTCCCTAATTGTTTATAATGATGAGTAAAACGACCACCTTTCGGCTAAGTATACCCTAAGCTTGTAAACCTGTATATTTAATATGAGATCGAAATATATTTAGCACTCATTTAGTATATGTAAATTAAGTCAATTTATTTAATTATTTTAAATATTAAATTTTAAATATTGGAGGGCATTTAACACAGCGTCATCTGGCCCCAAACTAAGCAAAGCTTGTACTATGGGAGCCAGACAGCTTCGTTCCAAACTACACCCTGAACAATTAAGTAGTAACATGTTCAAGTACACAAATAGTGGCTACTTATGACTTGACGGCATCTGGTAGTGGTGACATTTTTTGTCAAATTCCACGCGGACGAAGTCACGAGTAACAGCTTGTATTTGATATATTTTCACTCTCATGATATTTTTCATACAATTTTTCAGGTGAAGTGGCCATTCTCTATCTGTCAACGCGCTACCGTTTCAACTGGGACGAAGTAATGTTCAGTCTGTTTCAAACATATAACTTCATAACCCACACTATTGGTGAGTCTGTGCTAACTCTGTTAAATCACGTTAACTTACTTTGTACTGAAATTAGTTAGTAGTAAGCTAGCTTAAATTATCGCTAGTGCTAGTGTATTAGCACTGAATGAACTAATTTCACAGAAACTTCTAAAAGAGAATAATAGACAACATTTTAAATATTCAAGGTATATATTTAGTTTATTTTCGTTTGACAGTTGTTTCAATTACAACAGCTTTACTACTTTCGGATTTAAGTTGAACTAACTTTACAATAATTTGAATTAAAAACTTATCCGAAACTTTCATTAATATTAATAACTAAATTTGACATAAACATAAAAAACTAAAACTATTTAAATTAACTACAAGTATTTATATCCTCTTCTCGTTGCAGTAACCGGTTGAATATTCAAAATGAACTTCCGCAAAGTAACTCCTGAATCAATTTTATTATCTAACAATATTTTAGACAGGACCCCTTAGCTCTTAATTTAACAAAATTCGATAACAACCAGGAAATGAAAAATATACTTTTTGTTAAATACGTACATTTATAACACGATTCAAGAAGGACAATTCACACTGTGCCATCTGGCCCTAAACTAAGTAAATCTACGGAAAACGGATCCTAGATAGAATATTTACATAATCTTACGTAAATGCATGTATTGTTAATAACTTTAGATACTTTTAATTAGTTATCTTTTTGAACCTTATAATTAAGAAAATAAGCTCTATTGAAAAGCGGAAATATGCAAACGCTAAAGATTTTTAAGAAATTTGAACCAAAGCCGAAAACCAGGCAGTCTGGAATGAGGAAAAGGAGGCCTTTGCCCAGTACTGGGACAATAGAGGCTAATAACAAAACGTAAAATGTCCAAATTCAAATCGTGCTTGCACTAATTGTTTCTCGGATTAAATTTAATCAAAGAAAACATATTTTTTTTATTAACAAGATAATTTTGTTGTCGCGTCAACTCTCGTTGCTGTAGTCCGAATCACAAGTGAGCGTAAATTACACGTTGCTAATTTTTGGATTTTACTTTATTTCAGGTACCATGTTCTCAATACTGGTGTTCAGCAAATATCTCCAATGGCACGACTCAGTTCTGGGTATCATCTCCACTATCAGCAAGATCTCAGCATCATTTGTGTATTGTTTCGCGCCTAATGCGAAGATCTTCTTTATCGGTAATATATTTGACGCTCTTTATGTTTAAAATAATTTTTAAGAATTGCAACTATGATAGCTTTTTTGGAGACTGTCTAATGCCAGATTAGGATAGACTTAACTTCAACCCAACGATATACGAATACATAGCTGTTCTCTTAATTAGATTCGTATTTTCGCTAACTTTAAACAGCGAAGGAAAACATCGTAAAGGAAACTGCATATCTAAGATTTCTTAAAAATGTATGTAATCTGTCAATTCGCACTTGGCCAGCGTGGAGGATATACCCTTTTCATAATGAGGAAAGGCTCGTGCCCAGTAGTGGAATAGTTAAAAAAATTAAGCCAAGCTGGATATCAAACCATGTGATGGTAAGAGATAACGTATACCCATTCTTATTCTTATTCTTATTCGAAGTGGGGGCGATGAGTCCTGCACTGACGTCCCGCTTGGGGTGTATTGTGCATTTCCCCCTGCCAGCGTCTACCCGAGCCAGCCCAGCTCCTTGAAATATCGGAGCGAGGCTCTGGGCCGCTGGCATAGTAGCTCCAGTGAGTTGGGTGGAAAGTTCAACGACGATGACATGAATGAATTGCATTGCAAAGCCACAGAAGGCACTAGAATTGCTACTAGGCTGCATGAAGCTGCTTCGCCAACGTATACCCATGACTATTGCAGAATTATCCAGAACTTAATTATCTAACTAAATAAAGAAGCTTTCCAGGGTTTTTCGTTGCACTAACGCTCATTTCATGGGGGTATTCGATTCAGAGTGTCAACATATCTGTAACTTTCTTAACTACCTTTCAAATCGAAAAACAGTAACGCATAAAACTAATGTAAACTGTATTAAGTTAAAGGTGTAGATCTACCCGTGTAAGTATATTAGGTTTTCCTTACTAAAACAGAATAGCGAATCCTTACTAAAGCCGTATTTTCACATGTGTTTAAAAAATAAAAGAATTCGCTGCGTATGTGCGTATAAATAAATGTGTTCAAAATAGGCCATTTAAATAGGCCGTTTAAATAGTAAGCTACTAAATGCGATAAGACGCATTTTACAGACACCTGTTAAGTACTTAAAATATGAATAATAATCCAAGATTAACTTATCGACTGATAAAATATTTTGCAACTCATTGACACCTACCGAATACGTCTAAACTATGGATTTGAACTATGGATTTCACTTCAGAGCTGATCAAAGTCGAAACCTTAGTAACTATTTTAGTTATAAATACAGTCAAAACAATATAATTATAATGAACAATATATTAATTCTGTCAGATCGCTTGCCATTGTCAGGTTCTAAGACAGTTCCGACGTTAGCACTCCCAAGGATCTCGTAGATGAGATATCTTTTAGCGCTGCGGCGGTCTGTGGTGGCCAATACTTCGGCTCCAAAAGTGTCCACATGGTGGTCAAAACCTTCAACTTTTTCTCGACATACATATCGATAGGGAATACTAAGGACGTTCCGATGCGCAAAGAAGTCTGGATGTGCTGGAATACAATAAATAATACATTATTTTTTTTTTTTCTATTTCAGCTCCACTAGTGGACATCTTGAACGGAACCTCGCTGTTAGCTATAAGATCAATATTCTCGAAATCAGTAGCACCTAATGAATTAGGTAAGCTTAATTCAATAATTTAATTTACAATTATGTATACATGTACAATATGTCTTCAAGCCGCGAATGGATCAGTTTATTCTGGGCAAAAGTGCACCGGCGGTGAATGGAAGCGGAAATACGAAGATCGGGCTGAGTGGCGTGTCTTGGGAGAGACCTATGCCCAGCAGTGGACTAATATAGGCTGATGATGATGATGATGATGAAAAGTGCACCATTGTAGAGCGTTTTTGTATTCATATCATACCATAGTACAACGGAGAAATGCAAGCATATTATTTAATGAGAAAAACAATACGAAATAATTCATTGTTTCGTGAGGAAACCATAGCATGGTGGTAGGGTACTTTCTAGTACTCGGCTGGGTAGCTACCACCCTCAAGTTGGAAATCTGCAGCCGGCAGCCTCACTTGAGAGCCAGTTCCATTCCAGGCTAGGTGTGCTTTACCATCTTCGACCACGCCGTCACTTAACATCAGGTGAGCTGTGGTCAAACAGCTAGCCTGTCAAGCATAAAAAAAAAAAAAAAATGTTAGAAAATTGTCATACAGTCATGTTACGTAGGCAGAAGAGTAGTAAATGAGATTGACTCGGAACCACAAATATGACATGCTGAACAATAAATCTATACTCAGCAGTAGTTAGTAACTGGATGATGATGATTTATTAAAAAAGTGTAGTAGTAGTGAAGATAGCTTAGTGGTTAATGCGGTCGGTTCCCACCCTGATTAAAATTAAGAGCCTGGATTAAAATCCCATAAATAAGCTTGAGCTTCCAGTGAAGGACAACATCATGGTGGGTTCTTTATAGTACTCGGCTGGCAAGCTACTACCTTTAAGTTGAAAAATCTGCCACCAAGCACCTAACGGTGCATTCTGACAGCCTCACTTGTGAGCCAGTTTCATTCTAGGCTTGCTTTCTAGGCGTGTTTTCCATCTTCGACCACACCTTCACTTAACATCATGCGAGCTGTGGTTAAACACCTAGCAGGTCAATCATAAAAAAAACTGTAGTAGTTATCTCCTGATAATGTAATCTGTGACATATTATATCACTGCAATTTGAATTGGACTTTTACTCTAGCCATCGTAAACTGTGCGTAGTAAAATTTTACGAAGTGCCAATTTTAATAACACTGCCTCTTCATTTTCAGGTAAAGTGAACTCAATAGTGGGTTTGACAGAAAATCTGATGCCTCTTGTGTATGTACCCCTCTACACAAAAGTATATACATCAACTATGGAAGTGCTGCCCGGAGCTGTATTCTTGATGGGAGCCAGCATGACTCTACCTGGTGTATTTGTATTTATGTAAGTACTAGCTGCGCCCCGCAGTATTACCTGCTACATGTTATCGGGATAAAAAGTAGCCTATGTGCTAATCCAGGGTGTCAGGTACCTCCATACCAAATTTCATCCAAATTCGTTCTGTAGTTTTTGCGTGAAAGAGTAACATCCATCAGTCCAAACTTTCATGTTTATAATATTAATGGATGACAACAATGAGCAGCTTAAGCTGCCGGTGAAGGAAAACATCGTGAGGAAACCATAGCATGGTGGTAGGGTACGTTAGTGCTCAGCTGGCTAGCTACCACCCTCAAGTTGAAAATCTGCCGCCAAGCACCTAACGGTGTGTTCTGGCAGCCTCACTTGAGAGCCAGTTGCATTCCAGGCTAGGTGTGATTTACCATCTTCGACCACACCTTCACTTAACATCAGGTGAGCTGTCGTCAAACACCTAGCCTGTCAATAGTAAAAAAAAGAGACAATAAAAGTATTTTTTAACCAAATCGTAAACATTACCAGTGTACAATGTATATATTATTATTACCAGTGTGATTACTAGACAAAAGTCACCTAACTAGACTTGCGTATAGTTTAAGTTATTCATGTTGACAAAGGAAAGGTGTCTGTGGAGATGAAATGTAAAAAAAACTAGACGACTAGTTTTATAGAGCTTTTGATATAATGGTAATTTCTTTTTCAGATGGCTCTTCTACGATCACAGGAAAGGACTCAGAAAACCTGTCAAACCAGCAAGTGGAATGGACGATGTAGAGTTACATACATCTTAGTTAAATTATTTTCTTTACGTGATACAATTCTAAAGATTTAGATCACACATACCTCTCGTGGCATGTCATGAACTACGTACTAGAAATGATACTGTTTTCTCTTCAAGATGTTTCATCCATAAGTGTTGTTATCGCAAAACTTCACTTGATAACTCAGTAAAGAAATAAGTTATTAGCATAAAAATACCAGAGTAACTAGCTATCTCAGCTCACTGTCAGTCTATATTTTATTCTTATTTTTTATTTTATTCCATTGTACAACAAATACTCCCTGTGCTTACCTATTACTCCAAAGCGCACAGAGAGTCAACCTAACATTAAAATAAAATTCAAAATAAATTATTCTGTTATATTCTGTCTGATATCACACTATCATAAAGACGAAAGTTTGTAAGAGTATTTGTATGTTTGTCACTTTACGCTCAAACGGCGGGCCCAATTTTAATCAAACTTTGGTATGGAGGTAGCCGACAGTCTGGATTAATACATAAGCTACTTTTTATCACGAAAAATGTAGTTTCCACGCGGGGACAGCGGGGCGCAGCCTCGTCGCGTTAACGCGCATGGGAAATGCTAAAAGGGACAGGATGTAGCGTAGAACGAATATCGTACTTATATTTACTTGATTATCAAAATCAACGTTTCAACCCTCCGAAAGCAAGCAAGTGACTGAGTATAGTACAGCTATATAGCCGCAAATGAATGGTGCATTGTATATCGGGATCAGCGCTGTTTATATAAACTCTCCCACTGCTAGGCGCGGGCCTCTTCTCAATGTGAGATGGGTAAGGCCACGTGAGCCAAGTGCGGGTCGGTAGACTTTACATATCTATCGAAAACTTTTTTTATGAACTCTCGGACGTGTAACGTAACCGCTAATGACTTAGAAAATACAGAGATGCATGCCGCAGGATTCAAACCCAGGATTCAGATTGGAAGCCGGATGGTCTGGCTGGCTGATTCAGATGGCTGCCGTAACTTCTATTGTATATAATTATGTAGTACGTACTTATATCATAGACGTAATCATTGTAAAATAATCCACCGTTAGTAATTAAGTTATTAATGTTATTTGTAGTGTTTAGTAGATTAGTTTTTTTTTTATATGTTAAGTAAATTTGTGCTCAAAAATTGAAACTATTTATTACCTACTTACTTTGTAAGGTTACTGATTTTACGTGTGAGTTAATTTTTTTTCAACAAAAACCTTATTTTTTTTTTGTTACAAAATATTATAAATAAAAATCATTGAAATGCAAAAGCGTGATCCAAATAAAATGAACAAATAAAAAAAAAAGTGTCTAAATTTTCAAATTCAATTATCTATCTATACTATTATAGAGAGGAAAGATTTGATTGTTTGTTTGTAATGAATAGGCTCCGAAACTACTGGACTGATTTCAAAAAATCTTTCACCAGTAGGAAGCTATACTATCCCCGGGTGGCATAGGCTACTTTTTATTCCCACGGGAACGGGAACTACGCGGGTGAAACCGCGAGGCATCCGCTAGTTTCCTATAAAACGCATCAACAGACATTTAATGTTAAAGTAGGCAAGGTAATTTATATGTGTTAAAAGTCAGTTCAAGTAAATGGATGAATTCCTTCAGCCTTATACAAAGGACGCTTGCCTAAAATAAACCAATTAACTCGCGACTTACAATGTGCGTTTAAATAACTTCTTCACGTTGTAATTGCTTAAAGGATTTAGATTTAAAATCACAATGGAGATAGCTTATAACTTGGATATATAAAGAAACTAATATTTCTCGGCTAGACTAAGTACGAGTATATACGGTTTGTGTAGAACGTTAAGCGTTGCTAGTATTTATTCAGGATTATAAGCTTTGGCTGCACTAAGCAGAAAGCAGGCCATTGTACTCATAATTTTGAACAACTTTTACTACAGACATAACTGCAAAATCATGACAAAAAACTAAATAAGCAAATATTGTAAAACATTGCGCACAGCGCCATCTGACCCCAAACTAAGCAATGCTTCTACTATGGAAGTCAGATAGCTGATAGAATACTTAGGTTTTTTTTGTAAATACATACAGTACACCCAGACATAGAACAAAAATTTGTTTGTACCACAAAATGTTTGTTCTTGGTGGGAATCGAACCCACACCCTACAGCTCTTGAAGCAGACCACCAATGAACCTACTAACTGTATATAGGTGTATGTATCATAGAACAATATAAAACACGCTAGCTCAAATGCATGGAACAGCTGATTTGTTTTCAAAATCAGAACCCCTTACAAGCTTGAGCTGCCGGTGAAGGAAAACATCGTGAAGAAACCATAGCATTAACGTAGGATACTTTCTAGTACTCGTTGATAAATTTATGTCAACCGTTAAGGGGCCATCCATAAATTACATCACACGTGAAGGGGGAGGGAGGAGATCGACGAAGTGTGACATTGTGTGATAAGGGGCCAAAACAAAAACCCCTCCCCAAATTTTGTGACATTTTGTGTCTCACAAATATGGCCAGCTGTGACAAGGACGGGGCCTCCCCCGTCCACCTCAAAAAAATCATGAAATTCGTGTGATTTAATTTGTGGATGGTCGCAATGGTACGTCCAGGTGTGTACATCTTCAGATCAATAAAACCGTGATCAAACACCTAACCTATCACCTATAAAAACCTACTTTCGTCTTCGTACTACTGCTTAGTGCAATCATCGTGCACATATGCATGGTGGTAGGGTACTTTCTAGTACTCGGCTGGCTAGCTACCACCCTCAAGTCGAAAATCTGCCGCCAAGCATCTAACGGTGTGTTCCGGCAGCCTCACTTGAGAGCCAGTTCCATTCCAGACTACGTGTGCTTTACCATCTTCGACCACACCTTCACTTAACATCAGGTGAGCTGTGGTCAAACACCTAGCCTGTCAACCATTAAAAAAAAATAAAAAAATACATAATTATATTGCAACATGATAGCTTTTTGCGTAGTAGTGTGAAATATAGATAATTTACTAGAAAAACGATGCAACAGTGTCGCGATGCCAACTATTTGTGTCAATGTGCCTATCTAACAGGAAAAAGATAACCTTAAGTTTTGTCTAATCTGACGGCAAGTTATCAGATTGATTTAGCTTACACTATACGTAAACGAATCTGAGATAACAGCCATTCGCGAATTGGATTTACTTTACGATGGTTTCACACAATTTGAAACAATGGCAACCTTATCGCTAAAAGCGATTTATTCCAGGCAACCTTAGTATGTTAGTATGAAAGGGATTCTATCAAGTTAAGGACGGGTTGTGTTGACAAGAGAATTAAAAAAACCTTTTAAACAGAATAGTATATTATAATTGTATTTATTATAAGTATGTATGTATGTATATAATGTATTCTATCAGTTATCTTTTGTAGCGATGATAGCTCAGTGGTTACCGCGGTAGGTTTGCATGCCGAAGGGCGTGGGTTCAAACCCCAACTGTGAGCTGTGGTCAAACACCTAGCCTGTCAACAATGAAAAAAAATATCTGACTTCCATCACACAAGCTCTGCTTAGTTTGGAGCCAGATGGCGCTGTGTAAAAAAAAACATATTATGTATTCATGTAGATATACATAATTATATGTCACTACAAATACATAAACAATAAACATGTACTGAAGATTGTGAGTAGCGAAAAAGCAATAGACATATATATCCGTCATGACGCTTGCGCTCTAGATAAAAATAGCTGTACTTAGATTTGCATATTTTGTAAATGTTTAAGTATTTGATGATGTTCGTTTACAAAATTCGTTTGTCCTGGTGGAAATCGATCCCCGCCCTGCAGCTATTGAAGCAGATATTCTACCAAATGAGCTACCAGTGCAAGCCATCCGTATATTTGTTACCTAAAAAAAGTAAAATTGCCGCTGAAGACCGATTTATTATTTACATAGTAAATAATAACTATAAATAAATATTGTAGGGCATTGCACACAGCGCCATCTGACCCCAAACTAACCAAAGCTTATACTATAGAAATCAGATAACTGACAAAAAAAAATTAACACTTTTTTTTGTATATAGTACACCCAGTTATTCACTCTAGACAATCGGATGTCCAAATGATTCATTGAAATTATGAAACATAAAAAGAAGAAGAGCGGCCAAGAGCGAGTCGGATTCGCGCACAAAGAGTTCCGTACCATTAACTATAAAAACGGCAAGAAAATGTATTGTTTGGGAAACCCTACGCCCTTAAATTTCAGTATTTGATGTTATAACGGCAACAGAAATACATCATCTGTGAAAATTTCAACTATCTAACTATCACAGTTTATTCGATACGGCCTGGTGACAGATGGACAGACAGACAGATAGCGGAATCTCAGTAATAGGGTCCCGTTGAACCCTAAAAAGATACTTTATATCTGAGATAAGCGAGTCTAATATCAGATAAAAGGTACTATTTGTATCGTCCTGTCTCTTATTCATCGATCTAAATGACATAACCTTAAATGATTCATTGGTGTTTATTTGAAATCAATAAAAAGTAATCTCAGGAAATAATAAATGCTTTCTTTATTTTGAAATGAGTAACAAGATAAACTAAGCGTGATGATGATAGCTCAGTGGCGTTCTATACCAACTCACATAATGAGCTGTGTCAGAAGGGAGTCGCTATGTAAGCGGCCTCTAACGTAGGTCGCATATTTACTGTGTGAATGTTCTGCCTCGTAATTATTGACAAGCGCTACTCAGAACTATAACACAATATATAGATAGATACTATATTGTGCACGCCAAAAATAGAAAAAGAAGTACAGAAAACAAAAATCTTATGAGCTAGTGCCACAAGTGGCGGCCTTATCGCTAAGAGCGGTCCAGGCAATCAAGAAAGAGAAACGCGATACATCTTAAGAACAAACTGGAGGTGTTGTAACACTCAGGGCACGTCTCAGTTGCAAAGCCTTGAGCACCGACGTAAAGTCGCTTGTTTGTCTGTCTTCTATCGGATGCATTTCGGAGAGTGTGCCTTGGAATTACATAATTTGATACTACCTGCTCCTTTTTACCGGACGGCTAGTTAGACACGGCCAGAGCGCCATCCATACATGGTAAATAAATAAAGATTTACATATGTGTTCCATCCTTGTCGAAGTTTATCAAGTGCTTTTCTTTTTTCAAGAAACATTGTATAATATTCAGACTATAAGGGTTGCAAACAAATTTTGGGTTTGTATTTTAGTTCATTTGTGCAATATATAGTTTGTCATTGCCATTGTTTGTTTTTACCTTTTTCAGTTCAGTAATAAACGGTAAAAGAACTTTTCTGAAATAATCACATAATATTACTGGATACATTATGATTACTTACAAGTATTAAATTCTCTATGTAGTTAATAAGTTAGAAAAATATTCTCTGACTTATCAGAATTTTTACATGTGTTTGAATGATAAGTACCAAATCGATCTAGCACCAAATTTGATTAATCGATTTTCGATCATAATCGAGGATACTAAACTAGATAATCAATGAGTCACATTCATAATTAAGTTTAATCTGTACTTAATCTATAAATAGTGGCAAATAAACTCAAATAGGTACCTAATGATTAGGCTGACAAGAATTATACTTATCAGTGGTCAATTAGTACCTACGCTTCACAGAATTCACAACATCAGCGGAGGTGTTTTTAAACGGGTTTTTTTTAGCTTACCTTGTTTGTTGTTGTTGATGTTTTTCCCATTTAAAGTTGAAACCTTTACATTAAAATGTAAAGGTTTCGACGTAAATACGTCTTTGAATTTTTCTTTTATAGTGGGAGACAATTCTGAAAACCAATGCTCTCACAAACCCTCGATTCTGTTTCTGAAAACAGAATCGAGGAATACGGTTTCGTGAAACAACTCCATATCTTATCTACATTCAAAATTTAATTACACCATTCGATAGCTAACGTGTCAAAGAACTTACTACTTTGAGTAAGAGTTCTATTGAGTGCTTTGTTTGAAGCGAAGTAAATTAATGAGTCCTAAAAGGTAGGAAACACATTAACAATGCCCCGGGTATTGTAGGTGATAAGCGGCGGTGACCACTTACCATCAGGTGGTCTGTTGCTTGTTCGCCACTTTTACACATTAAAAGAAAAATATCGAAAATTATCTGATTACTTTTGAATAGAAGTCATAATTAGTTCTGTGTATTAGCCCTGTTATTTAACTAGCTAAAAATACAGTACCCCTAAACTTCATGGCGGTAGAACATTTGATACTTGGGTTGCGGTATCTGCCTAGGCGACCTCCTGCAAACCCTTACTACTTGAACTCACAGTGTTATTTTTCCAGGAAAACTGAACTCGATAGTCGGTATCTTCGAAGTAATCATGCCAATCGCCTACGTCCCTCTTTACACACAGACATACACTGCTACTATGGAAATGATGCCTGGATTTGTCTTATTATTAGGTGCATTTTTGACATTTCCTGCACTCTCAGTTTTCTGTAAGTTATTTTAAAACTATAAAATCATTCAAGGAGAATAAAAAATAACCACGAGGTTTGTTGTAGCTTAGGTACTAGTGCGGACAGTTTACCCGCCAGAGTACGTGGGTTCAAAACCCAACAATGGGCTAGAGCAGTACGTAATATATCGTGAGGTAACCATATCATGGAGTACTTTCAGGTACGCAGCTGGCTAGCTACCACGTTTTAAATACTGCCGGTAAACACCTAAAGGTGTACTCCGGCAGCCTCACTTGAGAGGCAGCTCCATTCTATACTAAGTATTTTTACCATCTTTGACTACACTATCATTTAACATCAATTGCACAATGGTTAAACCCCTAGGTTGTCAACACGATTGACCTTATACACAATCTGGCTAACGTTTTAGATAAGTAAAGCAATTCTGCATAATTTTCCTCAACGTGCGCCGATAAAATCATTTAGATAATAAAGTCAAGATAATTATTTCTCACTAATTCACGTGCTTTTTAATATCTATAACATCTGTGTACTAAGCCAAAATAGCATACTTATCATTATACGTATTCAACTTTTGTTATCCCACTAATATTATAAATGTGAACGTTTGGATGGATGGATGGTTGTTACTCTTTCACGCAAAAACTACTGCACGAATTTGGATGAAATTTAGTATGGAGGTAGCTGAGACCCTGGATTAACACACAGGCTACTTTTCATCCCGAAAACATGTAGCGGGTAACACTGCGGGGCGTAGCTAGTGAAACAAAAAAAGTTCGTGACTTTGGCCGAATATACCATGCTTTTTTTCCTGTATGAATACCAACATGTTGTACCTACGTTGTTGCAACTTTATGGAGGCATGAAATAAACAGTAACAGAGATTAACGCCATCACAGTCTTCGCTGTGATAACTGTTTACATAGCAAATAATAATTGAGACCGTGTTGAGAGTTTTGAAGTCTAAAGATGAAGCCTAAAAGAAAGAGGACTTCTACTAACAATTCCTCCATTCCCCTATTTTATTGATACACATCAATAAAAACAACTTTTACTATAGAAACAACTCAAAAAACGCAAAATAATATTGGCTATATGGAAATGTATATAAATTAAGAATTTGTTGTATGTATTTTTTAATTTGTTCGAACTTGTTTGAACTCAGTGGTTAGCGTGGTCGGTTCGCATGCCGAAGGGCGTGGGTTCAAACCCCAACAATGAGCTTGAGCTGCCGGTGAAGGAAAACATCTTGAGGAAACCTTAGCATGGTGGTAGGGTACTTTCTAGTACTCGACTGGCTAGCTACCACCCTCAAGTTGAAAATCTGCCGCCAAGCATCTAACGGTGTGTTCCGGCAGGCTCACTTGAGAGCCAGTTCCATTCCAGGCTAGGTGTGCTTTACCATCTTCGACCACGCCTTCACTTAACATCAGATGAGCTGTGGTCAAACACCTAGCTTGTCGACCATAAAAAAAAACGTGAGCTGTAGTCAAACACCTAGACAGTCCACCACAAAAAAAATAGTTGTATCGTAACACAAATAAATAATTATAATGTCAAAATATCACAGGTAAAATAAATTTACATGTTCGTCGAACAATCTCTTGGAATCTTCATATAGTATTTATTTTCTAACTTCTTTATTAAACAATAATAAAAAAATACAAAATTTATAAAAAAAAATCATTGTATCACAAATGAAACTAACACTCTTACTCTAACCGTGGACTTTTAACTATGTGACTCTTTTTTTGCTTACTCACCCAACCACTTTACAATATTAAAGGCAGAAGACAAATTTCAACTTCTTCAAAATTTTCATCACTCACAACAACCAACATTGTAATGAGCTTCCCTTTCCTCTTTTCACGTGACTCATGCTTTGTCAAACAGGATGATTCCTGTGATAAGGTCCCATCCCATCACGATAACCTGTATCTATATCTAGATAATATTTGAAAATAATAACTCGGCTGTTTTGTGAGCAATCCTAATACGGTCAAATATACTTGGGTATAACCAAATAACCAACACGGTAGTGTAATACGGGAAAGAATATTATATTATAGTGACTCAAAAAAAAAATCTGACGCAGATGCAGAATCAACGAAAAAGAACGCCAGTATATTTAAAGATAACTATAAGAAATCAGTAAATAAAACTATAAACTATACCAAAATGGAAGAAGAGAAACCCACCACTTTGCAACGACTATATAACATTGCTAGGCAAACAACAGTGGAACCAGTGACACTCTTTTTGCTTATAGGAAGTTTATTAGCTTCAACTGCAACGCAAACCCTTGCTTTGGATAAAGCTTGTCGAGTCAATTTAAATTTGTCTGAAGCCATTTGTGATGCACTGCGAAATCAGGATACAGATGACAACACGGAGAATGAAAGAATAGTCCAAGAATACGTCGCGGTATTGATTGCATATAAGAGTATATTGACGTCAGTGCTACCTTGTATCTTGTTAATATTCACTGGAGGATGGATGGATGTCACTGGACGTAGAAAAATAATTATGTGTCTCTCTATAATAGGAGAAATTCTGGTACAAACAAACAACGTTGCCAACGTAATTTTTTTCTACCAGCTTAAAGTTGAATACCTGATACTTCTGGAAGGTTTCCTTGGTTCTATGTTCGGTGGATGGGCTCTTCTGTTCCTAGCTGTATTCAGTTACATTGCAGATATTACAACAGAACAAAACAGAACATGGCGATTGGGACTTGTCAGTTTTGCCATATTCATTGGAATGCCGATCGGAATGTCGCTTTCTGGTATTATTGTGAAGAATTTTGGATATTTAACAGTATACATAGTAACACTAACTTTAGCCTGTCTAAACTTGTGTTATACTATATTCGTCTTGTCTGACCCTAAAAGAACAAATGAACAAAAATCGGTAAGAGAAATTCATCTACGATTAATATTTATGTACGTACATTGTTACTTTACATTTTTTATTTATTTATCAATGTATTAATTTATTACTTACATTTGTATTATTTAAAAATCAAATGATAGGTTTTTTTAATGCTTGACAAGCTAGCTGTTTTGACCACAACTCATCTGATGTTAAATGACGGTGTGGTCGAAGATGATAAAGCACAACCAGCCTGGAATAGAGCTGGCTGTCAAGTGAGGCAGCCGGAACACACCTTGGCAGCAGTTCAACTTGAGGTTGGTAGCTAGCCAGCCGAGTACTAGAAAATACCCTATCACCATGCTATGGTTTCCTCGCGAAGTTTTCCTTCACCAGCAGCTCAAGTTCATTGTTGGGGTTTGAACCCACGCCCTTCGGCGTGCGAACCGACCGCGCTAACCACTGAGCTATCATCGTTACATAATTAAATTAAAAAAATATTTTTTTAACAGATCATTTTACAAATTTTATCACTTTACAAATATCACAAGAGGAATCCGGAAATATGTCAGATAAATGGTAGATCTTTTATTATCTATCAAGTGTTCAGTAAACACCATTTGCCCGTCAAAATTATCTAAGACATAAATCGCTATGTTGTTTAACTTTATCTGATGTTATTGAAGAAAACGATATTAATTTATCTATCTGCTACGAAACGTACAGAAACCATTTTTGAATCCCCAATGTTACATATTTTATACTCATGAATATAGTCTCGCGTTGATATTTAAACAAATATGATTGACTGGTATTTTAAAGCTATACTTATAATCCCCATTTGTCATACATTTACAAATGGAGAGAAGACAAGGAATTCATGGACAAAGAATTTTAGGACGTTTGATAAACCATAAAAACTGTATTAACACATTTACAGTCGTTCCTGTGAAATCAAAAATAATGCATACATTTGACAGCGTACAAATAATTGTACAATCACTTTATTTGAAACTAGCGGACGCCTCGCAGTTTCACGCTCGTAGTTCCTGTTCCCGTGGGAATACAGGGATAAAAAGCCTAAATAGCTTATGTCACCCGGGGATAGTGTAGCTTCCCAACGGTGAATGAATTTTTGAAATCGGTCCAGTTGTTTCGGAGCCTATTCATTACAAACAAATAAACAAACAATCAAATCTTTCCTCGTTATAATATAGTAGTATGTAGATGAAGAAGGAGGGGTTTTTTTTTGTAAGTATGCATTTACAAAAAAAAAAGTATATATGTATTCTATCAGTTATCTGACTTCCATCACACAAGCTCTGCTTAGTTTGGGGCCAGATGGCGCTGTGTGTAATGTCCAACGATATTTATTTATTTTTCCAATTATTAAATTGATGTTGTACTCTTATAAAAAAAGACCTTAAATTATACTTATAATTATACTAAATGTATACAAAAACTTAGTCTAAAAAACTAACTAACTCTGTGCTGTTTGTTTCGGTGGTACATTTCATAATGTACCACCAACTTGTGCGTATTATCTGCCTCGCAACAAATTCGTGTAGGCAGCAATTATTGTTATTGTATGGCATTATTATTTTAATTATAAATGCTATGTCACAAACCATAAAATGCGAAAAAACTGTAATTATAAAAAAAAAAGATTCCAAACATTTATTAGGCAAGAAAGTAATCATATCTTCTTTTTTAGCATGACAACCGCGGCTTTACTTATTTTCTAAAGACGTTCTTCAATCCAGCTCATTTTCTGAATTCTTTAAAAGTGATTTTTAAGAAAACTGCAGATAATAGAGCGCTAAGATTATGTGTGATGCTAGGGGCTATGTGCTTTATGTTTGGCCCTATGTACGGTAAGTGATCACAGTTTGTCATGAACTGTACAATAATATTTATTCATCTCGTCTGGTCGACTCCACACGTGAACAAAATGCTGGCCTTTATTTTGCTCAGCGTTTGAGTATTGTCATACAACGCGGCAATGGGGACATCGTTTTGGGAAGTATTCCCATTGATAGCGGCCTTTTAGTTTAGTTATTATTTTAAATGTTACAGTTACTTTACTTATTTATACCTTGAAATTAAATCTATGTTATAATATTTATTTACAGTTTTTGTAAAGGCAAAATACCACGTATTAACATTATTATTTGAACAAACTTAACGTTGGTAGATATAACAGGCTGCTATCCGACCCCTATTCTGACGTAGCCAGAGAGCTGTTTAGTTTTATGAGTCGCCTCATGTGACACACATTTATTATAATTAGTGTGTCTACAGGGGAGTGAATGTGTGTATGAGAGAGTGTGTATCAACGTGTGTTCTGTGTAGGTACAAATTATTTTATTCAGTTTAAAAAAAAGTTATAGAAAATATGATGGGATTGCCATGTGGCTGTCACAAAAGTCCCTTAATTATTTTTTTTTTATGGTGGGCAGGCTAGGTGTTTGACCACAGCAAATCTAGCCTAGAATGGAGCTGGGTCTCAAGTGATGCTGCCGGAACACACCGTTAGATGCTTGGCGGCAGATTTTTAACTTGAGGGTGGTAGCTAGCCAGCCGAATACTAGAAAGTACCCTATAACCATGCTATGGTTTCTTCACGATGTTTTCCTTCACCGGCAACTCAAGCTCATTGTTTGGGTTTGAACCCACGTCCTTCGACATGTGAACCGATCGCGCTAACCACTGATAATTATCCTTTCCTAGCCTTATACACCACTATTTTTTTATTACCTACTAGAAAAAAATGTAATGGGTAAAACAGACTGATTGATTTGAATGACATTGTAAATGTGCATTGAGATTTTTTGTTTAATTCATTATGCCAAAGATATTACTAATCAACATTTTCGGAAATCCTGCCTAAAATTACTCATTTACTACAAAATAATACTATCAGCGGACCAGCTGGCGGTAACCAATGGCGACTTTCATTGAAATGTGCAAAAATATTTTCATTCTCTATCGCACTATCGTTACCGAGTCCTTCCGATGTTTTCTGCATTTTCTCCAGCCTGCATCTATCCGAGCCAAACCAGGTCCTTGAAGTACCAGAGCGCGGCTCTGGGGCGCTGGCATAGTAGCTCCAGTGAATTGGGTAGAATGTAAAACATATTATTTTATTTCAGGTGAAATATCGGTGATATACATGTCTACTAGATACCGATTCGGTTGGGACGAACTTCAGTACAGTATATTCCAAGCATACAACATGGGTCTCAATATATTTGGTAACACAAAAAAAAGTATTACTATGTATTGTCTTACCCGCATCTTTCGAGACAAAAAGAAGTATATTTGGAAATTTAGGGAATGAACTTTTGTATTATATTATTGTGGTTTACGAGCTAAGTGTTACCACAGCTCACCTGATGTTAAGTGACGGTATGGAAGAAAGTGACGGTGTGGAGGAAAATGGTAAATATGCAACGTTATGTGCTTGGTGACAGATTTTATATGGTTTCCTCACGATATTTTGTTTACCGTAGTTCAAGCTAAAAAATTTCGCATTCCAAATTTAACACAGATCAATTTAATAATTACAGCACTAAAAAGTAACAAACATATATCAAACAAACATTTGATTTTATTGTATTGGTGTGATGATGGTATTTGGAAAAAAAAGGGATTTCGATTGTTTTATTTTACGTATATCCTTGTGTTGACAAAAATGAAAACGATATCTATATTTTCATAGTATTTTCATTATTTGTCAGAATTTTGATTTTGAAATAAAAGTTTTGCAAATTTTTAATTCAGTCCAGTCATGTGTCTAGGCCGACTTTATAGTTTGTTTGTTAGGAATTCAATTCAATAATTTTCGTTCTATTTCAGGTACAATATTTTGCCTAGTGATTATTAGTAAGGCACTCGGCTGGCATGACTCTGTTCTCGGCATCATGTCTACTACCAGCAAGATCGCTTCATCATTTATCTATGCATTTGCAACAACAGGGACTATATTTTACCTAGGTTAGAAACAATTTAACATAACCACTTTTTCAATCATCGTTTTCATCCATTTTAATCGATCCCAATCAATTACATTTAATCTGCCTATAAATAATTTTAGTCATATCTGTCCTAGATACAACAAACAAAATCTACAAATTTTCTTAGAGATTTATCAGTAAATGCCTTTATAACATGTAATATTAATTTTCTAGGACCTATAGCGGATATTTTAAACGGTACCGCTTTTATGGCTATGAGATCTATCTCCTCAAAAAGTGTAGAGCCTCATGAAATAGGTAAGAATTAAAATTATTATCGTAAATCTCATACGAATAACCTAGTGAATTACCTATTAATTTTATTATAATCTGTGTCAACGCAGCGTAGGACGCCCTGAGACTCGATGGAGTGACGATATACGTATGAAAGCCAAAGATCGGGCCGAGTGGCGAGTCTTAGGAGAGGCCTATGTCCAGCAGTGGACTACAAAAGGATGATGATGATGATGATGAATCTGTGTCAAGTAAATTTAGTTTTAAATACTAACACAGTGTGAAGTACTGTAACTAACGGACGACAAATTTTAACTTTTAGATTTGTTTTAGCCATTAATATTATTTTTTTGCAGGAAAATTGAATTCCATAGTTGGTATTTTTGAAGTTATCATGCCACTTGTATACGTGCCTATGTATACAAAAGTCTACACGGCTACGATGGAAGCTATGCCTGGATTTATTTTTTTGCTGGGGACTTTCCTTACAATACCTCCGCTCTTAGTTTTTGTGTAAGTTAGTGGCATTGTAGCCAAGCTTCAAATGCCTTATGAGAAATCAAAATCTTAAGCTAAATATATTTTTCAGGTGGTTACTGGTCAGACATCTAAGGGCAGTCAAGCAGAACAAACAACTCGAAACATTGTCATAAGAATCTGAATTAGTTTTAGTCTAATTAAGAAGAATTGCATAAAGAAATATTTATCGTATTCTCTACTGTAGTGGTTTAAAGAACTACATAGATAACAATCGTTTTAAGTAAGCTACTTCTGTGATTTTATAAAACCGTTTTAACGAGACTGTAAGCTATGCTAGGCAGGTAGTACTTGCTTGGCAGAGTACAATAATAATTAATGAAAATGATGTTATAATTAATAATGTAGGTATAAAATTTTTAATAACAAATAAAACAATCTTTTTAAATGTAGGTTTTTTTGTAAAATGAGACAATAAAGTAAAAAAGACAATAACAAGTGTTTAAGTATTCTATCAGTTATCTGACTTCTATAGTACAGGCTTTGCTTAGTTTGAGATCAGATGGCGTTGTGTGTAATGTCCTACGATATTTATTTATATATTTTATTTTAATAGAGACACTCACCTGATCGTAAGAGATGACGCCAAGCCATGGTCATTGGAGAGAGCCGAAAGTATCAATATGAAGTCCAGATGGTTTTGAGTAAAACTCGGTACACAAACTATTGACAAAGTCACCGAGTCAAAGTTGGATTTCTATTCATATTTTCTTTATTTTACTAAAACTCGCGTTTAATTGTATCAACTCCGACTCTAGTCCGATAGTTTCGGTCACATCCGGTAGCCTTCATCATGGAGGCAAAGCAGAGTACATTAATTACGCTAAAATTTGTTGGCAAGTATTACATTTTGTAAATTAAAGTAGGTACAAGCTAGGGAGAGGGCTATGCTCGGAGTATAGAGTCACAGAGAATGCGATATTTAATTAAAAATAAGGAGATCCATAGAGGAACTAAAGTTACCGACATATCGTAGCAGGTGTGGATTGTAAGTTAAAAAGGTAGTAGGCAGAGTTCAGAACACATAGAACTGACGGCCAATACGGCTGTAAAGTTATCCAATTGATACCACGGACCGGCAAGCACAGCGTATGACGGCCACACGCAAAGCGGACAGACAACCTAATGAATACCGCCGAAACCGTTTCCAACTGATTTTTATGGAAATCAATGGGGCTTAATGATGATTAAATTTGTATAGCAAAATCTTTTTTTTTTACATATATGTTCTATTTGTTATTAATTTCCCTTATAATTATTAAGGAATTAAAATTTGTCGTATTACGCTATATTTTCTATTTACTATTTTATTTTCCCTAATAATCATTATGAAAGGAATTAAAATTTGTCGTCTTACGCTACAACTCAACGTTTTAATAATAATAATAATAATTCATCATCACATTCAAATCTTGCGTTTAAATATAAACTTTATACAAGAAAATAGCTTTATAGAAATACAAACCAAGAAATTATTGTAGCAGCACGCGAATACAACCTTTACTGGGACAGGATTATTCTCACCGACAAGACCGTACTCTTCAACAAGCCAGACATCACACTCCATGACAAAAAGAAAGACATAGTACTTCGTCAGTATTTCCGTACACCCACAATATTCCGAAATAACCATGGGCTGACCATTGTCTATAAAATTCCAAAAGCATCAAGCAAATTATTCATGGTGTTATTGCTTAATTTTATCTATCAATCAGTTTTATTGCCAAAACTAGTAGATACAAATGAATATTAGAATAGTAATCATTCACCAGAAAATGTTTACGAGTATAATGATACAATCATAATCTCTACTTAGAAATTATTCAAAATCAACAGCGCGACGTGATATCAATGTGGTAATTTTTTACTAAATCGAGTCCAGTTTTACGCACTTAAATAAATATTGGTACAAAAGCACCAAGATTATAAGTACAACAGTTACACCTTAGTAATTAATGAGCTTTTTTCCTCTTTTAAGTGAGTCATGTTTAGCCAAAATACATCATCTTTGGATAAGACTCAAACCCATCACGATAATGTTTATCTAGAGATAATATTTTTAAACAATAACACAACTATTTTGTAGAGAACCCGAATACGTTTCAATTGTCTACAAAAGCCTGACTATCAATATGGTCGTATAATACAACGATGAATTATATTATAGTGACACAAACGCGGTTGGTCCAGATGCAAATTTGCTAGGAACCTAAGCAATCATATTTTTTTAAATATATTTATTTTGAAAAAAATAAAATAAAGTAGTGAATAAAAATTAAACCCAAACCGAAAATGGAAGAACAGAAGCCCAGTATAATACGACGGACATATAATATTTTGAAACAAACAACAGTGGAACCAGTGGCATTGCTTTTGCTGACAGGCAGCTTATTAGCATCAACTGCAACACAAACTCTTGCTTTAGACAAAGCTTGTCGAGTCAATTTAAATTTATCTGAAACCATTTGTGATGCATTAAGGAATCAGGACAGTAACGACAATGCCGACAACGAAAGAATAGTCCAAGAATACGTAGCCACATTAATTGCTTATAAAAGCATTTTGACATCAGTGTTGCCTTGTATCCTGTTAATATTTACTGGAGGATGGATGGATGTAACTGGCCGCAGGAAAATTATTATGCTACTAGCAGTTTTTGGAGAAATCTTAGTACAGACGAATAATATTATCAACACTATATTTTTCTACCAGCTCAAAGTTGAATTCCTGATACTTTTTGAAGGTTTCTTTGGGTCTATATTTGGTGGTTGGGCTCTTATGTTCTTGGCTGTATTCAGTTACATTGTGGATATAACTACAGAACAAAACAGAACATGGAGAGTGGGAATTGTTAACTTTGCCGTATTCATCGGAATGCCGATCGGAATTTCACTTTCTGGAATTATATTGAAGAATTTTGGATACTTGACAGTATACATTATAACACTATCAATGGCCTTCTTGAATGCGTGTTACATTATATTCATCCTATCTGATCCTGACAGAACAAAAGAGCACAAATCGGTAAGAGTTCGTCTCATCCTTTTATTAACACTGGCTTCTGCCCGCGACTTTAACCGCGTAACTTTATAGTTAGGTTCAGAGAGAAATGAAACATGTTTAAATAACAAATAAGGCAAGAAACTTGAGCTTATTAGATTAAGATAAAGGATACCTTTCATCCTTGAATAATGTTCTATAACACGCACCTATGCCAAATTTTAAGTCAACCTAGTAAAAAAATTTGAGAATCCCACAGGAAACTAAAACTTTTCTTTTTACTTTTTTTAAAAAGTCTATTTATTTATTAAACAAAATATGATATCTTAAATTAATACTATTTACAAATTTATACAAAAAAAACTTAATTTAAAAGTCCGTCAGAGGAGGGATAAGTGATTTGGCCAGAAAAATTTACTTATACAAAAAGTTTCCTATAGATATGTTAATCTAGGTAATCTCGCCACACGTGAACAAAACGCTGGCCTTTATTTTGCTCAGCGTTTGAATATTGCCATACAACGCGGCAATGGGGCCAGCGTTTTGGAAACTATTCCCATTGATAGCAGCCTTTTAGATTAGTTATTATTTTAAGTTATTTTATTTTGTTTAATTGAATCTAAAACTTTGGTAGGTATTATATATATAATCTATAAATTAGTACATAAATACTTTATAGATTTTATCTAGGTAATAAACTACATGTGTACCAAATTTGATACAAATCCTTTCAGCTATTTTGAAGTTTTGAAAACCTTAAAATATTCAAACATACAAACTTTCACATTTATTATATTAGTAGTATTTAGGAAAATTGAGTCATATTGTTTAGTCTTTCGTGAATCATTTTTGGAATGAACCATAATCTTGATAGAAAAACTATTCATAGCAAATCCCGAGTAGATAATCATTATTATCATGATTTAAATATGTTTTATATGTAGTAATCCGACGCTATCGCGGAACAAAAAAAAACATTTTGTTTTATAACACACAATTAATTATATCCATTGATTAAAATGTTTTATTTTCATAGTAGTCCAATGAATTTTGTATTCTCAGTACCAAAAATGTTTTACCCACAAATTCATGGGGTAATTTTTATTAAGTAAACACAGCGAGAATGGGCTCGTATTAGTTAACGAACCTTTCAACTAATTATGGTCGTAATGAGATTAGTGATTTGTGAAATTTTAGATTTGATTCAAACATGGACACTGGGTATACGATAACATCTTTAATTTAGAGTAATATAGACCACAGGATGTAGATCAACTAAAAACTATCTATAAATATAAAAATTTTGCACTTAGGGAACAAACAGATACTTTGTAATAAATAAGGAGTATAAAACAATTAGATATTTAAGTAATACTTTTCATTTCAGCACGACAACCGTGGTTTCTTTTATTTCATGAAGACCTTCTTTAATCCAGTTCACTTGCTGAACTCTTTGAAAGTACTTTTCAAGAAGACAAGAGACAACAGGGCGTTGAGATTATGCATAATGCTTGGAGCTGTATGCTTTCTGTTCGGACCAATGTATGGTTAGTATTCTGATAACAGCGCGGCAGTGGCGTAGCGTATCTTGGGCCCTGTAACAAAATTTGTTGGGGGGCCCAAATTCAGGGTAAAAATTTCTCACAAAAGAAACAAAAATTAGAATAAACAAATTAAATTAAAATAAATGTTTATTCATGATATGGACAGTTGATCGTATGACAGTATTTTATATGTTTTTTTTCCGGTAAGCACAGGATTAAGTGACATTGTGGATACAATTTTACTAATGTTTGCTTACACACGTTAGAAGCCTCTGTAGCCCCGTATTTATTTATTTATTAATTAAAAACGGCTACAAGCCAGTTACATCAAATTAATAGTCAAATTCATTTACATTAAATTAATAGTCAATTACAAGAAAAATAAAATTATAGTCAATATAGAAATAATACAATTACAAATTAAATTAAATTAAAAATGAATCATTGATACAGCTGATATAGCGGTAGCTACGCCCTTACAGCGTGGCCAGATTATGGAATCAGACTTACAGTTGTCTCAATCGCTTGATTTTTCGTGCATCTCTGTAGAATAAAACATCTAAACGGTATCAGTAATATCCCATCAGCTGTTAATTTGATTCAGTTTCTTTTTGGTTGACTGTAAGTGACATTGATTTCTATGGATTTTAAATTGCTGACTCCGGTTTGTTATTAATTCTATAACAACAATCGTCAAGTCATCCGGAGCCCTATGGCCGGTACATTAACTCATACATTGGCCATTTCGCCTATATGAGCTTACTGTAGCTGTCATATTTGCGAAACTGTGACACAACTTTTTACGCTCTTACAATCATCAAAGTTCTGCTTCAGCTACAACAAACTGATATTTTTTGCAGGTGAATCGGCAGTTATGTTCATGTCCACAAGATTTCGATTCGGTTGGGACGAACTTCAGTACAGCACGTTCCAAGCATACAACATGGCTCTTAACATCGTTGGTAAGATTTCTAACCTAATACAATATAGGTTTTTGTTTCTTCTCCGTACCAATGAGCTTGAGCTGCCGGTGAAGGAAAACATCGTGAGGAAACCAAAGCATGGTGGTAGGGTACTTTAGTACTCGGCTGGCTAGCTACCACCCTCAAGTTGAAAATCTGCCGCCAAGCATCTAACGGTGTGTTCCGGCAGCCTCACTTGAGAGCCAGTTGCATTCCAGGCTAGGTGTGCTTTACCATCTTCGGTCACACCTTCACTTGACATCAGGTGAGCTGTGGTCAAACACCTAGCCTGTCAACCATTAAAAAAAAAAAACCTATCTTCTATGGAATTGCTTACCACCTTCGGTCTACTTCACTTCAAACAAAGGGTAAATAGGGTCTTTAAAGGTAGATAACGCTCTGACATTGCCGCAGATATTGTAGATTTACCATCAGTGGGTCGCGTCGCTTGGTTCCCACTTTTTCACATAAAAACCTAAAAATACTTATAATAAAATATGATTTTTTTGTCAAATTTTCAAAAATACTTTTTCAAAATTTAGCATAAAAGTGGCCCCAAAACTAAGTTTTACATAATATACTATCGGTATCAACATTAGCCGGCTTAGTTAGTATGACTTTTGTATGTACCTATTTACAACGCTACTTCCGCTATAATATATATATTTTTTTTTAATGGTTGATAGGCTAGTTGTTTGACCACAGCTCACCTGATGTTAAGTGAAGGTGTGGTCGAAGATGGTAAAGCACACCTAGCCTGGAATGGAACTGGCTCTCAAGTGAGGCTGCCGGAACACACCGTTAGATATATCTAGATCGTAACTTTTTTTCGCTAAGCATACATGAATTCCTAAAAAACATAATCTAAACTTAATTGACAGCTTATTTAAAATATTGACATTTATTGAACAAAATAAAAAATCTTAAATTAATACAGTTTACAAAATTTATACAAAAAACTTAATCTAAAAGTCCGAAAAGAAATATAATTATGTTTTTTCTTTTCTTTATATTTCTTTTAATTGGCGTCAGTTTAAAAAAATATATAAATATCGTCGGACATTTCACACGGCGCCAAACTAAGCAAAGTTTGTACTATGAGAACCAGATAACAGATAGAATACTTTTCACATACATTACACACAGACACGAAACAAATATTTATCGTCACATAAATGTTTGTTCTGATCGAACTTCTGATGAATCGAACCCACACCATACAACTCTAGAAGACTCTAGAACTCAAGAATCAGAAAAAATATTTTTATGCTTCTATTTTATTGAAACTATTTTTTTTTTAATTTCAGGTACAATGTTCTGCGTGCTGTTCATCAGTAAATTTCTTGGATGGCACGACTCCGTCCTCGGTATCATGTCTACCACCAGCAAAATACTCGCGTCATTCGTTTACGCCTTTGCCACAACTGGAACTATATTCTACCTAGGTAAGAATAGATCCGTTGGAATGTTTTTTTTCTATGGCACAACTTCTTTTTCCTGTAAAAGTATTAAGACGGACGAGACTCCCTCCTGATGTTAAATACATTAAGGTGGTTCGATTTCCATACAAACAATTTTTTTCCATTTATGGACAAATGGAGCATAATATTACAGTGAAATCACAGCTACTGGCATTTATTTTGGTCTTCTTTTTTCAAAAATCATAAATTTATAAATCATTAAAAAAATGATTTTTTGCTTATAATCTACTGTTTCATTCCAGCAATTGTGATTTACCGTAAATAAAGACAAAAACAAATTCCAGTAGTTGTGATTTCACTGTAAAATTATGCTCCATTTGTCCATAAATGGAAAGAAATTGTTTGTATGGAAATCTAACGTTTATACATTACTGCTTGGCAGCAGAATATCTGATGCTGCGGTGATAACTACTTAGACGACCTCCAGCTAAGGAGATCTACCACCAAGTGGTTATTTTTCACGATTTCAGAGTTGTGTCTATAGTAAAAGTTATTCATAATTATGAGCACAATTCTTTCTGATTGCTTACCTCAAACTTAAAACCCTGTATAGTGAAAAAAAACAATTTAACATTCATTAATACTATTTTTCTTTTCAGGACCACTCGTTGATATTTTCAATGGAAGTGCTTTCATGGCTATGAGAGCTATTTTCTCGAAGACCGTAGAGCCACATGAAATAGGTAAAGTTATAATTAAGTTAAATATATCCCTTGATTTCTTAGTTTATGAATGAGCTTGAGCTGCTGGTGAAGAAAAACATCGTGAGGAAAAAACCATAGCATGGTGGTAGATTATATTCCAGTACTCGGTTGGCTAGCTACCACCCTCAAGTTGAAAATCTGCCGCCAAACACCTAAAAGTGTGTTCCGGGACCCTCACTTGAGAGTCAGGTCCATTCCAGGCTAGGTGTACATTACCATCTTTGATCACACCATCACTTATCATCAGGTGAGCTGTGGTCAAACACCTAGCTTGTCAACCATACATAAAAGCAATTTAACTAAGGAACTTTTGTGAAAAAACTAAGCAAAGCTTGTACTATGGAAGTCAGATAACTGATAGAATACCTAAGTACTTTTTTTTGTAAATACATACATAAAATATTTCTTTTTTTTTCTAAATTAATAGTTCGACAAAATGATGTTTAAAAAATATAATTACTGTATGTGATAAGTATACATACAGTAATTTTATTTACTTATAATGAAAAAGTTAATGACAACGTAAAAAAAATAAGGAACAATTAAAAAGTTTTTAGTCACTAGTCTTAGATTCCCTGTGTTGCGATGACTAGTATTTGTGCTATGTTCCCAAAGCTATTCACAACCTCTACACACAGAACACCCAGACACAGAACAAAATCGAACCGACGCGGTGACGTCCTACAGTTCTTTAAGCAATGAGTCAAATGGGCTGTCAACCTAGTTTGTCAACCATAAAAAATGCACTAATCGTAATTTTTTTTTACAGCGAAATTGAACTCTATAGTGGGTATCTTTGAGGTCATCATGCCACTTGGTTACGTACCTGTCTACACACAAGTATACACGGCTACTATGGAAGTTATGCCAGGATTTATTTTCTTAATGGGAACTTTCCTCACCATACCACCACTCTTAGTTTTCGTGTAAGTATTGTCCTTTTATAAGAAAGCAGCTTCAAGTTCCCACGGGAACGGGAACTACGCGGATGAAACCGCAAGGCGTCTGCTTGTGTACAATGATCATAGTGCAAACAAATTAATCGTTAATAACTTTTTAGATGGTTGCTGACCAAACATCTGAGAGCAGTCAACATAGAAAAGCAGAACGAATCATCATCTGAAGAATCTTCATAAACTCCTAGCAAGCAGCTTTCCCATAACAAATCTAGCACTTGAATAGTCACCTCTTTAAACTAGGGGCCACGAATAGTCCGCTATGCCGTGGCTGCTTGCAAGAAAATGAAACTGTAGGGCATTGCAAAGCCATAGAAGGTACTAGAGTTGCTACTAAGCTGCATGAAACTGCTTCGCTATCATTCATGTCATCATCATTGAACTTGTCACCTAAATCACTGGAGCTACTGCCAGCGGCCTAGAGACTCGCTCCGGTACTTCAAGGAGCTGGGTCGGCTCGGGTAGACGCTGGCAGGGGGAAATGCACAATACACCCCAAGCGGGACGTCAGTGCAGGACTTATCACCCCCACTTCCAATAAGAATAAGAACATATCTAGCAAATTTAGTTCCGTAACTTTTATTAATGCGTCAATTTTCTTACACGTAGTTTAGATGCGTTATATACAACTAGTTTTAATTAACCAGTCAGATAACTACCCCGACAGGTTATTCGGTAGCATACTTTATGACGGTTTGATTCCCGTCCAGGTCAAAAATAAATTTGCGTAAAATTATGGAATCACATTTATTACAACATTTGAGCTTTGTTGATATTATGAGGAGTAAGAATCTTATTTACCTTTATTGTTTTATATTAATGATGTAAATTGTAATTTTTTTTTTCAATTGTATCTTATGATAACGTTCTAAATTCACTGAATTAATATCGTATGATACTTGTTATGTATTCGTTATTGTGATTGTTTTAGTATAACATTAGAGTATGTTTTTATTGATTAATTAATTATTGTAACTCATAAAGTGACCAAAAACGAAGGTGGTGCGACGAACTAAATAGTTTATTTTCGATACCGCCACGACAGTCACTGGACCACCAAAACCGAAGATTGGACAGAAGAAACAAAAGGAAGCATTTGCCCAGCAGTGGAACACTAAAAAAACAATACTAAAAAAGTAGCTTATTTACTAACTCTTAGGTTTGAAAAATTATGTAAGTTTATTTTATAAATTAAATGACTGCTTATTTACGGTAAAAACATATCTTTTATTTTAAATAAGATAGATTAAACTCTTTATTGTGCACACCATAAACAGGAAAAAAGTACAGTGAACAAAGGAACCTTATGAACCAGTGTCAAAATGAGTACAAGAGAAATGATTTAATTGGGAAACTTACTTTATCTTTTATATGAAAAATCACACGGTAATCGGTTCACAAATAGCGGATCAGTTGGTGTAAGCATAAAGGAAAATATGGGTCAAATCGAGAAACTCTCTTTTGTGTTATTTTTTTTTCCTCCAAAATTACCTTCATTTTGTAGAAACCGTTTCTTCATAATAGTTTTGTGTGTATAAATGTGAAAATTTGGATGGATGGATGTTTTTTTTTTTTAATTATTATTTAAATGAATACGCTCCACAGACACCGGGGTCCGTGACCTTTGCCAACTATAATTACATACTTTTTTTACAATAATACAAAACAGAAAGAGGAAAGTTAGTCAAATTAATTTATTCTTAGTAGGTATTCGTTTGTGTGTATACCACGAGCAGACCAGCGACCCGCAAGCAGCACCCGATCACTAGTATGACGCATGTGCCAGCCATCCTCCTCAGCCATATAACAAGTGATTTTTTTTTAAACAGCTTGACAACCCTATTGTCCATTGGTAGTATTACTGGGCTGTAGAGAATAACCATCGAAAGTCTCAAATTAATGAGCGCCTAAGCAGCGATACTCCTGACTTTATTTTACTACTCAAAGTTCTGTGTATCGCTGAAATGGTCATGGGCATGCGTTATCTCTTGCCATCAGGAGAGCGTATCGTTCGTTTCATTAATTTTACATTTAAAAAAGTGTGTCTACCTCAAAACCTGTCGGACGTGGGTTCGATTCCCACCCAGGAAAAAACATTTTACGGTATAAACAAATGTTTGTTCTGTGCCTGGGCGTTCTGTATTTATTAGAAGTATGTATGTATTTACAAAAACAAAAGTGCATAATTCATAATTCATTTATTGCGTATATGGGTATAACAGATATTTAAAAAAGATTACGAGCGCCATATTCTGCATTGCGGCATGCAAAACTTAAACTTAACGTTAATAAGATTAAACATTACAACGTATTTAAGTATACTATCAGTTATCTGACTTCCATAGTACAAGCTTTGCTTAGTTTGCGCTAGATGGCGCTGTGTGTGATGTCATACGAAATTATTTAAAAGTCTGAGCCGAGCCGAGACGATAACAATCTTAAAAGACTTGCGCGTACTGTATTGTAATCAAATGTGTCTGCTATCACTATTTTAAAGTACCATTCGATTTATTCCTACTAGTATTGTAATAGCAATTGTGAGCGTTTTTATGCTACAATAAACAGATATCGACGTGATTTTGGGTTTTTATGGTTCACACGCTAGGTGTTTGACCACAGCTCACCTGATGTTAAGGGTCGGTATGGTCGAAGATGGCAAAGCACACCTAGCCTGGAATGGAACTGGCTCTCAAGTGAGGCTGCCAGAACACACCGTTAGATGCTTGGCGGCAGATTTTTAACTTGAGGGTGGTAGCTAGCCAGCCGAGTACCTACCTACTAGAAAGTATCCTACCACCATGCTATGGTTTCCTCACGATGTTTTCTTTCACCGGCAGCGCAAGCTCATTGTTGGCGGTTGAACCCACGCCCTTCGGCATGCGAACCTACCGCGCTAACCACACGTTTGGGCAGGGTCCCTGTCACCGGGGAGAGACAGATTAGTGTTAAGGTTTTTGTTTCTTAAAGTGTATAGTTATTGTTGTAGATTAAATAAAATAAACCTACATATCACGATTAATCATTAGAAACTTAAATTCATCAATTTTATTCACAGTGGACACAAGCCTATTGTGTCCACTATTGTCACACAGGAAAGGAAACTCCTACTGCCAAGCTGTAATGCTGCGGGGAAGAACCGGAACATTTCATTTATAAAAAGATCGAGTTCAATTTTATCAGGCTTTAAAGTTACCATTGCTAGAAACAGGTTTGAAAAAAGCTTAAAATTTAAAATAAATAATTTACACTAAATTATGAACAAACGTGATTCTCAGAAAGGTACAAAATGTCACCATCATCAATACATAAATAAAATTAATGCGTGTTTTTTCCTTATCGAAATGACACAGGTATTTTACCGACTTACATATAAGTTTTACCGAAACTCTCTAAGGCTGGAAATAGAGTGGATTGATTGGATCCCATTGACCGTCAGCTCCTGACTGACGCTGAGCTACAATCAATAATTAAAATTCTCATAATAATCATTACCTGTGACAGCGTATTATTTATTCATCTTTCCACTTAAAAATTGTTAGTACGTATATTATCTACATTATTCTTTGAACTACCATATGACCGACGTCCATGACTGACGTTAAATCAAATCTATTTCTCGTCTAAGAGATAAGAGTTTAGGAGGCGGTGATAAGATAATCGTGAATTGTATAATAAATAAAAATATACAAAAGACGTCTCATATAGTAAAGTTCCGTAGAAGTTTAACAATCACAAAACATCTATATCATTGATTTTGTTATAAAACTATACATAGTAAAAAAAAAACAAAAATTGTGCAAAACCAGTGCTAGTTTATAAACGTTTTAAAATATAATCAACGTGACATAAAAATGACAACAAACATACACAATTAAAGAGGGATTTCTTATTTAATTACGGAACCTTAATTATCCTTCATTCATCATATTATTGTAATCTTTCGATAAAATATGTGGGAATCTATTATTATCTTTAAAAGAGCATAAATATATTCGAGACTTCAAAATCATAAATAATCAACACGAAATCATAAATAATAAACACGTGCGTATAGGTCATGAATAGATCATATTGCAATAATTTCAAAATATTAAAATAATTCAGTGAATTAAAACATAGTCCCTTGGCCGCTACAACCTTTTTAACCTAATTGACGATCTCCTCCATTACGCTCTGTTAAAATTATAATAATAAGTAATAATAATAACAACTAAAAAAATATATTTAAATAATCACTAAAACATACTTTTTATCACAAATTTATAAAGACAAGTCGAAAACATGACAGAAGAGAAACCAAACATTCTGCAGCGGATACATAACACTGTAAGACAGATAACAGTAGAGCCGGTGGCACTGATCCTGTTGACAGGGAGTTTATTAGCTTCAACAGCTACACAAACGCTTGCTCTAGAAAAAGCATGCCGCGTCAACTTAAATTTATCCGATGCCGTTTGTGATGCTGTGAGAAATCAAGACACTGACGACAATTCTGACAACGAGAGAATAGTCCAAGAATACGTTGCAAGACTTATCGCATACAAGAGTATTTTAACATCAGTTTTGCCCTGCACCCTCTTAATATTTGCAGGAGGATGGATGGACGTAACAGGCCGGAGAAAAATAATCATGTTATTCTCAGTAACAGGAGAAATACTGATTCAAGCAAATAATATTGTCAACGTTCTATTATTTTATCAACTTCCAGTTGAATTTCTGATTCTTTTCGAAGGTTTCTTTGGGGCAGCCTTTGGTGGTTGGTCCTTGTTATTCCTGGCTGTATTTAGCTACATTGTAGATATTACATCGGAAAAAAACCGCACATGGCGTGTGGGATTGGTTAGCTTTGCCGTGTTCATTGGGATGCCCATAGGAACTGCGCTCTCTGGAGTATTCCTACAGAACTTTGGATACTTGACTGTGTACATAATATCACTGTCGTTAGCAACTGTAAACGCTTGCTACATTACATTCATCCTATCTGACCCTGATAGGACAAAAGAACATAAAGAGGTAAGATATCTTTTATTATTCCAATCCATATTTCATTTTTGTGATGCAAACGTGCATATTCACTTATTGGCACGTATCCTTAGCAGTCTTGGTAAGTACCACTGTTATACCAGATATTCTTCCGCCAAGTCGTAGTGTGCAAATATAACTGTGTTCCGGTTTGAAGGGTACTACTGGTTACGAAAATACGGGGCTGTTGAGACTACTTATCGAATGTCTCAAAATAATGAGCGCAAAATCAACGATGCGCTGGAAAGTCCAAGGCATCGTTGATTTTGCGCGTTTTGGTAGTCAAAGTTCTACAATGGTCATGGGCATTCGTTAGCTCTTACAATCAAGAGAGCGTCTCACTAGACTCATATTATCTTTTGCCATCAGGAGAACGTAAAATAGAAGTTCTCCCGTCAGTTAACAACCACGTCAACGATGACAGGTGACCAAGGTCAAATTTGCAACTGAATTGCGACAGTAATGTATTTTTTAAAGTAAAACTAATAAAGTGCTTCTGATGGTAAGAGTAAGAGGTAACGTGTGACCATTGCGACCATATACAGAATTTTGAGTGGCAAAACAAAGTTCAGGGTGTCGCTGCTTAGGCGCTCAGTACTTTGAGACTTTCGATAGTTACCCTCAACAGCCCTGTTACGTCGCTAGCTATATCCCTATAAACGTGCACTACTGCTTGACAGCAAAATATCTGATACTGCGATAGTACCTCTTGCTAAGGAGATCTACCACCAGATACCTATATAATTAAGGTATATAATGATATAGTTAAGGCTCTGTAGGTAACTGATTTCAAATACTATTAATACTGGCATTACGATAAGCGATAGCAAAAGTAGTACAATAAAATTATGATTACCGTTAATCTTAAGCTAATCCTAAAAATAGCACAGCAAGTATTTACTTTTACATAATCGTTCAGGCCTCTGATCCCCTAACTCACATAAGATTCCTTGCCAAAGACGCATTTATAGCATTTGAAACATTATCTACATAATTATACAATTTATTTTGAAAGTTAAAATCAGGCTGTTAACAGAACGCGACGCTTGGATGCGTTTTTAATCGATTTCAAAAAAGAAGGTGATTCGCAATTCAATTGAATATTTTTTTTTTATGTGTGCTAGAAGAATTTCGTCATTTATTAACAAATTCAGGAAATTCTTATATTATTTCAAAGAATATACTTTCAGATTTATCTCATAAAAAAATCATTTCAAAATCAAATCATTAAAATCGGTCTAGTAGTTTGATTCTTTAAACCGAAAATATATTTTAAAATTTGTGTATTTCGATTCCCTGAGACACTTTTTTTTCTAATACGGGCACTAGAATATAATATGTTTATGTAATAGATTTTAAAAAATAAAACAATATTACCTAATCGTGTATGATATTAGTGGAATGAAGGCAGTTTTTTTGTAATTAAATTTGACATTCTCGTAAATTGTACCATTTCATGCGAATTTAACTAGTATGCTGCCGCGTTTCATAAACACACCGCGTTACTCGTTCATGTGACGATGAGGGCCCAGAACGCAATATTCTTACGACCCACATCGGTTACCTACGACGCGATGTCCGCAACGCATTGGAAAAGTATTAAAGTCAACTATGTTAGGCTCAGTGGTTAGAACGATCGGTTCACACACCGAAGGGCGTGGGTTCAAATCCCAACAATGAACTGCCAGTGAAGGCAAACATCATGAGGAAACCATAGCATGGTGGGAGCTTACTTGCTAGTACTCGGCTGGCTAGCTACCATACCACCCGGTGGTACGGTAGCTAGCCAGCAAAACGGTGTGTTTGCCAGCAATTCCAATTCAGACTAGGATCATGATCATCAATCAAACCGTTTCTTAACATCAAGTAAGCTGTGGCCAAGCTCGAGCTAGCTTGGCCACCACCATTAAAAAAAAGTACGAAAAAACTAAATATTTTGTCGCGGCTTTAGATCAATAGTAACAAATTTTCCGAAAAGATATACACCTAAAGTATATTCTGATTATTTCCAGATGTCCTTGAGTAGTTGACTTTCAGCTTAAACGATAAACTTGTTTGTTGGAAATTTCTTATCAACGTTCTTTCAGATTTTTACTCGAAGCTTTACCGTTGTAAACCGTATTTTGATCAAAATAAACGCCTAGGCGCTCGAAAACAAATTATCGATCAGTTTGCGTCATCTATCTAATAAAACACGTGAATAAAACATTGGTGATTTTCCATGAAGCCTGGATATGCAAAATTCGACTCCAATGAAGACAATAAAAAGTTGTTTGTTCTACTTAAAAAAAAAAAAAACCAGAAAAAACCGGAGCCGAAATGAAATCATTGTACCTACTCATCATTACAAATAACTTATATATATAACTATAAATAGTGATAATAAAATTATCTGTTTCATAGAAAATACAATTACTCAATAAACTTTTTTTCTTTGTGTCAATACAAAGATACATATTGAGCATTTCGGATCCAAGGCGAAGTTTAGGTTGAGATAGACTTACTTTTTTTATATCGGCCGATCGCGGCTTCGCACGAGTGGATAATTCTTTTAATTACATTCTTGTAATAAATATTGAACATAGCCTACGTTACTCAAGGAGAATGTAGCATTCTAATGGTGAAAGATTTTTTTGAAATGGGTCCAGTAGTTTTTGAATTTATTCGTTACAAACATATAAAAATAGAAATCCTTCTTAATCCTTTATAATAGGATTATATTGTTATAAATTTTGTGTAGACTACTTTTAATTTTGACATATTTATATAATTTTTTATTTACTTAACGATTACGAATTTTAATATGTTTTTTTTTCTATTCATATTTATTGTAATTCTTATTTTATGGTCATGTCACTGAATCAAACGAATATAACAATAGAGTCAGTAAAATGCATATTAAAAATAACTTCTAGAATTATACATACAACAATCGAGCTACTTTTTCCAAAATAACATGATTTCGATTATAAGAAAAATATTATAACAAAAGATACTTTGAAAAAGGATGGGCTACAATTTGTGAAAATAAAACGAAACAGATAAGAGGTTTTTTTTATTAATTTCTATGGTTTCTTTTATTTTTAAACTCCGACGCAAACAGAGGAGTGTACTTAATAAATTCAACATTTGTGGCACACTGCCGCCACTTGTGGCACTAGCTCATAAGATTCTTTTGTTTTCTTTACTTTTTTTTCTATTTTTTGGTTTGCACAATAAAGAGATTCTATCCATTTATCTATCGTCTCATACGGCTGAACCGATTTTGGTCCAGTTTTTTGTATCTAAGGTGGCTTGAACGAGAGTGTTCTAGGTTTTCGCAAGAAAATTTAGATTTAATTTTTAGCCTTTTCCAATTGCGCATCTTCGACAGGTCTGATCGTATATCGTTTTTTTAAATTGATCTTGCTACTTATTAAAAATGATTTAGGGATAAAAACTTAGTTTGACATATTACATAAACCTGTGTAACCTATTATAATTATGTTTGTTTTACCAAATATAACGCTATTTGATAAAATAATGATAGAATAGAAAGAAAATGAAAGTTACCTCCCCTTCCCACCTCCCCCCGAGGTACTATCTAGCGAAAGCTAACGCAACAAGTACATTTAATTACAAAACCCTGTACTTTATTTCCATTTCAATTAAGACAGTAATTATTCAATTGAAATCGACGTTTGTATCAATTTAATTGTTTAGATTATATAATTATAGATGATCCGATGATCGATTCCTAATCACTTACATTATTATAAATTATATTCGATAAGACAAACAACAACTATGACAATCACATGATATACTATGATATCACACGTGTTCAAGTCGGAAGTCAAATCTCTCTGATAAGTGACATCTGAAACATGTTCTGTAGATATATTCACCGAATAGATAGTTGACATCACTGGTGATAAAAAATAACTTATACTCGCCTTTGTCTGTCGCTTTGCTTACGTTAATGTATTTTTTTTTTCTAAACTTCGGGACTGATACTTTTTTGTATGAAAGGTAATGTTAATTTCTGTACAACAAAGTGTATTCCAAATTTTAAGGTAACAAAATTGGTTGAGTAGTTGAGGCGTGAAAATGTGGAAAACTCAAATTCGTATCAATAATATTTGTAAGGATTCTATCCTAAACATACTTATTTAATCTATGAGCGTCACGTCACACTGGACTTTGATTTGCTACTCAAAGTTCTGTCTATCGCTGCAATGGTCATGAACATACGTTATCTCTTACCATCAGGACAGCATATCGTTCGTCTCATTACTTTTTACACTAAAAAAACCGAATGTAAAATTACCAGCATCGCCTCTTAATAAGTTTCAATTTCTGATAAAATTTCACGGTTTGTATCCTACTACATTAAAAAGAAGCTCGTGGTTTTAGTGGTCTGTATTTAATAATACCAGCATATCATCTAAACTATAAGTTAACGTGCTTCATCTTCGACCACATCGTCGCTTACCATCGGGCGAGTTGGTGGTCAAACGCGGACTTATCCGTATTAAAAAAAAAAAAAGTACTTACTACACTTTGACAAATTAAGTTTTGTAAAACGTCTTACTAGGTATAGTTATCCTGATCAAGGAGTGTGCAATCTTTGCTTTTGTTTGGAAAGAGATGGCGGTGTAAGAAATGTCCTCCAATATAATTAAATTCCAGCGAAAAACTACATTGACAAAGACGTGAACTTATAGTTTTTAAATTTATATTTATATGATAGAGTACTATGTATTTGGGTTTATGACTTAAGGTGGTTTATGTTCTTTTCAGCACGACAACCGTGGTTTCATCTACTTCTTGAAGACTTTCTTCAGTTTAGCTCATTTGCTAAACTCTTTGAAGGTTCTCTTTAAAAAGACTAAAGACAACAGGGCACTGCGATTGTGTATACTTCTTGTCGCTGCGTGCTGCTTGTTCGGCCCCATGTATGGTAAGTTATACATACATTTTTGAATTTTTAGTTTTAGAGCAAAATTTACATCTACAATAATAAAAGGGTGATTAATTTACTGTGCATTAAAGAAAATTTTGGAAGTCATTTTTTAACCGACTCAAAAAGGGAAGAGGTTCTCAATTCGCCTGCGTGTTTTTTTTTAATGAGTTACTTACGCGATCATTCCGTCGATTATGAATCGATTTTGAAGATTCTTGCTACTTTGAATTCAATTGATTGCTTGGTAGATCAGAAGTGGTCCCATATAAATTGTATCTAAATAAGAGCAATTGTTACTAGTGTAAGAGATAATCAACTTTTAGAATATTTAGAAATTGGCAAAACAAAGTCCAGGGCATCGCCGCTTTGTCGCTCATTACTTTGATACATTCACATAGTCTCAATAGCCCTATAATTTTGCAAACCGAAATACAGTAATGTTTATAATTATACTACTGCTATGGTAATACCTACCTAGACGACTTCCTGCTATGGAGATCTACAACCAAGTAGTTATATAATGTGTTTGTAAGTTTGTGCCTGAGTATGTTTGCAAGTATTATCTCTTACAGCATAAAAGGCGTGGTAAATGATGAAATACGAAGTCTTGATAGACTAGTAAATTAATTTTAGGTAGGTATACTGTATATTTTAAAATAAAAGTTTTTGTTTATTCTTTATCTAGTAGTAAGCTGTTTTTATTTTTGTTATTCAGGTGAGTCAGCAGTGATGTATATGTCGACGCGTTATCGTTTTGGTTGGGACGAGCTTCAATACAGCACATTCCAAGCTTACAACATGGCTATGAGTATCATTGGTATGTATATGAATTGTTTAATACATAACAATATGTAACACAAAATATTATAGTTCACTTAGCGTTTTTCTAGGAAACCTAAATCAATCAATCATTTTAAATGTGTGTAGCTAAAACCAAAAAAGTAAACAACAAAAAACCAAAGAAGATAAAGTTATACAAAAGTTAATTGAGTTCAAGTAATTTCTCTTCTAAGCCACGCAACGTAATTTGATACAGTTTTCATAGAACAATTTTCTATGGAAGGTTTGTAAGTTCAATATAATAATATCCTACTTAAACTTTTGTTTAAATAGAGAAAGACATTCAATGTTTTGTAACACATCGTCAAAATAAATTCCAAAAAAATCAAAACTAACCAAAAAATCTTAGTGGTTAGCGCTATCGGTTCACACGCCGAGGGGCGTGGGTTCAAGCCCCAACAATGAGCTTGAGCTGCCGGTGAAAGGAAAGTATAGTGAGGAAACCATAGCGTGGTGGTAAGGTGATTTTTAGTACTCGGCTGGCTGCCTACCGCCCTCAAATTGAAAATCTGCCGTCAAGCACCCGACGGTGTGTTCCGACAGCCTCACTTGAGAGGCAGTTCCACTCCAGACTAGGAGTGCTTTACCATCTTCGACCACACCGTCACTTAACATCAGATGAGTTGTCAACCTAAAGTTAAATTAAATAAAAAAAACACCCGTGCGAATGCAAACGCGATTATTTATAAATTGTGAATTTGTTGTTCTTCCAAAATCAGGATTTATAACCCTTATGCAAAAGTTATTCGACTGCATAGTAATTTATTGCTTTTTTGCTTCAGGTACAATGTTCTGCGTGTTAGTTGTCAGTAAGGCGCTGGGATGGCACGACTCAGTCATAGGTATCATGTCAACTAGCAGTAAGATATCTTCGTCGTTCATCTATGCGTTTGCGACTACAGGGACTGTATTTTACTTCGGTATGTTAATTGAAATTTCAATGTTAATATAATAAATTTTTTATTATTACTTATTAGTTAATAAACTTATTTCAAAATGCTAATAGGCATGATAGAGATTATCTAGAAGATATCGCTATAAAAGACAGTACTGCTGTTGAACTGCCGCATATTTAGTAAAATTTACAGCCCTTTTCGACTGCCATGTTAGGTCATATGGTAGAATGTCTGCTTCAAGAGCTTTAGAGTGTGGGTTCGATTCCCACCAGGACAAATATTATGTGACGATAAATGTTTGTTCTGTGTTTGGGTGTTCTGCATGTATCAGAATATGTACGAATTTACAAAAAGTATTCTATCAGCTATCTAGTTCTCATAGCTTTGCTTAGTTTGGGGTTAAAAGGCGCTGTGTGTAAAAACATATACATTTTTCTTCATTTATATTTAATATTAATCTGTTCATAATTTTTAATGTAGGTTGGACCTACCAGCTACCTACTTGGTTTCTAAAAGCCACTTTAGTACCTACATACGAAACAAAGATGTTAGCAATAAGTACTTAACGAAAATAATAATGTCATAGAAGAGTTATAATTATGATTAAAATAATTTCTATTAGTTAGTAATATAAAATTAGTTAGTAATATAAATTCCTATTAGTTAGTAATATTATTTTTATAATTTAAGTTCTCATTAACACTTATTCGTTTTTCAGGGCCACTGTTGGAATTATTCAACGGAACTGCATTCACAGCTATTAGATCTGTTCTGTCAAAGAATGTGGAACCGTATGAAATAGGTAAGACCCTAACTATTCCCGCTTTGACCAATATACCTTAATAAACTCAATCTCTCAATCGAGAGCAGTGACTCTTAACCAGTGATCTGTGATTGACAACCACTGATCTAGAGAGATGCTTTTTGATCTACAGTAATTCCTTTTCAAGTAATCTCCTGATAATAAGAGATATAGACTGTTCATGACCATTGCGGCGGTATTCGAAACTTTCACTATCAAAACAAAGTACAAGATATCGCTTATTTAGGATTTAGCACTAATTGCTTAAGGATGTTCGTCTCAATAGCCTTGCAACTTCGCTAGCTGCAGTACCCTTCAAATCGTAACACAGTGATATTTATACTGCATGATGGTAGAATATTTGTAGTGGTACCTACCTAGACAACTTCTTGCTGAGGAGATATACCATCTAGGAAAATATCTTATTTGATACCTAGGTGTTGTTGACCCGTTAAATGTATTACTGTTTATATGCTCTTTTGCACTTTCTGGAACAACATATGTAGGTTGGTATTTTTTGGTACAGAATTAAATTCTTCTTTAACTTTTGGTATTTTATAGGAAAACTGAATTCCATCGTCGGCATTTTGGAAGTTCTCATGCCTCTCATCTATGTACCTGTCTACACACAAGTATACACGGCTACCATGGAAATTATGCCTGGATTTATTTTCTTGATGGGGACTATTCTGACGTTACCACCGCTCTCAGTATTTTCGTAAGTTGTATCATCATCATCATCCACAACATTCTTTATAGCACTGTTAAGTATTGGCTTCTCTATTGTTATGCTATTTGCCTCGATCTTGTGCCAATCTGGATCAAGTTCAACCCGCGACGGTGACCCGTCTTGTGACTGGACGACCAACGATCCCCTTATTTTGCATAGGCCACCACTTTGTTTGCAACCTTTATTTATTTATTTTAATCTTGCGAATCAACATAATTGTATAAACTGTTTCACTGATGGACACGGTCCTCTTCTTATTGTGAGGTCAAGTGCGAGTAGCAGAATTCTCATGTTTTCGAAAACATGAAGAACTTTCAGACACGTGAAGGTGTCCTCACAAGCTGTTTGTCAAACGCCAGTTTGTCAGTCTGGTCTCCCTACAAGGCTATCATATTTTGACAGCCCCGTTGCCTCGTTGGCTCATTGGTAGTATATCTGCCATGAGAACTGTAACTGGCGTGGGTTCGATTCCCACTCAGGGCAAACATTCTGTGAATAAATAAATGTTTGTTTCGTGTCTGGGTGTTCTGTATTTATTACAACTATGTATTTACAAAAAAAAGTATTTATGTATTCTATCAGTTATCTGACTTTCATCACACAAGCTCTGCTTAGTTTGGGGCCAGATGGCGCTGTGTGTATAGTCATACGATATTTATTATTATTTATATCTCGGATCCTATATTTGATCTAAATCTTATATATTTGCATGAATATCGTATTTTAATCATTCTTGAAACTGCTAGTATGTAATAGATAATTACTATATTGATAAAATTTATCATAATAATTATCATACAAGAAATTAATTAAGCGACATTGTAAAATAATATTATTATTTATCTTTTTTTTGTAGGTGGCTTCTATTTAAACATTTGCGGACAGTCAAGATGCAGAACCGAAATGAAACGTCGCTTTAATAATATAATGAGTCTGGTTATTTATCTTATTATTTTGTCATTTTATGGATACGAAAACAAAATGTATTATTTCTTAATATGATGGTTATTTGACAGTATAATGGTGTTATGATACGAAATTGACAGATATTATAAATTTTAAAGAAATGTTTGCTGCCAAATACATTTAACGTTAACAGTTTCGATCCACGTTGTGACTGTTAAACCATCTCTTATCAATTTTAAGCGTAATTTACTTGAACATAATTATTGTATGCTTTAACATAATTATATTTTTATATAATCGTTTTTATTTGTATTATTTTTCGACTTTTGACTGTATGTAAATAAATCTTGTTATGTATAAATTTGTTTTGTTTCTATAACATAAAACAAGTAGACTGTTCATGGTCTTAGGTACCTAACAGAAAAAAAATTTTTCAGAGTTATCTAGTTTTATCATAAGAATATAGGAAAAATTACTTATAATTCTAGGTATCCATAACAATAACTGCGTATTATCTAAGCAGAAATAAAACCTTGACGTATAATTAAACACAATTGACTCCCCTTATCAAAAACAATTTGCCGAGAACAGCTCTCTAAATATTAACATGGATTATGTTATATATTACGAGTAGCAGACAAATACTTACACAAATAATATCGCATAAGAAATGTTATCTGGTATTCTTCTCAGTTCATTGGCTACAGTTACACTGACACATAGGGATGTAAAATCACTAAGCGATCGTAACCTTAAAATATAATTAAGGGCTTTCGAAATATTGTGATTTTAAGGGGTAAATTCGCAATGGGATCCATAGAAGAAACTTCAAAAAATGATCTTAGTAAAGAGAAAGTTGAACAAGGATTCGAAGATGAAGCTAAACAGTCTTTACTGGATAAAATACCCGTCAAAGAAAACAAACGGGAAGATGAAGAAAAAAAAGTTAAAAAGAAGGTAACTTTCTCTGAGAGACTGAAAATTATCAAAGCCAATACAACTGTTGAGCCCATAATGGCATGCTACATCATGCCCAGCGTACTTGCTTCATTAGCTATACAAAACTTAAACCTAGAGAAAGCCTGTAGAGTAAACTTGAATATAAGCTCAGAGATTTGTGATGCTCTCAATATGAGGCTTACAGAAAATTACACTGAATATGAAGATAAAGTTCAAATGCTTATCGCCAGCATACAAGTTTGGAAGAATGTCGTTCAAACAGCCATCCCAGTGTTACTTATTCTATTCGTAGGAGCATGGAGTGACAAAACTGGTCGACGAAAAGCTTGCATATTGATGCCTATTGTTGGAGAATTCTTATCGTGTATAGGTTTTATGGTGAACACTTATTACTTTTACGAACTGCCAGTGGAAGTGACAGCTTTAACTGAGTCCGTGTTTCCAGCGATAACTGGTGGATGGTTCACTAACTTTATTGGAGTATTTAGTTACATTGGAGACATAACAACGAAGGAAAACAGGACTTATAGAGTGGGATTGGTGAATATGTTTATGTCCTTAGGGTATCCTATAGGGAGTGCCTTAAGTGGGATACTGTTGAATTTGATAGGTTATTACGGGGTATTTGCGATCTCTGCTTCGCTTTACTTGTTCAGTTTGGTCTATGGATATTTTTATTTGGAAGATACCAAAAAAGTGGAAAAGAAAAATGTAAGTATGATACCTTATTATGTTTATTATATTTACGCTTCAGAAGCAGGAGTGAAGTAATATGGTAACGAACGTAGCTTTGAAAAGAAAATAAATCTAACAAAGACCAGGGCATCGCTGCTTTGACGCTTATTATTTTTAGACTTTAGATGATTTTTAATTTGAGAGTGAGCAACTGGCTTCTAGAAAGCTACCATTATATTCCCCATCCAATCATCACACTAAGCAATGATTTTTACACAATGTTTTTTTTCCCTTTGCAGTTGTATTTTTTTTATCAATTACGCTTGACCACTAACTCGCTTGATGTAAAGTGAAGTCATCGAATGCGAACCTTAAAGGCACCCAGATTGTATATTTGTTTTCGGGGAATACCCACAAGTTTAAAAAACTCCACTGTTTAACAATTCAAGCTCAAAGGATTATTTAATTAATATTGAAATATTTTTGCTACACTATAAACACCTTTCGGACACGGAACCCTAAATATAGGTACAAGCGATAGGTATCATTAGGTTTTATCTAATAGATGAAGTAGACAAAAGTTACGAAGAAAATAACGTTGCAGACGTTCTAATCGTTTCATTTGTTTGTCGACAAATATAAGCCATATAATAATCACATTATTTACAGACCAAGATAAAATAGCAGCAACACTGTAATAAAACGTTTTTATGGTAAACTAAGAGTATTATATTATTCTTTATATTTCAACAGTAAATTTGTTTGTGATCTTTTTAACGTCAAAATATCTATTTGATGGAGTCCCAAAAAGTTATTTCATGATTAAAAATATCAGCTACTGTCATAAAGGACTGCCTTTCACAATTCACTTTGGCACGTTTATCAGCTTTCGTCCTTTTTTTTTTTAATGGTTGACAGGCTTGGTGTTTGACCACAGCTCACCTGATGTTAAATGAAGGTGTGGTCGAAGATGGTAAAGCACACCTAGCCTGGAATGGACCTAGATGGATGGATGGCCTAGCGTCCTACTTTCTTAAGCCAATCATCTATCCATAGAGTCTCAGTGCATCCTATACTACGTTAGTCTCCACTACAATTTGTAGTGACACGTCTACACAAATGTTATCGATTATAACATGTATATAGCCAGGCTACTGCCACTGCTGCATTTACCGTATATTTATTACGTTTAGTGTGCAGTAACACAAAAAGAAAAAAATAATTCTTACAGGATTACTGTTTATAAATAACCAGCAGACGCCTCGCGGTTTCACCCGTTTAGTTCACGTTCCCATGGAAATACAGTGATAAAAAGTAGCCTATGTCACCTGAGGATAGTGTACCTTCCCAACGGTGAAAGAATTTTCGAATCCGGTTCAGTAGTTTTTGAGTTTATTCGTTACAAACATGCAAAAATCCAAAAGTACAAATCTTTCCTTATTATAATACTAGTGTAGAAAACCTTTAAGTATATTCTCGGTTAACTTAGAATCATAAAATTTGGCATGATGAATCTTGCAATCTTACACTAGCAATAAGTGAAAAGACTGTGACAGGTGCATATATATTTTTTTTTAATGTAAAAAGTAATGAGACCAACGAAACGCTCTCCTGATGGTAAGAATAGCGCCTGTCCACGACCATTGCAGCGATACACAGAATTTTGAGTAACAAAACAAAATCCAGGGCATCACTGCTTTGGCGCTCATTACTTTGAGAGATTAGATGATTAAACTGAACAGCCCAGTAATTTCGCTAGCTGCAGTACCCTTCAAACCGCAACACAGTAATGTTTACACACTACTGCTTAGCGGCAGAATAACTACTATTTTAATACAGTTTGCCTTACAATCCAATACATTTTGTCGTTAGAATCTTTATTACATTTATCAAGAATTGTTAAAAGTTTTGCGACTGATTTCTCGTTATAGATAGTTAATTATATACAAATATAACAGAACCCTCGGCGGGCGAGTCAGGCTCGCACTCATTCAGTGTTTATTTGTCATATTTGAGCTTTATCTAATATTTTTAAACCAATTTTAAACACAAGGATTGCGAAGCGTGTTTAACTAAAGTTTAACTCTATGCATATCTATAGCATATAAGTAAGTATAGAGCTAGGTGAAACATCTTACACAATCTATGCACGAAATTTGGCATGCATGCCTAGATGCCGGGTTGGCCGAGGCATTCGAGCTATGCTGGGCTTAGATGGAAGACGGTGCACCCAGCTTAAATAATTAAATGATTTAGCAACTTGCACTAAACATTGGATAACACGAATGTGTTCTCTAATACGAAACGTACTTAGACACAATTTTAAAATGATACCAGATACGCAACGTAAAACCTACCTAGGACCGATTGAGTATTTATTTATAGCGACAAAACTTCTTAGCATTCAATGGCATCGCCGTGCGGGTACTGCGTCCATTGCGTTACAGGAACGGAAACTTTTTTTTTTTATGTAAAGGTAATGAAACGAACAAGACGCTCTCCTGATGGTAAGAGAAAACGCCTGTCCATAACCATTGCGGCGATACACAGAACTTTGAGTAGTAAAACAAAGTCCAGGGTATCGCCGCTTTGGCGCTCATTACTTTGAGACTTTCTATGGTTGATTTGGTTTTGAGTTGGTTGACCGTCATATCGCCTGATGTTTAATGTAAATGAGATCTACAAATTGCATAAAACTTGCATAAAAGAAACTGACTCACAAAAGATTTCAAGGGTACGTCAAAGTATACGTAGAATACTGTAAATGTACATCGAAGAATGCCCACTCGGACAGGATATTCCACTGTTTAAAATAGAATCGAATTGATTCGTATGATTCTATCACCCTCCTACTTTGTAGCAAAATGCGGGGTGCACTGGATTTCTGCGGGAATTCTTCGATATGAAACTGGTGATGGAAACTTTCAAGGTGGCCTTCAGGCAAGGAGCTGGAAACAGGCGGCTAAGGGTCTGCTTACTCCTGATTGTCGTTTGCGTGGTCTTCGGACCCTTGCACGGTAATTTTTTTTATTTTTTTGATGTGGCTCATTGTACATATGTCTATGTCAAATTTTTTTTTTAATATTTTACGTAAAACAATCGTGCTATAATCCCGCTAATATTATAAATATGAACGTTTGGACGGATGGATAGATAGATGTATGGATGGATGGATGGATGGATGTTTGTTTCTCTTTCGCCCTCTTCCACCCAGACCCTGGATTAACATACAGGCTACTTTTTAGCCCAAGAAAACATGTAGCGGTAACACCGCGGGGCGTAGCTAATAATATTATAAAGGCGAAAGTTTGTGATTGTGTAAGTGTGTATGTTACTTCTTCACGCTCAAACAGCTGGACTAATTTTGATCAAATTTGGTATGATAGTTGACACCCTGGATTAACACAAAGACTACTTTTACCCCAAAAATTTTGCGAGTAACACTGCAGGGCATAGCTAGTATAAAATAAATTTAAGTTACTGTCAAAATCACACAAAGAAAGTCATAGTCGAGTCCGGTCATGCTCATGCCCTAATGGAGATTTCGAAGTTACACGAAAGTTCATGTTTCCCACGGTCACACATGTAATTTGACACTCCAAGAACAAAAATCACTTTTTACAATAAACATTTGAAAAACACAACTTTTGGAAAGTAATATTACATGGTGACATAACTTTTCCGCGTTTTCGCCAAAACTCTGCCTTCGCACTTTATGTCCACCAGTGTCAAGTATTTAGTGCACCTAGCCTAGTGAACTAACCTAACCCAAGTAAGATGCTGGTACACACCGTTAGATGCTTGGCGGCAGATTTACAACTTGAGGGTGGTAGCTAGCCAGCCGAGTACCAGAAAGTACCCTACCACCATGCTGTGGTTTCTTCACGATGCTTTCCGTCACAGGCAGCTCAAGCTCATTGTTGGGGTTTGAATTCACGCTCTTCGGCGTGTGAACCGACCGCGCTAATCACTGAGCTATCATCGTCAAAATATTATGACTACTAAGGTCTCACTAGCTAGATATTACAACAATAATAATAATACTTACAAAAACTTTTGCAAAAATGTTAATAAATAAAAAAAAAGCTTTTTACATCAGGTAATTTTTAAAATATTCCAATATCGTCCATTAAAGAACTTTATCAAATTGTCTAAATAACTTTGAGCAACTTGATATTTTCTTTTACATTGACAAAATTCCGTTCTGCCTTATTTAAATAATTTTGTATAATAAAAAGAGATTCCGTAATCCTGTTAAATATCTGGCGCTTTTTTTACTATTCAGGGATAATAAAAACGGTTAAGTTAAAAAGTTTCAAAAGTGAGGGTTTCATATTGGATTTTCGGATGAAATTGAATTATCAGTATTCAACTTTTTGATTCTGGTTTGTGTTTTAAATGGTCATTTAAATAGAAACATAAAAATATTTTTAGTAGCTATGATAGCTCAGTGATGATTATCGTAGTCTGTTCTTACGCTAAGGGCGTGGGTTCAAACCCCAACAATGTGCTTGAGCTGCCGGTGAAGGAAAACATCGTCAGGAAACCACAGCATGGCGGTAGGATTACTATACAAAGCGCCCGACGCGACGCCTTGAAGACGCTTAAACTCCAAAAAATTAAGATATTTGATACCTGACTTCAAAAAAAGGCATTTGCTCAATTCGGATGTTATTTTTAAATTTTTTGTTTCTTACTTCAGAACTTAAATATTTTAAGCTGTTTTGTTTTTTAATTTAAAATGAAACTCTTTCTGATAAGTCCCATATAAATAGAAAATCGGTTCAGTACTACTTTGATTTAAAACCAAAAACTTAGCCGTTTTTTGGCTTGTGTCAATTTTTTATTGCTAATATTTTTATTAATTTATAAAGATAAAGATAATTTATTTGTTAAAACACGAGTAATATAAATTGAAATACATGGATAGATTATTTAATTATGTCCTGTGATCGTGTTTAGCCCTTTAGGCGTACAAATATGAGCGATGGCATGTCATGTAAAATAAAAAAAATCAAATTAGATTTAGAGAATTATTTAAATAATAAAATGTATAAGTCAATCAAAATTATGTCAAGAAATAATAATAATAATCAATATACAATAATGGATTTCAAAAATAATAATAATAATAAACAATGTCAAGCAAATATGTCAAAAATTACAGATAATCATTGATTTTATAACAACATTCCTCAACCAGAATTTTCTTGTGGGCACTCTTAAACAAATTCGGTCTCAAGTCCCTTATCTCCCGTGGCAGCTTATTGTAAATACGAGGGCCCATGCACACTACATTATTGCTCATTAACGCTGTCTTTGCTCTAGTCATACAACATTTATTTTCATCTCTTCTGTTTCTTACTATACGGTCACCAAGCGACAGAAATAGGTCTGGGTTGCACTTAACAAATAAAGCTATCTCTAAAATGTACAAAGACGGTAGAGTAAGAATTTTATATTTTTTAAAATAAGGCTTACAGCTGTCAGTTTTTTTTAATCTAAACATTGACCGGATACAATATTTCTGTCTTTTAAATATACTTTTTGTTTTTAGCTTTCATAATTATTATTTGATACTTAGGTATTATTTAATATTTTCAGGTGAATATACGATAATGTATCTGTTCACCCGATACCGTTTCAACTGGGATGAAGTGCAGTTCAGCATATGGTCTACGTACGGCATAGTCACTAACTTGTTAGGTAAGTCACACAAAATACGTATCAGAATAGGTTGAACAACATTTTTTTTCCTTACGCTTTAGTAAATGTGTGCCTTTAAATTTGGAAAAAGCTAACTGTATTCTTATTTTTCAAAAAGTTCAAACTGATCACTTGAAATTAGCGTCACTTATACTGAACCAAACTATAGAACAGAGGTTTTCTTGTAGTAAAAAAAAACAAGAAATTAGTTTTTCTATCTAGTAACTTACATCCTTACTTCCAAAACCTAGCAAAGGCGATCGGCGATGACATTCTATAGCATTCACGCAATTCTATCGTGTTCGAAATGTATGCAATTGTAAAAAAAAAAGTTTAAGTGTTCTAAAGCAACGATACCCTGAACTTTGTTTTGCTACTCAAAATAATGTGTACAGCTGCAATGGTCGTGACCATACGTTATCTCTTACCATCAGATGATTATCTCATTCGTCTCATTACGACGATAAAAACAATATTTATTGTTATCAACAACTTTGCTTAGCTTAAAACTAGATGGCTCTGTGTGAAAATTTGCAACATAATTCAAATAATATCACTTTGATGATGAATTCGTTTCTAGCAGCTCAAAAACTTCACAGTGGCGCCCTCTAGCATCTGAGATAAACTATTTGTTTTTACAACCAATTATTCTAGGGATTTTTAAGTCTGCGTGCTCCATCTTCGACCACATCATCGTTTCATCATCATCATCATCAGCCTATTTTAGTCCACTGCTGGACATAGGCCTCTCCCAAGACACGCCACTCAGACCGATCTTCGGCTTTTCGCTTCCATCCACCGCCAGCTGTCCTACGTATATCGTCACTCCATCGAGTCTCAGGGCGTCCTACGCTACGCTTGCCAATACGCGGTCTCCACTCTAGAACACGTCTATCCCAACGGTTATCGGTTGTGCGACAGATATGTCCAGCCCATTGCCACTTCAACTTGCTAATACGCTAACCTATGTCAGTGACTTTAGACATCATCGCTTGCCATCGGGCAAGTTGGTGACTAAACGTGGACTTAAATGCGTAAAAATAAGTGGTTTGACCCCCTAAATTCGTGAATGCCAGGAATTCTACTTAAATTTCAGTACAAAAACATGAAGCTTATTACATTTATTTTCAGGGACATTGTTCTCCATTAGTTTGTTCAGCAACTACATGAAACTCGACGACACCATTCTGGGTATCATATCGAACGCGAGTAAAATTATCGCTGCGTTCGCTTATGCTTTCGCTAGGAATGACCTGGAGATTTACTTGGGTAAGTTTGTATATTATATCTTGTTGCGTTTTTCTTTTTTAGGAAATCAACCTTGATGATACAATTCTACATATTTCAGAAATATAGTATGTGTAGTGTGTGTACGCTATGTGTGTTAACATTATTGTGTCCGGTTTGAAGATTACTGTAGCTAGCGAAATTACGGAGGTATTAAGACTAACTCTTGTTACTCAAAATCATGGGTACCGCTGCAATGGCCATGGATAGCCCTTATCTCTTATCATCAGTCAGGTAAGTAAGTAAGTAAGTAGGTAGGTAAGTAGGTGTAACGTGGTGGTAGATTTCCTTAGCAAAAAATCGTCTAGATAGGTACCACCGTGGCACCAGACATTCTACCACCATGCAGTAGTGTATAATCATAATTTCATACATAGATATATATATACATAATTTTATACAAACCTTCAAGTCGCGAGTGAATCGGTTTCTTCTAGGCGAGCGTGCTCAACCGTAGACCGCATCTTAGCAAACGGCGGTCAAACGCAAGCCTATCTGCAGTAAAAAAAACCCTAGGCACTGTGCGGGTTCCTGTCCTAGTAACGCAAAATAATAATAATAATAGAAATGTTTAGTAGGTACACGTAACTAGTTTATCGTGAAAATAATTATTAACCTCGGTACATAAAACAGCGTACTTTAGCGCCATAAACTGTCTTTATTAATACTTGGAATTGCCGGCTAGGCAAAAGTTGCTGCCTTCCGGTCGTTAACACTAAAGCTCCTACAACTTTGCCTAAGTGGATTACACCACGTACCTATAAGGAAATGAAATATTTATTTACAGGCAACTTTTCATACTGTGAGTATCGTGTACCTCAATATACCTACCTATAATTTGTACCCTAGAACATAATTATACCAGTCTAGGTTCTAGGATACAAATTATAATTTATCTATATAAAATATACTTATGTAAACTGGTAACGAGGCGATTACTGAGACATTAAAGAATTTGGAAAATATTTTTGCTATATATGGAAGCAATGGAATCTATAAATAAAATAAAATATAAATTTATGGAATCTTACTGAAACTTGCATATCTTAAAGAATAAAAAACACAATAATCATTGGATGAACAGAAAATATAGCAGATGGCAATGCTTTTGAAGTACATGCCAGCATTCTGGTCACCTGACGCTTTCTCTAAACGTTTAGTCCTTTAGTTGTATAATTTGTATATGCTTAAACAATTTATGGATTTTTTAATTAAAAAAACATATAAATAATTTTATCTATGACAAAGACTCTCTCCGCAATTAACTTTGTTTTTAGATTAATTGTCTAAAAACTAATCATGCTTTTAAGGTTTTCATTGTTTTATTTTTCTTTGTAGTCATTTTATTTTGATTTTTTTTTTACTTATGTAATATTTGAACGGACTTTGATAAGTGTAAACTGGTGTAGCCATATCGAAAAACTAAACGAATTGAATTATTTCGTAGGTATTTCGTTAAGATTTCTTCGAATCGCAAATTATTTAACTACGAAGTGAAATCGTGGGCAGCAGCTAGCTATCAATATTTTTGTTCATCCATCATTCCATTAGGCTGCTGAAAATGATTTCTTAGAACTTGCCTATAAATTCTCTTTATGTTTCTATCGTAGGCGTAAAGCTTTCCGTTCTTGGATTTAAGCACGTCGAATTCTTTGTTGTCATATTTATGGAGCGCACTTCCGTCTGAATTTTATTTTTAACTCTTCCATGTTTTTTTTTTTACCATTAACGTATGTTACATTGGTTATTAGTAATGGTACTTGTTTTTCGACAGTGACCTAGAGGTAAAATTAGTTATTGTGACTTAGGGAAGTGATTCTCAAAGTTGACTGAATTACGGCCCACAAAACAAAATAAATACAGTGAATTACAGGGCCCGTCACACGATAATAATCTTACCACAGCTTTATTAAAGACGTCAAAATTCTAAGTACAAAAACAAAGTAAAAAAGTCACGTAACGATATATAATCTCAATGTATTTCCCGTCCCTAAAAAAGATGTCAGGTAAAATAACTTCAAATATTAGATCTTTGATAACGTAAAAAAGCGAAAAACAGCAGAAAAAAATGATAAGTGTAGTTTATTTGTGGGTTTTCTTTGTTTTTTGTCACGGTTTTATGATGCGCAAATTTAGATTATGAAATACACTTTATTACCTATACTGTAACAGACATATTACTTTTCTCAAGAAAATTTGTAGTACTCAAGGTACCTATATACTTAGTTTATTTCCGCTTAACAAAAGTGATGAGGACTTTTTGAAATTTATTAAATTAGGTAAATTTTAGTCCTCATCACTGTTGTAATTGAAACGACTGTTAAGCAGAAATAAACTAAATTTATATCTTGAATATTCAAAATGAATTAACGCCTGAATCAATCAATTATCTAGTACTCTATCATGGGAAATAAATATCCCTAAAAATAACACGATAAAGCTAAACAGATATTATGACCTTACGAAAGAGTTGGCCATAAATGGTTACATTTGATTTTAGGTGGTTGACTATGTAACCATTTATGGTCAGCACATTCGTAAGGGAAGTCTCAACAGCCCGGTAATGTCACGTGAAATAGTCTTAGGTCCAGTATAAGAACCATATACCTAATATGTGTTTAAAAAAAATGACTAGCGGCCCGGCCCGGCTTCGCATGGGTAAACAAAAGTCGATTAAGAATATATCCTACGTTACTCAGTGATTATGTAGCATTCTAATGATGAAAGAATCATTCAGAACAGTCCAGTAGTTTCGGAGCCTATTCAATACAAACAAACAATCAAATCTTTCCTCTTTATAATAGTATAGTTAAGATAAGAAATAACTTTCTAGAGTCACTTGCAAAATAAACAAGTGTAACATCAAATAAATTGTTTTTTTGCGTGTCACAAAGGAGTTTCTAGAGAAAAGAAATACACAATTGGTTGGTGGCCAAACATAGATCTGTTTTATATGTAAAAAAACATACACATACTCGCGAATGAATCTGTAAAGTGTAAACAGTGCTGTAGATAGTTAGCTAATCTATCATAAACACACTTGATATATATATGACTTTAATAACAACTGTAGATAAATTTTACGGTTCCACGTCAGTTTTAAGTAAACTTATAGCGTAGATGTATAAAAAATTTCATTGTTCAAAGAAGACATAACATAATTATGAATACCTAAGTGTGCCTATATTTTTCTTAATTTTTCTCAACATTGCAATAATATATTGAATTTGGAATAACTTTGGTTTTATTTTTGGTATATACATACATACATACCTAAATTGGAATGAAATCTGGCTGTCGAGTGAAATTGCGAAACAAACCGTTAGATTTTATTTTTCAATCGAGTGTGCTAACTACTCAAGTAGTAGAAACCACTCTAAGATCATGCCTTTTCTTACGACATTTTCCTTCAGCTGTAGCTGATTGTTGGGATTTGAGCCCACGCTTTTGGCATGCAACCCGTTTACCCCAGCCACTGACCGCTACAAAAATCACGAATATTAAACATAATTATAATTAGTTGTAGTCGTAGGTATATGACATCAAATACCAACTGATACATGAAATTCGTCAGCAATAAATTATATAATGTATTGCTAATTTTCGACTTTATTTACTAGCAGACGTCTCGCGGTTTCACCCGTGTAGTTCCCGTTCCCGTGGGAATACAGGGATACAAAGTAACATATGTCACCCGGAGATAGCGTAGCTTCCCAACGGTAAAAGAATTTTTGAAATCGTTCCAGTAGTTTCGGAGCCATTTCAATACAAACAAACAAACAAAAAATCAAATCTTTTCTCTTTATAATAGTACCTATAGATAGCAGTCGACTTTATGTTATTGCTGTCTAGTGCCACTTATACTTAGTTATTCTGCCGCTAAGCAGTAGTGTGTAAACATTACTGTGTTCCGGTTTGAAGGGTACTGCAGCTAGCGAAATTACTGGGCTGTTGAGGCTAACTCAACTAAAAGTCTCAAAGTAATGAGCGCCAAAGCAGTGATGCCCTGGACTTTGTTAAGTTACTTAAAGTTATGTTTATCGCTGCGATGGTCATGGACAGGCGTTATCTCTTACCATCAGGAGAGCGTCTCGTTCGTCTCATTACTTTTTACATATAAAAAAAAAACTTTGAAATGTCTTTGTATATAATTATATAGGTAATTAAACAATTACTAATTATATCGTTACCTTTTACAGCTCCGTTGCTAGAAATCTTAAACGGAACTTCTTTCATTGCAATGCGTTCTATTGCATCAAAACTCGTAAGCGGAGAAGAATTTGGTGAGTATCTTAACTGATATTAGTATATTTCTATTTTGGGTTTTCAGACATTATTCTACTAATATATATAATAAATGAGTCACTTGAATATCTGAATAAAGGACAAACTGAAATTGTATAATTTTCCTCAGCACGAAAATATTAATTAACAACAAAATTGTTAACTCCTTATGTAATAACTTGTAATACTTATTAACTTTAAAATTACTAGACAATAATAATTATGTATGATTATAATATTATAAATGTGAAAGTTTGTACGTTTGGATGTTTGTTACTCAATCACGTAAAAACGACTGAACGGATTTGGATGAAATTTGGCATACACAACAAAACATAATTATAGCTTATTACCTGGATTAACACACAGAATACTTTTTACAACAGACTTATTTAATTGGAAAGCTTATTTATTCATTGATGGATTGACAGATTATCAGATTGACATGTTAGTTATGACTGTAGCTTATCTGTTACTTACATGGTTCATTTCTGTCTCTGAGCCTAATTCTAAAGTTAACGCGGACGAAGTCGCGGGCGTTAGCTAGTAAGTATCATAAATTATATATATTGTACTAATCAGTTCAGCCCGCTAGAACAAACATTTATGTATGACAAATATTTGTTCTGTGTTGAGTGCTCTGTATGTATTAGGTATGTCTTTACTACAAAAAGTACATATTCTATCAGTTATCTGGTTCCCTTAGCTTTGCTTAGTTTGAGGCTAGATGGCGCTGTGTGAAATGTCCTACGATGATTTTTAATTATTCATTTTATTTGTAAACATATATGCGTTATCCCGAATTGTAAAAGATTAAACCATTTCATATTGGATTGTTTCAGGTAAAGTGAACTCGCTGTTCGGGCTGGCGGAGGCTATGATGCCGCTCGTGTACGGGCCCCTTTACTCCAGGGTCTACATGGCCACGCTGAACATCCTGCCCGGAGCCGTGTTCCTACTGGGTGCCGCGCTTACTTTCCCCTCCATCCTTATTTTCGGGTACCTAATGTTATTTACTGATCAAGTTAACCAGCACAGTGTACATTACAATTTAAATTAGGAATTTACAAAATGACAAGTTACGGGTCACAACAATAGGCGAAGTATTATATTCAAATTAAATTCTAGTAAAAGAAACTTACTGAAATTTTCTGGTTGGTAAATCTCTTTAGTAGGTGGGCATATGTATCAGAACGTAACTGTTCATATATCTTTTAAACTTTCAATGTGTTATAGTGCTGTTGGCGAACCATAATAAAAAAGAATGTATTAACAAATTAATGAATGAATGAAAGATTGAATGAATGAAAGATTGAATGAATGAAAGTTTGAATGAATGCATGATTATAGAATAAAACTAAAAACACGACTGTTAAAATATAACCAGTGTCACTTGGCATGATGTACCTAATATTTGTAACGATACCACATACATCGAAATCTGGTCAGGCAATTCATAAAAAAACTGAAAGACATACATAATATGTAAACCCTGAAAACATTATACTCCTTTTTTGGGTAGTTGTGTAATATTATAACTGCCCTGTTAGCTCATTTGGTAGAACGAGTTTGTTCTGTATCTGAGTGTTCTGTGTAATATTAAATATGTATTTACTAAATTAAAAGTATTCTATCAGTTATCTGGTTCCTATAGTACAAGCGTTGCTTAGTTTGGAGTCAGATGGCGTTGTGTGTAATGTCCTATGATATTTATTTATATACAAAATTAAAAGTATAAAAGTATTCTATCAGTTATCTGGTTCCTATAGTACAAGCTTTGCTTAGTTTGGGTTTAAATAGCGCTGTGGGAAAATGTCTTAAGTTATTTATTTATTACAAAAGGCCCGTGCCCAGTAGTAAGACAATTTTGATAAACACGACTGATCCGGGAATCACACTTAGAAGGTAGACATACTAAGAAGTGGAATACTAAAGACTGGCCTTAATAATTCACAGATGGTTGTACTTTGAACACAAAAAAGATTTCCTGAGATCTGAATCCGCAAAATGCTCACCGGATGCCGAGAAGCAAATTTGCAATTAAAATAGAAGCAAAATGGAACGAAATAGAAATAAATAATGGTAAAAACGTCGCGAATAATACGTCGCCTTTATTGTTTGACTGTTTTATATGTTTACAGTATTAATTTACAAGATTTTAATTGTATTTTTATTTGATTATTCTTTAATTATTAAAGACGCTGGTAGTCAAATATATTATGCACTTTTATGTTTTACCTTACATTCCCTCTATCTTATTATGCAGATAAAAAATGAAATCAATCCAAAATCAAAGATTTTTTTTATAACTGTTAGGCTAGGTGTTTGACCACAGCTCACCTGTGATGTTAAGTGACGGTGTGGACGATGATGGTAAAGCACACCTAGCCTGGAATGAAAAAGGCTCTCAAGTGAGGCTGCCGGAACACACCGTTAGATGCTTGGCGGCAGATTTTCTACTTGAGGGTGGTTGCTAGCCAGCCGAGTACTAGAAAGTACCCTACCATCATGCTATGGTTTTCTCACGATGTTTTCTTTCCCCGGTAGCTCAAGCTCTAGTAGGCTAAAATACAGAAAAAATTAAGAAAAAAAAATGAGGGATCATTCTCACACTCTCCCACTTCCCCCCTGGAGAGCCACAGAGTGCCATCGTCTCCACTGGATGAGCGACAGTAACATGAAAGACGAGCATTATTCATCCCAGATCGTTAATTACTTTCAAAACAGTATTTAATAAAGGTAAGTGCGATCCTGTTTATCTATTGATGGTTCCGTAGTTAATCTGCATAGAAATTTACTTTTCAAGTTTATTACGCAAGGCAGCTTCAAACTCATTCTTCAATCGTCTCCACGCAACAGTTAACATTTCAATGAGCTAGATTGGCTTAATAGTGGCTCTAGTATATAATTATCTAGTATATGGAAACAGGTATGGTAGGTAGGTATGGTACAGGTGGAAATATAAACCCTGTTTTAATAAACTATCATACTGCTGATCGCCGTTCTCTTCTCATTATGAGACGGGCAAAACCTTCCACTGTTTCCACTACACTGGATAAGAGCCAGTTGCCAAACTTCCCTCATCTTTTCTTATGAGTGACAAGCTAGATGTTTGACCACAGCTCACCTGATATTAAATGACTGTGTGCTCGAAGATGATAAAGCACAACTAGTTGTACTGTATGTCTTATATGTATGTATTTAAAAAAAAAGTATTTGAGTATTCTATTAGTTATCTGTCTTCCATAGTACAAGCTTTACTTAGTTTGGGGTCAAATGGCGCTGTGTGTAATGTCCTATGATATTTATTTAGTTTGGAATGGAACTTGCTCTCAAATGAGGCTGCCAGAGTACACTGTTAGGTGCTTGGAGGCAGATTTTCAAATTGAAAGTGGTAGCTAGCCAGTCGAGTATTAATAAGTATCCTACCACCATGCTATGGTTCCTCCCTATGAAAACATTCAGATTGCAAAATCATATAGATTTTCTAGCGATTTTTTCCATCATTGGAAGATCTCAACATTAGGTTTTTTGATGCAGTTTCCATATATATCTTTCAAGGGCCTAATTAGCAAAAAACAACTAAGTCCCAAAAGCTTTTAATGTTCTTTTTCGGTCCAGTAGAGTAACCATATTTATTTAATTTACAAAATGCTGTCTCCATTGTACCTCGCGGACCCCTAAATTGAAAACCTCATTAGGATACGCACGACGCGCCACATAAAGGGTTTTGAAATAATACAGAAGGTAATTTTCGCTTATTCATTAAACGTAATTAAAAGAGATAATGATGGACGGTGAATAAATATGCGAAGTCTGACGACTCAGTGCTTTCATTATGATAGCTATTTCTATTTGTTGAGGACATTTTGTCTGAAAATGTTGACGGAAGCGCTTGAATGGCTTTATAAATTATTTAGTGTTTTTTTTATGTAAAAGTAATGAGACGAACATAGCGCTCCCGTAATGATAAGAGATAATGTATGTCCATGGCCATTGTACACAGAACTTTGAGTAGCAAAACAAAGTCCATCGCTGCTTTGATGCTCATTACTTTGAGACTTTTTTTACGAGTGACAAGCTAGGTGTTTGACTACAGCTCACCTGTTAAGTGACAGTGTGGTCGATGGTAAAGCACACCTAGCTTGGAATGGAACTGGTTCTCATGTGAGACTGCCGGAACACACCGTTAGATGCTTGGCGATAGATTTGCAACTTGAGGGTGGTAGCTAGCCAGCTACTAGAAGCTAACTAGAAAGTACCCTACCACCATGCTGTGATTTCCTCACGATGTTTTCTTTCACCGGCAGCTCAAGCTCATTGTTGGGCTTTGAACCCACGCCCTTCGGCATGCAAACCGACCGCGCTAACCACTGAGTTATCATCGCTACAAACAAACGTGTCTGCAAATAATTTATATTCAGATTTACACACCTACGCTCGGCGTGTGTCCGAGAATTAACCCGAACTTCAGTTTAACTATTTAACTTATTCGGCAAAACCTTCAGAATTTATAATTTGTACGTAAACCATTATTTAGATTTAGGGAAATTAGTCCTCGGCAAAACATCCCTTTTCACTTACAACGCCGTCGTTTGTCAAGAGTTTTTGGTCTTGGAATAGAGGCGTGGTAAGGCAGTCTTGTACTTAACGCGAGATGCTATACAATAAATTACTTACATCATATATTTGAGTGCTTATGTACCGAAATTTCAGTTGCGTTGTCGACCGAAACTGTGTCTTACTTTTTCGACGTGAATACTGCCATAATATATTTGTAATTTTTATAGCTATTGTGGAGGAAATTCAGATAACTGATGACAACAAAATCCAGGGATACCTACAGTTTGGTTACCGCTTAATTTATTTACACTTCAAGGTTTTTATATCACTTCAAAGGTATGTTGTTATTTCGTAAATATGTTTATCTTTTTTGCCACATAACTGTTGTCTGTTGTCTTATTGTACAATCTCTACATAGTATAAAACAACTAGCTTACGCCGGCGACTTTGTCCGCGTTGAGTTAATAACTGTCCCTAATCACCTAATGGTATGAAATATACTTAACGACCTATTCTCATGCCTACCAAATGTACATTAAACATTTCATGAAAATCGGTCGAGCCGTTTCGAAATTCATTATAAAAAAAAATATAATGAATTTAGGAAGATAAATAGAAATCGCTTCCCGCCGTCTGTACGCTTAGATCTTTTGAACTACACAACGGAATTTAAAGTGGTTCGATTTCCATACAACTAATTTTTTGCCATTTATGGACAAATGGAGCATAATTTTACAGTGAAATCACGGCATTTATTTTGGTTTTTATTTACGTTAAATCACAATTGCTTGAATAAAACAGTAGATTAATAGCATAATGAGGTTAATGAGGTTCCATCAATAAACGCAATAATTCAAGAGGGATGTTTATATGTATAATACATGCATGTGCACCACATTAGTATCTGCATATAATATTAACTACTATAATATATTATAAAGTCAAGGAATCCTAATTTGAAATAGATTCAGATTTGAATACATTCCAAAGAATTTTTTACTCATAACACGAAATAAGGTCGTCTATGAATTCCTTTCAACAAAGTATGAAATCATAGTACAAGTTGTGTAGGAACATCGATAATTCCAAGAACATTCTATTGATTTATGCTAAGTGGAAAACCTAACGAAATATTCCCTCCATCAACGTTCCTCGGAAAGCTGCTAAGGTAAGTAAAAAGTTTGTGAAATTTTCTTGCGATTAACGGCTTCGCGAATGTGAAAAGTCTTGCCAGTTAGCTGTTTGCTGAGCAATCAACTTTTAAAGTTATGTCAGTTTGATGTTTATGCGGCCTTACTGAAGATAAATATGAAGCCAACATTGGCTTTTAGTTTTTAGTTCGCAAATTAATGGAAATATTTTCTTCCAAAGTGTAGTAATCGGTAAATAATTAAATTTTACAGACTCGAATGATTTTGATCGCCACTAAAAGATTTGCATCGTTTACTGTCGATGAAAGCTTAATGGTTGGGTTAGCACGTTCAAACTGCACTCCGAGAGACGACTGTTCAAATTATTTTTATATTGATTACTAGCAGCTTGCCCCGGCTTCGCACGGGAAAACAAAACTCAATTAACAATACAAATATAGGCTATGTCACTCAGTGATAATGTAGCATTCTAATGATGAAAAAATTATTCAGATCGGTCCAGTAGTTTCGGAGCCTATTCAATACAAACAAACAAAAAAATCCTCTTTATAATAGTGTAGATGTAGATGACAATTGTAATATTTAGACATAATCATGACATTGCAGACTTTTTGTAGCTATCAATTTGCTCTATAAAACATCACTGGTTTCGCTGCGCATGCTTAGGGTTTTTTCGAATTTTTCTCACCTTGGGTTACATTATTAAATTTTCCATGTGAATCCCTAATTGTTTTTTAAATAAATATAGTTTATGTCCATCACGGACAATGTAGCATTCTAATAATGAAAGAATTATTGAGATCGGCCCAGTAGTTTAGGAGTAAATTCTATAAATATCTATTTTTAGGCGTTATTGGTACATGCACGCTTAGGGCCGCCTTACACGTTCAATCATGATCACGATCCGCGATCCGCGATCCGCGATCATGATTTCAAAATTTCTAGATATTTTGCGATCCGGAGCATCAGTCCGTCAATCCGCTTCGTACACGATCAGTCTGGATCGCGATCATTGATCGCGGATCGCGCGCTACGTGTACGGGCTGCCAAAGCATACATACCTGATAATAACCAATCAAGTTTGTATCAAGCATCAAATCTACCAGTGTAAGGCGAGGTTTACACCAGCCAAGTAATTATTCTCGTGTTCAATCCACGAGTTGATTATCACACTCCCATATATTTGCTGATTACCTCACCGCCGTGCGAACTTCGTCCGTATTACGAATAATCATATTTAAATTACAAGAGCGAATTAATCTTGATTTAAAGCATTCAAGTTTTGATGGAGAGGCGACGCTATTTGAACACGTATATAAATAGGCTTTATTTTAAAGCTTACGCCTTCTGTTTTTTACTGATGCCTCTGGATTTTGAACTTTGTACTTGTCTAATTAGTAAACGTTATTTATAAAGGAACGCGTGATGTTATGATATTATTTTTATGGTGTTATGGGTCAGATGGCGCTGTGTGTAATGTCCTATGATATTTATTTATTATTATTTATTATTATTTATTTTGTAGTGATATTGATAGCTCAGTGATTATTATGGTTGGTTCGCAGCCGATGGGCGTGGATTCAAACCCTACGACAATGAGCTTGAGCTGCCGTTGAAGGAAAACATTGTGAGGAAACCATAGCATGGTGGTAGAGTACTATGGTGCTGGCAAGCTACAACCCTTAACTTGAAAATCGACCACCAAGCATTTAAAGGTGTGTTGCGGCAGCCTTACTTGAGAGCCTTTCTTTTCAGAATAAATTAATGTGTTTACCATCTTCGACCACACTGCCACTTGACATCAGGTGAGCTATGGTCAAACACATGGCCTGTCAACAAATGAGAAAACCATCGAAAGTCTTAAATTTATAAGCGCCAAAGCAACGGTGCCCTGGACTTTGGTTTGTTACTCAATGTTTTGTGTATCGCTCTAATAAACAAGGTAAATTTAAAGAACCCCCGACATGTATAGAGTAGTGAAGCCCTTTCATTTGATACCCATATTAAAAGAGTTGTAAAAAATATGTAATCCGCCATGTTGTAGCGGCGGCCATCTTGGACTAATTTTCATCAAACTTAGCTAAGAATACTCCCGACTAATTTACCTTTCAAACAACCAAAAAAAATATAATTTTTGTATGTGAGTGTAATGAGACGAACGAGACGCTCTCCTGATGGTAAGGGACAACGCCTGTCCATGACCATTGCAGCGACATACAAAACAAGTTTGAGTAAAGAAAATTGAGTAACAACACAAAATCTAGGGCATCGCTGCTTTGGCGCTCATTACTTAGAGGCTTTGATTTAGTCTCAACAGCCCAGTAATTTTGCCAGTAAATCTGTGGCATCGAAGCAGACACACTCACACTTACACTCTTTCTCTCTCTCTCACACGCACACACACACACACACACACACACACACACACTCACAGAGAGAGAGAGAGAGAGACGTCAAACTTATAACAACCGTAGTCGTCGTTTTAGCGTCACGGACCCCGTAGTCTCTGGAGTAATAATAATTATTATCAAATGAATTCATAATTTTAAAACTTTTGTATCTTTTTACTTTATAAACTTACTGTAGTTTACAATACCTACTAGTGGAAATTCTAATTTATATTCCCTACTAAAATAAGCTGAGCGACTTATCATAGCACACGTTTGATATTTCCTTCAGTATTTTCATTATACATTCTTGGATAAACTTTACAGTGCAAAGCTCGTTATCGCACAAAGGGCTTGGAACTAAGGAATCTCTGTCTGCATGTCTCACCTTGTCTCAGATTTAACGTGACATCATTTATTCGGTATTATTTTTAATTCATCTGCGACATAAATCGATAATTCTAATGAAAGGTTGTATTTACCCTCATCAAAAATTTGATTTGATTTAGAGAGCTTGCACCCCCAGTGAGAAATTGTAGTGCTCTGAAAATCTTCTTAATTCACACCTGTGATCAACCAACTAAGCCTGTCAAACTTAAATAAAAATCCTTAGTTGTACAGCAATTGTGGAGTAAAAACAGTGGAGACCATAGCATGGTAGTAGGGTACTTTCTAGTACTTTGCTGGTGATGTGTGTTCCGGCTCGGTTATGTTATCATCTTCGACCTCGCTGTCTCTTAGCATAAGGAGAGCTGTGACCAGACAAGTTCATTATTAATAAAAACTTTTCCTGTCTGTGTATCCTGTATGTCTGTCTATCAATCATATCTCATGTCATATTTCTCATCTATATTTTAGTTGGCGGTAGATCTCCTTAGCAGGAGGTCGTCTAGGCAGGTACGACCGCAGTACCAGATATTCTGCCACCAAGCAGTAGTGTGTAAACATTACTGTGTTCCGGTGTGAAGGGTACTGTAGCTAGTGCAATTACTGGGCTGTAACTGTTGAGACTAACCATCCAGTCACAAAGTAATGAGCGCCATAACAGCGATGCCCTGGACTTTGTTTTGCTACTCAAAGTTCTGTGTATCGCTGCAATGGTCATGGACAGGCGTTATCTCTTACCATCAGGAGAGCGTCTCGTTCGTCTCATTACATAAAAAGAAGATGTATAATTTTTGTTGAGGTATTACATTTTTATGGAAATTACTCACAATTTCAATTTATACGTAATTATTATTAGTACAATGACCTTCCTTCCTTTATATATATATAATAACCTTCCTTTGTTTTAGTTTTGTTGAAAATACTGAGAGAATTCCAGCAGTAAGAAAACTTAACAGAATTCAAACGATTCGTTTACTCTTAATTTTTATCCGTAATCAGAAATTACACGTTGATTCAAAGTTCGTCAACATTTTACAAGCATCCGAGCGAGCTTGAAATTACTGAAATAGCTTTTAAGTCTAGTTACCGAGACTTAATTAATGTTTTAGGTAGATTACCCGGAGGTCTCACAGTTAGCGGACATAATTATTTATATTACTAAATTCTCTGTATCTAGGTCAATTTACTAAAAGTTTTTGATTAGAATTTTATACCAAATACATAATAATTATACATAAACTGAGCGTGTTTGTAAAATTGGCTCTATTCAACTAGCTAACCAATATAAATTTGTTGGTAATTGTCACGTGTATGACTTGTAGGAACTGAGTCGCGCTCGTCCGTGGCTAGGCACCCTTATTTCGGAACCCCACGCTTGGTCACACGCCTTTTTATTTAAAGTGCACCTCTCTAATTTCCAAGACCTGCTCTCTTATCTCGTACCAGTCCACCGCCTCCTCGAAACCAAGAAGGAGACGCAAATCGGTAGTCCATCCAATGTGGCATACCCAACATACCCTAAACCTTAGAGCACAATTTTAAACCAGAGATGATAGCTCAGTGGTTAGCGCGGTAGCTTCGCATGCCGAAGGGCGTGGGTTCAAACCCCAACAATGAGCTTGAGCTGCCGGTGAAGGAAAACATCGTGAGGATACCATAGCATGGTGGTAGGGTACTTTCTAGTACTCGGCTGGCTAGCTACCACCCATCATGTTGAAAATCTGCCGCCAAGCATCTAACGGTGTTTTCCAGCAGCCTCACTTGAGAGCCAGTTCCATTCAAGGCTAGGTGTGCTTTACCAGTTTCGACCACACCTTCACTTAACATTAGATGAGCTGTGGTCAAAACACCTAGCCTGTCAACAATAAAAAAAAAAACCTGACCCTGGAGCAGGTAAGCTTGTACGCCCTGGACTAAATTGTAGTTACTAAAGAATCTGGCAATAAGTTCCATTAGCTCCATATCTACTTATAAAATATAGCAGTTTAAAAAAAATATTGTTTGATAAAAAAAACTAGGATTATTGTCATTATTACATTTTACTAATACATACATATATAATGCATACGTTTAAATAATTCTTAAGTCGATCACACTTTATATTAAACATAACAACCATAAATGTATACCACAGATCTTTATGAGTGCAGTTCAAATATCATCCTTATTGTTGTGAACTTAAACACTATACATTGTTCAATGAATTGAGTAGACTTGCAGTCTTCAGGGGTCGATTGGACGGACGACAGGGTGCTCAGGCGTCGGTGTCGGTTGATTCAGTCTTTTATCTCTGTTGTCTTTTTTGTGTTGATGGTAGAACCAACTAGAAAAAAAAAGACAGCTAAGTATGTAAGTCGATAAGTACAATAACAGAAGGTAAATTAAGTCAACATAAATGTCTTGTTTTTTAAAAGCCAGTCGAAGACGTAGACGTGAGCGATGAAGACGTCGAAGCCATATTGTAGTAGCGTATAATGGACAGCGTCCCTAGGGAATATAAATGGAAACTATTTTTTTCTTCTTTGTTTTGGCGCCGCACTTTGAATATTTGCCAATGTGAAACTTTTCGACATTTTCAAGTGTTTTATGATACATCAAATGAACTGATTCTGCATCAAAACTAATTTAAAGCCGAGTCCAGTCATGCCCCACTAAAGTAGTTGTGGCTTTTTCTTTATTTATTAACTTGTAGTAAAGTCACTGAAGCTATGACAGAGTTTTGGAAGTAATACAAAATTTCATGATTTACCACATTATAAAACTTTCCCAAAGTTATACGCGTAATTTACCAAGTTATGAAATAAAACATCACTATTTTTAAATATAAATACTTGAAAGAATACAAGTTTTGTAAAGTCATCATCCCCATCATTTCAGCCGTAGGACGGCCACTGCTGGACATAGGTCTCCCCCATTGACTTCCATAAAGACCGGTTGGAAGCGGCCCGCATCCAGCGCGTTCCTGCGGTCTTTACTAGGTCGTTTGTCCACCTTGTGGGTGGACGTCCTACGCTGCGCTTGCCGGTCCGTGGTCTCCACTCCAGAACTTTGCAGCCCCATCGGCCATCAGTTCTGCGTGCTATGTGCCCTGCACTTCAACTTGCTAATCCGTTGGGCTATGTAAAAGCGACACACGCTAGGGTCAACTGTATATACCTTCATCGCTAGATGCAAGACACTGTTTATATAGACAGACACACATTTGGACACAATATTACACCTATATATAATTCACACTTAATAACACCAGACAGCCAAGCTCAGGCAAGTGTGTTCTCGAAGACGACTAGGAGCCAAGTGAGTGCAAGCAGTCGGACCATCACGAACGAAGAGAAGCGAAAACGCCTCGGTTTCCGTTACGGTGATAGCCATCAACAGCTGGCACGTTGTTTCCGGTATAGACTTTGATTGTTTTGCATTCGGCAAGGCGGCAAATACAAGTGGCGACAACATATGTCGGTAACTTAATAGTTTGTCTAGAGTCATACTAATAATATTTAAATTGCTTATGTAGCTAATTTTTTTAAACGAAATAAACATCTTACGCGAATATTCCAAGTGCGGGCAGTGTCGCCGTCACACTCATCAGGAACACTGCTCCAGGGAGTACGTGCAGCGTTGCTATATACACCCTCGAATAAAGAGGAGCAAAGATCAGTGGCATGGTAGTCTCAGCCACTCCAAAGAGAGAGTACACTTTACCTGGAAGAGTAAGGTATTTTATAATGTAGGTACCTAAGTTTCTATGGAAACTGAAGTAGTTTTGACACGTTTTTGTTTTATATGATTATTGTGACTAGTGATTACTCACGTTTAATTTTGGATATATTGGATATTCAAACAAAACAACATGATGTTTTTAAATATTACATTAGATTAGTGTGTTCCGGTTTGAAGGATACGCTACGGAAATATAAGGGTAAGTGAAATTACAGGGCTATTGTGAGTGAGACCAACCATGTAAATATCGAATAAATAAATAAATATCTTTGGACTATACACACAGCGCCATCTGGCCCCAAACTAAGCAGAGCTTGTGAGATGGAAGTCAGATAACTGATAGAATACATAAATACTTTTTTTTTTGTAAATACATACTTGTAATACATACAGAACACCCAGACACAGAACAAACATTGTGTTTATTCACAAAATGTTTGCCCTGAGTGGGAATCGAACCCACGCCCTACAGTAATTTAAAAAATAACTATGCCAAGGGTTATATTATATGCCATTTATAACTTACCCAGCTCCTGAAAAGAAACTAATTTTGATGCAATTGACCTTAGAGCAATTGCCGAAGTTCCATTGAGTATCTCTAGTAAAGGAGCTGTAAATAAAGTTAAGTTTTGGATTAAACATTAACTAAAAAGTGTGAAAAGTTAAATTAAAAAAAGTGAAAAGCTAAATACCAATAGATTTCATTAAAATGACTACACTGCAAGTTTATTTATAATCAAAATCAAAAAATGCATATCTTTGTAGCGATGATTGCTCAGTGGTTAGTACGGTCGATCGACACGCCGAAGGGGGCGATTTTAAATTCCAACAAGGAGCTGTAGCTGCCGGTGAAGTGAAATATCGTGAAGAAACCATAGCATGGTGGTAGGATACTGTTCAGTATTCGGCTGGCTAGCTACCACCTTGTCTTAAAAATCTGCAAAAAAAACTCCGTCAGCGTCACTTGAAAGCCAGTTCCATTCCAGGCAAGCTGTTCATCATCTTCGACCACACTGTCACTTAACAACAGGTGAGCTCTGTTGTGGTCAAACACCGAGCCAATCAACCTTAAAAATACTTAATTATTTTTAACCATTTATCCAGCCACTCTTTAGATACAAAATGATTTTAAATTAATCAATTCTTAGAAAACTTAAGTTTAGATAAAATGAAGTGGTATTTTAAATAAATCTATGAGTTTAAGATATTTCTATCTCAAGATAATACAAGATATTCTAATTAATTGAAATTTTAAAAGTGAGCCCTTCGTAGTTTATTTTCTATAGTGAGCTCTTTCCAAGATAGACAGGTTTCTAAAAAATAATTAAAATTAACACTAAGATTTTAATAAATATCTCAGGTGTAAGCTGGGAGCAGATAATAAGTAATTAGATACAATTAATGATGATTATTAATGTTTGAAAAGAATGTTTGTTTTAAAGTAACCGACATAGCCCAGAGAATCAGCAAAATGAAGTGGCAATGGGCAGGGCACACAGCACGCAGAACCGATGGCTGATATGGCTGCAAAGTTCTGGAGTGGAGGCCACGAACCGGCAAGCGCAGCGTAGGACGTCCACCCACAAGGTGGACAGACGACCTAATAAGGACCGCAAGAACGCGCTGGACGCTTCCAGCGCGTTCTTGCGGTCCTTCAAATGCTTCCAACCGGTCTTTGTGGAAGTCAATGCGGAGGCCTATGTCCAGCAGTGGACGTCCTACGGTTGAAATGATGATGATTATTGATGTTTGGTTTTGATTTAGTTCTGATGACAATACATTATTTTCAATAAACCCGTTTAACTTATTTTTTTTTACTTATTATTTATTTTACTAGTCTAGAAATCGGCTTACACATATAAACTTCGTAGTCGTTTCTAGCGAATGCCAAAACCAGTGCACCGCATATTTTACTCGACGCTGAAATTATTCCCAACACTGCATCGTCCGCCTTCAGTTTTCTACTAAACACGCTTATTGAGAACAATGTTCCTGAAAACAAAGAGGATTTCAACTCGGAGGAAATATACTTTAGCTAGACAAGTAGCTTATATGACTAAAGAAAGAAAAAGCTTTTATTCTGCAACATAAAACACAAAAACAAAAACGAACAACGAGTTACAAAATAAGGGCTCACCTCAGCATAATACTGGTCGTGCTAAGTATGACCAGTGCTGGTCTTCCAGTGAGCCCCTGTAGTTGAACCCCAAAGCGTGTGTGCGTGTATGTGTATGTGTGTGCCCTATTAACTAACATTTGGTAGTGTATCTTCTTTAAGTGTTGTATACCAGGCAATGGAGCTAATAGGGCAATCGATGTGTTGTGTTGTTGTGGACTTCAAAATGGCGTGACCGATTTTGATGAAATTTTCAAGTAATTTTCTGAACACAAAACAAAACACAAAAGTACATCCGTGGAAACTAAGGGCAGTCCGCTAGTAAACTATACGCCACTACTTTGTAATTACTAGAAAAAATCGCGTTATCTACTGCTATTACTTAACCTATTTATGAAAAAAAATCTTAAAAATTAATGTCGAAAAAATATCCACAAAGTAGGTGATTCCTGTAGGCATTTATCTAAGCCTAGTCTCTCGCAATTTCATTCATAAATCAAGTGGCCGATGCAAATGGATCGGGAGGCCTCGGTCGCGATAGTGCGAAATTCTAATTGCACATTTACGATATCTTACTCTGTCTGTATTCTACATTGTTTTTTTAGGAATTGAAAAATAGTGGTAGAACTGGACATCTTAAACAAATCTTCCCTTCTTTCAGTTGTCATTGCTTATTATTCTTTAGCTATAGCGACCCTATATATAGTGAAGTGACTAGCACTACTCTCACAAGCAATTGTCAATAAAACTAATCGCATTCAACCACATACTCAAGATACAGATAGGTATCATTACTGAAGGTCAAACTAATCTAAGCACTGGTGGCAAAGCGAGAGCCGTTGAACTCCGTTGAACCAGACCTCAGCATAACATGTGTAGTTGAATATGTATAAAAACATTGACTTACCGATAGAATGCGTGATAAGGCTGTAAGTGGAGTAAATGCTGTACTTCACTTCATCCCAGTTGAAGCGGTAACGAGCAAAAATGTACATTACACTCAGCTCGCCTAAACACACAAAAATATATTTTTATAAAGGCGTAGATAGACCTGGGAGCTTGTAAGAGTTGAACATTGAGCATTCGCTGTTCTAGGGTTTCATGCCAATATTGATTTGAAACACATCGCTTGTCAACCTTAAAAAAATATTGTCGAGATCGTATTGTGTGACTAACATCGATGTTTGTTCTGTGTCTGGGTGTATTATAAGTATGTATTTACAAAAAAAACGTATTTAAGTATTCTATCAGTTATCTGTCTTCCATAGCACGAGCTCTGCTTAGTTTGGGGTCAGATGGCGCTGTGTGTAATTTCCTATGATATTTATTTATTTTAACGATTTTTACAGAAAAAATGCTGAAATTGTGTAGTCTCTAACTACACAATTGAAATTTGGTAAACAGATATCAAAATTGTAGTTGTTGCTAGATAACATACTAAATTGTTCTTTATGTAGGGTAAAAATCAATAAAGATTTTTTTTTTCCTAACAATATTCTATATGAAATCAAAACATTTTTTTTTATTGACTTGGTCTTGAAATTGGCAACTAGTGAACAATTTGCAAGATCAATAGTATGTGTAACTATAAAATGATTATTATCGCAGTAAACACTGAATGATTTGTGTAAGAATCGTATTTTTTAGTTTCGGTAAACCGGATTTTATATACGCGCTAAAACGCGTTACATTGACATAGGTGCAACTTTAGAATTAATTTTAGCTCGTGACATTTTTCCTTATGATAAACTAAAAAGGTATTTGAATTTATGCAAATTCGGTTTAATGCACTGGAATCTCGATTAGATCTGGTTGTTTACCTATATTAAGATTTAAGTTTTTTTTTTACGGAATTTAGGTAGACGTCTTGTACGTACAAAGATGTAAGGTTAGTTATACATATTATAAAATCGGACACAAACCGTTTCTGCACATTATTTTTTTAAATATATACAAAAACAATTTATACACGTTGTACTTATGAAACCTAGGCCATTTTTTTTTGAGTTTTTGCGTTTATCTATTTGTTTATGCGTCTGTGCACACTAGTTTCAGAAACAGCTTAAGCGATTTTAATGCAGTTTTCAGTGATATATTTTCGTAACACCTAGTGTTTGTTTTATTCCAAGATTAGTTGATTTAAAAAACGCGTTATTCTAGTAACAAGCTTTGGTTGATTTAGCTAAAACTTATTCAAAATAATAATAAATAAGTATCGTGGTATCGTACACACAGCGCCATCTGACCCCAAACTAAGCAGAGCTTGTGCTATGGAAGTCAGATAACTGATAGAATACTTAAATACTTTTTTTTTGTAAATACATATACTAGTACACACAGATACAGAACAAACATTTGTTTATACCACACAATATTTGTCCTGGGTGGGAATCGAACTCACGCCCTACAGCTCTTGAAGCAGACATTCTACCAATGAACCAAAAGGGCTGTCGATTGATGATTTGATTGATGATGTTAGAATAATTTTGCCTTTACACATTCACGCGGATGGAGTCGCGGGGGCATCTAGTAAATAATCAATCGCTGCATGTATGATGCAGCATAACTTGAAAACCGGATCCGACACCGGATCAGCCCTGTTTTTATAAAACGTCCCACTGCTGGGCGTGGGCCCCTTCTCGCTCTGAGAAGGGTAAGGCTGGCAGACCCACCAGACTGGCCAAGTACGGGTACGATATTTTCATCGCTACAAATACTACTACTGATTTAATTCATGAAGAGATGACGTCAATGTAAATCTACTTTAGCACTGTTTGTTTGTCTGTCTGCTTGATTTATATGACAGTTCCGGTGTGTACGTCATGCATTTGTCAGCAGAGAGAGCGGTCGTTTTTCATAGTTACAATATGTTCATTCTAACGTAGCGACGGACGTGTCGTAAAAATTAAGCTATATGTACTAGCTTCGGATTTGGATATATCTGTGATTGTATAAAAGGTTAAGTTGACTGCCCTGTTAGCTCATTTGATAGAATATCTGCTTCAAGTGCTGTAGGCATAGGTTCGATTTCCACTTAGACAAACATTTGTGTGTACATAGTAAATGTTTGTTCTGTGTCTGGGTGTTTTGTATTATAAGTATGTATAAGTATAAAAGCATTCTATCAGTTATCTGGTTCCCATAGGGTAAGCTTTGCTTCGTTTGGAGACAGAGGGCGTTGTATAATATGTCATAAAAACTGTCATTATGAACAATTAGCTGCGCTCCACCACGGCTTCATTACATTTAATAAAATAAACAGTAACCTATTGGGTAATTCAGGGCATAAGTTATCTGTATTCCAAATTTGATCTAAATTCGTCCAGCCATTTCAGCGTGTAAAAGTAACAAACATACATATATTGAATAAGAGATTTCGTTTTACATAATTTTTATAGCAATACAACGGGGCAATGCCGCCAGCGTACCTACTGGGAACCCTTACCTCGCGGCAACGATCTCGACGGCGTGTTCATTTTATAGTTCGTATATTCGTGTAATTTTATTATTACTTTAATAATTGTGTAATAATTCGTTGTCTGCGAAAAGATTTGATTTGATAGAGTTAAACTTCTACAATTATAATATAAATCATCATGGGACCGACCCTGACATTCACAAAAAGAAATAATGTGTTTCTCATTAATTTTCTGAAGATTTTTGTACCTGATTTATAGTTACAAGGATTACAAAAAACTTACACTTAGAGTTTGGCAGAAAAATTAAGAAAATCGTGTCAACCCATTGTATTTTTTTCCAAAACTTGTGTTTTATCGAGTGTTTATGCACAAAAATGGTTGTGTTTTATTCATAAAATGCCGAAACACAAGCGCGATTGTGGGAAAATGATATAATATGGTGAAACATGACTTTTCGTGTAGCTTCCAAAACTCTATCGAAGCTTTATAATATAGTCGCCACTACTTTACTAAAGCATGACTGGACTTGACCGACACGCACTGGACTTGACCAAGACTGGACTTTGACTACCTTTTAACTTGTGAAACTTACAAATATCAAAACACTTGACACAGGCAAATGCTCAAAATGCGACGCCAAAATAAAAGAAGAAGCTCAATGAATAAAATTATTATGACGTGATGTAAACACACGGAAGTAGAATTTAAACCACAGACGTAAAGTCCATTGTTTATAATCACATGTTTGCTAAAGGCCCCGATGATGTTGTCAATATTAGAAGACTATTGAGGAAAATGTTTTGTATATTTAGCACCTTTTGTATTGACTGACAGGTACGTTTTCCAAGCCGCAATGGACAAAACATTCTCATTTTGTTTTTAAAATATACTTGCAGTGTATGTTAGTGGTATTCTAACCACAAAACATAAGTAACTCATTGCAAGATCCTACTTGCCACTAACATTATAAATAAATATCATAGGACATTACACGCAGCGCCATCTGACCCCAAACTAAGCAAAGCTTGTGCTATGGAAGACAGAAAACTGATTGAATACTTTACAAGTTTTTTTTTGTAAACAAACATTTATAATACTTTTAATACGACATAAATAGACAGGTGAGATCGTGGCCAAACGCATGCCTAGTCCGATGTCAAAAAAAAAGAAAAAAAATATAGATTATGTCGCATTAAAAGAATTCGGTAACCAGACTCGAATACAAACTTATTAAAAAAATATGACAGCTTTGTTGTTGATTCATTGGTAGTATGTATGCTACAAGACCTGAAGGGCGTGAGTTTGATTCCCATCCAGGAGAAACATTTTGTGGTATAAACAAATGTTTGTTCTGTGCGTGAGTGTTCTGTATTTATTATAAGTATGCATTTACAGAAAAAAGTATGTATGTATGTATTCTATCAGTTATCTGACTTCCATAGTACAAGCTTTGCTTAGTTTGGGGTCAGATGGCGCTGTGTGTAATGTTCTACGATATTTATTATTTATTTAGTTTTATTTATGTATGTATCTACTTTCAATGCAGTGTTTTTAAGCAAGATTCTACAAAATTAAAGATCTTGACTTTCTGCCCTTATTTATATACTTACTTATTAATTGTGTGTCGAATAGGTGATAAGATTGTTTGAAGTATCTTTTCCCTGAAAGTCTGTGACGAAATCTCAAGAATATGACATGTCCACTTACCCCACATGGGTCCGAATGTTAGGCAAACAACAGTCAATATCAAACAAATTCTAAGTCGTCTGTTATTTGGCCCCTTTTTAAAAGCTATTTCCAATGTTTCTTTCAAACTATTAAAATCAAAAAACTCTGTTAGAAATCCGGTGAAACCAGTCTTCTTGACCTAAAAAACATAAACGGTAAAGTTATTGATAACTTCGCATGCAACATATATATACAAAATAAACAAGTTTAAAAATTGTTTCGGCTCACCTTTTCCTTGTTTTCGAGCCAAGTATGATCACCTATAAAGAATAGCACGTAACAGAAATTGATAAATTGCAGTGATCCTGATACGATGAAAACTCCGTAGAACCCTAAATATTTGAGCAGCACTCCGCTCAAGCCCATTCCGATAGGGAACCCGACAGTCATGCACAGGTTTAAGATGCCAAGGCGAAAAGTTCTTGTGTCCTTCGACGTGATATCTCCCAAATAACTAAATGTACCCAGGAACATCGTATACCATCCTCCAGTCAGTGACGGGAATATCACTTCCATAAAAACAGTCCATTCAACTGGCACTTCGTAGAAGAAATACGTGTTTATGATGTTGAGCACACAAGTCATGAATTCCCCAAAGATTGGTACCAGCATGCATATTTTCCGTTTGCCTGTTTTGTCGCTCCACGCCCCAATGAACAGCATCAAGATTGTCGGTATCGCAGTGTGGATCACACTTTTCCATGCTTGCACGGAAGCTATTAGCTTTTGCACTTCGTCTTCTTCGAAAGTATGATTGGCGCGTTTGCGGAGTCGCAGAGCTGTGCAGACCTCGTCGGGAAACTCCAAGTTGACACGACACGCCTTGTCCAAATTTAAATTTTGAGTCGCGAGCATTGCCAACACGCTCGGCATCACGAACAAGGCTAGGACCGGTTCCACTGTAATATTTGCCCTCACATATTTCAGTTTCTCCATAAATGTCATGTCCTTTAAATTATTTTTTATTTCCGATTTAAGCGGTCGTTCTTCGCCATCTCGCTTCACGTCTTGCTTGGTCGGACTATCCATACTGTATGTTCTTTTGATAGCGCTGACTTTCTCTGTCTAATCAAAATGATTCAGCGAACGCTTCAACGCGATTTTAACCAGTAAAGTTTTAACTCGCTAGAACTTCTTAGTAGGATCACATCGTTATTGCTAAAGTACACAATACCCAACCGTTGCTAGATAAATGCGATGTAATATTGAATCATTGGTGATCCGTCGGCGCGCCGCTACTCTGCTATTGTTCGCCTTTATGTAAGCAAACACTCTTATGTTGCCATATCAGTCTTTATTACGTCCACAAACACTCAAATCGAAAATGAACTTAACCGATACATAACTCAAACATTCTGATATGGGGTGATCTTGACAGTCGAGATATTACTAAACTCTAACTGTTGTAGCGATGATAGCTTAGTGATTAGCGCGGTTGCTTCACAGACCGAAGGGTGTGGGTTCTGACACCAATAATGGGCTTGAGCTGCAGGTAAAGGTCAAAAAACATCATGAGGATACCATAGTATGGTGGTGGGGTACTTTTCAGTACTCGGCTGGCTGGCTACCACCCTCAAGTTAAAAATCTGCCGCCAAGCATCTAACGGTGTGTCCTGGCGTCACATTCCAGGCTAAATATGTTTACCATCTTCGACCAGACCAACAGTTAACATCAGGTGAGCTGTAGTTCTACGCTTATCCTGTCAACCACAAAAAAATTAACTATTGCGTGCAACGTAAAATAAAATGCACCTTGACATTCGACTTTTTATTACATTCTCACAAAATCACGCCAATTCCACTAACACATCCACTGATGCTTTGACAGTCCAAATGTCACACTTCCTTGTTTACATTTTCCGTTTCGTCAGTTTGCTTGGTGTCCTCTCTCTGTTCGAAATACATCCATCTGTAACCAACGAGTGTATTTATTGACTCAATTTGAAACTCAATGTCAATTAAAATCGTACGATGACAAGTTGGCAAAATTTTGATTACAAACATTAAAATCTCGGAGAATTTATACGGATATGGTTACTCTTTTCAAAATTGTTCACTCCATCATTGATTCTAATTCACTTCTTTCGATTATTAACATTAACACTCAACATAAGACTCGTTATCCTAAAACTTTTATGTTGCATGTTTATCAGAATAATATTTTATATTTTAATCCTGTTGTAAGGATGTGTCGCCAATACAACGAAATTGCTAAAGATCACAAGGAATCTATTGACATTTTCAACTTGAAATTGTGTACATTTAAAACTAATGTCAGAAAAATTGTTTACTGCGTATGACATTTGTACCTAACCGGCTAGAATTTTGCAAATTTATTTGAAATTGCCACTCACTGCATTTTTGGTCATTTTATGGCCACTTATTTCATTTTCATATTACTATATTTTATTAATTCTTCTTAACTACTTGCTTGAATTAATCTTGTTGTTTACACATATATAATGAAATAGAAGTAGTAGTAGATAGAAGAAATAGAATAGAATAGATGGTAGAATAGTAGTAGTAGATGTAGTTCGGATCGAAACCTAAATCTGTTCGCCTCTGTTAATTATTGTGACTGTATCCTGTTTTGTGTAATATAATTAAATAAATAAACCAACAAAAACCTTTATCGTTCCCAAGTTATTGATTGTATGTATTGAGTAGTAAGATAATGAGAATGATAGCGTTACACTTCTAATTAACTAAATTTTACGTCTTAGTCATTACTTAGACACATTCAATATAATGTTTTGTAAGACATTTATGTTAATTAGTTAGATATCATAGACATGACAGAGGCAAGATTTTTTTTTTTATAGTAGATAGTCTTGCGTTTGACCGCCATCCCGCCTGATGTTAAGCGAAGATGCGGTCTACGGTGGAGCACGCTCGCCTAGAAGAAACCGATTCACTCGCGACTTGAAGGCACCCAGACTATATTCATTGGGGAACACACACTCGGGCAGCAGATTCCAATGTCTAAAAAGGTGGAATCAAACCGCTATGTCATTTCTAAAGTTAAGATACTATAAGGAAATCAGTATCAATAGATATCTAGAGGAATGAATATGTCTTCTTCTTCTTTTATTTTGGCGTCGCATTTCGAGTCAAGTGTTTTGTCAAGTTTCATAAGTTAAAAAGTAGTCAATTGAGAGACAGTCCCATTCCAAAAGATGGTAAACACACCTCGTGTTTACCATCTTCGACCACGCCGTCACTTAACATTACGTGAGCTGTGGTCAAATACTTACGTTGTCAACGATAAAAAATAAGTTCTTTCTAGGTAAGCGTGCTCCATTCTATACATCATTGCTTAACATCAGGCAGCATAAGAATCTATTGAGAATAAAAAGTAATAAAAAGAACGTGTAAAACGACAGAAAGCCACTAGTTTTTAATAAATCTAAGCTATCTTTTATCATACAAAATAAATGTACAAAACGATAAATTAAATTGTACCTGTTTGCCAAACAAGATAACCTGAATGTTATGGCTATGTAATACAATAGCACCAGCCAAATGAAATAGGTATTTCATTTGGCTCTAAATAAGCATGTTGCAATTTTAGACAGAATAATACTAAATGAGCTTCACTTATTAAGGTAGTTAGCATTATGTATCGGCTTTACTCCGCTGTTTCAGAATTTTTTTCGAGACAAAAACATCGGTAAAAATGGTAATCCATAATAAAGTAATTAATACTTGGTGGTAGAACTCCTTAGCAGGCGGTCGTCTAGGTAGGTACCACCGCAGTACCAGTTATTCTGCCGCTAAGCAGTAGTGTGTAAACATTACTGTGTTCCGGTCTGAAGGGTAGCGAAATTACTGGGCTGTTAAGACTAACCATCGAAAGTCTCAAAGTAATGAGCGCCAAAGCAGTGATGCTCTGGACTTTGTTTTGTTACTCAAAGTTCTGTGTATCGCTGCAATGGTCATGGATAGGCGTTATCTCTTACCAACAGGAGAGCGTCTCGTTCGTCTCATTACTTCTTACATTAAAAAAATAATAATAATAATAGCTCAATAAGATATTTGCATTTCAAGATCAGTGAAACAGTTCCAGCGAGAAGTAGTAACAAACACAAACTGTCGCGTTAATATATAATATTATTAGTGTGATCTTTATTCGTATCGCAAGATAAAACTAGAAACTAAATTGATACGACTTAAGAAAACAGCAGATTTAGAAATAAACTAAATACCTATTTATTATAATTACATATTTACAAAAAAATAAAGTAGTTGAGTATTCTATCAGTTATCTGACTTCTATAGTAAAAGCTTTGCTTAGTTTTGGGTCAGATGGCGCTGTGTGTAATGTCCTACGATATTTATTTATTATTATTTTATTATTTATATTGTGGTTGACTATGGCAAACACGCCTAAGCTGGAAAAGGAACTAGCTCCCAAGTAAGATTGACGGAATACACCGTTGGGTGCCAACAGAGTACTAGAAAGTACCTTACTACTACGCTATGGTTTCCTCACGATGTTTTCCTTCCTAAGCAGCTCAAACTCATTGTTGGGATTTGAAACTATGCAAGCCCTTCAACGTAATCATCTAGAGATACATTTTGTAATTTACTATGTAACTACTATTCTTTGGCAATTTCAGGGATGATCTCATCGTAAAAAAGTGTTTATAATAAGGAGTGATATAAGCTCATAGTATCTACCATTACGCGTAACTTTGTAATATAAACATGGTATATTGTACCCGAATATAGCGACGGCGGGGACCGTCATGGCTGCTCCGAGAAGAAATACGGCTCCGGGCAGGATGTTCAGCGTGGCCATGTAGACTCTGGAGTATAGTGGACCGTACACGAGTGGCATCATAGCCTCCGCCAGCCCGAACAGCGAGTTCACTTTACCTGTAGAAGGAAGAACATTTTAAGGCCCTGTTCTTCGACCGTTAACAATTTCAATCGGTATTTTGGTATAAATGTTTCAAATCTCATTTATTAAATAGGGACATTCCAGCAATTTGTCGTAGGCAATGCTGTCAGCATGCTGGCCATATTTCCCTCTTCTGATGATCTCATAGATTAGGCATTTTTATTGTTGACAAGCTAGGTGTTTGACCTTACCTGATGTTAAAAGATGGCGTGGTCAAAGATGGTAAAGCACTCCTAGCCTGAATGGATCTGGCTCTCCAGTGATGCTGCCGATACATACAGTTAAGTGCTTGGCGGCATATTTTCAACTCGAGTGTGGTAGCTAGCCGGTCGCGTACTAAAAAATACCTTGCCACCATGCTATGGTTTTCTCACGGTGTTCTGAGCCTCGATCACAAACAACTTGCGAAAAAGTATTCGTATCGACATCGACAAAAATTTGTATGAGATTTGTACAGCTTTGTATGCTGTCGAGGACTCGATACCTTTACGATACGAATTCGACAAATTTTCATGATCGAGGCTTTGTTGTCTTCCCCAGCAGCTTAAGCTCATTATTGGGGTTTGGACCCACGCCTTTCGGAGTGTAGACCGACCGCACTTACCACTGAGCTACCACAGTGATGTTTATTTGAGTACAAGATTAGTTGTTAACAAATGGCAGTATCCAAGCAAAATACAAATTGAAACAAACAATAATTATAGTACAACTTATTTAATACGACGTAATAAGACATAGTTAATTTTATGTTCGCTTTACAATAGAGAATACTAAATCCCTAGAGACTAAATCAAACAACAATAATAACAATGTATTCTAATCATTGTTAGCGAGGTTAGCAAGCACCTATGATTTACGAAGGTACGTCAATAAATGTATTATCTATTATATCGTCTACTACAATGTAGTAACAAACTATTTTATTTGGAAATTTACCACTGAGGTGCTAATCAAAGTTAAAATCGTGTGGGTTTTCTTACTTACAAGTTTTATGTGTTTATTATATTTAAACTTCTACATCTCTTGTAATGCATGGATATGAAATCCCTGCATATATGTTACTAGCAGTGCCCTGCGGTGTTACCAGCTACACGTTTTCGGGATAAAAAGTAGCCTATAACCTATTTTTTTTTTTTTATTATACGCTCCTCAGACACTGGGGTCCGTGACCTTTGTCAACTTTAGTTACATTTTTTTTTTTATAATTTTACATTACAAAAAGAGGAAAGTTAAGTTAGTAATCTTAATCATTAGATTGCTAACTTAACTTTCCTCTTTTTGTAATGTAAAATTATAAACCTATATCCTATTCCAGGGTTTTAGCTACCTCCATACCAAATTTCATCCAAATCCGTTCTTTAGTTTTTGCGTGATAAAGTCACAAATATCCATCCATCCAAACTTTCACATTTATAATATTTGTGGAATGAAATCGACTCGATATTCCGACTTTGCAAGGACGATAATCAGTATAATTTTCTACTAGCTAAACGTCATATTTAGCAGAGCAAAAATTGTATGGTTACGTAATCAAGCACTAATCATCATCATCATCATCATTTCAGCCGTAGGACGTCCACTGCTGGACATAGGCCTCCCCCATTGACTTCCATAAAGACCGGTTGGAAGCGGCTCGCATCCAGCGCGTTCCTGCGGTCTTTACTAGGTCGTCTGTCCACCTTGTGGGTGGACGTCCTACGCTGCACTAATGGTAACCTACAACTTTCAATTTCTTTTTATATTAATAAAAAAGGAAAAACTCAATCGAATTCTATCTCGTAGACAGAACAGTACTATAGCAAATTTTACAAAGTTCTTAGATTTGTAATTAACTTTTTTTATAATGTTGCAATGTAACAGAAAAAAAGGAAAACTAAAATTGCTAAAACTCAGAAAATATTTTTCCATGGATTCGATCGATTGAATGTTGCATTCAAAACCAAGCGCTGCCAAATGTCGTTTGACACGTTAATCAGGTGAGCGTCTGCCTCGTCTCATTATTACATTAAAAAAGAAGTTATGAAACCTCCAATTATAAAATCAATCAATAAATAAAATGCACATTTTATGCATAATGCAATGCATAGACAACGTGCGCAAGCGGCGTGAGACAAGGTTTTCTTATTCTTATTCGAAGTGGGGGCGATGAGTCCTGCACTGACGTCCCGCTTGGGGTGTATTGTGCATTTCCCCCTACCAGCGTCTACCCGAGCCAACCCAGCTCCTTGAAGTACCGGAGCGAGGCTCTGGGCCGCTGGCATAGAAGCTCCAGTGAGATGGGTGGAATATTCAAAGGCATTGATGACGAGAAGCATTCAAGGTGTTGCGGCGACATGGATGATAGCGAAGCAGGTTCATGCAGCCTAGTAGCAATTCTAGTACCTTCTGTGGCTTTGCAGTGCAGAAGCACATGCTCCACAGTTTCATTCTCCTGCAAGCAGCCACGGCATAGCGGACTATCCGTGACTCCCAGTTTAAAAAGATGACTATTCAAGTTACAATGACCGGTTATAAGGCCTACTAAGAGACGAAGGTCAGGTCGTTGCAACTTCAATAAATCGTTAGTCATTTTCCTGTTAAGAATTGGAAAGGCGGTCTTACCATGTTTACAGTCGTCTTCTTAGATACAAGGTTTTATTATTTGCCCGACATTGTTTACCAACTCTCTAAAGTATGTTAAGTTTAAAACAATGAACAGGGCAGGATGCAGTTTCAATATCAATGTAGTGTACAGTTCTCAGCTAGTATTTACAGACTGCATCGTCATAATTGCTATATAGCTTGAAAGTTTAAAATAAATATGTAGTTTTATTCCCATCAGGTTAAAGAATCGATATCTGATTAATCTTGGAGACCAAGGTTAATTCACGAGCACGTTGATCTGGGACCGGTTTCCATTAATAACTCCAAATAATGTAGATACAATTTTAAGATATAAGTATGGATAAGAAAAGTGTAACAGGTCCAACCGGACACTAATATCGCCATAAAGTATTCTTGCAACTCTTTACAAAAAGTCTCAAGATCGATATCTGTAGACATCACATTCTACTTGCTATGAATTATATCAAGTAGTTTTTTTTTTTTAATGTAACAGTAATGAGACGAACGATGCGCTTTCCTGATGGTAAGAAATAACGCATGTCCATGACCATTGCAGTAATACACAGAACTTTGAGTAGCAAACCAAAGTCCGAGGCATCGCTGCTTTGGCGCTCATTACTTTGAGACTTTCGATGGTTAGTGTCAACAGCCCAGTAATTTCGCTAGCTGCAGTAAGTACCCTTCAAACCGGAACACAGTAATGTTTACACACTACTGCTTGGCGGCAGAGTATCTGGTACTGAAGTGGTACCTAGACGACTTCCTGCTAAGGAAATCTAAGACCAAGTGAATTTCGTATTATCCACGATACTAGATAGAATAACGATGTACAAAGGACAGACAGTTTCTAGAAACAAAGCCAATAGTCGTGTTTTTTTTGTTTTACTTGTATAAAATTAACACGTGACACGTGAAAGGATCGAGTTGAAAACGTGTTTTGATAGGGTTCTATCAAAGCGAAAGCGTACGTACCTATAAGTTTGACAGCCCCATTCTGCTACATCACATCTGGTTGTTGTTTTTTTATGTTAATTTGATATAACGCTTATTTAAATTAGGTTTGTTTTGTTTTTATGAGTTTATAAATAGCTATGTTAAGATATTAGTTTATGCTTGACAAGCTAGGCGTTTGACCTCAGCTCGACTAATGTTAAGTAACGGTTTGGTTGAAAATGATAAATACACCTAACCTGGATTGAAACTGGCTCATAATGAGGTTGCCGTAACACATACGTTATTGGAGGTAGAAGTTCAACTTGAAGGTGGCTAGCCAGCCGATTACTAGAAGGTGAACTTTTACTCGGTGGTAGATCTCCTTAGGAGGAGGTCTTTTAGGTAGGCACCACCGCAGTACCAAATATTCTGCCGCCAAGCAGTAGTGTGTAAACATTACGGTGTTCCAAACTACTGCAGCTAGTGAAATTACGGGGTTGTTGAGGCTAATCATGCATTGTCTCAAAGTAATGAGCGCCAAAGCAGCGATACCCTGATCTTTGTTTTGTTACTCAAAGTCCTGTATATCGCTGCAATGGTCATGGACAGGTGTCATCTCTTACCATCAGGAGAGCGTATCGATCGTCAATAATCAATGTATCGAGAGACATTGGGTCTATACTTACCAATACAAAAAACATGATGCATTTATTATACTTTTTGCATATCAATTTAATTTAAATCTTACTTCGTATCAGTCTTAAAGATACGAGTGTAACTTTGTTTTCGAAATAAATTATTTTATTATGTAATGAGAATGTTGAAGAGGGAAGAGTCTCTCGATCAATCGAACCAGTTGAGATTTTTGTTTTTATTGCAAAATGTTTTTTTTTTTTGCAATCATGATATTGTTTTTATTGACAAATAATGTATTCCTAGTTCCTACTCACCTAGTTCTTCGCTGGTCACCAACTTCGAAGCTATTGATCGCATTGCAATAAATGAGGTTCCGTTGAATATCTCAACCAGCGGTGCTAAAAGAAAAAAAAATCAAACATTAATTTCACATTTCTTTTTTCGTATCAAAAAAAATATTACATTCGAATTGAGAATCTCCTCCTTTTTTAAAAATATATCTTTATTCGTTACGAAATCAAAGTATAGGTAAAAGGTGATCGCTTAAACGGGCAGTGCGACGTTTAGATAAAAAAGTTGTATTTTTACTTCTTTTATGTTTCCACTGCCCTGTTAGCTCATTAGTTAGTAGCTCTGCTTCAAGAGCTTAGGGGATGGGTTCGATTCACACTCCGGACAAACATTTGTGTGACGAACATAGATGATTGTTCTGTGACATCAAAGGACCAGACCTGGGCCAGATTGGCACAGGACCGAGGCAGATGGCGTGACAAGAGAAAGGAGTGCGATAAAGAAGGCTGTGGATGATGATGATGATGAAAAGTGTTAAAATTTAATCCTAAAAAAACGACTGTTAAGCGGAAATAAACTAAATATGTACCTAGAACTCTCAATACTATTTATAGTTCATGTACTCAGAGATAGTGTTACTACTGACCGAGATATATCTCCGTGGTAGTCGTGGCGAACGCAAAGATGAACGAAGCGAAGATCTTGCTGGTGCAGCTAATGATGCCCACTATAGTGTCGTCAAGCTTCATGAAATCACTGAATATGCTGATCGAGAACAGCGTGCCTGCGAAACAATGCCAACAATAATTAAGATTCTTATCAAGGATCTCTACGATTGGATGGAATTCTATGATAAGATGTATGACAAGATTTTTAAGTATGTAATTATGACATTTTTTTGACATTTTATTATGTAGACAATTTTTTTTTTATCATAGATAAGTACTTCAGTTGTTCATTGAATAACGTTATTATAAGATATATATCGTAGGACTATACACACAGCGCCATTAGGCCCCAAACTAAGCAGAGCCAGTGTGATGGAAGTCAGATAGCTGATAGAATACACATATATAAATCCTTTTTTTTGTAAATACATAGGTACTTATAATACATACAGAACACCAAGACAGAGAATAAACATTTGTTTATTCACAAAATGTTTGCCCTTAGTGGGAATCGAACCCACACCCTACAGCTCTCAAGGCAGATATACTACCAATGAGCCAACGGGGCTGTCAAATTCATAATTCATTCATTCATTATAATTTTACAGTTGTACATGCGTTGTAAATCTGAGATTATCTTTTATTATAAAAAAATTGTATTTTAACGTTGACATTACCCAAGAGATCAAATCAACTCGAAACATTATGTAAATCATAGTTGTTCCTGACAGCCCTGTTGGCTCATTGGTAGCATGTCTGCTTCAAGAGCTGTGGAGCGTGGGTTCGATTCCCACCCAGGACAAGCATTTTGTGATATAAAACCAAATGTTTGTTCTGTGTCTGGGTGTACTGTATGTATTATAAGTATGTATTTACAAAAAAAAAATATTTAAGTCTTCTATCAGTCATCTGACTTCCATAGTACAAGCTTTGCTTAGTTTGGGGTCAGATGGCGCTGTGTGTAATGTCCTACGATATTTATTTATTTATTTAGATAAATGTTAGGATTTTATTGTACTTATACTCAACACACATTGAATGCTGCTGTTTTATGATTGTTGTTTTGATTGATAGATGTTTAGCTAATTTGCAATCTACGATTAAGATGGATATTTGTGAGGCTGGCATGATGGCATTTTGTGAGGTTCAACAATTACTCCACCGTCAACGTGACAGGAGGCAGAGATGATAAGGAGGCAGCTACCACCCTCAAGTTGAAAATCTGCCGCCAAGCACCTAACGGTGTGTTCCGGCAGCTTCACTTGAGAGCCAGTTGTAATCCAGGCTTGGTATGCTTTACCATCTTCGACCACACCTTCACTTAACATCAGGTGAGCTGTGGTCAAACACCAAGCCTGTCAACCATTAAAAAAAACAAGCTTCTCTCTGTAATCGCTCACAAACTGAACTTTAGGTAAAAATCACAACATCATAAATTGCACAACATGATTACTTAAAACGAATCACTAACGTCAATTTTTTTTTTTAATTAGTGCTACAAAAACTTTATTGAGCTGGTTTAAAAAAACTGTTCTTAAAAAGCTTTTCTTCAAAACCTATTTTCTAAAAACACTCACGGGCATGTAGATTTCGTCCCGATGTTTACCTTCACCGTTTGAAGTAATCGGTAATACGCACAAACCTTAAAATAGACAGATACGCGTGCCGTGGGCTTCGAACTCAGATATTACAGATTGGAAGCCAGACTGTGACCCAAACAGGCTGCCGAAACTTTATCTTTTAGCACTGCTACTTTATTACTGCTTTAATCATTTTATTCATGATATTTCAAAACTATCTGCATGCCCCGCACATGGTGTGGTAGCGCTCGGCCTTTACCCTCGCATATACATGATTATATATAGGTAAACATAATTCAAAGAAACAAAATTCATTTAAAAAAAACAGCTAATTCGACTCAGCCGTTCTCCATTTATATATTTACGAACAACATTTGATTTTTATTAATATGAAAGATTAATGTTGTGTTTTATACTTTTTATAGATTATGTGTGCCAATAAATATATTTATATGCTAAGCAAGTTTATCTACAAAAAAAACTTTAACATTTCATTCAAATACCGTTTCTAATTTAAACAAGTTGAAATTGTATTTATTTTATTACGGCACCTCAAACGAAAACTTTAATATTCTTCAGCTTTGAAGATAATTCCACAATGCCCGTGAGAAATCTATCTCTCTCATATTTCAAGTAAATGTCTTTACTTTACAATAATTTGGTCATTTAATATCAAAATATCATTTTATGTGACAAGCTTTGTGTTTTATGTTAACATTGTTTTAGATACAATATCACATTTTAGAAAAGTTGCAACTAACCTTGTAATATCTCTATATTACTAATTAGACAGCCCTGTTAATATATCTGCTTTAAGAGCTGTAGGGGAGAGCTGTAGCTGGGAATGGAACCCACACGTTTCCATTCCCACTCAGGCCAAACATTTTGCGGTATAAACAAATGTGTCTTAAAGTGTTATATGTTATAGTGTCTGGGTGTTCTGTATATAAGTATGAATTTACAAAAAATAATTTCAAGTATTCTATCAGTTATCTCAATTCTATAGTGCAAGCTTTGTTTAGTTTGGGATCAGATGGCGCCGTGTGCAATTTATATTTATTTTAATTCTTAACTATTAAGTAATTCCAACAAAGTATTCATCAATATTAGTTTTCCATCAAAGTATTTTTTTTAGAATTTACGCATATTTTATATAAAAATGTTTCAGACAACTACACACTTATTTTCATTGCAAAATGTGTATATTTACGTACCCACGAGGTTGGTAATGATGCTGTAAGTGCAAAACATACTGAACTGCACCTCGTCCCAGTTGAAGCGGTATCTCATGAACAGATACAGCACGTTCATTTCTCCTGCAAGCAATACATGATGTACATTAGACCTGCTGTGTCGAAACGTGGGCACACAGAAGTCGGAGCAGTCTACAAGTTCAAAGTCGGCATTTCCCTACCGAATTGTGCCTCGTGGAAGGAATCATTCGCCAGTGAACCTAAGTCACCGACATAGCTCAGCTCAGCTGAGAAATTCATTATACATGTGAATGTTATAACAATAAAGAAGTTGTTTCATGTATATATTACTCGTAAGACACAATTGGGTTTAGTTTTGGTATATGTCAAAAAAACCTCAAAATATAAAATTTAAATCGCATGTTTTTGCCCCACAAATGAAGTTTCGTTCACTTTTACGGCATAACTGCTCAACTGGTCCTCATGAAATTTTGCATATACTTTGTCAGTGGTACAGAAAAAACGTAGGGTACCTTTCATTTAGAAAAAAGTACTATTCCCAATCAAAATCACGTAAGAACGACTGAACGGATATTGATGAAATTTAGCACACATGTATATTTGTTATACATTTGTTAATTGGATTAAAATATAGGATTTCTTTTATATCAGAAAAAATTTAGGTTCCTGTGTGGAATTTGAATTACCAAAAATGTTCATGAGCACTACTACTACCCACCACCCGATGTCGTACAACACACAACAGTAATGACTATTCTACTTATGACTTGACGACATCTAGCGGTAACATTTTTGTTAAATTTCACGCGGACGAAGTCGCGGGCAACAGCTGGTAGTATACAAGTTAGATCAAGGAATATCACGGCGCACATCGTCAAATTAGTATTAAAGTCGTATCAGCACAGTTCATTCCCATCTCCAATAACTCTCGAGTGCATTCGCAGAGAACGCCACAAATATCTAGGTTCATGAAGCTAAGCTCAGTGAATAGCTCTCCCAAATCTCTCCACTAGTAATGAACTCGCCGATTTGGCTAGAAGTTATAATTGAACCTAGCGGAGTACACTTGATCAGCTTGTGTGATTCTAACTTACAAACTGGAAGTTGGTGAGAGTGATATTGTTTTATTTTAGATTTAGGCTATTGAATTCGAGACCCATTTGCTTCTTATTAAAACCGCTATACAGTGCTGTCCGAGTAGGTGTTCTCCGTTAGTTACAGGATGCTTGCAAGTCGCGAGTAAATCAGTTTCTTTAAGTTAGCGTGCTTCATCGTAGACCGCTTCTCCGTTAAATATCAGGAGTTAGCAGTCAAACGCAAGCATATTCAATAGTAAATGATACATTAATACAAAGTTCTAATTTTAGCCCAGTTTTAAATAAATAAACAGAAGTCCGAAACGTTTTTGATAAATATACTGTTTTAGAACGTTTCCAACAAAAACAACGGATTTCACTTTGATAGCATTTCGTTTTCGTTTGAAAACCATCTTCAGAGCATACCGTCACTAAATATAACATCAAATGAGTTGTGGTGAAAAATCTAGCTTGTCAACCCCAAACGACACAAGTAAGTTCATTATAATATCTAAATAACTACAGTTATAAGAAGCTTCATTAAGAAGATTAAAAAACACAAATGCCCAGTAATTAATTTAGTTTTTGCAAAAACAATTTCAGTCTGTTTCACTCGGGTTGATGTAATTCAAACGTATCCCAGACATCAAAATCAATTCAGGAATTTGAAAAATTATGGTGGAACACATGACATCACACTCCTTTTTTGTGCCGTCATATAAAAACTGATTAGTATTTACCGTGTAGTGGTCCAAAGATAACGCATACGACTACAATCAGAAGCGACACTCGCAGACGCCTCCGCCGCGGTCCAGTCCGAAACGCTACCGTGAGCGTCTCACGAACATGCCGTGCATCGAAGAACGAGCACACCCATCCTCGGCAACCCACTGGCTGTTCCTGCGTAAGAAATAAGTTTCAAAATTATATAGTACCTACTAAGTAGACGACTCGGTAAACTTCGTATCAGCTTTTTTTTATTCAAAATAGGTTTGAGTTAGACCACACGGTGGTACCTGACCACCTGATGGTAAGTAGGATGAAGTCTAAGATGGAGCACGCTTACCTAGAAGAAACCTGGTTACTCAGTATTTGAAGACAAATGGAAAAAACCGGCGAAGTGCGAGTCGGACTCGTGCACGAAGGGTTCTGTACTATTATCTATAAAAACGGCAAAAAAATCCCGTGTTGTTTGTTGTATAGGAGGGCTCCCATACGTTTTAACAACAAACGTTTTAGTATTTATTATGTTGTTATAGCGGCAACAGAAATACATCATCTGTGACAATTTCAACTGTCTATCTATCACGGTTCATGAGATGCAGACCAGGCTGTAGTCTGTACAGTCTGTCTATCTGACGGACAGACAGACAGACGGGCAAACAGCAGAGTCTTAGTAATAGGGTCCCGTTTTACCCTTTGGGTAAGAAACCTTAAAAACGTTAACACTAAGTAGTACAGCTTACAGTAAATTATTTTGAATTTAAGTATTTGTACTGCCTTAAAACATGAGACTGAAATCAAGCTGAAGAGTTCAAAAAGTCTATAACCCGACTGTGAATAATATAGCTATAAATAATTAATTAAAGTAAAAAACAACTTTTTCAACTAATTTATTATTCCTTATTAAATTTAGACATATAACTTCAATATATTTTTTTATACACTTTCAATTTTTTTTTTTTTTTTTATTAACGTATTACTTTTTCGCGCTAAAAATCCACCATCTTAATTTATTTTCTAAACCACTAAGAACGTTTTGTTGACGATTCCTTGATTGTCGTAATTCATTCGGCCGTTTAGAAAGAAAGGAGGTAACAATCTGCCGCCAAGCATCTAACGGTGTGTTCCGGCAGCCTCAATTGAGAGCCAGTTCATTCCAGGCTAGGTGTGTTTTACCATCTTCGACCACGCCTTTACTTAACATCAGGAGAGATCACTTAACACACCTAGCCCAAAATAACTAGAAAAATACGTCATCCAAGGAAACGAAATTGCATATTTTGTTTTTCCTGTGACTTTCCAGTGGTGTTTATCGTTAGAATAGTCCCAACCAAAATTTACATACATACAAGATAAACGCGAAAAACATAACCCTTCCTTGGCAGTCGGGCAAAAAGACACGACTAGCCTCTTTTGATTATAAACACACGAATGACTATCCTACTGCACTGACCTACGATAAGATAAACGACGGTTAAACTGTCAAGACAGTCATAACTTCAATCAACAACTTCTGGGGTCACGTCATGACTAAATATTTAGAATATACCAAGCATAGAATTCACGGAAATACTATTTCTGAATTGAAAAAAAGTCGTAGAAGCGTCTGTGTATGTTTTTTTTTATTTATTTAACATGCTGAATTAAGATTAAAAAACACAAATGCCCACTAATCTATAATTATTGTCAAAAAATATAGTTAGTATTATTCGAGATGGTATAAGGTTTCTAACGATACCCTATACATCGAGATCTGTTCAGCCATTTAAAAGTTATGGTGGAATAAAGATTACTACTAATGCGTTACTAAAATAAAACTCTTGTGCCTAATAGAATAATAAATATTCTAGACTATTTCACAGCGCCATCTAGCACCAAACTAAGAAAAGTAGCAATTTTTTTCTCTCATAAATACAGACTTAATATATACGTGTACAATACTTGGATATCCTTTACGTTTACAGACAGAAAAAATATTTGTGTTTGTCGCATAATTTTTGGGTGGCAATAGAACCCGCATCGTTCAGTAACTTCATGATTAACGGAGTAATCAAATTAGGGAAAAGTGATAAGTTTACCACTTAACAAACAGACAAACCAAACAGTTTTCAAACGGCAAAAACAAATAAGTTTAGTATTCACTCAAGTGTTCTACAAAATAGTTGGTAACTAAAATATCGTAAATTGCGACTTTTCACCTCTAGCTGTAGATAACACAATTTATAGCACCAATACGTAAGAAATAATACGAAAAATTCAGTAACATTGTTTCGAGTTATTAAATTTCTGTACGTCAGCCTCGGAGCAAATAGTTACTTTGCAAGAGTCAGAGAGAACTAGACTTGTTTAGATACGTGTTCTGTTTACCGAACACCGAAAAGATCTTGAAATAATTGAATTCGCCTAAAACTAATATAAAGCCAATGCACCGCAACAAATGTACTCTCACACTAAAACCTATTTAATGTTAAAACTCAAGAATCGTTTCATTCTAAATGTTATTTTACTAAAATGTTTTTAAAATTAAGTTTCAGTTTTGGTTTTGACATGGTCGCAACCATCATTAAAAAATACGCTGAAGCTCATGAAAATAGACTTCATCAACATGTGAATGTCGAGGCTATCCAGCTCCTCGACAACACGGATATAGTAAGAAGACCAAAAAGACAAAACCTTTTGAGTTAGTGTATTAAGTTAGTAATGTCAGTGCAGTGAGTACTACATATTGTAGAACACATGAACAAAGTGTCTTCCCCTTAATAGAGACAGTAAGAAAAGTGTCGATGGACGCATTCTTCGATTATACTCTACTTAGCAATTTAAGCTATATTAAAATTACTTATTAGTCTCAACTAGGCTAGATTGTAATAACAATGAGGTATCTAACAACAAACAGATAAATCATTAGAAGGAAAAAAAAAAAATTTTTGGTTTTACATATTTTCACCACCCCTGGATTTATTCAATTTCAAAACCTAATGAAAAAGTAGTTCTCAACTTCTACAGTGTAAAAACATCAGAAACATAAATTGCGAAAGGCACTCCCATTTCCGATAGTGTAGCGGGCATCAAAGCAGACAGATCAGCGGAACATAAATCGCGGGCGTCGCCGTGGAGCTTCGCCTCGCGTAAAATCGCTGATTGTGTTACGATGTCCCCCTCCATCGAATTTGCGTAGTGGGCGCGGGCAATTTATCACTTAGACATAGGACTAACCGGCCTGTCGCTCTACACTGCAAATGATGTACGACCCCGTCGCCGAGTTTTATCGGGACACCTCCCGATACTCTATTAACCTCAGACTTCGATCTACGCGAATTAATGAACATCACCCTAACCTTTTTCACCTAATCGACTCCGTTTTAGACCGAATCCGACGTACGTTTCTCGAATACGAATCGTTCTAATGAATGGCAATCGTAAAATTAAACTTACTCTCTGTCTGTTCTGTGACACGCAGGGGTCTTTCAGGCGAATGTACCCGTAAATCAAACTCGTCAGATACAGGCAATTCGAGATCATAAATATGCCGTAGTACCCGATCTGCTGCAACAGGATCCCACTCAGGGACATGCCGATGGGAATCCCGAGAGACATGCACAGATTGGCCACTCCGACTCGGAATGTCCTCATTTCTTTGGTTGTGACGTCGCCAATATAGCTGAATACGCCGACGCAAACAGTAATCCAACCGCCAGTTAGCGACGGGAACAAATCCGAGAGGGCCGTGACCTCCAGGGGCAATTCATAGAAGAAATACGTGTTTAGCATGAAACTCGTGCAACACAGAACTTCCCCGACGATCGGTAGAAGTATACACGCTTTCCGTCTCCCGGTTTTGTCACTCCACGAGCCGACGAACAACACCAATATACAAGGAAAGGCAGTCTGCACGATGTTCTTCCATGCCTGCACGGAAGCCGTCAATTTTTGAACTTCGGACTCTTCCAAAGTATAGTTCTCGGTTTGCCGTCGGTTCAACGCGGAGCACACTTCATCGTCATAACCTAAATTCACTCGGCACGCTTTCTCTAAATTCAAATTCTGAACTGCAAGTCCTGAGAACACGTTCGACATGATATAACACGCGATGATCGGTTCGACCGTAATGTTCGACCGGATCTGCATGAGCTTTTCTCGCACACTACACGACTTCTTGACTTCATCCTTCGCGTGTATCTCTCCGCCGTTGCTCGGTTTATCGACGGGCACGCTTATTCCATTCATGATTTCCGCTCTGTGATTCTCGGGTTAAAGTTCAATCGATCATCTTCGTCAAAGTTATGGGATTAACTCCCTAATGGTACCATCAGGAACTTCGAAGGTGGATCGCGGGGGCTGTACATTTTGTGTATTGATTTAGTCGACGCCGTCCATCACTCACGATAAACCAACGGTATTAAATGAGCACGTAAACAGGACACTGCGGTGGCAATCCTGAGAGCAGACTGAAGAATCCTGTTGTCTTAGGAGTTGATTGAACGGATACGCCTTCGAGTGGAGTCATTAGAGGCAATTGTCCTGGTAGCGTGTCGCGGTCCCAGCGACGTGGCTCGGCGTGGCGCGGCGGGTCGCGGACTGCGGGCGCGGCTCTTCCAGCAGCGTCACAACCTTGCAATGAGCTCCCGTTTATCCCATTAGCCCAATGCCTGCCATTATATCACGCAGTGGGTACGCGCACTGCCGATTAGTGCACGGTCAAGGTTCATGTTCATGCCACACTTCACACTGGACCAAAAATCTACGTTTGTGTTTTCTATAATTGAATATGTATAGATCGTTCGTCGGAAAAATCAGAATGCAAAAAACATATCATTGAAAGGATAATTCGTATAGTGGGGTGTCGAACCGAAGCTATTTTAGCTACAAATGTCTTCCAGCAGAATGGAGGTACGTAATAAAGGGGCAGCGAGGAAACATTACTCAATATGAATGGTTTCCTCTCACGGGCACTTGCCAAAACTATTGGCTAACTACTTTCGCTTCGGCGAGTGCTGAGTTCAAATTAAGAGCACCATCATATGTTACTGTTTTGTTCTTTGTATTCGCTTCTGTGAACTGATAAACAACGTTATTTTCGAGCTTGCCTAACTTGAACAAGTTTTGTTATGAGGTTTATATGATTATTTATTGCTTTACACGTATTGCTTGAAAAAGGTTAGTATATAAGCTATTCAAAACCAAGAAAAGTAGCAAGAAGTATAATATAATATCCATAATTGAATTTTATTACTTAAATCTGATACAAAACAAGAAATATAACGTTTAAAACACGGTGTTTCATTAAGACTACTGTAACTTTGTAGTGATGATAGCTTAGTGGTTAGCATGCCGAAGAGCGTGGGTTCAACCCCCAGCAATGAGCTTGAGCTGCCGGTGAAGGAAAACATCGTGAGGTAACCATAGCATGGTGGTAGGGTATTTCCTAGTACCGTCAAGTTGAAAACCTACCGCCAGTTCCATTCCAGACTAGGTGTGCTTTACTATCATCGACCACACTGTCACTGTCATCAGTATGCTTACTGATATTTAAACATTGGGCATTCATTTCGTATCATTTTGAAATTAAACAAATATGCAACTAAACAGTAGATATATTAAATGAAATACTAACAATCTTGAGACTATTTTCAGTAACTTCTTATTGCATACTGTCCCTACTAAAAAAAAAGTTCTAAAATATGAAACAAAAAACATTCTTAACCGAAATTATCATAATTATGTACGCGTACAGACAAAGAAACAACTTACATGTAATAGGTATATAATATTTTAATTCATAGTGATGTTCAAGGGATAGCCATGGTCATACGTAAAAAAGGTATTTTTAGTTCATGACTTTTATGTCCTCCGAAGGACGCCATAGTCAATTCAATGTGACGTCATGTAGCTTATAACCAGTGAACAAGCAAGATGCTTCAAACGATACCTCATGAATGTCAAATCATGATAAGTACTTTAGAAGTTATGAGAGAAATACATCCAGGTCAAAATCATAACCCTCTTTGACGTGCCGTAGTCGGGTAACAAGAATTCGCATCAGCGTATTGCCACGTTTTTTATTTAACATCGTAGTTAACAATGGGTCTCCCATTGTCCCCTTTTCCCGTGACCGTAAAACAAAATGTAATGCATTCTAAACGTTCAGGACGCGGCGCCCTACGGAAGATCAGATAAAATATCTTTATCACCCTGATTTATACTGCCATTTAAACTCGCGTAAAAATGATAGATCCACGTTTGAATTCTCATGTAAATTGTTTTGTTACATTGTTTAAAAGTGTAAACCTGAAATGTTCGGGATGTGTTGAATATTTGTGGATTACCGAGGTGATAAAAGTTTCAGATGCGACACGTTACTGCGGGTTGTTTTGAATAATGTAATCGTATTCAATGGTGGCGTAATGGTTAATATTTCTTGGGGTTTAACTGGCTTGTTTACTGTGTTTTTGGTTTTTTTTTCTATTCTATACCGTTGGATTTACATCAAGTCTTGGATTCTTAATATAATCTGACAGGAGTGTAATTGTTTTCTTTTGTTTTTATATTTTAAAAATACTTGCATGCTTTGAAAGCAAAAACAGTAGTAAAAGCACCTAGATTTAAGGCCACATTTTTTTTTATTGTTGACAGGCTAGGTGTTCGACGACAGCTCACCTGATGTTAAGTGAAGGTGTGGTCGAAGATGGTAAAGCACACCTAGCCTGGATTGTTCACCTATTTTGTAAGAAATAAATAAATTATGAAGATTACAGTTTTAATGAAATTACAAGATAAATGGATCATTTGAAGTAACGAATGTTTTATTATGAGCGCAAGTGAAGTCCTAAACACTGCTTTGTTTCTCAAAGTTTTGGATGCCACTGCAATGATTTTGGTCAAGGGTAGACGCTTTTTTTTTATTTTAGACGAAGTACATTATATTTTATCGATCAACATTTTATGTGATATCGTCCCAATTTACTTGGTGGTAGATCTCCTTAGCAACTAATCTCCTTATTCTGTCGCTAAGCAGTAGTGTGGAAGCATTACTGTGCTCCGGTCTGAAGGGTACTGCAGCTAGCGAAATTACTGGGCTGTTGAGACTAACTCTATCAAAAGTCTGAAAGTACGAGCACCAAAGCAGTGATGCCCTGGACTTTGTTTTGTTACTTAAAGTTCTGTGTATCGCTGCGATGGTCATGGGCAGGCGTTATCTCTAACCATCAGGAGAACGTCTTGTTCGTCTCATTACTTTTTACATTTAAAAAAAAAAATTTTTGTTCATTTATTTAAATTTATCATAATTATAAGTGTAAGTCAATTGACTGCCCTATGAGCTCGTTTGATAGTGTACTTGTTTCAAGAGCTGCAGTGCGTGTGTTCGGTTCCCACGCATGACAAAAAAAATGTTTGTTCTGAAGTATTCTATCAGTTCCCATAATAAGCTTTGTTAAGTTAGATGATACGATTTTTTAGCATATATATTTGTTTACATACATTTATTTTTTAATTTAGTACAGCTATATACACTAATGAAAATAATAGTACATCGTAGTAAATGATATATTGCTGAAACCAATACAGCCTTGAGTCATTGTTCCCATGTTGAAATCATACTTCTATTAACGTATTTACATAATTTCATAGATATTTGTAGAAAGAAAAAAAAATGTATAGGTAAGTAACAAATAAGCAATAGTCACGAAACTTGCGCTATTTTAATAATTGATTAAGATAAAGGATATATTAATTTTATTTCTGTATAATGTGTCATAAAACGCGTATATACCAAATTTCAAATGGATACGTTCGGTAGTTAGTTTAGATAATCCCACAAGAATCTAACATTTTTTCAGATATAAAAAGTACCAAATCCGTTCAGCCGTTCAGCCGCATGATTGAGTAATAACAAACATCTCAACAACCAAACATACAAGCTTTCTATTATAATGATAGTAGATTAGTTATTACAAACATAAAATACAATTGTGATTTGCAGAAGACCTCAAAAGGCGCAAATATAGCACCCTGGACAGTGGGTACATATTTGAGCCTTTTGGGACCGTGGGGGCCGGGAGCAAAAAACATTTTTAAAGAATTGTCATCTCGTTTGGTCGACGCCACACGTGAACAAAACGCTGGCCTTTATTTTGCTCAGCGTTTGAGTATTGCCATACAACGCGGCAATGGGGCCAGCGTTTTGGGAACTATTCCCATTGATAGCGGTCTTTTAGAGTAGTTATTATTTTAAGTTATTTTATTTTAGGTCAATTCTTGTGTGTTTATTATATCTGAGTGACATAGACTATATTTATATTGTGATTATAGTACGGTATGTAGTGAAATTACTAACACCCGTGCGATGAGAAAACTGGCACACGCATCGCGGTCATTGTTTAAATAAAATTATTTTCATTCAATTAGACAATCGCTATTTAAACTACGTCAATATTTTTTCATAACAGCCAAGTCAATTCAAAACATACTGAGTGTACATTACACTACAGATATGTACATAAATTCTTAAATATCATTGTACTCACTTTACTTAGTGGTAGATCTCTTTTGCTTGTGATTTTCTAGGTAGTTACCACTGCAGTACCAGATATTCTGTCGCCGAGCAGTAGTGTGTGTTTTGGTTTGAAGAGTACTGCAGCTAACGAAATTAATGGGCTGTTGAGACTAACCATCGAAAGTCTTAAAGCAATCAGCCAAAGCAGCGATGCCTTGCACTTTGTATTGCTACTCAAAGTTCTGTGTATCGCTGCAATGGTCGCTGTCCTAAGGTTGCCTGGAAGAGATCGCTTTGAGCGATAAGATCGCCAGTTCTTACACCTGTTAATTAAGTTTATTTCTTCTGTAATATATTATTTTTAGTGTGTACAACAAAGAGTTAATTAATCAAGCAATGGTCGTGGACAGGCATTATCTCTTGCCACCAGGAGAGCGTCTCATTTGTCGTACGTTTATATAACAAATCATAAGTGATAGCTTTATTAGTAACTTTCCGTTCTCTTCCTAGCAAACATAGCGTGGAACAAATAAAAAGACACTGGATGGGACACGTCGAAATATCTTTTTAAAATAACTCTTATAAAAATAAAAATGCTACACGTTGCTACGCTTTATCAGTAGGGATACTAACCCGACTGTGAGGATGCTAGAGCCAATGCCCATCGGGTCGTTTCATCCGATTATTCATAACCTTCTTTTTCGTGTAGTCGGGTAAGTATTTCCTAGCCCGCGCTTGTCTAAGCGTTTTTTTTTTTTCAATAACCCGCTAGACAACACTCACGTAGCACCGTTTAAACGACACCAATTTATTGGGATCGGTTCGTTACAGTACTGCCAACTTTTGTGCGACTTCTGCCTTCGCAAATTGCTTGAACGTGAGCTTACTGGTTTATTACCTTCTCTACATACACGTCTACTATTTGTGGCAAGAATTAATATCGAAGCATTAGTTTGAATTTTCACTGAAACAAAGCTGTTTTAAATTTTTTACTTTGTTGTTGTGATAAAGTGTTTTAATTAATTAATCACGTGTTTTAATTACCTAATGTAGCAGTGGTTTTTCTTACACAGAAATTGATGATCTTTCGGATGAGCTTGGGTTTTTTGAGGAGATCGATCGTACTAGATACCTAGGGTACGAGGCGTCGCTTATCATGCTGCTGCCACTGAAAAGGCCAATCAGGTGGGCTTGCAGCACTGCATTATCGTATAGTCCTACCCCTCCCCTGTTTCGAGGAATAAACTAAACCTGGGAATCAAATTTTACTGGAAACCGGATTTTTTAATTATTTCTTTTTACTTTTTTGAAAGGCAATGCCAGGTTTTTGGATTGCAGCATCGCCATTTCGTGTTCCCCCATTAATGACGCGTCTAATTATATACATATTATCTGGTAGTCTTATAGAGCTAGTTTTAGTATAGTGGGTTCTATAGCTAATAGAAAAGTTCATGTTATCTCTACAGAGAAGCGATTTCTCTACGTAGCAATGTTTGTGAAAAACATAGTTTTCTCAAAGTTTATCTAAATGTAAACATAAACGGCAGCCAAACTCTCACCTGGGATTTAGTGTAACCGTATGTTGACGCACTTAGAGGCACAAACACGGCACAGGCAAGCAATCCATTTGGACGACAATCCTTTGTAATCCTGAAATGTGTTCAGGGGATAGAGTTAGAAGAGGTAGATAAAGCTAACTAGTAAGGAAGGATTGTGGGCTAGGTGCGTGTATAACTAACGTTTTTTCTATAAATTAAAAAAAAGTATATATACTTACTTAATTTTTTTACTTAATTTTAATTCTCATGAACCATACCTATATATACATGCAATGAGCTTGAGCTGCCGGTGAAGGCAAACATCGTGTGGAAACCATAGCATAGGGGTAAGGTAGCTAACACCCTCAAGTTGAAAATCTGCCGCCAAGCATCTAACGGTGTGTTCCGGCAGCCTCACTTGAGAGCCAGTTCCATTCCAGGCTAAGTTTGCTTTACCCTCTTCGACCACACCTTCACTTTACATCAGGTGAGCTGTGGTCAAACACTTGGCCCGTCAAAAATAAAAATAAAAATTTCCATTGGTAGAGCGCTTCGCTCGTTTCATTCCTTTTACATATCGAAACTTAGCGATGACTCTATAAAAACTTGCCTTACTTACTCGGAGAAAGTTTTGCTACAGAAAATTTAAAAACATTGTAAAACAATATATAATAACCATAAATAGTAGGCACAACCTTTTTTTTAATTTACCTGCTTTTGCAAACTTACGTCAACCATATTGAAGATCTCTATCTAGTCAAGGTCAGTATCTCAATGGCGTCTCCTATACCTATAAACATTACTCGAAGGTGGAAATTATGTCTACAGTCGGTTCTCGCCTTCTTTGTGCAAAAAAGGGATGACAGAACACAAATCCGATTGGCCGTATTGAGAATGTCGATTTATGTTTCTAGAAACCGCTTTTACTAAATTAAACCTTAGTTTGCAAAGTAACTTCGTAACTTATTCTTCTGTGCTCTAATCTCGTTCACATCGTTGCTGTCCATCAAGTAAATAACTACTTATTTGGCCAGACGTTTTAGCATTGCCATTCAACGTGGCAATGCTTTCAGCATGCTAGCTAAAGCAACTGATATTGGGCTTGCGACCTTGCGTATTTGAATTTTCTGTAGAATTCCATCGGGCATACGCTGCATCAGTCCATATGGACTAAGCAATTGTTTTTGTATAGTAAGCTAACTGCTTTTTTATAGTGCTTACTTCATTGTTCTTTCAACAAAAATAAAGTTTTCGAAAATTGCAATAACATTAAAACGCAAACGAAAATATCATTACCTGTTGCTTATCATATTTTACTTTGTAGTTCTTACTTTTCCTTTTTTCTGTTGGAGTTTCACGACGAATTGACCAACAAAAATCAGCAAGCATTGCATTGATTTTCATTTATTTCCCGTTGTAGCGCTTCTCTATGTTTAGAATGTCTCGATTAAACCTCTCACCGTGTTAATTCTAATAGCTATTAAAATGAAAACAAAGTATGAGACAAATCTCGCATCAATACCTCCTATATGACACCCAATCGTCGCCCCATGCGTACAGTTCGAAGCACGTCGTAATATAATACACACGTTAATCTTACCTAGATAATTTCATATACGTTCTCCTAATCACCGGATTAACTGTTAAGCGCCCAATCAACTGAGTTGAAGGTTCAGGAGATATCGTTGTTACTTCTACGGTAAAGATGTGTGCATACATTTACTTTTAAAGGATATTATGGGTACCACCGCAGTGTCAGATATTCTGCTATCAAACAGTGGTATGTAAACACAACTGTATTCCGGTCTAAAGGATACTGCTGCCAGCGAAATAACGGGACTATTAAGCTTACCATGAACTGTTTCCCACTTGGTGGTAGATCGCCTTAGCAGGAGGTCGTCAAGGTAAGTACCATCGCCGTACCAGATATCCTGTCGCCAAGCAGTAGTATGTAAACATGACACTGTTCCGGTTTGAAGGGTCTCCAGTTAGCGAAATTACAAGGCTGTTGGGACTAATCAGTAACCATCAAAAGTCTCAAAGTAATGAGCGCCAAAGCAGCGATACCCCGGACTTTGTATAGCTACTCAAAGTTCTGTGAACGCTGGCTGACAGGCGTTATCTCTTACCATCAGAAGAGCGTTTTACTTATCTCATTACTATTACATTTAAAAAAAAGGAAATCCATAGAAATCACTTTTTAGGGACGGTCGCAAAATTTCGAGAAACTCTCACAGTATCAATTTTTTTTTCAATTTCAAAATTTCTTTATTTATATATAATTATAACATGACATTTCTTGTGTATCTGTTTGTGTTAAATGTTGTCCGTGACTATTTAACCATTTAATTTAATTTCACTAAATCTGAAATACGTACATTGTATAACGCTGGAACTCTCATCCGGTATCTATATTTCCCGTTAAATAAAATGTGGGTGTCTTCAAATCCGGAGTAACCCGGTTTTTCGCAAATAACTGTTACATATTTGTAACAAAATTATACACACTTCTTAAATAAATAAAAAAAATATGAAGGACATTTTACATTGCGTCATCTTGCCCCAAACTAAGCAAAGCTTGTACTATGGGAACCAGGTAACTATAACATCAACATATTTAGTGGTTTTTTGTAAACACACTTATAATCCAAAAGAAACACCCAGACACAGAACAAACATTTACGTTTGTCTTGGGTGGAATCGAACCCTCGCAACACAACTCAATAAGCAAAGCTACTACCAAATTAACTAACAGGACAGTCTAATTTGCGTACACAATACACATGTTTATAAACATAACTTGAAAAGAAATATCAGTAGTAATAAGTGACAGAAGCTTCGTTTAAACTTCCAAAGAACTGAACTGAACAAGAACAAATCCAGGAGTCGTTCGTTCAGAATTCCTAGTCGTTGAAAGCACCCTAATATCAGGGGCTGCTCTCCGGATGTAGATATCCCAAATTCGGAATCTATCGGATTTCCGACGCCCGACCCGGCCCGGAATAGTATCCGATATAATTATTTCGGGATCTCAGGAATTGCCATATATACGAGTATAACGCATTAAGCGCCTTTAGTACTATCTTATTTTTATTACTGGTAAGTTGAAATAATTTCATTGTGTCTAGAAGTCAGGATTATTTAGTTTTTGGCGAGAACGTGGAAAAGTTGTGTTTCAGCTTCATACGTTTTTTTTTTTTAAATTTGTGCTTTAATTTTAGTTTTGCGAAAAAATTGATTCCACATATTTCATTCGCACAGCGAGGTTGTGGAACTCTCTGCCGGAGTCTGTGTTCCATGTTAGGTATAATATAGGTGTCTTCAAATCTAGAGTAAATAGGTTTCTTTTGGTACACGTGCTCCATCTTAGACCACACTACTGCTTAACATCAGGCAAAGTTTGGTCAAACGCGAACCTATGTTGAAAGTGATATAATGTGGTGAAACATGACTTTTCCTGTTGCTTCCAAAACTTCTATGAAGCCTAGTAAAGTCACTACTACTTTACTACGGCATGACTGGGCCGTTCATTACTTTGTGTGACTTTGACTGTGACTAAAAATAATTTAACTTGATTTTTCATGATATACCTACGTGAAAATATCCAAATACTTGACACTGGTAAATGCACAAAGTACGACGCCAAAATAAAAAAAGAACAAGTAATTTTATGTAGAGTTTATACATAACAACACTTTTTTTATTGGCTTTGATTTTAGATTTTTTTTATGTATAAAACTATTATGTAAGTTAAAATAATAGAACCCTAAACTCAGGGCTTGCTATAAAATAAATATCTTAATGTTTATTTGAATATATTTATTAGTAAAAAACGTTGGTACATAAACAAACTATTCACCTAAACTAAATACACCTAAGAGATGTTTTTACTGACTGTTCTTTTTTTGGTAAAGAAGGAAGCTAACGCGACGCTCTCTTATTGATAGATAACATCTGCCGATGACTATTGCAGTATTCAAATTTTCGACAAACAAAAACAAAACCAAGACATCGCTGATTTAGCGCTCATTACTTTGTTGGTTTGCAACCAATATGCCAAGTTTCTACAAGGATATCTAAAAATCTTCCCCAAATATTATCGTCTATTCGGAATTATTAACTCATACTCACTCTGGCAGGTAATAAACCGAACCAAGGCGGTTCATCACCCAGGTCCGGTCCGTAAAGCGTATTTACGGGCTTGCAAATAGCCTGGACTTCCTTGTTCCACTTAGGATGAAACAACCAACGTGGGTTTATGCGACTTTACTATCTCACAAGTAACTCTTACTATGTCTATATACTCGTAATACTTCATTTGTATTATGGCTGATTTATGCTTTGATCGGAATAGAAGTTGATAAAAATCCCACTAATACAAATGGGAAAGTTTGGATGGATGGAAGTTTGTTACTCTTTCACGAAAAAACTACTAAACGGATTTGGATGAAATTTGGTATGGCGGTAGCTGAGACCCTGGATTAAAACATAGGCAACTTTTTATCCCGAAAACATGTAGCAGGTAACACCGCGAGGCGCAGCTAGTAAAAAATATTTTTTGTGCAATCACAGGTGGGTTTATTTTTAATTGGTTACTGGTATGGTATAAATAGTCCTGGTAAATATTATAATTGTGAACGTGCGTTAGTAGTTTTTTTTTTCAATTTTAATTTATTGCTTATTTTAGTAACATTAGAATTAGCACCAAATTTAATTTGATTTATTACATCTTAATTATAACTACATTAATATTTAAATAAAATCAATTTGGATGCTCGTTGGCAGCTGTAGCTAATAATAAAATAGATAAATAAATATCACACAACGCGATCTAGCCCCAAACTAAGCAAAGCTTGAACTATGGATACCAAATTACTGATGAAATGAAATAAAATTTATTCACAAAAATAGGGTTTACATTGATGTTATTATAATTATTGAATTATTTCTCCTATTTTGCCGTAACTCGGCATGTGCCTTTGGTCAAGAAAAAAATGCAGAAAAGTAAACAATGTCAAGTTTGTTAGAGATAAATGTTTTAATATTATGTAAATGATCCAGTCAAAGTAAAATATAATTAATTAAAGCATTATTAGCATAGCATTAGCATTAGCTGATAGAATACTTATACTTTTTTTTTGTTAATATAAATTTAAAATATACACATACAGAACAGCCAGACATAGAAACATTTATCTTTGCATAAATGTTTCAGGACAAACATTCGTGTGACGAGCATATTTTTGTCTTTTTTTTTGTATGGTATAGTAATGAGACGAACGATGCGCTCTTCTGATGGTAACATATAACGCATGTCCATGACCATTGCAACAATACACAGAACTTTGAGTAGCAAAACAAAGTCCGAGGCATCGCTGCTTTGGCACTCATTACTTTGAGAATTTCGATAGTTAGTCTCAACAGCCCAGTAAATTCGCTAGCTGCAGTACCCTTCAAACCGGTACACAGTAATGTTTACACACTACTGCTTGGCGGCAGAATATCTGGTACTGCGGTGGTACCAACCTAGTCGACTTCCTGCCAAGGAAATCTACCACCAAGTAGTAGTCTGAATGTTCTTTATCTGTTATAAGTATTTAAAAGAAAAAAGTATTTAACTAAATTTTCTATAAGTGTGTTTCCCATAGTACTAAGATTTATTTATTTATTTCACTTACGTAAGAGCAAAATAATATGTACAAGTTTCAAGGAAAGGTAATGTAGAACGTATTTATTTATCCCTCTTATAAAACTAACCAATGGTCACCGCACATCATGTGCCCGGTGCGTCCTCGTAAAACATGTTTAGATTGTTTAGTGCCTTGCGAATAGGCGAACCTTCCTTGTTCCTTCCTGCGGTACTTAGTAGTCCTAGCGGCCGTCGCTTTGAGTATCTAGGTCGGTTTAATGAAGGTTTATTTTTACACATTTTATCATGTGAGGGACTGAAGATGAACACTGACAAAGTAAAGGCAAACTCACTCAAGTTGCGCTGTATAAGAAGCAAAATTATTATCACGTGTTGATATTTTATAGATCATTTTTGTAATCATGATAGCTCAGCTAGCGCGTTTTTTTTTTAATGGTTGACAGGCTAGGTTTTTGACCACAGCTCACCTGATGTTAAGTGAAGGTGTGGTCGAAGATGGTAAAGCACACCTAGCCTGGAATGGAACTGGTTCTCAAGTGAGGCTGCCGGAACACACCGTTAGATGCTTGGCGGCAGATTTGCAACTTGAGGGTGGTAGCTAGCTAGCTTATGTCACCTGGAGATAGTGTAGCTACCCAACAGTAAAAGATTTTTTGAAATCGGTCTAGAAGTTTCGGAGCCTATTCAATACAAACAATCAAATCTTTCCTCCTTATAATAGTATAGATATGTTATGCTACTTAAAATTCTGTGAATCGCTGCAATGGTCATGGGCATGCGTTTTTTTTTACCATCAGGAGCGGGTCTCGTTCTGCTCATTACAGTTATATAAAAAAAATTATTTAATTCAATCAACAACAAAACCATCAAGAGTTACAAACATATGCCATTTCATGAGTACCTACCATAACAAGTGCTTATTTTCCTAGTATAGTAGTTTAGTTCGTAGTGCTATAAATTATTGTGTGGTATTAGTTAGATATTTTAACCGGAACAACCTTCATCTCTCCCCACTGTTAAAGTTTATTTAGTAAGTGCCGGTCGAAGGTTGGACCAATTGCGCATTTCGATGGCCCAGGATTTAGGACTGCGAGAAACTGAACCATAAATACATACACTTATACACCGAGTACACGTACTCACGCAAAATTACCACTTGTGTTACAAATTATTTTTTCTAGGTTGGCAGGCTGTGTAATGAGATCTGATTTCTGCCTAAAACTGCTACAGTTTACAGTTTGGCAAAATTCTTTAAAATTTCATGTATACTACTTATATACTTACCTTTTGTAGTGATGATATCCTAGTGGCTAGCGCGGTCGGTTCACATGCCAAAGGGCGTAGGTTCAAGTACCAATAATGTGCTTGCACTGGAAAACATCGTGAGGAACCTGTAGCGTGGTAGTAGGGTACTTTCTAGTACTCGACTGGCTAGACCCTCAAGTTGAAAATCTGTCGCTAAGCACCTAACGGAGTGTTCCAGCAACCTCGCTTGAAAACCAGTTCCATTCCAGGCTAGGCGTGTTTAAGATCTTCGACCACACCGTCACTTAACACCAGGTGAACTGTGGTCAAACACCTAGCTATTCAATCACAAAAAAACCTTAAGCCGTATGTGCAAACACATAAAGAACACCCCAAAGTGTGGGAGTTGAATGAAGTGGTAAGTCTACGAATATGGGACGTTATGGAATGGAAGGGAAACGGTTATTTTCAAATTAATGTTACGGCTACCAAATGGGATGGCTGCTGAAGTGGAGTGTATGGAAATGTGTTATATACTTTATACCCTTCTAACGCTAGGGTCATTATCCAATCGATAGATTTGAACACGAAGCCTCGTTATAAACTAAATACTGTAAGATTTATAATTTTTAATAACGACCTGCCCCGGCTTCGCACGGGTGCAATGTAGATATTAATAATATAGTGCATATTCATGCACTATACATAGAAACCTTTATCTTGAATCACTCTATCTATTGATGGAAATTGTATTAAAATCCGTTGCGAAGTTCAAAAGATCTAAGCGTACAAACGGCGGGAAGCGACTTTGTTTTATACTATGTAGAGACTAGCGACCCGCCCCGAATTCGCAGGAGTGTAACCAAGCAGCTATTAGTAATGACCACCTGTCAATATTAATAAAACATAATAGCTTGTTAATAGCTTGCCCAATGCAATCCTCTAGCCTCGCTGGACAGTTAAACCGATTGGACCGTAACAGTTAACAAGAAAAAAGTTTGCATATCAGAATGAAAACAGTATTAACAATTTACTTTTGACCTCTTTATCTAATTTAGCCATCCGGCTTGCCGAGCAGTTCATCTCGCCAATACTAATCCAGGGCCGGTCCAGGCAACTTTTCAATATCTAAATGGAAGCTGCATGAAACACTTAGCTAAATGGTTTACAGGTTACATTCAATGTTCCAATGTTTACGTGGCAGAGAGGTCATATTATAGAGGGCGAGAAGCGAAATAAATTAAGCTGGTGCGGGCGTAGTCAGGATTTAAGTTTTGAAATTTGGACGAACACCCCCTTTGGATCTTTATAATTTATACTAGCTGTCCCCCGTAGCTTTATACGCGTTTTTTGGAATAACTAGTAGCCTATGTGTTAATTTTGTGAGTGTGTGTGCGTGGGTAAGTGTGTGTGCGTGAGCGTGTGTATGTGTGTTTATCTTAATCCGTATAGCCGTTTGAGCGCGAAGAAGTAACAATCATGCACACAACACTTTTGCGTCCACAATATTAGAGTATCAATACTTGTGGAAACTTATTTACAAGATAGTAAACGTGGTTTTAGTTTAAAATAGACAAAATAAGGTTTTAAAAGGACAAAAAAACAAGTGGTTTATTTTAAAAACTAACAAAAATACAAATGACCACATTCGTTTGCATATTTTCTTGAAAGTAGTGAAATTTATTTATTCATTTATTATTACATATGAACCTTAAATACCTAGTGTACAGTAACTTATCATAATCTATAAATAAAGCACAACAATTAGGTAGTTGTGTAAGTACCCTAGACTTCACACTAGGAAAACCTGTGTCGCGCTAGTGTCTTTCGATTCATGCTCGTATACTTAATAAATGTAGGCGCAGTTTTCAGAATATAATAAATTGTAACAGAAGCTAGATAACCAAATAAACGGGCTAGCCCTTACCCCCTCCCTTAGTACGTCCACAAACCTATACGGTCGACTCGTGCTCACTCGTAATTTGCCAAACCCTGAGCCTCACATCATCTGTTCGGCTGATGGCTCAGAATATTACGTTTCCGACTAATGCTCGCTACTCGGAATATAAATTCTGATCATTTAGTGCAGATGCTATTTGTTGTGTGAGTAATATCTTTTTCCCGCGTTATTATTGTGGTGCGATCGAAATTATCTCAGAGACAATCTCACATAAAATCTTGAAAGTAAAATTGACTAGAATAATGTCGACAATGCCAGAAAACGGGTCCTTATTCACGATATGTTATGTTAATAGAGATACGAAATCAATTGTTTTTAATTTTGATGTTATAATATTATCACTAACTTTGTAACGTGTATATATTTTTTGCTCTTCAATTTCAACAAGGAAAGATGTTATGAGGAAACCTGCATTTTTTTTTAATGTAAAAAGTAATGATACGAACACGATGCTCTACTGCTGGTAAGAGGCAACACCTGTCCATGACCACTGCAACGATACACAGAACCTTGAATGACGAAACAAAGTCCAGGGCAACACTGCTCTGGCGCTCATTACTTTGAGACTCTCGATGGTCACAACAACCCAGTAATTTCGCTATCTGCAGTACCTTTCAAACCGGAACACAGCAATTTGTATTTGTTGTCGAAGTTGTATGGTGTCTGATAACCCGCACTTGGCCAGTGTGGTCGACTATGAGCTCATCCGTGTTACATTGAGACAAATACAGATATATATGTATTTGTATACTACAGTGTAGTCGTATTCCGCTCCTGAACAGGGTTTTTAATGAGGACGGCATTAAAAAAGAAGAAGCAACGCCTGCAGCCCTTGAATTAAAGTTGAGCAGTCTGGGTTAGAGTGGCAATACTTGTAGAAGAAAAGAAATGTAAACCAAACACTACTACAGCGAGAAAATTAACGCAAAGATGGATATTGAGACGAGAGATCCCTACAACTACCACTTATATCTAGTTATAAATGTTATGAGCTGAGATTGACACACGGCTTTTTTCAATTTACAGGTAATCCGATTTTTGTGAAATAGGTATCTAGTAGTTTTTTTCGACACATTTTCAAAAATAACTTATTGCTTTTACAAATCTTTGTTAGTTTTCGATATGGTATTGATTTATAGATATGTTATTTGTAATTTTTATTCTAAAACTATTTACACTTGAGTTTTATTATGTGTACTTTTGTTTACGTAAAAGTAATGAGACGAACGATGCGCTCTCTTGATGGTAAGAGATAACGAATGTCCATGACAATTGCAGCAATACACAGAACTTTGAGTAGCAAAACAAAGTCCGGGGCATCGCTGCTTTGGCACTCATTACTTTGAGTCTTTCGATGGTTAGTCTCAACAGCCCAGTAATTTCTAGCTGCAGTACCTTTCAAACCGGAACACGGTAATGTTTACACACTACTGCTTGGCGGCAGAATATCTGGTACTGCGGTGGTACCTACCTAGACGACTTCTTGCTAAGGAAATCTACCACCAAGTAATGTATATAGTGTATAATGTAACTATATGATGATCTATATAAATTCCAATTTTCATCTAAATTCGTATGGCCATTTCAGCGTGAAGAATTAACAAAGATACCTACTACACCCACCCACCCACCTACCTACTGTTTGTCTCTATTTGTTGTTATTTTTGTTTTTTTTTTGGTATTGTTGCAAAATAAAATTATTTTCTTTCTTTCTTTCTTTCTTTACTAATTCGCATTTATTTCATCAAATTAACTTAACTTTATACTAGACCATGACCAGCCTCGATCTTGACTTTGTGTGACTTAGCCTTATTAAACTTAATATGATACTTAAAAACATCAAAATACTTGACACGGAAAAATCCACAAATTGCGATGCCAAAATCAAAGAAGAAAAAAAGCGGTGACATTTGTTTCAGCTCATTTTTTATAAAAAGGTTTTCTATTACCACCCAACAAAAAAAACTATTATGAAGTGTTATCTAATCTTTTTGTTTAACTTATTACTTACGGATTAATTAAGTCGGATGGATACTCCCGACTAGTTATATATCTTACCTTAATATCATGAGCACCTCTACAACAGAAACAGACCGGGCTTGATTATTTGATTACAATGTTGCCTAATTCATATTTTATTAAATATATTAATAATAGTTAACGTGAATCTAGATTATTATACTTGATTTAATTATGCATTTTGACATATTGACATTTAGATGAAAATAGGTTGTTTTTTTTTGAGGTTATACTCTCTAAGTAAATCACCGGAATTTCGCCAGAGAAATGTTTTTGTGGTAAACTTTAAGTTTATTTACCGTATGAGTCTTAAGTTCTGATTGGTACTTTTATGAAGTTTTTGTTACGACTATTTGGCCTTTGATAAAGATATGTATACTTTTATTGAGAGCGAATTTTAACACATCTGTTTACAGTGCACATTGGAACCGGAATCAAAACTGTTTAGTAATAGACGAGGGTTATTTAATACATATTATCATAGCTCTATATTAGTTTTTTAGTTAGAGATGAATACGGAAAAGCCGAGGTTTTAATCTGTGAAAATAACTTAGCTTAAATACTTTTTCCGTCGCCAAGCACATAACGGTGTGTTCCGGCAACCTCACTTGCGAGCCAGTTCCATTCCAGGCTAGGTGTGCTTTACTATCTTCGACCACACTGTCACTTAACATCAGGTGAGCTGTGGTCAAACTCCTAGCCTATCCACCGTAAAAAGTACGGTATACAATTTGGATTACATTTTTTTAAAAAAAAGAGAGTCTTCAAAACATTCACAGAATATTTTAAATTTTTCATAGATTTTATATAAATATCTTAAACTTTTACAATATCAAGATTTGTTGGGTTTACTAGAATTTAAATATGTAACGGTTGATCTGAATCATCACTCGGTTCTACAGTTGAAGTTCTCAAGTGCTTGAAGAGTAACCATCTGAAAAAGATGAGATAACTTTTAATATGATTTATAATCCGACAGCCCTGTTGGTTCATTGGTAGAATGTCTGCTTTAAGAGCTAAAGGTTCGATTCCCACCTAGGACAAACTTTGTGGAACAAATGTTTGTTCTGTGTCTGGTTCTGTGTCTGGGTGTTCTGTATTTATTATAATTATGTATTTACAAAAAAAGTTTAAAGCATTCTATCAATTATCTGACTTCCATAGTACAAGCTTTGCTTAGTTTGGGGTCAGATGGCGCTGTGTGTGATGTCCTGCAATATTATTTATTTTTATAATTACCAAAAGTTTTTACTTTTTAGGGGTCATCCGCCATCCATCTATTCCCATTGAAAAGTATAAGACACCTTCAAAACACTCGTCAATTTTTAGTTAATTAATATTAATTAACTAAGAATAGACATATATCGATCTAATTGCCATCACACCAATGCCGTTGAACATGTCCACAGCTCCTCCTGAAAATATAATCATAGGCATATGCATTATATTCTATACTTACTAGTAACAATAGTACACATTTAAGTCAAAATTTAAAGATTAAAAACATTATTTTACCAATAAGTTAGAAACAGGGTCAAAGTACATTCTGATGACCTTAATCCTTATCAAAGACGGACGTAAATATATTAAAAACAAGACCTTACCAAGGTATTTTAGCAATTTAGAAAATAATATGATTTTGAAATAATTAATTCTATGGTAGCATAAATAATTTCGATTTATTCAGACCTGTAGAAGATGCTTACATCGAGCATCAACTGGAAAACAGTTCATAATATTGAAACAGCGAAACAAATTGTATTGGACCACAGCTAAAAATACTCTCTATTAACTATTTTGAATTAATATACATTAGCGCGGCACTCAAAGAATTAATTTCAACCGTAGCAATACGCAATAGCTACCTATCCCTACGTCACCATTGTGTCACGAAACCTGCTACCCAAGACAGCATTTGCCACGTATGGCTTTTTATCGTAAAAGTTGTTAAGCTTACCTATATAAAACCAAGTAGCAGTTGCTGCAAAGCTATAGACAATCGAAGAAAAAATCTTGCTGGTTGTTGATGAGATTCCGAGAACAGAGTCGTGCCATTTTAATTTCATACTTATTGCGATGAAAGCGAAAGCAGTACCTGAAAAAGTAAATGCATGCTACTTTATTCTATTTCATGAATTACGTCAAAAAATTAAAACCCAATTATTTTCTTTACAACCAAAGGGCACGATCTATTTCTTTTTTTTTGTGGTTTTTTTTTTCTCACCGGATGTAACCTAAACTATAGTCACCCGACCTAGCCAAATATGATTAATCCTGTGAACAGGCTTATCTCAACTAGGTATAAAACGGATAAATTTAAGTTTTTAATCATTAATTATGATAATTATGTAGTTAGTAAAAAAACAAATGAAAAAAAAGACAATCAAAAGCATCTCATGCTCGGGCGTCATTTAAATAGACTGTACAATAACATAATTTCTAAACAAATTGATAATTTTTGGAAATTAAATTCGACTAAATCAGGCATTCTGTCACGTGACCGAGCAGAGTGTTGCATCACGTCGTGCGAAACGTCATTGCTGTCGTTGACATTTTCGTAGAACAACTGTTATATAGACAGGGTTATTAAACACAACATGACCGAGTCCTGGCCGTTTATGTAGTAAATTAAAATTGCTTTTTGAAATCGTATACCTAATTGTTTTGTATACCAAACTATTTGCAAACTTTAAAAAAAAATAACACATTATTAAAGTAAGCTTGCTATACAATGAATTTCTTAAATTTCGTCATCTAGTAAGTGGCGTAGCTACTAAAGAAAGCCTACAAGCTCAGGGGTCCCGTTAGATACTGACCACGTAGCAAGCCAAACATCCAAAATTTTTTTCCACCTACAACTAAAATTATGAACTCAGTTTATACATTGCTGCCAACTTTACTTATCAAAAAGTTATGTCAGTTAATAACATTCAAGATTAATTTATTTGTTCAAATCAAATCAAATGAAATAATTTATTGGCAAGAATGCATGTAGATATATATAATAGGTCTTACAACAATTTTTGTATTCAGCCAAAGTTTTCAATGTTTTGTTTAATATGGTTTAGTGTAAATTTATACAAAAGAGCACAGAGGTCTTGATCATTTTGATAACGTCCACATATCCTTGCCTGCTGGGGCGTACAAATGATCAATTTCCAAAATTTAAAATAGCAAAATTTCCAAGCTCAATGTTCGAGTCGCTGTCGACGCTAGATAACTTCCAGTAAGGAGAATGAAACCAACCGGTTCCACGGTAATCTTCCTCCTTGTGCTATCCGTCTCGACTTGTGTTTCTATCTAATTTTTTTATCACTTTATTGTGATTATTTTTCCGACCCAAATATCGACCAATAGAATTGCACCATTCGACGTCACGTGGTACAACCTACATGGTATTATACTGACAATTTTTTGAAAATTTTCTCGTTGTACCACGTGACGTCGAATGGTGCAATTCTATTGGCCGACATTTGGGACGGAAAAATAATCCCCCGAATACCACACGAGCTTCAAAATTATCGGGTATTTCCCGATAGGTTCGTTGCAAACAAATGAAGTCGTCAAGTTTTTCAGGTTAAAAAATCACTCGCGCTTCTTCGCGCTCGTGATTTTTTAACCTGAAAAACTTGACTCCTTCATTTGTTTGCAACGAACCTATCGGGAAATACCCGATAATTTTGAAGCTCTTGTGGTATTATAAGTGAATATTTTCGCCGACAGAAGCATCTTGACGAGTGCACGCCTTTCGAAGGCTGTATAGTTTTTGATTGGAAACATGGCAAAATGCTGATTTATCGATCGCTGATATCAGACCCTATCCGTCCATGTTATATTATCTCACGAAGCCAGTGATAATTCACGCGATCGGGACGTCTTCCTCGTGTATTCGAGTTTATTGTTTTCAGTAAACTATTTTGTCAGATAACGTATCAAAGCGTGATTAAAATTATATCAGTCATCACATCAGTAAAGAATTATCGGAAGGAACATTGACACTATAGTGTCTTTTATTTTGACGAATTCATGATTTCGATTTATTTTACCTACTGCTATAGAAATTGAAAAAGTATCTAGTAGGTATTTTGTTTCAGCGCTATTTCTTTGATGATAAAGCAAACAAAATCGTTAATGGTTATTTAATAAATTTAAAAAAAAAGAGAAATATATTCACACACTTCTAAAAGACGCGATTTTTATTACAACTCTGTTTTTTTGTAATCGATTATTATTTGCTTAGTTAGTTTTAATTTATTATTACTACAGACGCGAATTTTTTTATGTTGCTTGAAAATTTTATAAAATTAAGCACACATATAGCTATTACTTGGATTAACATATAAGCTGCTTTTTATCTCGCAAAATATTAGACTATTATTTAATTAATAATTAATAATTTATTTAATTTATCAATAAACTATCTCCACTCGTCAAATGTGTAAAAAACAATATACATTTTAACTATAGATACGTATACCTAAACAGACAGATGAAATTATTGCTTTTTATGTTACTCACACATGTTTAGTTGCTGTCTGGACCAATTTTTAAAAGTCAGCGTGGACGAAGTCGTAGCCAGAAGCTAGTATTAAATAAAAATAAAATTACTGGGAAGCTAGCTTATTATCCTTGTCAGTTGATATTTGCTCCTTGACCTGAGTATCAAATTCCATCTCAGCAAGTATGACACCATTTCACCATAACTTAACCTATGATTATGATACCATGAAAGACAAAACCTACAATCGCTTATAATCAGGTATTGTATTAATAATCTTATCTGCTAGCGAGAAATCTTATTCGTAGCGATGATAGCTCAGTGGTTAGCGCGGTAGGTTCGCATGCCGAAGGGCGTGGGTTCAAACCCCAACAATGAGCTTGAGCTGCCGGTGAAGGAAAACATCGTGAGGAAACCATAGCATGGTGGTAGAGAACTTTCTAGTACTCGGCTAGCTAGCTACCACCCTCAAGTTGAAAATCTGCCGCCAAGCATCTAACGGTGTGTTCCGGCAGCCTCACTTGAGAGCCAGTTCCATTCCAGGCTAGGTGTGCTTTACCATCTTCGACCACACCTTCACTTAACATCAGGTGAGCTGTGGTCAAAACAACTAGCCTGTCAACCATTAAAAAAAAAACAAAAAAAAAACTAGGCATATGGTAATAACAGGTAAAAAAAGGAAAATTAAAACCCACGACGGTTAAAAAGTAACTGAAAAAGGATAAAATAATGTATCACCTATCTAAGATAATGCACTAATCAATCCCGAACCCGTAACTCAAAACTGCATCAAAATCGAACTAGTAGTTTTGGAGTAAAACAGCAACATGGATTTGCACAAACAATGATTGCTGCAGCACCCCCTGGTGAGTTGTCACCGTAACACCTATCTAAGGGCATACACCAATCAAACCTGAACCCAAAACTGAAAACTGCATCAAAATCGGACATGTAGTTTTGGATAAAAATGGCAGCATGGATTTGCACAAACAAACATCCTCTCACCCCAAACGTATATACCGTCTTCGTTCCGTCGTGGGTAAAAAATGACAGCAGCCCTCGACTATGTTCCTTGTTTTAAGTTGGGAGAGAATAGATACATTTGTGCGTTTGGCCGTCTATGGTATACGTAGCTTTCGCCTCCAGCACCACATTTCGAATGCATCTATTCTCTGTCTCTCTCTTGCTCGAATTGTCCACGTCTCTACTCCATAGAGGAAGATGGGGAATACTAAGGCTCTGACTGACTGAGCTTTCGTTTTGTAACTTATTCCCCGATTCAAATATTCCAAACCTGCGCTCTACGGCGTTTGAATCGACCACTCTAACCACTGGGGTATCATCGCTACAGTATATACCTAGTTCTTAAATTTAAACTGGGGGCACAGTAGTGCCCCCACAAAGTCGAGCTAAAAAGCGGCACGGCCGTATCATCCTTTTCTCGAATAAATTTTACAATAAACATTTTCTGTACTTGTAAAATTTTGATAATATCGATAGTGGGTATTCATTGAGCGAAGAATCAAGCTATACATATTTTATTAAATTACTTTTGCAACAGAACTCCGCTCACACCCTCATAGTAAATGTCCGTAGATGGTACACTCCACTTAGTAACCTGCTAGTAAATAATTCCCGTACATACGATGCCAGTAAGCAGATTATTGATTTAGGTATGGACAGCGGGCGAGGCGCAAAATTGGAATTTATATTTATGGACTGGGCCACCCTGTAATTAATGGATGGATTTAAGTGAAAAATGTGGTAATGCCTGTCGGGGTTTAGTGTGTTTGGGTGCTTACTTTGTGTTCGCTTGTTTAGGGTGATATTAGGAATTCGGTAACCTATATGTGCTTTAATAATCTAGATATCTTGTACTTATTGACAGATGCCTATGTATTGAAGTAAAGAAACCCAATACTCTCAGATTGACAGTATACAACTCAACAAACTAAAAAGTTTAAAAAATCTATAACCCGACTGCGGGTAATGTAACTATAAATTGCTGCGCCCTGTGGTGTTACCCGCTACATGTTTTCGGGATAAAAAGTAGTATATGTGTTAATCCAGGTTGTCAGCTACCTCCATACCAATTTTCATCAAAATCCATTCAGTAGTTTGTGCGTGAAAGAGTAACAAACCTCCATCCACCCATCCATCTAAACTTTCACATTTATAATATTAGTGGGATTAAAAGAAAAAAACTTTATAAACTAATTTATTATTTCTAATTAAATTTAAACATATAACTAACATATTTTTTTTGTTATTCCTTTATTAGGATAACCTAATTGATAGGTTACTTGATTCTCGTTATTTTTTTTAAATACCTATCTAAGGACACTTGTGTTTTTAAAAATATAACGATACCCTTACTGTCGCAATTCATCCAGCCGTTTGGAAAATACGAGGTAATAAAGAAATTTACAAATATACATACATACACACTAGATACGCGAAAACAACATAACGCATCCTTGGCTCTCGACTAAAATCAAGTCATCCTATTTACATATGACGTAAAGCAATGTAACGTCAATATTTTTTATTCATACATTAATTACTAGCTTGCGCCCGCGACTTCGCCCGCGTTGACTTTAGAATTGGGTACAATATAATTTATATCTCTTTAAAAGTTTTTTCAATCAGATAAAACATATTGTACTCGTATAAATAACAAAGAAGCAATAGTTTCATATCGTATTGTAGTTCGTTTTTTCATATTCTTTGTTCGTTTTTTTATAAAGAAAAACATATTTATGAAAGCTGTTTTAAGTAAATATAATATAGTGGAAAATACAGTTTAATATTTATTCCTATTTTTACAATCAAGACAATTTTAAAGTTAGTTCTAATGTCAAACACATTTCTTTTTAAGTATACTTTTCACTACACAGTATCTACACTATTGAAGTAGGTCGTATAGGTAGATATTTCACATGTTTCAGGATAAAAATTATTCTATATGTTAATTTAGGTAATTACTTATCTGTGTGCCGAATTTCATCCGAATCCTAGACGTTTTATAGACTAGTGACGAAATATTTGATTTGACCTGCGTATTGTGTCAAGAATTAAAATAAAACGGACGTAGTAGGTACAAAGCTTCCCAAATTTGTAGCATAATTACTGTGTCTATTCTTGAAATTTGTTAAAATAAAACATTCAGAGGGTTCAATTCCCACCCAGGACAAACATCTTGTGGTATAAACAAATTGTTTGTTCTGTGTCTGGGGGTTATGTATGTATTATATAAGTATAGTAGTAGTAGTTGATTTGTATTTACAAAAAAAGTGCTCAGGTATTCTATCAGTTATCTTTCTTCCATAGTACAAGCTTTGCTTAGTTTGGGGTCAGATGGCGCTGTGTGTAATGTCCTACGATTTTAATTTGTTTTTTTTTTTAATATTATTTAGTGTTACGTATTATTAAACAAACTAATTATTTAATATTTATGTCTTAAGAACTCTCGATGTAAAGGAAATAATATACCTATAAAAAAGAAGCTAAGTTTAGACTTTAAAAATAACGTAATTTACCACTATGACTAAGTCAATAAAAAAATATTACATACTATTATAAAAAAAAAATTTAGTTGTGATTGCCAAATGGATGATCCACCGACTAATTGTCGGTGTTATAGTATTTGTATATTATGTTATAATAAAAGTTAAAATTTGTATGAATGAATGAATGTTTGTTACTTCACTGTAATGGTTACAAGTAACGGTAACGGTTCCACATTTGTTAAAACAAATGTGGATAATTCGGAATGCAGACAATTTATCCCAATATGTAGACTACTTTTTATCCTGAAAAACGTGGGCGAAACTAAGGGGTGCTAGTAATACATTACCCAGTTGATAGTCTTCGACAAAACATCCGTTTGGTCTGAGTTTGACAACGAAACAAAACTATAAATGTATAGCTAACGGAACTGTGTGCCATTATTCTGAAAATAGAAATCATTTACGTGTATATCAAAGCTTTAAATACACATATTCAGTGCGTGACTTGTTGCTACCAGCATATTCCGTTTCTTTTATAAACTGCGAGTTTTTTAAATTGGCTACATACGACTAACATTTTGCGAAAAATAATATTTAAGTATAACTAATAAGAAATTCTTACAATCTAAAATAAATTCTAACAAAAGACTACTTTTAGTTACGTATTTTAAATAAAACATTGCAACTAAACGTTTTCCAATGTGAGTTTTCAAGAGCCAAACTGATTCTTTTCACCCCTAAAAACCCTAATCACATATTCGATTCGCGCCCAAATAACTCACAATACCGAAGGCTCAAAATAGTAAAAAAATATTTATTGGAATCATAAAAATAAACGTAACTCTATCACTGTAACCACTAGCCGTGGCGTATAAAAAACGAAAGCGCCTTTGACCCGTGCCGACCGTAACTTTATAAGGCTTTTAACCGTCCCCACCTAAAAAATACACTGGCGACTATAAAAGCTATCAGAATTCAGGAGAGCTCGATAGAAATCAGTCACTCCGCATTCTCTGGACGTAGCCTTACCAGCTTACCCTCGAGGTGTCCACCGGGGAATTATTAACCACCGCAAAGTATCCATGCAATCCAAACCATAATGCCAACAAGTTACGGCTCAAAATTGCCTCTTGTTTACGGTAAAAGCACTTACGAATAAACCGTGTCAACACTGAAATCCTTTTCAACTCTATAGCAATTCTGTTAAGGCATAATCTCGAACGGTGTGTACGGAATTCGACAAGCAGGCGTGAGTTTGTCTACTTGATAGCAACATTCCTGTGCCGGGAATAGATGATGCCACATAAACAATATTTGCCACTGTAAGGATACTTTGAAGAGGTTACGCTTCCACTGGATTACGTGATAATTTTGACATAACGATTAGGATAAAAACATGAACACAATTTTGAAATAGTAGGTACATTGCAAGTTAAAACTAATATTTTTGAAAGAAATTGATGGAGCAAATTCTTAGCTCGACGGGTGGTAGTAAAAACCTAACTAATAGGTAGAAACGGTGCCAGTGGACCATTCCATCCCCCGCCAAAACCAATTGTAGATGTTGTCGTTTAACTTTTTCAATTTCACGGCGAAATTGGCCGGTTCACCTCCCGACCCCTCACTTATTAAAAACGAAACTGCGATAATGGAATGTTTCCACTTGAAATTAAAAACTTTATTGCTCGGTAAATCATCGGAGCAGCCATAGATTTCGAGCGTGCGAGATTTAGGGGAAATACCTGCACGAGTACCTTTAAATTATCAACTGCCGTTCCGATTCCAAGTTCCGAAAACAAAAGTAATTCAACGGATACGATAAAGATTAAAATTCGGAAATCGGAAATATTTCCTTGCAATTTTATTAGCGCTGGAGCGAATCGACGCGACTGCACGCTCGTTTTAATTCGCGATAAATAAGGACAAAAACATAGTTACCGAAAGTTTCGAGCGCACGGAAACGCGGACCTCTGTCAAAACTTCTAATGGAGCCGTTTTTATTCCCCGTGGAACGCATCAATTAGTACCACATGCCACTATTTACATTTTAGAAAGTAGCGCGGGCAATCCCAGCAAATAATAGCGGGAACGATCACGGATGTAAAACACAACTAGAATATTCCAATTTATTCGGAATTGAAGCGATACCGTTCCGCCGGGATCGGGAAACCAATTCGGAAACGATGCTCATAAGAAACTGAAATAGCATGAGAGAGGATACAGCACGGCTGTAAAACTCCTTATTTATTGAGTCTCAACGTTCTAACAATAAGCTGGATAAAGTCCGGGACACGGGGTGTTTTACGCGCGAGCTGTATTTCAATTTCACTGACGTTATTGTTGTAACCTGAATCTAGAGCGCAAGGACGCGAGAGTTTCCAACTGCGCTCTAAAACTAGACACGGGAAGCTACAGTTATTCTTTTAAAAACACCAGTTTTCGCGGGATAAGTTTGTTAAAATTTTGATAGAAACTGACGCCTGGAACGTATTCAAATAATGGGACAATGGGCATGTTTGGTACCGACCTGTGTATCGTAGTTAAAAGCTACGAAATTCGTTGCAACTGGGCTACAGTTTAGCGAGAATTCCATGCTAGGACTATCAACCCCATGATAGGCTGTAAATAAATAGTAACGTAGTAATTTATGATAAAGATACGAAGGATAGAGCAAACAGAATAACCTCGTTGCTACCGACTCAGTGTTGTGCCCGGCCCAAATTTTTTTTCAGTTTCAGAGCTCACACTCAACGATCTATTAGGTAACTAGTCTGATAATAATAGTCACTTATTTGATTTAAGTATTTCAATTTTATTCTTAATTCTGAAGTTTTTATTTCTGTAATTTTAATTCTAATTATGACTTTATATTTATATTTTAAATCTAAATTCAGTTTTGTAATTATGTTTTTGATTTAATTGTATTTTTTCTAGTTTTAAAATTTATCTGGATGTGTTATATTTACATGTATATATTCAATGTTTTAATACAGTATTAGTAGAGACGGCTGCTAGAGCGCAGTAAACAAGTAACATTTCGCAAGTAAATCTTATCTATCGATCTAATTAAAAAATATGTAAACCTAAAAAGATATAGTAAAATTTAAAATATTAGATTTTATATCAAGGTACAAAACATGAAAAGACTCCGAGCGACGTAAAATCTCGCTTTGAAGTTTTTCTTTTACTTTTATAATAAACTTACATTTAAAATACCATTAAAAAGTAACAGAATTTTACCACCAATTAGTAGTGTGTAAACATTACTATGTAATGAGTGCCAAAGCAGCAATGCTCTAGATTTTGTTTTGTTACTTAAAATTCTCATTAACACTGCAAGGGTCATAGAGAGCGTCCATGATCTCATTTATTTTAGACACATTAAATAAGTATAAATTCGTTCTTCAATTATTAAATTATTATTTATTTTATTTTTTATGTAAAAGTAATGAGACGAACGATACGATAATGATAAGAGATAACGCATGTCCACCATTGTAGCAATACACATAACTTCCAGTAGCAAAACAAAGTCTGGGGCATCGCTGCTTTGGCGCTCATTACATTATAGACTTTCGATGGTTAGTCTCAACAGCCCAGTAATTTTGCTAGCTGCAGTAACCTTCAACTGGAGCACAGTAATGTTTACACACGGCAATCGGCGGCAGAATATCTGATACTGAGGTGGTACCTACATGCTGAGGAAATCTACCACCAAGTAAATCAATTTTATGGTTTCCTTGAACCGGCCACTTTTCAATCGCCTTATGTCCTTCAGCCAACTTATTAAAACACTCTCTTTAAAATATGTCACGTGAGGGCACCATAGAGGATAAATAACCCGAGGCTGGCCCCGGGATGAGAAGGCCTCTGTATGTGGACACGCCCGCGCTCGCGCCACTTCGCACTCAATCACGCCCTAAATCAATAAACACCGCTCGGATTTTTAATAAAAACCTCTAGGGTTTAAAAATAAATTGAAATTCTTTTTAGTTCGATCGAAGTATGATAGATAAAAGTTGAAAGGCAAGGCAAAATCGTGCAGATCAGAATGTTAAATTAGTTTTAAAGATTAGATTGATACACAAAAGCTTTTTACATTTCTTTTTAAATTACTAGATGGAATTACAATAAAATTCTGTAAGTATAGGACAAAAGAAATCTTAAATTGGACCAAAATGTTGTTAAATCAAAGCAAAATATTTTGTTGTGTTTAGAAAAACAACAATTTAATTTGTGAAATTTAATTCAACTATGGAGATAATACTGGATCTTAACTACTATAAATAGTGTGAAATGAGGTCATATTTTGTGTGTGTGTTTGTTAGCTTATCTCTCTACACTAAGCCACAGAGCCAACACATAACACGATAATTTCGAGGATTTGTTTCGTAAACTTTACACTTAATAAATGAGTCGCTAGTGCTCATATTTTTCACTTGATTTAAAAACAGCGTGATTCGATTGATAGGACAAAAAAAAATATTATTTGCCCATATACCTAATATGAACATCTCACAACATTTTACAAGTTTTGTATTGAAGTAATGAGACGAACGAGACGTTCTCCTGATGGTAAGAGATAACGCCCGTCCATGTCCGTAGCACAGATACACAGAACTTTGTGTAACAAAACAAAGTCCAGGGCATCGCAGATTTGGCGCTCATTACTTTGAGACATGAAATGGTTAGTCTCAACAGTCCAGTAATTTCGCTAGTTGCAATACCCTTCAAACCAGCACACAGTAATGTTAACACACTACTGCTTGGCGGCAGAATATCTGGAACTGCGGTGGTACCTACCTAGACGACCTCCTGCCAAGAATATCTACCACCAAGTAAAAGTAAATGATAAGTTATAAAATACAAAATCCCACTAATATTATAAATGTGAATGTTTGGATGGATGGATGGATGTTTGTTTGTTAGTCTTTCACGCAAAAATTACTGAACGGATTTGGATGAAATTTGGTATATATTATAAATTTAGGTGGTAGCTGAGACCCTGGATACATACACATAGGCTACTTTTTATCCCGAAAACATGTAGCCGGTAACACTGCGGGGCGCTGCTATTTTAATATAATAGTATTCATCATTACATTTTACCTGTTTTACATTTAAACTGACAAGGCTCTTGATGGTAAGAGGTCGTCTATTGAGAAACGCTGGACCAGAAGCATAGCCAGGCATATTAACATAAAACCTTGCATTTATAAATTTCAACAATAAAATTTAGGAAAAAAGAACCTATCTTCAATCAATAGAACCATCTATTCCCCATCACCCATCATTATTCGTAAAGGCAGGCACTAATGGCCTCTAAGCCACGTTTCCAAAGACCCGCTGACGCGTTATTTCCCTTTTTCCTCCATCCAAGGTGAGGCGAATGATAAATATGTAGCAATGAGGAACTCCCAGTCATGGTCAAACATTTTGGCAACGTTGCCAGCGCCCTCCGTTTTTATATCTCAATCCATGCAATAATACGATTGACAGGTTATGAAAGAATCTTAGAAGAATATTTTTTGTTAAATATTGAGGATTCAGTAGTAATTTATTTGCCACTAACAGTGCTTCTAGGTTTTACTCGTTCTGTGAGAACTGGGATAACCCTCTATGTAGATATCTTACACTCAGGATCTTGTCTTACTTGAAAACGCACACTTTGGTTTTCAACTACAGGAGCTCACCGGTAGACCAGCGTTGGTCATACTTAGTATGACCAGCATTATGCTGAGATGAGCCCCTATTTTGTAACTGTTTATTGTCTTTGTGTGTTCAGTTATGTTACAAAAAAAATATTCCTTTCTTTTTTTCATTAATTCTTAATGTTAATTCTGTCTATTAACTTAGTAAGTTTATGGTGGTACTTTTTTATGTATAAAGTAATGAGACGAACGAGACGCTCTCCTGATGGTAAGAGATAACGCCTGTCCATGACCATTGCAGCGATACACAGAACTTTGAGCAACAAAACAAAGTTCAGGGCATTCACTACTTTGGCGCTCATTACTTTGAGACTCTCGATGATTAGTCTCAACAGCGCAGTAATTTCGCTAGCTGCAGTACCCTTCAAACCGGAATACAGTAATGTTTACACACTACTGCGTAGCGGCATATTAACTGGTACTGCGGTGGTACCTACCTAGACGACCTCCTGCTAAGGAGATCTACCACCAAGTAGTCATAATCTGGAGACATTATATATCGCTGTAAAATATTATTGTGAGTCTAATTATGTCTGTAATTTCGGTCACTGAAGCAGGGAGAACGAGATGAATAGTTAATGAACATGTTGAGGGAATAAGGGACGTATCCACACAAGTACCCCTAGTATCGGCACCGTATGTGTGGAATGGGCCGGGGACGACACGACCCGCCGCGCGCCGTGGCTACGATTTACTTCTCGGCTGCACCGTTACATAAAATTCGATCCCTCGACCGAATTATGGACCTATCTTATTATACTAGGTCTTTTTATATAATGTGCCTTACTGATGGTATTATGTTAAGAGTATAATACTTTAGCTAAGGATTTAGCACATCATTTATGAAAAGAACTTTGTAGCGATGATAGCTTGGTGCGGTCGGTTCTCACGTGGCTAAGGTTCAAACCCAATGAGCTGGTGAAGGAAAACATAGTGAGGTGATATTTTCTAGTACTCTGTTGGCTAACTACCACCCTCAATTGGAAAATCTGCCGCCAAGCACCTAACCGTGTATTCTAGCACCTTCTTGAGAGTCAGTTCCATTCAAGGTGTGTTACCATCTCCGAACACAGCATCACTTAACATCAGCTGAATTGTGGTGAAACACTTAACATGTCATCAATAAAAAAAAATAAGTTGGAAAATAAAGTCCAAAGGATCGATGCATTGGCGCTCATTACTTTGAGACTTTCGATGGTTAGTCTCAACAGCCCTGTAATTTTGCTAGCTGCAGGACCCTTTAAACTGGAACACAGTAATGTTTACACACAACTACTTGGCGGCAAAATATCTGGTGCTGCGGTAGTACCCACACAGCTGACCTTTTGCTAAGGAGATTTGCCACCAAGTAGGTTCTTAATCTGTCTTGTAAATTTGAAAGATAAGTACTAAAAGATAAGTTAACACAAAACAAATTACAATCAATAAAAAACTAGAGTAGAGAAAAATTGGATCAGAGCGGGATTGCAACTCAGACCATGTGTGCAATGTTGGTTTAGCGTTTAAATAATTATTTATCATTATGAGTACAGTTTATCTATATAATTAGCAAGGGGTCGGACGTTTAGGACATAAAATATTTTTCATATAAGTTTTGTTCATCTCATTATTTTTACATCACTCTAGATAAGTTTAGATTACTGGAATTGGAAAATCTATAAGCACTATCTCGTGCGCAAAAATACAGTCTGCAAAAAAATAATTAAGTAAAAACACTTGCAAACCAAATCATTGCAATAAAAAGCTTATATAAACCAAAACAAACGTTTAATTTCAATCAAAGCAACTCGCTCGTAACTGAATTCGCTTATTAAAATAACTTTAGCAAGATTCCCTCGGATGCGCCGTTTATGCGAGAGATACGTGAATAAAGATAAAAAGTTTAATGTTGTTTGTAGGATAGCCGTGAGACTGTAACGTGCATCGGACTGAGAAACGAGTAGACTCACTCGCCTCGCCTCGCCTTGAACACGACATACCAGGGTTGAACCCGACTTGATACCGCAACAGCAACAAGACAGATGTGAGCTATCATCTGTCTGTGGTTGTTTGTTTGTGGACATGTCTGTCAGTAATCATGTACATACTAGTTTCAACACGCAGTTTTACCCGCGTTTTCCAGGATAACAGAAACACCACCACCACCAGGAGACCATCTCTCCATCTCATTATCTCTTACTATCAGGAGAGTGTCTCGTTTTCGTCTCATTACTTTTTATATAAAAAAAAGAAATACACCACTTGATAGTAAATTTTCCAAGAACTCGAACTAAGGTCTTTGTTTCCACCTTATGGTACAAACCGCTAAACAATGGAACTTGCTGCCTATGTTCTCCGATAGATACAATCTGGGTATCTTCAAATCGCAAGTGAATTGAGTGATAGCCATGCTATATCGTAAACCGCATCTTCACTTAACATCACGCAAAATGGCGATCAAAGGCAACATTTGTAGTTGTAACATTTAAAAAAAATATTAGCATGTGCATGTGGGCTTACTCTATCTGCATTCTAAATATTGTTCAAATCTATAAAACCTTTACAGCGTCAAGGAGTAACAAACTTAAAACGTATACTTACAGACGAACAGACAAACATTCATTAAATTTGTAATATTAGTTTGATATCAATGTTTTGCAACCTTTCACTCACGCCAGTCAAGGGCCATGAAACTTCAAGATTTAAAGTTATTCCTTATCTACAGTCTTTCCGCATAACCCTAAAAGCGGAAATAAGTATGAAAACAGCAATATTTTAGCATTACGGTACCACAACGGGCAACACTTAACAAAATCAATTAAATGTAAATGCGGCAACCCTAGTTGGCTATCTTAAGTGCACAACAGCGGGTCGTATCTCGACGGTGATACACCGGACTTTCTTTCGAAAGAAAGAATATGCAGCACCTTCACAAAACGTTTCAAATCCCTCCTTTGTGCTCAGAAATACAGTTCAAATTCCAATAAACACAGCTATCAAGGTAAGCAATGTGAAACCTAGGAAACGTGAAATGCAAGCAACAATGAACCTTTGAGGCGGGACGTACGAGCGACAAAAGACTTAATTTCCTGTGTACAATAAAGACTATAAGAGCTATCTGCAGCTGTTAATTGAAGCTGTGGCGTATTATGTCTTGTTTTTGCCGCGTTCCAGCATAATTACTTTGAGTGCCCAGACTTGAAAGTCAAAGGCTAGTATTTTGCGGGAAGTCGTTAAAATTCTATAAGGTTATTTAAATGTTAAAATGAGATTCTTAAGTTTTTCTTTTGGAACGTTTTAAAATGCTAAAGTTGAAAATATCTGAGCAGCTTTATCTTTCTTTACGGTTCATAATTCTGTCTGAAAATTGTTTGCGAACTGCGGGCGAAAGGTATTTTGTGGAGACCAGATTTCGGTAAGCGCGCGATTACACTTTGTGAACTTCTTTAAAGATACTAGTTGCATCATCAAACAATACTTGGTGGTAGATCTCCTAAGCGGGAGGTCGTCTAGGTAGGTACCACTGCAGTACCGGATATTTGCCGCCGAATGGTACTGCAGCTAGTGAAATTACAGGGGTGTTGAGACTAACCATCGAAAGTCTCAAAGTAATGAGCGCCAAAGCAGTGATGCCCTGGACTTTGTTTTGTTACTCAAAGTTCTGTGTATCGCTGCAATGGTCGTGGACAGGCGTTATCTCTTACCATCAGGAGAGCGTCGCGTTCGTCTCATTACTTTTTGCATTAAAAAAAACCTTCGTCTTATCTAAAGTCTGTTTACACTGCCGGGCATGGTCCTCTTTCAACGTTATTAGCTCATTATTTACTTGGGGGTAGATCTCCTGCCTACCTACGACGTACCTTCGTAGATGGCAGTCAAACGTAACCTATTGCCTTGGTTGCCTGGAAGAAATCGATGTATGAAACCTGTTAGCGATAAGGCCGCCACTTGGGGTACTAGTTCATAAGGTTCTTTATTCTCTGTACTCTTTTCTATTTATGGTCTGTACAATAAATAGTTATATCTATCTATCTATCTATTTGATTTAAAAAAATCATAGAATAAAAACTATGTTGTAAGAAAACTGCTTCCTAGAATTTTTTTAACCCATATATATTAATAACTAGCTGCGCCCCGCGGTGTTAACCACTACATATTTTCGCGATAAAAAGTAGCTTAAATGTTAATCCAGGGTCTCAGCTATCTCCATAACAAATTTCATTCAGATCCGTTCCGTAGTTTTTGCGTGAAAGAGTATTAAACATCCATCCAAACAAGCATACCACAAACTTTTGCATTTATAATATTAGATATAGCCTTGCAAAATTTCTAATAATTTGGCAGATGCTATACTATATCCTTTACGAATGAACATGAATGAAAATCTTGAAGCATCTAACGTGGCTCCGTCTCAGCAGCTAACGTTGATTAGGTCTCACGTTAATTAGAGCAGTGTCGCGCGGAGACAAGTGCACGCGTCGTGTTGGTATTGCCTCGGGACGATGTGAATTACACACTGCAAAGAGATTTTACACGCTATATCTTAGAGGTAACAAGCTAATAAGCTTCGCGATCTCATTCAAAAGTGGCTCTATGCAGTGATACACAGTAGTCACAATCTGTGACGTCTTGCTATATCGTATTGAGATGATACACATATAAGATCGACATACATCGACAGCCCCGTTGGCTCGTTGGTAGTATATCTGCCTTGAGAGCTGTAGGGCGAGGGTTCGATTCCCACTCAGGGCAAACATTTTGTGAATAAACAAAAGTTTGTTCTGTCTGGGTGTTCTGTATGTATTTACAAAAAAAAAAGTTGAGATGGCGGTCAAACCGTAAAAAATTCTCTTACAACAAAATAACAATTATTCAATACATCATTTTCTCTCAGTTTTTTTTCATCACGCGTTGTACATTTGCCAGTGTGTCTATCGATATTTTACAATCTAGCCTCGCCTTGATAAAATAGTACTAAAAGCGTCCCTTTAGTATGAAATTCAACAAAGTGTTAAAAAGGGCACGAAGTGCTGCTCAAGCACATAATTAATTTGGCATAAAAATACCCTATTTTCATACATAAACACTCGAAAAAAACACTAATTTTGAAAAATAACACCGTACGATGACATGATCTTTCTACGTTCCTGCCAAAATTCTTTCAAAATGTCATGAAATCATCCAATTAATTCACATTTCAGGCGCTTCTCACCGATCGAACTAATTATCGACGTAGAGCTACGCGATTGCGTACCGGTGTAGCAGTATCGTAGCAAGTCTACGAGCACGCTAGATTGTAGGCGAATGAATTTAATGAACGAGCTGGTGACATGCTCAGACCAGAAAAGAGCAGATATAATTTTTTTTTCTTTGAAATAATTATTAGTCTTAAAAAACTAAAGAACACAAATCAATTTAGAAGCTTATTCGATGAGGAATTCCAGTATCCGCATCGCGGCTACAACATTACGCCTACATATTTTACTCCAACATCAATTCTTCTATTTCAACGTAATCGCGTTATTGACTTTAAACTTTTTGGTTTGTTTTCTGTTTGAATGTCGTCATAGAAATTGATTTAGCAACTAGCGACCCGTCTCGGCTTTGCACGGGTGTAATGTATGCATGTATTATACATATAAACCCTCCTCTTGAATCATTCTGTCTGTTGATGGCATCCGCATTAAAATCCGTTGCGTAGTTTAAAAGATCCAAGCAAGACGGCGGGAAGCGACTTTGTTTTATACTATGTAGAGATTTGCCACCTGTCCATTCCTGGTGTGTGTCAGTAGTGAGTAGTGGGAGTAGTGATGGCCAAATATTGCCGCCATGAGAGCGGGGCCGTGATTCGTGGCTAATTGGCGACTACCGCGACACGGAACCCTTTGCTGCGGTCACACGATACATCGCATACAGTTAGACCCGAAAAGGAGTGGAATCGCTTACATATTATTTTTTTCAAGCACGTTATACTGGCTAAAGTTAGACTCGAAAAGGGATAGAATTGCATTTAAATTCTTCATGAATGTTGTTTTGTATATTTTGTTACTTTTTTTAAATCGAGATTGCTATGGAAGCGAGAGAAATGCCAGCAAAATCCATGTCTAAGCTATTGAAAGACTTTAAAGCCTACGAAGAAAGAATAATTTAACTGCTGGAAATAATATCCAAAGCAGCCTTGTTAGGATCATATCAAATTTGGTTGGGCAAGGATGGAAACACTGCCCAGTGTTTCATTTTTTGTCAATGTAATGATATTAACAAGACGCTCTCCTGATAGGTAAGAGATAACGTATGTGCATAATCATTGCAGCGATTTACAAAACTTTAAGTAGCAAAACAAAGTCTAGGGCATGGTACTTTGAAACATTCGATGGTCAGTCTCAACCGCCCTGTAACTTCACAAGCTGCAGTAACCATTCATTTGGAACACAGTACTACACATTAGTGCTACTAGTGGTGGTCTTATCGCTAAAAGCGATCTGTTCCGGGTAACCAAGAACGGGTAAACTACTTTTTATAATAAAAAATTTGGGTGAATCCACGGGGCACAACTTGTTATCAATAATCTGAAAAGGTAAACTTCAGCACTTTCAATATAAGAAATGTATTTGATTCACAAAAGGCTTTCTGACCAACCTCATAATAGCGAATATTCCCGTAATAATTCCTAAGCAAGGCTCAGGGACTCGAAGCTTCTCTGAAAGTTATTTACAACCATATAATCCAAACCGTATCCCGGGAAATACCTACACGTGAAACTTACATTTTCGATTTATGGCAAAACATTTTCCATGTAGCCATGTAGCTTTAATTAAGTAAACAAGTTAGTATATACATACATAATTAAGTTAAAGTAAATGTTTAAAAAAAAATTAACTTCCCCACCCTCGGTGTTAATATGTTACTTTGTTACTAATTAGCGGCTGGCTTATTCTTGATAAAATTTGTAAATAGTGTGCTCCTTGAGACGAATCAATCGAGCCCAAACTTGGTGAGGTTATGTTGTTTTATCACAGAGATGCCGAGGCCACCTTCCAGCTTCATCATCAGACCATACATATCGTCTAGATGTAAAATGCTCCTGAAGACGAATTAATTGAGCTCAAACTTGATGTGTTTATTTTGCTTAGATCAGAAGTTCCTATGGCCATATTTGAGTTGAATTGGAAAGTGGGTCTAATGTAGCAAGATTTGATTACAGACCGACAGACAACGGTGCAATAGCTGCAATAGTATGTCTGTATTCACATACACACATGGAAATACATACACAGTATGTCAGTTATCTGATTTACGTAGCTTTGTACAAAATCAACAATCGAAGGAGAAATCATATTGCAGCTAATGCAACATGATTTCGCCCTTACCGAACATCTACGCGGACCGAGTCGCCGGCACAACTAGTATTATAATAAACACGTAATAAGCTTAACTAATAACTCTGAGCAAATCTTGACGACTCTATCTCGACAGATATGAACGCTAATATAGTATTATGATATCTGTGTCTGAAACTTTCTACAAAGTAAATTAAATATTTCACCGAATTGTGCAAAGAAAGGAACTTAAGATAACGAGGGATTGTTCCCAATCTGAATATTTGAGAAAAGACAACTAATTTCGGCTTCAACAGGCCTCCCGATGTTATCTTTTTAAATTACGGGTAGGGAAACAAACGGAGGTCTCTAAGGAGGTGTTTTAGCTTGATTGAGGTCAAGCGGATGTTGTCTAGTGGGTCAGTACAAGAAGCAATCATTGGTTCGATTGCATGCGGGAGGTACACGCACTAACGGCGTGCGATAGTGTTCCCATAAATTAATACAAGCTTCTATCGAACTGATGATAGATAAGAAATTATGGTCTAAACTGGCGAAGACCTACGCCAATGAGGAGAGTGCTATACAAAATGACATTTGACATTTTGACTGAATATTTAATTGTAATGCATGCCGTCTTCGCCTATAATTGCTGTGACACTTATCTTGACATTTGTAATATAGTAATTTAATTTTTATGTATTGGTGTACACTGTGTTGGCGAACTTTATAAATAAATAAATAAATAAATAAATTAAACCACATAATTATAACATTGAATAATTAAATACAATAAAATTGAATTGAACATAATAAAATCGAATAGAATTGAAATTGCATTGAACTGAATCGAACTGAATCGAATCGAATCGAATTGAATCGAAATGCATCGAATTGAATCGAACTGAATCGAATAGAATCGAATTGAGAGTAGACAGAGTGAGAGTGGAGTCGAGTCGAGGTAAATTATTATATTAACATTGTATAATAATCTAAATATTAACGCAATAAATAAAATAGTTACTAATGATACAAATGTACGACTGAAAAATATTATGTTTGACAGTCCTGTTGGTTCATTGGTAGAATGTCTGCTTCAAGAGCTGAAGGGCGTGGGTTTGCTTCCCACCCAGGACAAACTTTGTGGTGCAAACTAATGTTTGTTATGTGTCTGGATGTACTGTATGTATTATAAGTATGTATTTACAAAAAAAAAGTATTGTAGTATTCTATCACTTATCTGACTTCCATAGCACAAGCTTTGCTTAGTTTGGAGTCAGGTGGCGCTGTGTATAATGAATGGTCCTGCGATATTTATTAACTTTTAGATCTACTTTAAGGCACCAGATTTTCAACTCATTTTTAACAACAGATTAGCTAGCCAGCCGCCGTGCAATAAAAACAAAAAACTGCCTGTATGGACGTGGGTTCGGTTCCAACCCGGAACACCTTAAAGTAAAGTAAATAAATAAATAAATATCATAGGACATTACACACAGCGCCATCTGACCCCAAACTAAGCAGAGCTTGTACTATGGAAGACAGATAACTGATAGAATACTTAAATACTTTTTTTTGTAAATACATACTTATAATACATACAGTACACCCAGACACAGAACAAACAACCAACCCGGAACAGACATTTATGTGACGAACATACATAAATGTTTATTCTGTGTCTGGATGTTCCGCTTGTATTATAAGTATGTATTTGCAAAAAAAATGATTTATTTAACTTGGATGAGCAGCACACAGCAGCCGGGCGAGCGCGCTACGCTCAGCGTATGCAGTATTCGAGAAAACTAGAAAATCGCGCTTTAATAGCAAACCGAAATAAAAAGTAAAAAATGATGAGATAGTTTTGTTTCTTCTTCTTTATTTCTTCTTTTTCTCTTTTCCTTCTGCCCCTTTCTTGCCTTTTTTCGTCGGTTCTGGAGCAACAACCTTTGGTTCAGGAGGTGGACTTGGAGGCAGTTTTTTGTCGGGCCACAATCGTTTCACATAGTCGACCATGACTGTAATAAAAGAAGAAATCCTTACTAATATGTATTATATACGTATGTGAGTTTGTTTGTTGGTTTTGCTTTCACGCATAAACAACTCCACGAATCTGGGTAAAACCACGGGGTCAGACTGGTATCTAAATAAAAGGAATAAATATTTCAACCATGACTAGAATCAAAACCTTTACAATATTAGAAAATATGTAGGTATTTGATATTCACTGTCTATGTCAGTTACTCACTGTCCATGTCAAGTACTCACCGTCGTAGTCAGATATTCACTGTTCATCTCAAATACTCACTTATCATGTCAAACACTCATTGTCCATGTCAGATACTTCCTGTCTATGTCAGATACTCACTGTCCATGTTGATAGTGCCGACACCCTTTTCAGTGACAGGTCCGGGGAAGTGATCAGCGCATTGCACAATGAGCGCGTCTCCAAAGGCAGGGGCACCAGCGACCTTCAACTTGTCCAGCAGCTCGCGAGGCTCAATATTGCGTTTTTTCTTATACACTCGTAGAAGGAACAACCTGAGACACAATATCAATATTAAAAAGAAATCATATCGACCTGACATACTCGAAAGCGTAATTAATTTTCTTCTACGAACATTACTTAGTAAAATAAGATATTTTTTGTAGCAATTATAAACCAGTGGTTAGCGCTGTTGGCTTACATGCCAATGGGCGTGGGTTTAAGCCCCAACAATGAGCTTGAGCTGTCAGTGAAGGAAAACATCATGAGGAAACCATACCGGGCTGGTAGGGTACTTTCTAGTACAAGACAAGCGGTGTTTTCTGGCAGCCTTACTTAAGAGCTAGCTCCATTGTAGTGTAGGTGTGTTTACCATCTTTGACCACATCAAGAACATCAGATGAGCTGTGGTCAAACACCCAGCCTGTCAACCATGAACACAGTAGACACAGTTAAAGCAATAATACAAAAAGTTGTAAATACGAATACAATTTCGGTTGTCACAATTGGTTTAATTACATAATTTATCTCGGGCCCCAAACTGGATCAACTGTATTTTGGAAACCCAAGTTCACATTGTTACCAGTTTCAGATCCGTGCATCTATACTGGACAGAAGTTATCTCATAACGTCTAGCTTTGATAGAAATTCCGAGTACCGCAGTCTGCATGCGGCGTAAATGAACAAAAACTTTGTATTCAATGGCATCACCGTGCGGGTGATCATTTGTTTCTCATGGTACAGTAATTTCAACAAATACTACACTGAAAGACTTCCATCATTACGAATTTTCATCAGAAGAAAGAAAACATTTATTTTGACACACACAACGCTGCAAATAAATGATGATGATAAATAATAGGTATTTTGCTGAGGTGAGCCCCTATTTTGTAACTGTCTGTCTCTGTTAGTTTGTTTTGTTTTCTTTAGTTTTGGCGTCGAATTTTGAGCATTTGCCAGTGTCAAGTGTTTTACATTTTCAAGTTCCATAAGTTAACTAAGTTGCCTCGTAGCTATAGTTAAAGTCCAGTCTTGGTCAAGTACAGTCCGTGTCAGTCAAGTCCAGTCATGCTTTAGTAAAGTAGTTGCGACTTTACTATAAAGCTTCGATGGAGTTTTGGAAGCAACACGAAAAGTCATGTTTCACCATATAATATTATTTTCCCACACTCGCGCTTGTGATTCGGCACTTTATGAATAAAACACCACCATTTATTTGTGTATGTATAAACACTCGACAAAACACTAGTTTTGAACAAAAACACAACGGGGCGACACCACTCTATCCGCGTTCCCGCCAAAACGCTCCTCTGTTTGTTTGTTTTTGTTTTGTGCTTGTTACAAAATTAAACTTTTCTTTCTTTCAAAAAAGACGACAAAACAAACAATAATAGAAAGTTGTCCCTGTAGTGTCCAGGGCGACAAGAAAGGTTAGTTTCTCAGCATTAGTGCTGCCGTTTTCTCAGCAGCGCTGGTTTTCAGAATTAACTTTTTGGGACGCACGAAACTGATATATAAACAGATCGTGTATGTGCTTCGTCTTTTTTCTGTTGTTTTGTCCTGTCTCCACTCTCTACACCTTGCCGACCGGCTTAATAAAAGCTTCACCATGGTAACCGTCGCCAGCTACGGCTCAAACCACTTTTAATAAAAACCATTGACACAAAGAAAATACGATCTACTTTTTCTACAACCGAAACGTCTGCGTATTATACTACGTCTGTTCTACAATCACTAAATATACTCACTGTATATCGAAATTGTTTTTCTTGGTAGGTCTGGTAACATAAGCGAGGCGTCTCATCACGATCTCCCTTAGGTCTCGCGTCGAAAGAGTGTAGTTACGCATTACCCGCCCATACCTTATCACCACGTCTTTTCTATACGATAGTCTTTCTATTTGTTCCACGTGCTGCAAACATACATACACCTGTTACGCGTATCATCATCATCATCATCATTTCAGCCGTAGGACGTCCACTGTTGGACATAGGCCTCCCCTATTGACTTCCATAAAGACCGGTTGGAAGCGGCTCGCATCCAGCGCGTTCCTGCGGTCTTTACTAGGTCGTTTGTCTACCGCCGTCGTAACGCGTATCGATAGTACTAAAATAAAAAAATGAAACATCTTTTTGGGTTTAGTTAAAAAAATGTTATTATTCTTATTGATATTATTATGAGTCTTTTACTAAGGGATTGATTTAAAAAATCACGAAAAAAAAAGGATTCTGTAAAAACAATTAACACCCACAAAATGGTTGTCCTGAGTGGGAATCGAACCCACGCCCTACGGCTCTTAAGGCAGATATACTACCAATGAACCAACGGGGCTGTAATAATAATAAAGGTATAAATGTAAAGTTAGTATAAAGTAGTCAGATTACTAGAAATACATAAATCACAAACACATATTACTTTTTAATACTTGCTCATTAGTCAGTACATGAACCATAAAGCAATGGTTCATGTACTGGCAGTCAAGCCTATTAGCAAACACATTTAAAAAATAAAGGTGCATACATCAAACTTTTATTATTATTTTCTGCCGAAATGTATGAAACATTTGATTTTTATGCATTTTCAGATATAATATTCTATGGTAAACTAACTAATCATCGATCGTTCAAATTAACTCTCGGAAATAACAGAAGCTAAAGAAGCTTTTCATTTCGATTGCTGCATTACCCTTCACAGAACACGGTAATGTTTACATACTACTGCTTGGCGGCAGCTTATCTGGTAATATAGTTCGGCAGCAGAATATAATTTTAATTGGTAGTAGATCTCTTTAGCAGGAGGTCGTCTAGGTAGGTACTGTCGCAGTACCAGATTCTGCTGCCAAGCAGTAGTGCGTAAACATTACTGTGTTCCGGTTTGAAAAGTACTGTAGCTAGCGAAATAACAGGGCTGTTGAGACTAACCATCGAAAGTCTTTTGTAGCGATGATAGCTCAGTGGTTAGCGCGGTAGGTTCGCATGCCGAAGGGCGTGGGTTCAAACCCCAACAATGAGCTTGAGCTGCCGGTGAAGGAAAACATCGTGAGGAAACCATAGCATGGTGGTAGGGTACTTTCTAGTACTCGGCTGGCTAGCTACCACCCTCAAGTTGAAAATCTGCCGCCAAGCATCTAACGGTGTGTTCCGGCAGCCTCACTTGAGAGCCAGTTCCATTCCAGGCTAGGTGTGCTTTACCATCTTCGACCACACCTTCACTTAACATCAGGTGAGCTGTGGTCAAACAACTAGCCTGTCAACCATAAAAAAAAAAAGTCTCAAAGTAGTAAGCGCCAATACTGCGATGCCTTGGACTTTATTTTGTTACTCAAAGTTCTGCGTCTCGCTACAATGGTCATGGACAAGCGTTATCTCTTATCATCGGGTGAGCGTCTCGTTAGTCTCATTATTTTTCACATAAAAAAAAGTACTAACGGATAAAAAGAAAAAATACGTGTCTATTTATTTGTAATAAGGTTGACGTCTACGAAATATGCGCACTTTTAATAAAGTCTTCCTGTATATACTGTTTTCACTATCTATCTGTACAATATCCAGATTCTAAGATCTTGATTAACTAAACTGATATAATACAAGTGTCTGCTGTCTGTCTTAACATATTTTGATATCCGTCCTTGGCATCAAAATGATTAATTACTTTTATATTAAAAACTTACTAGTATTACTACTTATATTACAAATACTGCGGTGGTACCTGTATAAACGACCTTGACTTCATACAGATTTGCATATTTTTAATCAAAACTCTGTTAAATGTTTTTGCTTACAAAATTGAATATGATCAACGTTACGTATAGTCCGGGTGGCAGCGTTGCATTTTAGGTAGTGATTTTACGCCGATCCATTGCTATCTTGTTCGATAGATCTCGAATAACTGATAAGTAAACCGAGCGTCAGCTGGCGCACCCGCGGTGGGTTTGGGAATGGGAGGTCGGGGAAGTTGTAAAAAAATTTAAAAAAAAAAGTAATAGTACGCCGGCTGAAACCCATTTTCTGGTATAGTTGACATCATACTGAGTTGAAAAATAGTCGTCAGCTGCATGGAGGAGGGTGGGTTATGCGTCAGCCGATCCCATAAACTTGTAAAAAATCGCGTAAAAAAAAGTCATATAGTACGCCGGATGAAACTTAAACTAGCTGATTGTTTATATAATTTAAAGTACGAAAACAACAATCAGCTGCGTGGGTAGCGGTGGAAAGACCGTCAGCCGATGCAGTAAAGGTTGAAAATATTGGAGCATTGCTACTAAAAAAGTTATAGTAAGCCGGCTGATGTTGATACCGATAGTAGATCTTATATGTCTAATAAGTAAACCGAACATCAGCTGCCCAAATAGCGGTGGGTTTGGGAGTGGGAGGTCGTGGAAGTTGTAAAAAAAAATTTAAAAAAAAGTGATAGTACGCCGGCTGAAACCCATTTTCATGAATAGTTGACATCATACTGAGTTGAAAAATAGTCGTCAGCTGCATGGAGGAGGGTGGATTATGCGTCAGCCGATCGCATGAACTTGTAAAAAATCGCGTAAAAAAGTCATAGTACGCCGGATGAAACTTAAACTAGCTGATAGTTTATATAATTTAAAGTACGAAAACAGCAATCAGCTGCGTGGGTAGCGGTGGAAAGACCGTCAGCCGATGCAGTAAAGGTTGGAAATATTGGAGCATTGCTACTATGCGGTTTCCATTTAAACACGAATTTCGAGGTAGATTCTGGCCTTGCTTGAGCCCATAACACGACCTTCGGGCTACCTAAACTTCTGCCCACCGCTACCTGGGCAGCTGACGTTCGGTTTACTTATTAGCCATATGAGATCTACTATCAGTATCAATATCAGCCGGCTTACTATGACTTTTGTATTTGCAACGCTGCCACCCGGACTAGTAAGTTATCCTCTAACAAACAAACATGTGAAGAGAGATTTATTCCAGTATACTTACTCAAAGACCTTGCTTTTTCGCTAAACAAATCAGACTTCTCGATTTAGAATGGTTTCGAAAATATGCGAACCTCCATTATTCAAGACATCGAATCAATCTGAATATTCATCAACACACTCCCAAATTTACCAGCCCTAGTTACATATTTATGCTCCTAAAATACTTTACAAGGGTACGGTCTCTTTACGTGTTTGTCATTGAATTAAACATGATAAAAAAATGTCTGACTATATGAAGATTTCAACATAAAAGGCTAATAATATATATTTCATCTTTCTCTTCAAATGTATCCACATTTGAAGAGAAAGATGAAATGTAATCCAAAACTGTCACAAAAAGGTGGTTTCAGAACGAAAAACAACGATGGACACAGAATCAATTCGTTGGTGAACAACGGAACCTATGGAGTGCTAATAAAACCCCTCAATAAACAGTACTCGACTTTTATAAACACCCACTACTCAAAATAATGCTCAGGTCAACATACCCCAATACCCAGGGTACCAGGGATACATATCGGTGAACGTGCTACTGAGCTGTACGACCTTGAAATTCCATCCCCTTTTTACTAAAGGACAAGTAGAAAGTCGGTCCACTACCAACCATACATAGTGGAATTTCCTTAGGTACGTACTAAACGTTTTGACTCTACGTTTCTCATCCGTACAGCCAAAGAATGGAGCAAGCTGTTTTCTGTCAGATATACTTATGTCACTTCATTTACTTACAGGCAAGAACTCCTTGTCGACTGGTTCATCGTCCATATACAAGTTCTTGAGCTTGATCCGTGGGTCTCTCATCTTGTTCAGCATAAAGAACGCGTCAGCCGGCACGAGCATGTTGTGAGAAATGTCCAGCGTACGCAAATTGGAGCACTGAGGCAACACGGCTCCGATTGTTCTTATAGTTTGTGATGGTAGCCTAAGAATAAAAAATGGGTCAGGGTTTTATGTGTACAAGAATTTTTCTCTAATATCATTTTCATAAGCATTATAGTTCCATACAGAGGTAGGTTAGGTTGTATTAAGGAGGTAATTATCCTGGCATAGTTGTAACATATTTTTGGTCAGTGATTCGGTGGCCTTCTTCAAGGGGACGAAGCAGAGTAGAAGCCGTATAATTTCATGACAAAAATATAACAAATTATGCGCGTCCAATAATATGACTTCAATATGTTATGACATTGTCACTGTCGCAGGTCGAACCTGGACCGCAGGACCGAGGCAGATGGCATAATAAGGGAGGCCTATACCCAGCAGTGGGATAAGGAAGGCTGTGGATAATGATGATGATGTTATGATAAAATATGTATGCTAAAATATTATGCCAAATAATATTATGCGAATGTCATTATTTTTTAATTATAAGGAATTTACCAATTCATACTGTGTTTTCTTCTTATAGATAAGGCTTATTATGACATTAGCGAATTTCTAAATGACAAATTTGGTAATTAATTTAAATTTCGACTTATACAATACATTTCCTTTTTCTGTTTGACATTTTTTATTTTATAGCCTTATTGACATTTTATTAATTAACTTTGACATATTGAATATTACATTTGAATATGATTTTATTGAATTATTTTTTTTCTAATTTTATTATGTAAATGTAATCAATCATTTTTCAAAGTGTCATTACTTATTGTTAGTTAGTAGTAGGTTATATTAGTTTCTTTTTGCATACCAAATAATATGGAGGTCTTCTATACCCTTTCCATCTATTTATTTGTATGCCCATATTTATGCAATAAATGAATTATGTTTTATGTACATTTGTGGTGTTAGCATAATTAGAGATACATAAATATCTATAAAGTCTTCTTAGTACGACCCGCGCTATGATTTATCTACTATTTTGATAATAATGTTTAAGCATTCTCTTACGATTATAGCGTGTCTCTTAAGTACGTGCACCTATATGACGGCGCCGTGATCAAAATAGACACAATGCTCGTTCAGAGCATAATAAGGAAGTGGGTAATGCCCACCTGCCTACACCGTGCTCATTTTGCCTCCTTGTTACCAGATCCCATGAGTTGTAATGAATTAATGAGCATTTGAGCAAGGATGTAAGTAATAGAGGTAGGATTACAATTCACAAGTTGGAAAAGAAACATTCTTCTTCCGCTTTGTTTTTGACGTTACGCTTTATTCTTTTGTCAGTGTCAAGTGTTACTATAATTTCAAATGTTTTATTTAAAATTAAGTCACAGTCAAAGTCACACAAAGTGAGTCTTTTTTGAGTCCAGTCATACCCTAGTAAAGTATTAGAGACTGTATTACAAGTTTTAATTGAGTTTTAGCAGCAACACGAAAACTTACGTTTCACCACTTCATATAACTTTCCCATACTCATATGAGTAAATTTCTCACGTCATGAATGAAAAGGCACTATTTTATATAAGTATAAATACTATTATAAATAACTAAGTTTTTTTTTTTTTATGCAAAAAGTAATGAGACGAACGAGACGCTCTCCTGATGGTAAGAAATAACGCCTGTCCATGACCATTGCAGCGATAGACAGAACTTGGAGTAACAAAACAAAAGTCGAGGGTATCACTGCTTTGGCGCTCATTACTTGGAGACTTTCGATGGTAAGTCTCAACAGCCCAGTAATTTCACTAGCTGCAGTACCCTTCAAACCGGAACACAGTAATGTTTACACACTACTGCTTAGCGGCAGAACAACTGGTACTGCGGTGGTACCTACCTAGACGACCTCCTGCTAAGGAAATCTAACACCAAGTAAGTTACATAAATAAAAGTTAAATAAATAAATATCGTATTCACACTGCGCAATCTGGCCCCAAACTAAGAAGAGCTTGTGTGATGGAAGTCAGATAGAAACTGATAGAATACATACATACTTTTTTTTTTGTAAATACATACTTGTAATACATACGGTTAAGTTAAAGTTATTATTTTCACTGTATCTGAAACATATCGACTCTCGCTTTAAAAAAAATGTCAGAAACGTTACAGTTACATTTTAGTCGATCCGTTACCTAAATGTTATGTTTCTATTTAAAAATGTCAGTATATTATTTAATTTTAGCCAGTTTTTTAATTTTAGCCAGTTTTTGGCTGAAAATATGAGACTAAGTCATATTAGAAAATGCTTGAAACGAAACCGGAAGAAAGCATTAAAAATACAAAATCAGCTTTGTTGTTAGAGATGCGCAGTCACTGATAAAATATTGTTTTCAGAAATGTTGAGTTGAACTCGCCGAGTATTCGGACTTATAATAAAGCCAATTATAAACAAGGTAAATATTTACTTGAGGAAATTCATCTATGCTTGAATAAAGATGCCCAAACAAATCCCATAACAGAAGTTTGGTATTAATTTCGTTTAGGATAATAAATAACAATTCGATTGGCGTAGACAGCACGCGATGAACAGATATTAAGGGGTATTTAGATACATCCCTTACTTTAGTGTCTAGCCTGCTTTAGGACTACGCATGTGGCTGAAACTTTTTTTTATACTGAATGTTTGCGTTAGAGCATATTCTACCTGATGTTAAGCAACGACGTTGTCTAGGATGGAACACGCTTACCTAGAATGAACCTATTTACTCTTGATTTGAAGACACTTATATTGTACCTTTCGGAAAACATAGACTCCAGCAAAGAGTTCCACTTTTTTTTTTAATGTAAAAAATGATGAAACGAACAAGACGCTCTCCTGATGGTAAGAGATAACGCCTGTCCATGACCATTGCAGCGATACACAGAACTCTGAGTAACAAAACAAAGTCCAGGGCATCGCTACTTTGGCGCTCACTACGATTATTTTTATATACCTAATTATAATGTTTTTTTTTTCTTATTAGTCTTACATCTCCCGTCTATTTCTTATGTTTTCTATCGTATTTTTCTTTTCTTGGTTGCCTGGAAGAGATCGCTGTTAGCGATAAGGCTGCCACTTGTGGCACTAGTTCATAAGGTTCTTTGTTCTCTGTACTCTTTTCTATTTATGATGTGCACAATAGAGTTATATCTATCTATATATCTACTTTGGAGACTTTCGATGGTTAGTCTCAACAGCCCAGTAATTTCGCTAGCTGCAGTACCCTTCAAACCGGAACACAGTAATGTTTACACACTACTGCTTAGCGGCAGAATAGCGTCCACATCCTCGCAGTGCGAATTAATAATGTGGATTTGAAGAGCTTAGTGCGTAGATGGGGAAGTCTACCATGTATAGGTGACGCTTTGGTCGCGTCTGTCTGGCTTTCCGGTAGTAAAAAGGAGTGGAGGAAACCACTCGTGCCACTCCAAGGCACAATCCCCGAAATGTATCCGATAGAAAGCCGATAGGCAGGAGACTTTACGTCAATGCTCAAGGCTTTGCAGCCGAGACTTGACCAAAGTGTCAACCTTTAAGCGCGCCTCTTAGCTTTTCTAGTAAAGTCACCACAACTTTACTCAAACAAGTATATTAATATTTACTGGAATGTGACTAACAATTATTGCTTGATTTCCTCATGAAACACTTGAAAGCATGAAATACATAACACTGATTGAATGTACAAAGTTTAATGCTCAAAAAAGTATTTAAAAGCAGCCCTGAAGAGGGGCGACGTTGAAATGACACTACGAGAAGCAAGAATTAATGATTACCGAGAAAAAAAAACGCGCGAAATTTTCTTTTTATGTTTTATATGCTAGGTAATTGGCAACAGCCGTTTCCGTTCCAGGCTAGGAGCGTTTAACAAATATAAATACAAATCTTTTATAGATGTCACCAAAGTTATAATTTTTTTACTCATATTTAAAAATATCAAAATCATAATTTATGTCAAATGCAAAATCAATATCAAAGTCAATAAAAAAATTATGATTACGTACTAATAATTCAATAAAATCTTATCCTATCCTACTAATATTATAAACGCGAAAGTTTTTTTTTTTTTTTTTTTTTTTAATAAATATCGTAAGACTATACACACAGCGCCATCTGGCCCCAAACTAAGCAAAGCTTGTGTGATGGAAGTCAAATAGCTGATAGAATACATAAATACTTTTTTTTTTGTAAATACATACTTATAATACATACAGAACACCCAGACACAGAACAAACATAATTATGTTTATTCACATAATGTTTGCCCTGAGTGGGAATCGAACCCACGCCCTACAGCTCTCAAGGCAGATATACTACCAATGAGCCAACGGGGCTGTTTGAAAGAATGTATGGATGTAAATATGTTTGTTACTCTTTCATGCAATAACTACTTAATGGATTTGGATGAAATTTGGTATCGAGGTAGCTGACACGCCGGATTAACATTTATGCTGCTTTTTATCCCGAAAACATGTAGCTGGTAACACCGCGGGGCGCATCTAGTTTTTAAATAATCATCAAAATACCTTCTTCGACCACACCGTCACTTAACATCAGATGAGCTGTGGTTAGACTGCCAGCCATAAAAAATTAAGAACGTTTAGAATAGTTCAGATGCTTGGATGACAGCCAAATTGTATGTATCAGAAATATACTTGGGTATATTTTTATATTTTTGTTTAACAGTTTGCACAAAAAAAGTGAAATCAAACCGTTACGTAAATGTTTTTGACGTCACCTGTTATCTCTTAAGTTGAGCACTTCCAGAGTATTGGGACTGAGGAGCTTCCGTATCGGTGATGTTACAGTGAGGGCATTCCATGAAAAATTAAGCTCTCTCAGGACCTTACTGTCTCCCAACGTATTTAGAAGTAAGTTTGGACCTGACGGACAAATAAAGGTGATGATTAACGACCTGATTGAGTTTTGGCGGGAACGTGGAAAGCGTCGTGTCGCCCCGTTGTAGTTTTTTCCAAAACTAGTGTTTTGTCGAGTGTTTGTGGATAAAAATTGTGGTGTTTTATTCATAAAGTGCCGTATCATAAACGCGGGTGTGGGAAAATGATATAATGTGGTGAAACATGACTTTTCGTGTTGCTACCAAAAATCCATCGAAGCTTTATAAAATAAAGTCGCCACTACTTTACTAAACCTTGACTGACACGGAATGTACTTCACTAAGACTGCACTTTGACTATAACTATAGCTACTAGGCAACTTATTGAAAATATACAACACTTGACACTGGCAAATGCTCAAAATGCGACGCCAAAACCAAACAAATCCAATTAAAAAAAAAACTTGAGTCCTTTATTCATTTGTTTTCGAGTTTTGGCGGGAACGCGGGAAGAGTCGTGTCGCTCCGTTGTATTTTTTTCCAAAACTAGTGTTTTGTCGAGTGTTTATGCATAAAAATGGTGGTGTTTTATTCATAAAGTGCCGAATTACAAGCGCGAGTGTGGGAAAATGATATAATGTGGTGAAACATGAGTTTTCGTGTTGCTTCCAAAACTCCATCGAAGCTTTATAGTAAAGTTGCCACTACTTTACTAAAGCATGACTGGAATTAACTGACACGAACTGGACTTGACAAAGACGACTTTGACGATAGCTATAGTTAAGATACAGCAGAAATAACACTTAAGACAAGGCAGTATGGCTCTATAGCTTTAGCCTGCCCGAAGGGGCAAATTAATAAATAAATAATCATTTGTTTTCTTTACGCTCCATAGACACCGGGTGATGTTAATCAACTTTTTAACTAACCATGTACTTATCTCTATAGTGTAGTATTTTGGTCGTCGTTATTCAATTTAGATTAATTTTATTTTTAAATCTTTACACGAAGATATTGTACATTTTATTGTATTGTATTGTTTTACATGAGAAACTTTGCAGTTTTTTTTCTCCATTAACAAACGTTCGATATGATATGAAGTGTTATATTGCTGGTTCGATTTCCATACAAATAATTTTTTACCATTTATTGACAAATGGAGCGTAATTTTACAGTGAAATCCCAGCTACTGGCATTTATTTGCGGTAAATCACAATTGCTTTAATAAAACAGTAGATTATTAGCATAATCTATATAATTATTCAAAAATCATAAATTCATAAATCATTCATAAATTTGATTTTATGCTAATAATCTACTGTTTCATTCAATCGATTGTGATATACCGCAATTAAAGACCAAAATAAATGTAAAAAATAAACAAAATACATAATAGAATCTCCTGTTTTGTTATTATTGCTAATAGTCTATTAGTCCACTACGGTGTCAACAAACAAATTTTCTGCCTACCCGCCCCTGTTTGTTTCGTCTCGCTTGTATGTTTGCAATACGTAAGCACCTACCCTAATTAAGAAAAAAACATATATTTTTCTCATATAAGTGAATGTTATATTCTTTTTGAGAATATCTTAAACTATATATGTTATTTTGTTTAATAAATATTGACATGTTATCTGTGTACACAGTTTTACAATAAAACGTATTGGATTCTATTTTACGCTCTCCTTCTTAAAAGGGCTTTCAAAACTCTTTACAATTCTTCTCATAAAATGCCGCTTTAAAGGCATTGCACAACTATTCCTTTGCGATAACCTCCAATACAAGTGGTGACCGAGAAATAGACACGATCAAAAGCTGCAAATACTGCAATCGCATTATCGAAATCGCGTTCGGACGGGACCGGGGCGGCGGCTAACGACCGCAATCACCGACCGCGCCATCGAATATCATACACCTAAGTATGGAAATGGTAGCATCGGACCGCACATGTTGAAAATAAAACGGCACCGAGTTGAACCCGTGTCCTGTTTAATATTTATGAGAGAGGGCCGCCCGGGAATGGAATAGTCAACTAAAAGTTTCAAACGCTGAACGCTTCTGAAACGGTCCTGCGCGTTTTATTGCAACTTTCCGCGCGTATGGATCACATAATTTGCCGTAATTATGCAACTCGCGCACGTTCGCAACTCTGGCTTTGACTGACTTTTTATAGACATTTTTGGAGTTTTTATTTGGTGGTAGATCTCTTTACTAGGTAATTGTCTAGGTAGGTACCACTACTGTACCAGATATTCTGCCGCCAAGCAGTAGTGTGTAAACATTGACAGCCCTGTAGGTTCATTGGTAGTGTGTCTGTTCCAACAGCTGAAGGGCGTGGTTCGTTCCCACCCAGGACAAGCATTTTGTGATATAAACAAATGTTTGTTCTGTGTCTGAGTGTACTGTATGTATTTACAAAAAAAAAGTATTTAAGTCTTCTTTTTTTTCTTTTTTTTTTAATGGTTGACAGGTGTTTGACCACAGCTCACCTGATGTTAAGTGAAGGTGTGGTCGAAGATAGTAAAGCACACTTAGTCTGGAATGGAACTGGCTCTCAAGTGAGGCTGCCGGAACACACCGTTAGATGCTTGGCGGCAGATTTTCAACTTGAGGGTGGTAGCTATTCTATCAGTTATCTAACTTCCATAGTACAAGCTTTGCTTAGTTTGGGGTCAGATGACGCTGTGTCTAATGTCCTACGATATTTATTTATTATTGTGTTCCGGCTTGAATGGCAGAGCGCCTAGGAGATAGTTATGTTTCTTGAACTGGAGGATGTGGGTTTAATTCCCACTTGGACAAACATTTATATGTTTGTACAATATCTGTTTGTAATATAGATGTTTGTAATGTGTGTATAATTGTATATATATAAAGTATTTAGGTACCTATCAGTTACCTGGTTCCAATAGAAGCTACTGCTTACTTAGGGGCTAAATGGCATTGTGAGAAATGTCTTGCAAATTGTTTTGTACAACAATAAGTACTGAGACGAACGAGCATCCCTACTAATTGGCCAATAAAACACTGTCCATGACTGGTGCAGATACACAAAACTTTTAGCAACAAAAGAATGAACTGGGCTAAATGAATGAATGAACCTCTGCTTTGGTGCTGCTAAAATTGCATAATAAAAAAATATCTCACTCTGGCTCACAACTTTTTTTTTATGGTTGACAGGCTAGGTGTTTGACCACAGCTCACCTGACGCCGAGGTTGGCCATTGCCATCCAACGCGGTAATGCCGCGAATGTTATAGATACCTTTGCACCAGGTACAGTTTGAGGTGGGTTATATTCGTAGTTCTAGTTAAGAAATTATCCTGAATTAATTTACATAAAAATGTTTGAAAATACGTAACAATATTGATCATGCAGTTCTTTCCCTACTTAATCGCAGTCATTTCCTTCAAAATACAGTCGCGGCAAACCGCAATGACGAAATGAACACAGCAAATGCGCCTCAATTTATACATTCGTCGTTTACTGAGGTCATTTGGGCTGTTATCTTTTCTGAGCAATTTTCGGCGCGGCCAAATAAAGTGTGACTCGCGAGCCGGGGTCAAACGGCAGGACATTTCGCGAAGAACTGACACAATTAGGGCGAAATGCCTTGCGCGTAAACTGAATGTGCTTAAATGAGAGTTATTATTCTTATTCTTTCTTTGACGACGTTATTTTGGAGGCTTTTATCTGAGGAACGTAAAAAAGTGAAACTAATTTCCTTTGAAAAAGAAGTGTCAGGCGTGAAAGCGCTTTTTGATGAATAAAATTTTAGCTATTGTAAAATTCTGGACATGGCTACGTGTCCCGTGGCTTTTTTAAAATTTATTTTTTGTATAGATATATATATAAGTTTATAAAAATATTTGATTGAAACTAAATATGACCGCTTGTGCTGCGAGCTCTTTTTTTTTATTTTGTTTGGGCTTCGCATTCTGAGCATTTGCCAGTGTCAATTGTTTTATATTTTCAAGTTTCTTAAGTTCAATAAGTTGCCACGTAGCTATAGTTATAGTTACTTTATGTATAAAACACCACTATTTTCATACATAAACACTCGACAAAACACTAGTTTTGGAAAAAATACAACGGTGCGACACGATTCTTTCCGCGTTCCCGCCAAAACTCCCTGCGAGCTCTTATACGGATCTTCTATGTATTATTTTTTCTTTTTAATTTCTGACGTAATCAATAACGAGTTTTTCTTCTATCTATAAACCATAACCTTAAACCGATTTTCAATTCGATTTTCTATTTATTCAAAATACGTTTGCGTTTGACTATATCTTGTCTGACGTTAAGCAGAAATGCGATCTAGGATAGAGCACGTTTACCTAGAAGAAATATGTTTACTCTGGATTTGAAGACATCCAAAGGAATTAAGTTATGGAATTCCTGGGTACACTGAACAAGATCTGATATTTAATTAAGTAATAAGCATAAAATTACTTTTTTCTAACCTATGTAGCTAAAGCATCTTTCTGCTTTCTGCTTCGTCACGCAACAGTATTTTTCTGACTTAACTTGACACTGTAGCCCATTTAAGGGATCCTGCCGCATGGTCTTATTGGTTAATCTATAAAATTACCTGCTTGCGAAAAAGTAGTCCCCATCTTATTCCAGGATAAGTCGAGATGTGTTATCATGTTGTTCTCCAGGATTGCATCAGAAAGGAGTTTACCGGCGAAACCGGATAGATCGTTGCGGCTCAAGTTCAGTCTGAAATTTATTGCTTTTTTTTACTATTACTATAATATTTTACATTATATATAACATAATATAAAACACATAAAGAATATAAAAAACTAGGGTGCCAGCGGGGCAGGGCTCAAGCTGCCGGTTGGCTGCAGAGTGAGGAACCTCCTAACAATGCGCGCCGTGTCAAGGATGCCTGTCTTTTGGATTTGACCCTTGACCCAAACGTCTAGCAAAAGTCCCTTAAGATGGTAGTCGAGACACTTCGCTATAAGACCCTTGTTATTATAAATTGGCTTATACATATTATAGATTGACCGCTCATTTTTTTCATGGTTGACAGGCTAAATGCTTACCTGACATTAAGCCTGGCATTTAGCTTGACTTGTTATAGAACTAACTTTCAAGTGAGGCTGCCGCTGAAACATCCTTATGTGCTTGGCGGCAGATCTCCAACTTGAGGGTGTTAGCTAACTAGCTAAGTACTAGAAAATGCCATACAATTCTAAATGCTATGGTTTCCTCACGATGTTTTCTTCACCTGCGGCGCGAGCTCATTGTTGGGGTTTGAATTTGAACACACGCCCTTCGGTGTGCGAGCCAATTGCGCTATCTACTGAGCTATCATCGCTACAAACCACCAGCACAAATCTCCAAGTCAGTTTTCTCCCATGGCAGAAAAGCACAACATGGCAATTGTTCCATATTTTTCAAAAATCGTTAATAACAAACAGTTGCATACTTTCACATTTTCTGTTATTAGTATAATACTTTTCTTACTTCTTAACAACAGCACCATCTTGTATCTTTTCAGCGAGGAACTGGAATCCCTCATCACCAAGGCCATTCCTGGACACATCCAGTTCATCCATGGTCCGATCCGCCAGCTGGTCTACTACTCGAAAAAGTCCGGGTGGGCCAATGCTGGCATCATAAATTAAAAACTATTAAGTATGTATCGAGATTTTTCAGGGATGCAGAAAGGTTATGTCTCCGCATTACATTTTTTCCAACTTTTTCCTTTTTAAGTATTTATGTGCGTGAGTATAGTAGTATATACAAGTGTGAAATATGAAATTTCGTGTTGCTTCGAAAATTCTGTCAAAACTTGTATTAAAGTTACTACTACTTTACTAGAGTATCACAGAATTCAACTTTGACTTATTTTGCGTAAATTTGAATAGACTTTGGATTAGACTAATTTCACTTAATTTATCTTGAAATACTTAAAAATGTCAGATCGCGAATCGTGGATTTTTTTACTAGTTAATAAGATTGACCGCCATCTCACCTGAAGGTAAGCGAAGATTTATGAGCTGCGATGAAGCACGCGCTTGCCTAGAAAAAAATATTATTACCAGACTTGAAGACCTAGGTTATGTTTATAGGGAAATATCCTATCGGGCGAATCCAAGAATCGATTCCACGAAAAAATTAATCCATACTTGCATCCAGACAGGATGAGTTCGGTGAGAGCGAAGCTTTCCCCAAGCAGCTGGCCGAGGTGGTAGCACGCATCCATATTGAGAAAGTTAGAAGTGAGGTCGAGCCGCCTCACAAACTTGTTGTTGACCAGAGAGAGACACATCGCGCGAACGTTCGCCGGGTTCACACTGTAATACTACAGAAATAATTATTTTGAAGGATGTTCGAGTGTATTGCATCGCTGCGCAAAACTATGAAGTTCAGAAAAAGAAAAGATATGAATTCAAAATTCTGAATGGCACTGTCTAGATATCGGAGAGAGAATTCTTGCCGTCACATATAACCTCGTCAAATAATCACTCAGTTACTTAAAAAATTAACAACAACATGTTGCCGTATTCATTCAGAAAGTACTAAAGCAACCTAAGTTCGTAATAGCGATTTGCCGACAAAAACGTACCAAACCGATCCCGCAAAGTGCACCGAGTGTCTGCTTGATATTTATTTGTAACCGATACCAACTAGTTTGTGATTGAGTGTTATTGCATTTTGTGTACCTAACGGTAGGGTGACCGCTTGTTTAGAATTCCACTGAGACACGACATTTTGTACCAATTTTAGGGTTACGAAAAGTATACATAAAAGAATATAAGTATAAATACGAAATCCACTTTAAAATTTTTAATTGTCAAAAGATCAGAAGGAAAAACAGTTTCTTGCATAACTCAATCAAAACTTTAGGTAATTATGATGACACCACAAACTTTTTCTGATAAGCACACCTTTTAATATATTCCAAGAATTACTTCAACTTGCTATCACTTCTATTCTACTTCTAAACTATAAATTCAAGACACTATAATTATAGATGTTTATTGTGTGTCTGAGTGTTCTGTATACACAAAAAAAAACAGTTATCTGGTTCCTATAGTACAAGCTTTGTTTAGTTTGAGGCTAGATGGCGTTATTATTTTATTTTTTATTCAAAACGATAATCTGGAGTATGCAAATTGATAGATTTGAATCATTAAATTAATATTTACTCATATCTTTTTCACAATTTGGTAAACTTTTCTACAGCTGATGTATATTCTTTCATTAAAATGCTAACTATTATGAAAATTGGTATTTATTTACCCTAGCAGAGATGGGATAACAAAATAATCGATGTGCCAAAATAAATTGAGTCATTTAATTGCCTAATGAAATAGATGTAACATAAATTCAAGGCACTTTCCTCTTATACGATAGCGCATCTGACGCAGAAGACACACGTTTCTTGCTTGTTGTTTTAAACTTTGAGGAACGACGTCGAGAATTACCCGGAGTCTTTGTTGTCACAGGGTCTTTAGGGTTTATAAAAGTATTATCTTACACGAGGTCTTTGGTGTTTGCAGTAACATTTCGAATGGCTTTATGGTTTACAGAAACAATGTGATCAGGTAAAGAGATTTTGTGTTTTGCAGGAGTAGTGCGTGCAAATACAAGGTCTCTAGAATTAGAAGCCGTATTAGCAGTCACAGGGTATTTGGATTTCGTAGGAATAGTATGAACAGACCCAGGTTCTTTAAGGTTTGTTGAAGCAATACGAGTTGCCATGGAATATTTTAGATCTGCGGATGTCACAGGATCTTTAGAGTCTGTAGGAGTTACGCAGGCTACAAAATATTTCGAGTTTGTGGGAGCAGCACGGGTAACCACGATATCTTTGGAGGTTACTTCATCGGTTGACAGTGCTGACAGTATAGCATTCTGCCAATACGTAGTCGCGATATCTTGACGACGTGAAGTAGATGCTTCAGTATTACCAGCTCCACCACGCGTCTGTGAACGAAGTACGAATGTTTACTCTCGTTATTACGCAAAAAAAAACAATTCTGAAATTAAACAATTAAATCTTTATGTAATTACGTTTGCAAAATTCGTACTTGTTATAGGTTACTCTGGAGCTAGCTTGATCTCTTCCTTAACAGTGCCAAAAGTGCAAACCTTGTGTTTGCCCTTCTAATATTTATTTTTATTAATCAAAGCGAATGAAAAAAGGGCTGTACCATCTGTAAAGTCTAATACTTTTATACACTATCCCACCATATATTTTTCGCGGTGTACAAATAAACCTTTGTACCTAATAATCCAAAGTATCTAGGAGTAAGCTATATAATACAAGTTAAAAATTAAAAACACGAATGGCCACATATATTTTTAGAGGTTTTTTTTTACTTATAGCTTGTGCTTTACGGGATGATGTAAGGTTTCTAACGATACCCTATACATCCAAATCAGTTCATACATTTTAATGCTATGGAAGAAATAAAGAAATACACATACATAAACCCTGTAAACATTACACTCCTTTTTGTGCAATCGTGTAACAATTTAGCCAGATTTGCTGAGCTATTACAAAATCGAGTGAAAATAAGTGTGTGAATATGTACCTATATATGTATTCACAAACTTCCACATTTTTTCATAGAAAAAATATTCTCTCTATAAAAACAAGTATGTCCCAATTAAGACTTTACTATATATCGTGTAGTCACCCCATTCGCGCATGTACAAACATACGCGGGTTCGTATCTCCGATTGGATTCGCTCAACTTTCGCCTGTCCAAAATCAAATAATCCGACCCTATGTGAAAAAATGTATTGTAGATTTTTATTGCGCGACTTTGTAAGTCGTAATTGCATTTTCTCACAGACATATTTGATATTTCACACCTTATTTATCGTGTTACGTGACACTCGTATCTCCAGTTTTACCACTTTAACCTCTGGCTTTTGTAGTGGCTGCTTGTATTGCGAAATGTTTCTCGCGTACGGGAATACATTCCCAGCTTCTGATTAGGCTCTCCCACGAAGTAAATAGATGATACTAATCTTTAAATTTGCCTTTGTTGCAATGATTAGCGAGCACTGCACTGTGTTGTTAATCTTAGCATGATCTAAATTACTGTGCTGGGCTCGCTAAGAAAACTTTAAATCTAATAGTCCTAAGTAAACTCTTTTTTATGTTTGACAGGCTAGGTGTTTGACCACAGCTCACCTGATGTTAAGTGACGGTGTGGTCGAAAACGGTAAACACACCTAACCTGGAGTGGAACTGGCTCTCGGTTCTCAAGTGGTAGGTAAACAGCCGAGTAGGTACTAGAAAATACCCTACCACCATGATGTGGTTTCCCTTTACCGGCGGCACGATGTTCTCCTTTACCGGCAGCTTAAGCTCATTGTTGGGGTTTGAACCCACGCCCTTCGGCGTGTGAACCGACTGCGCTATCATGGCTACAAATATTAATGATACATTTATAACTCCACCTGCATTTTTTTTAAATCTAATAAGTAATCAGACGAACGACAAGCATTATGTGAACTAGTACTAATTTAATGTAAAACTAAAGAATACAAAGATAATATATAAATATACACTTAGTATACATACGTAATATACATGCATATATTTCGTATAGTATCTATACCTACTATCATTAAAACATTCATGTAGAGTTCCGAAGAAGTTCAATTACGCTCTGTGCTAGACCACATTCTAAACATCCATCGGAGCGTGGTCAAACGCAAGCCTGTCTTCCATTCCAAGAATAAACTAAACTAAACCAGTGAAGGAACGATCCACGATGTAACAGACAGATAGATATACTGTTTTACTGTTCAAACCAAACTAATAGTGTGTGTGTGTATTATAATGTGATCCTCTGTAAAAATACATACAAGATTACGCGGAATGGCTGTATTTAACTGAAAGAAGATTATTACAATCATCATTGTGCTCAACTGTGATTGAGCCACCCCTGAAATCGTGACAAACAATCAGCTGTATAAAACATTGCATATAGATTGAAAGATATTCTGAATGGAACAGCCGATATTTTTCTCGTGATTTTAGGATCACCGGTTTGGTATGACTCTAAACTTTAGAACTGTCGTTACTTCTTACTCTTTACACGGTGCCGAAAAATCGAGTTACCTTTAGATTTATGTGGTCATTAAACAAACCCCGGTAGAAGGGCCGCACGGGTATAGATTTCATCTCGTCACATATATCCAAGTATAACTCTTGCCCGTCCAAAGGGTAAATTTTTTTGGGTTCTGAAAACACCAACTAATTTAATATCATAAATGATACAGTTTTAATAAATCCGTAGCATTTTAAAGTCATACTCGGATAATACTTTTTTATTTGTTTACTATTTTTAATACTATCCGGGTCATATACACTCTTTTTAATCGTACTGCCCCGATCATAGACACAACAGCTACTCGTACTACCCGAGTCATATAGCCGATTTACTAACTTAGCTAACCTGGCTTCAGCAAAGCTGCCTCGATCCCCGGATCCTTATTCGCCGGGTAGTTATAATACACGTGCCTTAGTACAGAGCTGCAAGACATGGCTATATACTTTCCGCATATCTCCCCACTACCCGGGTTATATAACCCCAGCTTGTGCAGCTCGCGTTTGGGATTAACCCTATCTTCTGGTAGGATAAAAGAAGACCATTCTGCCATGGGGGGGTCTTCGGAAGACTCTATGGAGTGCTGATAGAGCATCTCCACAGACATCTCTTTCACGGGGGAACCAGAGCTGGACGACATCGTGTAGCTTTATGCACTCTTCTTGAAAAATAAAATATCTTTCTCTTTTACGAAAATACTTTTCAAATGTAAATAAAGTTTTGCACTTCTCAAAAACTGACAGTTTTATACTTGTAGATTTGACAAGCCGCTTCACGTGATCTGAAAGTTTCCATAATTATGACATTAATAGCGTAAAAGGTTACCCGCATTTGCCAAGATTGTCTATAAAAACAATCTTTATTCCTTGTCCGCAGCATACAACGTATACAATTATACATATATACTGAGCATATATAGATAAAATAGTAAGTAATCAATGGTAGTTTTTGAGTACCCATAAATCGTAGTAATCTTTTAAAATATATTTCATACCTTGATCTTCATTTAACATCAGATGAGATGGCGGTCAAACACAAGTCGTTTTATTATTAAAAAAAAAAACATTAATGTTTTATGCAACCAGCCAAATATAAGCCAATTAAAACTTATCCACGCTAACTGAATATGATTCCTATATTCCAGTTGCGCCGCACCAGGCTACCAGCCGGCGACGGGCGAGTGCAAAACCGCCATGTGGCAGGCAATATCGAGCAAAGCAAACATTTGCCGAGCCCAGTGTACTACCAGCGATGAGTTTCCACAACGCCTCGCCAAAGAAATGTTTGATAACTGAGTCACGTCATTTAAAGGGTGGGAGCTAATAATGTGGAGCTTGTTTTCTTAGTCTGAGATCGCGAGTAAGTCTGTAAATATGAGCTTTTAACTTCGCGATGTCGGTTTCTTTTACCTTTGCTCGTCGTTATTCGACCCACTACAAACAAATAACTGAAACAAATTGTATACTCATGAGTATACTCATTAAAATTTAATTTTCTGCTTAGCATTGAGTTACAGAAGAGCATGTTGTATTAAAAATTACAACCAGCATAAACTTTATTTAGAATTATAGTCCGAGAGGCCATAGAGATCAGTAAGCGTCCTTTAACGGGCAAGTCTTGTGAAATAAGGCAATCGATGTGTTTTTGTCAACATTTTTGTGCCGTTATACATCATGTGGAAGTTTGAAATTAATAAATTAATAAAAATATTGAAGTTTGAATACTATAGTACATATCCTGAATTATTATGCTTGGAGAAAAAATAGTTTCAAACGCTTTTCGTTTCTTGAAATTATGAAATAGAATATGGCCAAATTATTTTTAATCCGTAATCTTGACATCAAAATAATTATAGGAAAGGCGCAATTTTATAGATGCTAACTTTGATGCAGATACATTTAAGGCTTAGACCTTTTATTGTACGTTTTGTTTATTCTATTAGCAGATAAGTACGGATAGTTTGATGAAAATTTCTGATAGTGCCTGCTGAAAATCTCTTTTCTGCGTTACGTCTGTTGCTGTTTTATTTTGGTAGGCGCTACAAACCATCGAGAATCTCTGAATCTGACAATCTAACGTCACGAGTCTCGTGGTCGAGTATAGCACGTCACGAGAGGGCGCGCGGTGGCGGCGGTACCGAGCACCGCGCGCATGCTTCCCGCCCGTTTTGTATTTGACACTTGACACTGGCAAATATTCAAAACGCGATGCCAAAACAAAAAAAAAACTTCTGTCATAATGTAACAGATAATCAATGTAAAATCCGCTTCCGGCAATAGGAATAAACATTCTGTCTCCTTCTTGCTCGTGGCTATAGTAATTTAACTCTCCTTATCTATTTTAGCGTGACGTCAATGTATTCAAATCTAACGTCAGACGTATGTACGTCTGTGTGAGTGGAAAATATCAATGTAGGTGTTCAAGCAGAAGTTCCCACGGTCGAGGACTTGGCCCTTAATGGAGGGTGGAAACTACCATCCACTTGGAGACCTTGTCTTTGTATAGTTCGCATATCTGAAGACGTCTTTGTGACCTCGCGCCTTTATGTGTTTATGTCCCGACATTGTACAGGAACTTGTGAGGAAGAGCTCCAGTGCACATCTGCGCACCTCGGCACTCTACCCGCTCCCACCCCTCAACCACTGTCTTCAAGTACGCTGTATGAAGCGCGTAGCAGTGAAGCAAAACAACGCTGCGTGCTCGTTGTATTTCGCTTTTACTCCTTGAAAAAGGTCACCGGATGTATATCGAACATAATTAAATGTAAGTAAAACAAAAATAATAATATATTTTTAAGCCTATCCATAAATTAATCAAAAACACTAAATCCAAACACCGGTAACATAAATTCAAACACGTGCACTCTACAGAAAAATTAAATCATAAAATGCCTTTGCGATTTCCTCATTCTTCCCTTCGAATCCTCCTTTAAACACCTCGCACATCCGGCGCGTGTAAATAAATCTCGTGAAACAATGGCGGCGGCGAAACGCGGGGAAATCATAAAAACACCATTACACCGCGCGTTAACGAGCTCGCGATCTACCACGGAATGTGGTTAGACAGGGGGACGTAGATGAATTGGTTACGCCTAAACACAGACTACTTAAAAACTTTACTTAATACTTGATTTTACATAGCTTTGTATCGTCAAGAAGTAAAAGTTAGCTTTTTTTTTTGTTTTTTCATCTTTCCTAATATATGATAGAAACTCTTTATTTAACACACCAGATATAAAAATATACAGTAAAAATTCTTAAAAACATAGCAAGAGGCGGCATTATCGTTAAAAATGATCTCTTCCAAACAAACAGGAATAGGGGAAGTGTTTTTTATTACATAGACTCGGAACAGAACTAATCAAAGGCGCAGAAAAAATTAACAGATATAATAAAAAAACTATTGAAGTATTCTGGAGTTTGATGGCGGATTCTTTACTATATTCCGGCTTAAAAGTCGTTTTGGTTACATTTTTGGTTGGTATAAAATGAACTTCAGCAAAATAAAGCCTGAATCAATCGACTGTTGCATAAATTTATGCGATTGAATAAACTGCAACTTGCGCAAAAATTGTACCCTAAATTAGATACTGTCCCTAGTAAAAATGCAGCACCGGCAAGCAATGAAGTGATTTCGAATTTTTTTGATAAATCCACAGTTCATTATGAATTCAGTATACATACTCGTACATGATGCAGTAAGACATTTCTTTATGTAATAGAAAGCGTTTGCAGCTCCCAACCTAGCGCGATGGCTGGGTGGCGCGATCCCACGAAGGATAACTGATGGAATTGAACATTCCGCTTTGATGGGCCACGTCTTTATCATGCGGGCGGTAATGGAGTGTTTTATTGTTTATCTCTGTGATTTGGCTTATGCCGGGTGACGATTGGCAGCTGAACGACTTACGGGGCGAAAAGTCGGCGTTGGTTATCGAGCGAATATTTTTTGTATTTTTTTGTATTATTTGTTGTATTTTTTGTTTATTTTTTGTAACATAGGTAAGTAGATGAAATAGAAAAATACGTGAAAAATACTCCGTCTGATGGCAAGTGAAGTAGTAGGTATGTATGTAATTTTAGTGATGTTATCAAAGCGTTGCTAACACAAACGGTTTATACCTTTATTAATATATTTTAATCCAATCAAGCTACGATGTTACGTTTACATTGCGTCTCTTTTTTTTTTCAAAACAGATAATGTTCTTTGCAGGAGTCTGCCTGAGGGAGAACCATACCCGTGTCAGTCTCAAGGACTACTCTCCAGCTTACTACCAATCAGACCATATAGTTTATGTTCTCTTTGAAGCAGACTAATGACATTGTGGCTAGTTCCTATTACCTACTGTACGGTGTAATTAAAGTATGAGAAAGAGTCTGTCATCCGTATTAAAAAGTTTGCAGTAAAATAATATAAAAATGTACAGTTAAAAAAACCGACCCTGTGATCCTTACTAAACGCACTGCTCCAATGAAACAGCGAGGTTTCGGAGCAAACGAAAATATCATCGACGTATACAATTTTTAGACTTTTGATTTTTGTTGACTTTTGTTGATTTTTTTAAAAACCGCTCGTACGATTACTATAAAATTTATATGGGAACACCTCAACATCTCTGAAGTATGATTTACCAAGCAAAAAAAGGATCATAATTGGCGGAATGATCGCATAACATACATACAAAAAGAAAACATGTAGTCGAAATGAGAACCTCCTCCTTTTTGAGTCGGTTAAAAATAATCGAACTGACAATTGACGAGGGCGACAAAATGTGAAACAAAATTTGGAAAATGTATCAATCCGCCACTGAAATCTAGTCTTAGTACCATATATTCTACCGTCAAGCAGTAGTGTGTAAACATTACAGTGCTCCAGTTCGAAGGGTACAGCTGCTTGTGAAATTACAGGGCTGTTGAAAATATCTGAGTAATGAGCTCCAAAATAGCAAAGACCTGGACTTTGGGTGTAGGTATACTGTATGTATTATGAGTATGTATTTGCAAAAAAAAATGTATTGAAATATTCTATCAGTTATCTGACTTCCATAGTACAAGCTTTGCTTAGTTTGGGGTCAGATGGCGCTGTGTAATGTCCTGTGTTTTTTTTTAATTTGTTTTGTTACTCAAAGTTCTGTGAATCGCTACATTGGTAATGGGCATGGATAAATAATCTCTTACCATCAAGCGAGTGTCTCGATTGACTCATTACTTTTTAATAATGATAAAAAAGTCGACAAGCCCTAGAATCGCGTCTCGTACAAATCATGTAATCGTTTCACCGAACAACGAATGTTTATTTCGAGTATTTATTTTTTAAATTTCCATTCGGCGGTAACGTGGTTTAAATTGGAAAAGTCAACGCTGCAACTCGCAATCACTCGTTCGTTTTTTTACTGTTGCGGTTTTACAACTTTTTTATTTATTTTATGCTGATTTTTTACGATTTGTGCGTCGGAAGTTGGATGATATTTTATATCATGGTGGAGGTTCAGGTTTTTCGTGGACTATAATATAGATGTTTGTATAATGTTTATCTCTACAGCAGTGACTTGCCCAAATAAACAGTTGTTTCATTGGCCTGTTGGTTCATTTCAGTTCATTTGTAGCGATGATAGCACAGTGGTTAGCGCTGTAGGTTCGCATGCCGAAGAGCGTGGTTTCAAACCCCAACAATGAGCTTGAGCTGCCGGTGAAGGAAAACATCGTGAGGAAACCATAGCATGGTGGTAGGGTACTTTCAAGTGCTCGGCTCGCTAGCTACCACCATCAAGTTGCAAATCTGCCGCCATGCATCTAACGGTGTATCGTACATTAAAATCTACATCAGTGTACTCGTAGATAAAAATCTACGAGTTTTTTTTAATAGTTCTTAATTACTTTCTTTTTGTAAATACTTACTTATAATAAATACAGAACACCTAGACACAGAACAAACATTTGTTAATACCACAAAGTTTGTCCTAGGTGGGAATCGAGCCCACGGCCTTCAGCTCTTAAAGCAGATATACTACTAAATGAGCTAACAGGACAGTCAAATAAAATAAATTATTATTTTATACAAGTAAAAGAAATATTCCGTGCAAATTGTCCTGGCATTCAGGCGCCAAACTTGTACCTAATAAATCAGTTCTTAGCTGTAACACTAACTTTGGTACCTAAGTCTAGCTCAGCAGTGCTCAGTCATTTCAAGTTGTAAATCAATGAGTAGATTTACTAGAGCCCGTCCGACTTATAAGAACTTGTAAAGCTTAGGTTCAAAATATTAATTTTAAGGCTCAAGTTTGGGTTTGTTGGGACAGGCGACGGAGTACGAAACATAATAGATAGATAGAAACTTTTTATTATGCACACCATGAACAGAAAAAAAGTACAGAGAACAAAAGGATCATAATAATATTATGATAATTCTGGCTTACTTACAAAGTAAAGTTTTCGATAATTTGACCAGCCTTAAAAATGAGATACAAGCATTTGAAGCTATATGTTCGATTGTTCGTATGTTCACTGTCATTACAGAACTTTTCCTAAAGGTAGACAAAGTTACATCCTAAGAAACTCATTTATGTTTTACTTATGGGATTACACCTTTAATTATATCTTCAATTATATCGCATCGAAGCATGACGAGGCGGCGCGTACTCAGCTTTGTCTCCATGAAAAAGGCCACCGGATGTGGCAATAACTATAGCTAGAGTATCCGATATAATTAAAACGTCACGTCAGTAAAATAAAATAATTAGGTATGTAGATAGAATTTAAAATAATGATTTACAACTCTATAAAGGTAAATTACAATATAAAAGATTTTCAAAAGTACCTATTGAAAAACTTCGACCGAATGATTTGAAATTAATAGTATAAATATAAGATATAGATAGTATATTAGTTTTTGTCTAAATTGGTAAATAATATTAATTTATTTGTAAATAATATCTATTAATTTAAGATTTTTTATTTTGTTCAATACACCAATAATTGAAAAAAAACAAATGAATAGTTCCAAATGTTTTAATTATTCCAATCTGTCACTTATCCGCTAAGCTAAACACTACGGTTTTTTTTCTTTGGTTTTGGCGTCGCGTTTTAGCATTTGCCAGTGTCAAGTATTTATATATTTTCAAGTTTCACAAGTTTAATAAGTGTCCTCGTAGCTAAAGTAATAGTCAAAGTCCAGTCTTGGTCAAGTACAATTCGTGTCAGTCAAGTCCAGTCATGCTTTAGTAAAGTAGTGGTGACTTTACTATAAAGCTTCGATGGAGTTTTGGAAGCAACACGAAAATGTTTCACCACATTATATCATTTTCCCACACTCGCGCTTGTAATTCGGCACTTTATGAATAAAACACCACCATTTTTATGCATAAACACTCGACAAAACACTAGTTTTGGAAAAAAATACAACGGAGCGACACGACTCTTCCCGCGTTCCCGCCAAAACTCCCTACACTACGGCTTTAATTGTCTTTTATGAGTTTTGATACCAGTATTATTTTTTCTGTAACTAAAAACGGGACAATTTATAGCGTTCTGAAGCTATCCTTGGGGACACCGGGACTGAGAAGCAGAAAATGGGACAGTCCCTTTCAAAACGGGACGTATAGTCTTTAGTCACGCGCAATGCCACGATCAACATCCCACTGCGCTTTATACAAAGATTCAGATTTAAATCAAAAAACTTTTCCAAACTGCAACCGCAACAGAACGAGGTTTCCGAGCAAACCGCGACCCGCAGCGTCTCTGTTCAAACAACTTTGTTGCTTAATTGAAAACCTATGTAGGTTATGAAGATTGCCTGTAGAAATGGCAATCGAGACTTTACAAATAAGTGGGTCAGACTAGTAAAGATAGCCTGACCCACTTATTTGTAAAGTTAGCCAAATCAGGGAACTAATAACTTCTACGGGAGACTATTAATTTTGCTTAGAAAACACGGCAGTGGCTCGCCCGTTTAAATCTACGAAAAAGTTGGTCACACCTTTCGTGGGCGCCGTATTATTGATACGATAAAATTACTCGTAGTAAGTAAAGCGAAGGCTACTCGCCCCCAGGACCGAAGACCAAAATTGCCAATGTACATTGATTTGTATGCAAACATCAGTACCTAAGTTAAAATTACCTAGATTTGGTTAATTGATAAATAATTATTGTTTTATTGTTTTCTCCGTTCCACAGACACCGGGATCCGTGACGTTTGTCAACCTTTAACACTATATTTTTTAACTTTACCTAATACTACCTACTTAAACTAACAGGGACAATATTATTTTTAGAACAGCTTACTACTGCTTTGATGACGAATTGCTTTTTTTCAATGTGATTTGCGACTCACTTCTTACTACTTATACCTAGATTTTGTTTACTAATCGAGAATCGATTAAAAAATAAATCGATTTTTTCAAGCTGATTAAAGCCGTCTCAAAATAGAAGAGCACAAAAATATCTTATTTATAAAGGGACAATACAATGTACAAAGAAAAAAAACTCCACGCGTGGACCTTGCACTTTTAATAAGCAGCTGTTGAAGGTCTGAAGTAACGCCTTATCTTAGGGAGGATGACAAGCTTTTTAGCAGTTTTAACTTTTTATTAGTAACTACGAGCCAAAATTTAGAGAAAGAGACAAGAAAGTAACGCCAGAAAGCTCGAGATATCTCGAGGTTGGTCTTACAGAGCTTGATACTCTTTAAGGAATAAAAAATGCGGCAGACTATGCATCATTTACCATGTCGGTACCTATTATATTATAAATGGCGCAAGGCTTCAGAGTCAAATTTGCCTGACTCACTTTTGTTATCAATAATTGCAATGAAACTAAATAAGTACCTTTTGCCAAAGAAGTTCTACTTATATATTCTTTGTACAAAACAGTTACCCAAGTAGGTGACGGCGGGTTGTCGCGATATAATAAAACTAAACACAAACTTTTAACTGACGTCTCTCAGTAGGTAAGTAGTTATCCCACGAGCGAACCAAACGACAGTTCCGTCCGCAGCTAACTCCTTAAAGCAATGAATAAATCCACAGAACTCATTCAAGAGTTTCGAAACAGTAGTTCGGTTCGGGAAAACATTTTATTGTGTTCGGAAAACGGTGTTTCCTAAGTTGAATAGTCTACGCCGGTCATTATCAAACTCTAATAAAGACTGCGCTAGCGGTCGGGAACTAAAACTTGGGAAGTAGACAAAGCTCTTAATTATTTTATCTGTGAATTCAATTAAACTTTCATGGTTCTTTTTTATAGTGTGACGATAATTTTAGATTTTTTTTCTCGGTTTGTATTTTTTTTATCAACTTAATTTGCGAAAAGTTATTTGGTCCCAATACTTATTAAGTTGTATATTTTAGTACCTATTAACTATCTTATCATATAAGTTCGGTTCAGAGTCGTTGAATTTGTAAAACTAAATAGAATTGCAAAATTTTTGACTTCGTAGAAAATTTACGTTACTACCACAACCTAAAACTCTAGTAAGTTAAATACTCAATTCTTAAATTATATTTAAACTTATTTAAAGACTCAAAAAAACAATTTTTTTGAAAAATAATACTGCGATATTTTTTGAATTTTTTTACGTTCCACCACCATGGAGTGAAAAAGAAAGTGATACTTTGTAATATAAACATAATTATAGCTTAACATACATTAAAGAAAGTGTCGTGAGTTATTTCTAAAACTGAGCTAAAACTCATTTTGGACACAATTTACCTTTTTTGTTTTTAACTAAAGCTTGAAAATATAGAAATACTTGACAGAGGCAAAATCGACAAAGTGCTATGCTAAAAGTAAAGAAAACAAATTGATCACATTTTCTATCATGCGGCGGGACATAAGCTAATATACTAATATTATAATATTAGTAGGTATATATTTAATGTAACGAACATACTTTGGCCCAAGCAACGTGCTGACAAATTATTGTATGTATCCAACCTCAGATTTATCCAACCAAAACAAAAAAAATCAAAGTTTCAGTATAACAATGTAGTCGTAATGCCGGCTCCATACGTTCGTTGAGTGTTGGACGATTAGAACAGTCGATCTAATCGTCCAACACTCGAACATCGCTGGAACAGACGATCAATTAAACAGGCCCTCCACACACACGTTCCAACATTATTCACTATGGAGGACGTTGAAGAGGTAAGTGCTCCTGCGCTATACCTACCTTATGAATGTATATTATATGATGATTATTATTTACTAAATAATGCAGTATACCAAACTAGCTTTTGCGTCTTTCTCACAATATATTTTTTTATAAATTTTATTTTTTCCCCCCACCATTAGTAGTTTATGAAGCTTTAGAAACCAACTAGCTACAGCCTATGGGTTCACTCGCGTCGACATTAGAAAAGTAGCTTATACCTATGTTATCCCCGTGCCAAATTTCATTCCAATATATTCAGCTGTTTAAACGTAATTATATAGTACTAAACCGTGCTATAATATGCATAAACTTGTATAATAGCAAATAATTTGCAGCAAGAGGTACGACGTGTCACACGTCTGCCTCGCCTGCGTGAAGTTGCCACACTGATGTGCTCAAAGAATAATATTATGGATGTGCTAAGGGTCTGTTTGAGCGAGTTCGCCAACTCTGTTGATCAGTGCACGATTTACTGCCACCGGAGCGATCGCGCGTCAACACGGTCGAACACCGTCAAACCCGCACGAATCATACCTCCACACGTGGACGGTTGGACGATCAGCATGACTGTCGGACGAACGTGTAGTACCGCCATAATATGATTTTAATTATGATAAAAACATTGGTTGTGTGGTATTGGTTCTAATAACGTTTACGGTATAATTAACACCATTAGTGTATTACTCAGATTAAATTAATCTGAGGTGTATTACATCTGATATTACATCACGTCACGTGACGTGACCATCACCATCATCGCCATTTTTTTTTTTTTAATAATTTGCCCTTTCGGGCAGGCTAAAGCTATAGAGCCATGCTGCCTTGTCTTAAGTGTTATTTCTGCTGTATCTTAGCTATAGTTATCGTCAAAGTCGTCTTTGTCAAGTCCAGTTCGTGTCAGTTAATTCCAGTCATGCTTTAGTAAAGTAGTGGCAACTTTACTACAAAGCTTCGATGGAGTTTTGGAAGCAACACGAAAACTCATGTTTCACCACATTATATCATTTTCCCACACTCGCGCTTGTAATTCGGCACTTTATGAATACAACACCACCATTTTATGCATAAACACTCGACAAAACACTAGTTTTGGAAAAAAATACAACGGAGCGACACGACTCTTCCCGCGTTCCCGCCAAAACTCAAAACCCCCATCATCGCCAAGAAATCAAAAACTTTCACTTCGAGTTTTGGCGGGAAGGCAAAAAACAATGCCAATGTTTTATTACAGAAAAAATGCTTTTTCACGTATTTAAGTTTCAAACTAGTGTTATTTTAATCACTAAATACCAAATTATATGCACGAGTATGTATATAATATATTTCGAAAACTTTTTTTTTTTACTGTAGCTATAAATCTACCTCAGGGCGACGACGCAGTAATGTAGTTAACTTAATAAGTGACTCTAATTGAAGATTACCACTACTTTTTTTTTTCTTTGGTTTTGGCGTCGCGTTTTAGAATTTGCCAGTGTCAAGTATTGATATATTTTCAAGTTACAAAAGTTAAATAAGTGTCCTCGTAGCTAGTTATAGTCAAAGTCCAGTCTTAGTCAAGTCCAGTCCTGTGTCAGTCAAGTCCAGTCATGCTTTAGTAAAGTAGTGGCAACTTTACTATAAAGCTTCGATGGAGTTTTGGAAGCACCACGAAAAGTCATGTTTCACCACATTATATCATTTTCCCACACTCACGCATAATTCAGCACTTTATGAATAAAACACCACCATTTTTATGCATAAACACTCGACAAACCACTAGTTTTGGAAAAAAATACAACGGAGCGACACGACTCTTCCCGCGTTCCCGCCAAAAAAACTACCACTACTTTACTGACTAGGGATGACTGTGACTTTGACTAAGACTTATTTGCCTTGGTTTTATCTTAAGACACTTGAAAGTATGACATACTTGACACTGGCAGAATGTGTAAAGTACGATACCAAAAATAAAGAGCAAAAAAACTTCATTCATACTTTCGATTTTGTTTTCGTAATAATAAATTTAAAGTAATCACGAAACTGTGCGTAAAGTTAAGACAAACCCAACATAATATAATCGTGACCGACTGATTCAACACAGCAGGATAGACTGCAGATCTGACTCTAAGAACTAGGTTAGTATAGCGATGCGTCCTGTAAACTTTGTTTTATAACTATTTCATATGAATTTCAGTAGTTTCCTCGCATTTTTTCGTAGAATGACACCATCAGCACCCATAGTTCTGATGCCTGTTGGCGTCCGCGGCTTGAAAGTGCTGGAGCGTGAAAAATTCTTGCGTAAAATACAAGTACCTGTGCTAAAGGTCAAAGACGAAAACCTAACTAAAATATCATCAGCCTGCAAGACTTACTACTTGAAATTAGAACGCTTCAAGCCCGTCCAAAATGCTGAAGACAATGAATTTAAGAAGTATATCTACTTTAGTCCTGAGAAAGTCACTGCTTGGAAAGATATTGCAGAAAACGATCGCATATCTTTGTCCGAACATAGTATCACAGAAGCTAACCTTATTTTCAAGGACATAGAAGTAGGCTATGATAATTGGAGCTATGATACAATATTCAAGGCTGTACTACCAGAAAATGAAGAAACAGTGAGTGGCTTTTCTCAAATTGGGCATATTATTCATCTCAACTTACGCGATCAGTTATTGGACTACCGCTCACTCATTGGAAAAGTTCTTGTAGACAAAATAAAGACTTGTCGTACAGTTGTTAATAAGAGTAACGTCATTGACAACACATACCGTAACTTCAGTATGGAAGTTATTGCTGGTGAAGAAGATTTTATGGTGACCGTTATAGAAAACAATTGTAGGTTCAAGTTTGACTTTTCAAAAGTGTACTGGAACCCAAGACTTGGCAAAGAACATGAGAGAATTTTAAGTTACTTGAAACCATTAGATATTCTATTTGATGTGTTTTGTGGTGTTGGACCTTTTTCAATTCCAGCTGTGAAACGCCAATGCAGAGTGTTCGCTAACGATTTGAACCCAGACTCCTTCAAATGGCTACAACATAATGCTGAGAATAACAAGCTAAAGAAAAACTTATTGAAATGCTACAACATGGACGGGAAAGACTTCATTTCTATTATATTCCGAAATTTCATCACAGAGTACTGCAAAGGAAATGAAAAGATTGAAAATGGTTCTAAAGTCCACATAACTATGAATTTACCGGCAATGGCTGTAGAATTTCTTAAATATTTTAAAGGATTAATCAAGGACAGAGATCTGAAAGATAACTTCAAGTGTGATGTGTTGGTTTATGTGTATTGTTTTGTGGAGGATGATTATGTAAAAATGGCAAAAGAAAAAGTGAGTGATAACTTTGGATGTGATATGAGTGCATACATATTAGATGTATTTAGTGTAAGAAAAGTTTCACCTAAGAAGGAAATGATGCGCGTGACATTGAGACTGACAAAAGAAATACTTTTTGATGTGAGTGAAGTAGATGATGAACCCCCTGTGAAAAAACTTTGTGTTGATAGTTAGCTATGATAGTAACAAAGCTTACAAAACATACAACTATAATTCAATTCAATTCTTGGTTTATGGCTTTTGTGAAAATGTTTCACAACTCCGCCACTGTCATGAAGAAAGATAGACCATCAAGCGCAAATAATGTTAAATTGTCAGACCTTTTGACATTAAAGATTTAAATTTGTACCTCTGAAAAGCTAGTAAATAAAATAAAGTTGTTAAAAAAAAGGTTTTTTAAATGTTTTCACAATACAACATTGCAAGGTACAAAATTATATACGAAAGTGTCAAAATAATGTTTTCTCTTTTTCAAAACTTAAAGACCACAACATTCAGTTGAGGATCTTGCACAGATAGATTACTCTTAATTGTTCACACCAAGATTTCAAGCTGGAAGTAGAAAAACAAATCACATTTAAATAAATTGCATCTTTCCATTAGTAGCATATTGTTAAACTACAACCCCATCTCAATTTGAAGAACATGAGGCAACCCACCTGCAAGATAGTATTACTTTTTATTCCAAAAGATATTCATAATATGGGGTGCGGTAAAAAATCGTGATTTTATCTATCCATGATTTATTTTGCTGTTATCTTTGAGTGAAAAAGACCAATGTCAAGTTCTAGTGCGAAATCTATTAGCTATATCTAAACATAGATATGAAGTAATGTGATAAGACACTCACCTACTATTTTCTGATAGCAAATACAATTTAATCATGAAAGAAAAATAATAGCATGCAAATAGGGTTCTTGATAGTTTTCCTTCATTTTGTTTTATAGTTCCTGAAATTTGAGAAATATACACCATGTTCATATAATACACCCAGAAATATAGTCTATAGTCTCTGGCTGTTAACGCTGTACATTGGGAGTTTTATTTATATGAAAGTGTATAAAGTTCTTGAGTTTTTTTTTTATATTCTTCCTTCATTTTGTTTTATATTTCCTGAAATTTGAGGAATATGCACCATGTTCAATGTTCATATAATACACTTAGAAATATAGTCTATAGTCTCTGGCTGTTAACGCTGTACATTGGGAGTTTTATTTTTATTTAAATGAAAGTGTATAAAATATGCTACTATGTAGTAATGTACAATACTGTATGTATATGTAACAATGTAAATACGCTAACCCAGGTTAACTTAGCGTTATCAAAGTTTTTTTTTTTTTTATGGTTTGACCACAGCTCACCTGATGTTAAGTGAAGGTGTTGTCGAAGCTTTCATGTGACTTGTTAGGAATTGTTTTATTCCCATCGGGCCCCATGACATTTAATGTAAAATACAACCTCTCCAAAACGAAAAGCAAACGATGAAACAAATCTGGGAAGCCAAAATATTATTTGTAAATCTAAAACAATTTATATTTTAGTGTAGAGCTCTAAAACTATTGCATCATGTGACAGATAACGATCAAGATCGAAAAATTATAAAAATTATTACAATGTATTTAAATCTGTGATTATAACTTTGATATAACTACATAATCTAAGAGTTTTATCTGAGTCTATTGATATTCATCTGTTCATTTGCAGAGATTTAAGAAGAACATATCATTGGTATAATAAGTAGGTACATACATGTCCCATGCCACTTTTTCATAATGTGTATCAAATAAATTCGACTCTTCAATTTGCTGTGCACATAATCTTAATAGCTACCCAGTGACTAACTATTCCTAATAAAACATACATAATTATACCAAAGTACAATTTTAATTGGACCAATTGCCATTGTCAAAACCTACTTTATTATAAATCAAAAGCTTCAAATCATATAATATTCATATGAGCTTGTTTGATTACGCTTTGGATCTTGTCATAGCTTTGCTTTTTTTTTAGATAGCGGCGGCATATTTTCGACATAGTTAAAAATAGTCAAAGAGGTAGCCGCCTTCCAGTATTTACGAGGTTTACTTCCTACGTAAGCGTAAGAAAAAGTAGCGCCCTATTACGTAATTATTTTAAATTAATTAACACTTGTTTTTTTTATTCCTTACAAATGTTTATTTCTCGTTTGACACTTTGCCAGCAGAGAGATGACGAATAATTTATAGCATTGCGTTTATGTATAAGAGAGTTTGCAGATGAGAGCTAGATTATAATCCAACGTGATCACAGCGTGGTCTAATGGTGACTGTAATCGCCACTTTAATCTAATTAATTATTGATCAACATTTATTGATGACCGATAAGATCTTCCTAGTACCTACACTGAAATTGTTAGGTTTGGATACACCAATCCTTTACACTCTCTTAGATTGCATAACCACTTCATTATGTAAGATGGTGATCATAAAGCCTATGTTCAAATATAAAAATATACATTCAACTTTTTTACTTTCACTAGATCTCCTTTTTGAGAACAATTTTCCACTCTAACGCCAAAACAATAATGTAACCTTATTACCTAACCTGCATACCATATATCAGTATTGAAATACCTAAGCGTGTAATTTTCTATAATTTAATACATACATAAAAAGTAAATGTATTCGTGTATCGTGGCTTTAATATAGATTACGATCGAGTACCTACTCTCTTACACTAATTGCAGTCTTCAATCTATAGCGTTAGACGAATAAACGCGCGCAGGTATAGGTACAAGACCACGTCAGTCATTTTATGTTAAGTAATAGAACGATAAAAACCTTCAATAGAACTGTAAATTTTTAGCTATACAGTATTGTGCTATTTATCAGAGAAAATAGACGAATACTTGCTTTTATTCTTTGCATAGTAACGTAATTATTATATATTTTTTTTTCAGTTAATTTAGAATAATGCAAACTAAATGCGAGGTTGTGGAAATGTGTCTCACAGATATTAATGCCGTTTTGGAGGAAGCAGAAGAGGTTGGTAATTTTTTTTGTACAGTCAGAATTATTAAATATTTGTAGCGATGATATCACAGTGGTTCAGTTCTCACGTTGAAGGACGTGGGTTCAAACCCCAACAATGAGCTTGAGCTACCGGTAAAGGAAAACATCGTGAGAAAACCATAGCATGGTGGTAGTGTACTCTCTAGTACTCGGCTGGCTAGCTCCCACCCTTAGTTGAAAATCTATCGCCAAGCACCTAACGGGGTGTTCTGGCAGCCTCACTTGAGAGCCAGTTTCATTCCAGGGCAGGGGTGTTTACCATCTTCGACCACACCGACACCTAACATCAGGTAAACTGTGGTCACACGCCTAGCCAACCAAAAAATAAAAAACAGAATTAATCATTTATTAATTCTTTTATGTAATTAGACAGCCCCGTTGGCTCATTGGTAGTATATCTGCCTTGGGAGCTGTAGGGCGTGGGTTCGATTCCTACTCAGGGCAAACATTTTGTAAATAAAGAAATGTTTGTTCTGTGTCTGGGTGTTCTATAAGTAGGTATGAATTTACAAAAAAAAATGTATGTATTCTATCAGTTCTGACTTCCATCAATTTGAAATTTAACAACTTTTCAAAGCATAGAATATTCTTAGGCGTTTATTAGCCGACAAAAATCTAAATACCAATTATATTTTTTGCAACTATGTACTTTGACTACTTAATATGTACAACGTGTACAAATTTTTTTTTTTTTTTAATCTTTACTGTGCAGACATGCTTCGTTTACGAGTTTATAATTTATGTACCTATAGATAATGGAAAACACTCAGAATCTACCGACAACCAGCAGCATAATTATGTTGATTTCGCTAAACGCATTATTAATTTCCAGGTAATCCGACAATGCTTCACACAACACAATACAGAAGAAGTATTCCTATCATTCAACGGCGGCAAGGACTGCACAGTACTCTTAGACATCACAATAAACGTCCTTAAACAGTTGCATAATAGAGACGATATTGCCAGGGACTTAAAAATCGTTTATATAAGAACAAAAGGGCCTTTTCGAGAGATAGAAGAATTTGTGAAGGATATAGAGAAACATTATGGAGTCAAGTTGGTTGTCACAGAAGGAGAGCTAAAAGGAACTTTGCAAAGGCTTTTGGAGGGAGATGAAAGGTTGAAAGCGTGTCTTATGGGTACGCGGCGGACTGATCCATATAGTGCAGATTTGAATTTTATGCAGGTAATGTATTTCTTTTCTTTAATTCTGGACTATTGGCTTATCTTTTTTTATCTTCTTGGCTTTTTTATTTTTTATCTAAGTATCCAAAAGTGCAAAAAAAATATTACGACATATATCGAAACTGGTTAGGTTTTATCAATTAAATTACTTTTACACTACTAATTAACGTAACTTTTTAATAAAATTGGCAACGCTATACCAACTACAGAACGAATTGTAGTGAATACACGTTTGAATTGTTATTAACTGAGTTGTCATAATGATCATTGCATTGCAACCTGCCATTATTATATCTTAACCCCTTAGTAGCTACATCACTATCCTGGCCACTACTTAGATGACACATTAATTTATAAATTTACAATTTAAAAACACTTAAGCCACCTAAATGCACTGCTCCAATAAAACAGCGAGGTTTCAGAGTATAACGCTGTATTTTTAATGAAACCCAGCACTTTTAGCGATAATTTTGCTACTCTAGTAAAGTAATATTTGTCTTCAGAAAACTGACCCAAGCTGGCCGCAGATAGTTCGCGTCTCGCCCTTACTCAACTGGTCCTATCACCAAATATGGAGCTACATTCTACAGCAACGCGTGCCTTACTGCTCTCTATACAATGAAGGGTTAGTATCAACACTTACAGAGGAATAACCGATTCAAATGTAGTAGTAAATTCATACGTTGTCATTCTGGAGAGTAATAGCTACTAAACCGTATTGTTATCAACCCAAATCTTTCAGGTACACATCAATAGGCAGCACATCCAACACTTGGCCTAACCCTGCTCTAGCTTTCAAAGATCACTACGGCCTATGTTACCGACCGGCGTGGGAGCTCACCGACGCGAGCTTGGAACGCGCCGGCCGTGGCACCAAACCTACAGACACTAAAGACACCAACGGGCACGCATTCGACGTCATAGATCACTGTATAAAAGGAGACGTGCTATAATACTAGCAAAATATTTAGTTTAAATTTTTATGCGAGATATCAGGATCCTGGGTTCGATTTGTTATTCGTTTAAATGCGTTTTCACATGAGTGAGTTTCATTAAAATGAATTAAAAATTGAGCCAGTTTTCAATGACGGGTATAAGTTATGTGCGGAGTTGTGTTTGAAATAGGTATAGTTTTATTATAATATAAGAAATAGATGATGCAGGATTGAATACTATGGTTATGAAAATTATGCGAATTCCCATCTGCCCCTAACACGGGGCATATTATGCCTAACTAGCTGCGCCCCGCCCTATTTATAAAGATCAAATGATCGCAGATGGATTTTTAAAAATCAAGGGCATAAGCTAATATCATTCCAAATTTCATCCATACTAATTTAGCCGTTACAGAAGCAACAAATACAACCTACAATAACAGAAAAAGCTTAATAACATAGATTTCTTCCAGGCAACCTTGGTATGGAAAGTGCAAATATACCTACTGTCACGTTTGCAGTGGATAAGATGAGATTAAGATTAAACTTCGATTACCTAAGTACGAATTGCGAGTCAAACTGAAAATTTGGTTTTAATTTAATCGTATATAGTGTTAGTGTAGTATGATACTTTCAGGAATTAGTTGTATACATATGTACAGAAAACATTTTGCATCATCTATTGCTTGTGGTAGAATCAATGTGATAGGTACCTAGAGTCATGTGGGTCAAGTGTGCGCATTTAAACTTTGATGCTTCAAAAACTCGAATATTATTAGTAGAATGAAACAAAACTGTGTTAATTAGTAAGACTGTTTATTTGTTATCAACTTAGACACAACAATAGTATTATTAGTAGCTTATATTTTAAGCAACTATAGAAAACAAAAACCCTTTCATATGCGCACTTTTACCCCAGTATCGGGGTATGTGTACGCAGCACTGTGGGTAAGTGTACGCAACAAAAAATAATAATTTTAGAACATAAACAAAAATTATAATTATAAAATTTTTCATCATAGTTACTTAAAGTAATCTTTTAAGGCCTGGGCGGGGAACGACGCGACGCGGACGTGCCGGTGGTTAGAAATCTTTAGTTATTTCGTCCTACATGTATCACAAATAAAAGTATCGTGTTCGGAGCTGGTGCACTGTTCGTGCCACCAGGCTCCACATAGGCTACATTCAATCCAATCTTCAGTCGGCGGATCAGAATACTTTTCACCACATAAGGGGCAGTAATACTCATTTTCGTCATTCTTTGGTTTCTTAAGAGTCTTATTTTTAGCATTCTTTTTTTTGGCAGTCTCATATGATTTTGTACTAGTTTTCTTAGTCCTAAATCTTTCTTTCAAACCTAGTCGTATTTTCTTTTTAGCAGTCTCAGATGATTTCGTACTAGTTTTCTTAGTTTTAAGTCTTTCTTTCAAATCTAGTCGTATTTTCTTTTTGGCTAATTTCTCTTCTTCTCCTTCTTTCTTAGCTTCTAACTCAGATTTATAGGGACTATCAGTAGCAATTATTGACTTTTTGCCTTTTCGTCGTCGATTTTGTGACATTGCTTTCGGTAGAGCTTGTATAGACGACAATGGTATAAATTCTTTGCTGGTTGAAGCTACAGATATTGGTGAAGATGCAGTGGTGGCTGAACTGGTGTTTGTCACTGGACATGATTGAGCAATCTCTAAAAAGTTTTTTCGAGTTTGCTTGTCAGCGTTGGATGATGTCAATGTATGCTCAGTAGTCAACAGCAGATCTTGTGCAGGTTGACTGAATGATGTGGTAACTGCAAAGTTATGCAAAGAAGAGTCTTGCTCTGATATAGAAATATTATGTAATATCGAAGTCGTTCCTGCAGTTTCCAAAACTTCTTGTGTTGGGTGTGTAGAAGAAGTGGACGCTACTATGTTTGTCAAATGCTTTGCGCGTGATGGAATTGAATCTTCTTGGAAAGGTTCCTGTGCTGCTGTAGTTGGCAACATCTCTTCTAAATTTTGTGCAGGAATCATGTCAGTCACAGACGCTGCCGCGAAATCTTCCTTCGAAAAAATTTCTCTGTCTATTGGCCAGATTCCAGAAACTTTAAAACCTGAAACCGCATTGCTAAGCGAAGCTGCTTTTTGGAAGGCCTCATTCACCAATTGAGCTATTTCTGTTTGTCCAATCACGCGGCCTGGATGGTGGCTTAGCCATTTATCACATGCGTAAGCGAATTTTGTTTTCAAAGGCCCAAAAAACCCACGATCTAAAGGCTGCATCTTGTGGCTACTGTGCGGTGGGAGAGTAAGCAAGTGAATACCATTATCACGACAAAACAGTATAGCATTTAGAGAGATATGGCTGCTATGGTTGTCCAAAATTAACAAGACGGGATTATCTTTAGTTGGCTGAACATTGTCCTTGAAATGGCGTAGGTAGTCTAGAAACAGACCCGTATTTATGAATCCTGAATCAGAAGCCATTCCAATACTACCTTCGGGTGCATTGTTAAGCAAATAACCTTGCATTTTCTTCCGGGGAAAAATAAACGCTGGAGGAACATAGCTTCCAGTTACACTCATTGCGCAAACTAGTGTAATCGTTTGGCCTCTTTCAGCAGAAACGATTTTGCCCACCAGCTTTTTTCCTTTCACCGATATTACTTTTGGAATTTTTTTGGTACAGTATTCACTCCACTTTCATCCATATTATATATTCGGCTGGGTACAAATTTTTGCTTGTTGTAGAGGCTCTGCAAGTTATCATAAAATCTTGTAACTTGAGTTTCATTGAATCCCATGGCTCTGGCAATACTAGTTGGGACTGGCTGTCGCAATTTCAATTCAGGGAACCTTTTGAGAAATCCATATACCCAGTCTCGGCCAGCTAATTTTGAGGATGTGTTGAATCTATGCGTAATTTTATTTACTTCAGCATACTCATAAATCAACTTCTGGAGGTTCTGCATGGTGAGACCATAATAAAGATCATCACTTTGTTTAATATAATTGTATGTATCAGTCTCTTGCTCCTTGGTGAATGTCAAAGAAAATCTTCCCATGCTAGTTGCAATCTTCCCAATTTTTAAACGTTTCCGCAGAGTACTTTCCTTAAGTCCGACTTGAGATGCAGCTTTTCTTTTACTGGCACCCTTTGCAATTAATGATTTGGCGGCTTCCAGCTGTTCCTCTGTGACGATGCATCTATCCGGAGCTTTCCTCAGATAATCTCGAGGCATTTTGATTTATATTTGTACGCTGAAACAAAACACATGTACAAAGAAATGCAAGCGGGGTAAGTGTGCGCATGCGCACACTTACACGACAGGCTTCTGCGCACACTTAACCCAAACCATAGAAACAGGATTATATGAATATCGTTGTTTATTGCGTCATCATAACAACTTAAACACTGGCACATAACAAACTTGATATTATGTTGCATTCGATAGCAAAAAGCATATTTTCAAACAATTTACATGACTACAAAAGATTACGCGTCAAATGTGAGGAAATATCGTAAATATTTTAGCAAAAATCTTCATTTACCTGTCAATCCAAAATGGCGCGCTAGCAGCCGCTGTAATACGAGCGCTTCGCTCGACGTCCCGTGGGGTACTGAAGAGGGGGGTTGCCGTTTCTTAGCGCTATATATTTATTGAGATATTTAGAATGCGTACACTTAGACGCTGCGCACACTTGACCCACATGACTCTAATACTTAAATAGTGCTGACAAATTCTTATTAAGTTACGTTTTACAAACGAAAAGTGTGATTATATTTTTAATTACTAAATTAAAAAGACGTAATAAAAACAAATCAATAGTACAGGTTTTATAAAAGACAAGTCGGGTAACTTTCATTAAAACTGGTTTGAAGATTCATTTTTTCCCCCAAGACATATCTATTCGAAACGAAACAATGAAATATTCTAAATGTATATATATAGCTTATACTGGAGTAGATGGTATCCCCAAGTGTATGGTAAGTTGTTGTCTATGACAAGTTTATTTATTTTGTACATACATTTTCAGTTTATAATCTTACCCAAATCACAAGAAGCCTCTCTCATCACAAAGGATTTATTTGTCCGAAATAACGTTTAGGTAACTTTGAACCGCTAAAACGTCAATTTCTCATACATTACTTTGATAAATCATCATTTAATTTAAATGTAGACTGTAAAAGAATTCTACAGAATACAACATAGTATGACCGATTTTTTTTTATATTGGAAATATTAGCTCAAGCATAATTATAATAAATAATAACTTCTATTCAAGACCCTAGTTCAGTCATGAGGTAACATTTTAGTGTACCTAGTACTTAGTACAGGTCTGACAGTTTTACCTCTGACCCACATATTATATCTAGGCAATGTTGTTCTTACAAGATTACTGAATGTCGAGCGTCCCCTTAAAGCATGCCTCACAGTGGCGCGGCCGTGGTAGCGTTCGTGACTGTGTGTTGCCACGTTTTATCCGGCCGCATGTCGAGCCGCTACCGTTGGTCGCGTCTGTCTGCGAGATATTCGTTGAAATCTGATCCTTATTGCTTGCTCAATAAATGCTACTTAAATGAATTGTTTTCTCTATATTTATTTTTGTTAGATATAATTCTGTACTTAAGGTAATTATGTATACACAGATAGGCTAGCTAGTACCTAAATAATTTATGACATGTTTTGGTCTTAGTTGCAGATTATTAAAATTATGTTTTATTGAGTTATAATATCACGTCTTTGTGTATGCAAATTATTTTACTTAGCTGGTACATTTTTAATGTGATGAAAATAAAATTGTTTTATGAAATATATTGTAATTTATACTTACAAATAAAACTATGGTTAAATGATCTGTGACTTAACATCAAGATGTCGAAACTTATTTTAGTTTTATAACATGCCAGAATTTATTTTAGCTTTCATTGTACTTAATTAAGTATTAAATAGTAACACTTAGTTCAATCACTTAGATTCTCACTATAGATTATTTTTTATTTATTTAAGTAGGTACACTTATTGTTTTTATTTTATTTTTGTGATATAGCAAATATAATAGAATGTGGAATTGTTTGAATATAGGTAAATGTAATTATTTTTAGAAAAACGCAATTTTTTTGTCACAATTATATTCGATGTTCACTTAGTTCCAATAAAATCACCATATCAAAGCTTTAGAGTTTTATTCTTACAACAAAAATATTTTTTATTTACAAGCCCGTACATATTGTAATTAGATCACGTTTTACTCTCGGTGTTGTTTGGTTTCACATGTTTTCGGATGAATTCTTGGAATGCCAATACGTCAGCTGGCTTGTCGTCTGCAGAATATAATAAATAAATACATTAATTTACATACGTTGGTTTATATTTTCATAAGCATACGAGGAGACAGATGGGGGCAAAGCGAAATAAGGAAGTCGTAGGAATAAGATGATGTTTTTTAAATAATATATGGGAAACATTCTAGATTAGGAGAAAAAAACTTTTTTGTGCACACCAGAATTAGTAAAAATGTGGTACAGAAAACGAATCTTATGAGCTAGTGCCAGTCAGTAGTAGTAGTGTAATCACAAAAGCGATCTCTTCCAGGCAACCAAGAATGGGAAAACTCGTTACTGATTAAGAACAGACGAGAAATGTAACACTGTTATATAGTAAAAAATTTAAGGAATAAAAATAATACATATTTGACATAATAATAAAGTAAGTACATAGCGGTCTTTTAGAGTAGTTATTATTCTAAGTTATTTTGTTTTGTTTAATTGAAGATATTTATTATACTTTTTTTCATAATTTAGTACATGTATATTTAGTTTATTTAAATAAACTAAATATATAAATAACAAAGCAAACAAGTTTTGGTTTGGTAACAATTTAGTTTGTCGAGATGGCGCTCTTGCGAGATAATTACAGTTAATGTTACGACAGCATAACGTTAATTTGTTTCTTATGTCACAAAAAAGTGCAAGTCAAAGTCATAAAATAAGTCCAGCCCATATCGTAGTTAAGTGGACTTCGTGGACTTTACTAGAAGCTTTTACAGAGTTATGAAAAATCATGTTTCGCAGCATTATATCTAAGTATATATTCAAACAACTAACCTGTCAACTGTGATTCATATGGTTTATTTGTTTTATTACATACCGTTATTTCTAAAATAGTTAAAAATACAAGTTTTGAATTATAATGCGGCGACATGATTTTCCCGCCAAGACACATCACACGTCACTTTAAAATCTAAAAACAGAATGCACAAATGCCAAATATGAAGAAAAACAAAAGTATTAATTTTGTAATACTCGTACAAACCTAAATGAGGTTCCATTTCAGTGCCCTCCTCGTCGCTGGAGCTCTCGTTAGCAGGATGCTTGAGATACATGTCGGTCAGTTCGCGCCCGATCGGCACTTCGTCTATCAAATTCTTACTGGGGAACACTGCATCTTCTGGAAATAACACTGACATTTTTATAGAGGAAATAAGGCATAAAATAGGGAGCTTTGGCGGGAACGCGGAAAGAGTCGTGTCACCCGTTGTATTTTTTTCCAAAACAAGTGTTTTGTCGAGTGTTTATGCATAAAAATGGTGGTATTTTATTCCGTGTTGCTTCCAAAACTCCATCGAAGCTTTATAGTAAAGTCGCCACTACTTTACTAAAGCATGACTGACTGACATGGACTGTACTTGACCAAGACTGCCCTTTGACTATAACTAATAGCTACGAGGCAACTTATTTAACTTTTGAAACTTGAAATTATAAAACACTTGACACTGGCAAATGCTAAAGAAGCGACGCCAAAACAAAAGAAAAAAAAGACAAAATATGGCAAAATCATTATAGTGTAAAAAAGAATTAATAATGTGTTTTAACAGGAATGCTTACCAGTTTTTGCCGATTTCAATTCCTCTTCTTTGTTCTTTTCTGCTTCTAGTTTTTCGGCGCGCATTTTCAGCCAGTCTGCTTTATATTCTCTAAAAAATAAAAACAACAAATTGACATATTATAATATGTAAATTAATTTTATGAAATGATTAAAAATATACTTTTTAAGGCTTTAAAAATTCTAAAATTGATCAATTTATGACAAAGTACTTAAAGGGTTACAAAAAATGGTTTTTTTTTTTTAATTTACCATACTATAATCCAAATAAGTACTCTGTGAATCTCTACTGCATTAAACCATAAAATCCAAAAAAAAAAAATCTCTACTGTATTTGGTCAAGAGTTTTCTTTATGTACTATAATTGTATTTACTTACTTTTCATATTCCTCTGCAGCTTCATCGACTAATTTGAAAAATTCGTCAATACCCTGCAAAAGAAAGTTTTGTATGGATAAATAAACTTGTCCTATGTCCTCGAGATCAAGTTCCATTTCTGTCATGTTTACTATCTTCGACCACGCCATCACTTAACATCAGGTAAGCTGTGGTCTAACAACTAGCCTGTCACTCACAAAAAAACTATGTTTTGAATCCACATTTCTAGCATCTATTTATTTTGGATTGAAAGGGTACTATCAATACTCAGTAAATTGACCAAAAGACGTTTATCCTTAGCACTTATAAGTATAGTCTTAGTTATTATTATAATTCTAAGTAGGATAAAGTTAATTTCGCAACATCTCTCATCGCCTCTTTAGCTCAGTGGTAGAGCACTGGTCTCGTAAACCAGGGGTCGTGAGTTCAATCCTCACAGGAGGCATTGGATTGGTATACTTTTGATTCACACTATAATGATAAAATTTGCTTTAGTTTACTTGTAAGCTCAAAATTTAGTAGCAGAACAAATTTTGACGTAATTTGTCAAAAAAGAAGCGAGTATGACATTGAGTGCATTTTACCTTGAAAAGAGAAATTTCTAAAAAAAACGCATTCTCTTATTGTAAAAATGAATTACTGCAATACACCAAACTTTGAGTAGCAAAACAAAGAGCATAGCTGCTTTGGCGCTTATTACAATAATAAATAAAATAAATAAATATCGTAGGACTATACACACAGCGCCATCTGGACCCAAACTAAGCAGAGCTTGTGTGATGGAAGTCAGATAACTGATAGAATACTTAGGTTTTTTTGTAAGTACATACAATACATACAGTACACCCAGACAGAACAAATATTTGTTTATAGTAATCGAACCTACGCCCTACAGCTCTAGAAGCAGACATACTACCAATGAATCAACAGGGTTGTCAATTAGATAGATTTCATCACTAAATAGAATTAAAAGCATGTTTGCATACAAATTCACTTACAGCTCCAGTGTGGGCGCTGACTCCGCAGCACTTTAAATCTGAGTAAAAACTGTCGAGCGCAAGAGCCATAGATCTCGTCAGGTTGCCGATGTAAGTGTTACCGCCTTCGTTCTCTCCTGAGCCTTCCGCGTCCAGGGCTTCTTGAAACGCCTCGAAATCGCGCATCCATTCCACCGCATACGCATTGTCTACCACATCTGTCTGGAATTATACACAAAGTTTTTCTTACAAATAAATATTGTATAACATTTCGCACAGAGCCATCTAGCCCCAAACTATGCAAATCTTGTATTATAAGAAACTATCAACTGACAGAATACATATTTTATATATATATATCTATTTGTTTTTTAATGAAATACTTATCACGTATTAAAGCGAAAGTTTGTGTTTATATCATATCAAATAAATATATCAGTTTTTAAAGTTTACGGTATGACGTAATTTCAATATTTTCCTATATCGATATACGAATTCGTATATCTATTTCGATATGGAAATGATATGAAATCGTTATTTTTGAAAGTGCTTTACCTACCAGCACACATGCATATTATTATAAACTTTATATATAATATATATATTATGTGTGGTGTCCACTTGTTAAAGAGATTGGTACATCTTTTTCCAATCTAACGCCATCCACAAATGCGGTAACCGATAATGCGTACGTAGTGGGGGAAGGGATGTCAATTCTAGAGACGGTTTTATTGATGCATTTTCTGCCAGAGCTATGTCCAGTTCTAACACTGATCAAAGATATCCAGAGCGACAACTTGTACGCTAGTATCCTGATAGAGGAACTAGGTATTTAGATGTAAATTATGGTTAAGTTTTAACATAATATGTTGAATATGTTAAAACTTAAAAAATTATGTAGTTAGGAGGAATGTGGTGTTTGTGGTAATTCACCACTAAAGATAGACACCAAAGTTTACCTCTACATAGTATAAAACATAGTCCCTTCCCATCATCTTAGATCTAATAAAGTGGTTTTCATCAATAGACAGAAATTCAAGAGGAAAGTTACCATGTAAAATACATGCATATGGACCACATTAATGTCTACATTGCACCCGTGCAAAACCGCAGCGGGTTGTTAGTACTTTATAATAAGAAATTGTTGCTATTAGGCAACCAACCAGAATTTCTTTCTTTTTACTCAATATGTAAAGAGATTCATGAGGGACATGTCAATGGACAACTCCTCACTGCTGTAAAACACAAAACACACAACAGAGTTCAGACATACAAACAGCTAAATGTCTCCTACAGATTGTAGTGTTGAGTGCAATGTAAAAAAATAATTACTCAATACTCATTTAAGAAATGTTTCATACCTTATTCATGACCACAATAAATGGCAGGCGAGTCTTATATAGAATTGAGCAGGCATATAGCATATTAGACATAAACGTGACCGGTGAAACACTTCGCACTGTATCCATTACATATACAACCACTGTGGGACAGGTGGAAGCTAGGGTCTCCGTCACTATGGTGCCTGATGCTGACCATGTGAACACTTCAATTTGACCTGTAAAAAATCAATATAAACCATAAACCATTATTTTACCAGACAACAAACAGAATTATTAAGCAATAAATGCACTATATTTTTTTTTTCCAATTTTGTAAGTTTGGTGTAAACATTAAATAATTATCTATAATATCAATATTAACAAAAAACATGTTTATCACAGAAATGTTTATCCTAGGTGGGAATCAAACCTTGACGCAGAAATACTACCAAATGAACTAACAGTGCAGTCAAAATACACCATAACTTATATTGTCTATAATTAATTATAATGTAATTATATTTTAAAACTATTGTAATTGGTGATTGCCATATTAGTCTAAATAAATAAATAATAGAGTTTACAGCTGACATTATACTAAAAATATTATCATAAGAGTACTGTACCTTTTGAATAAGTCTACAATACAGCTTAGATTTATCTACCATCTTGTCTATTGAATTAAATACATAGCTATTGTTTTTTTATGATTGACAGGCTAGGTGCTAGACCACAGATCACCTAATGTTATGTGATGGTGTGGTCAAAGGACCTGGAATGCCTGATGTTCTAATTTACCTTACCTGGTGTATCAATAATGCAGTACTTGTGTTTTTTCCCCGCCTTCTCGATTAGTTCTACCACCTGCCCAAATTTGGTAGAGAACAGGTTTAAAGCTGTGACAATGCCACCATTGGGACCCAGCCCATACTGCTTCATTACCTCTTTGTAACTCACTGTGTCTCTGATATCTGTAATTAAAAGTTATTTAATTATATTAGTGTTTCTTTTTAGATATTGCTCTACAACAACATACATAAGACACTGACAATCTTAGGAATATAAAATTCTGTTAAAATTTTAACTAATTTCATATTGCACAAAGCATAAATTATGTTTTATTTGAGTAGTTTTCAAATGAGACCATAATTATAATAGTAGGTTACATCAGTAAAGATCTAATAATAATCAAAACTGTAATAGATCAGAGATGTCATATGTTTTATGGATAGCATTAATAATATGCAGAACAACGAAATTGTGTGTAGCATGAAAAATAACATGATACTAGAACCCACTTTTTAATGTAACTTTACTTACCTATGTTAGCAGGATATGGCACTTCTCTGCATGCTGGATCCAAATTAATCAGGTAAGGCCGAGAACCTTCCACGACTTTACCAGATAATCTCCGAGTGAAAGATGTCTTTCCAGCTCCTGCCATGCCTGTAAAACAATTATGTTGATTTCACAGGTACACACACACAGAAGGTAAACAAGAGTCTGCTAGAGATCCTTTTAATATTTGATTGGACAATAAAGTTTAAAATTCATATACATTCGGCTTCAATTGGCAGATATATTTGAGAAACCCATGAAAGCCCTAGATTTGGAGTCAAAGTTTGTGAAACTTACCTAAAATTATCAAGCACACTGGCTTTCTGGTGTCTTCTTCCATAGCTACAGGATTAGGTTCTGCAGTAGCCATAATGAATCAAGCGTAAACTTGTATGGTTTTGATATTTTATAATATAATTCGGTGAACACTAACTTGCGACGCACTAAAAACCTGTATCATAACATAACCTTAAATTAAATCTTCTATCATAACAAATTATTGACATTGACAACCAAAATGTAGTGACGTTGACATTCAAACTTGTTTATTTTTTGTAGTCTTGAGTTGCTGGTATCATTCATCCTGGACATTAAATTTATATTTTGCCAAACAATAAAATCCAAAAAAATTAAATATTTTAAGTTAATGTGGCTAGATTGCTGGCAGCATTGTCCGCTGGATGGAAATGCTAAGCTTTTGACCAAACTAGTTGTTAGCAAGTGGTTATATCCACCAGTGGTTTAGTGGTGGTGGTGTGGTGTGGTAATTAATTTTTTTGAGTTATATGTAACATCTTGAATCAACATTATTGTATAGCTGGATATGTTTGTTACTATACTTGCAGTCTCTGGCAATTTCACCAGTTAATTAGTATAGTACCTGGTCTACCTACTATATAATACGAGATTTCCTTAGATTTCGTAGTCCAAGTGAAAATGTAGTCTACAATGTTATTTAAGGTCTTAAAACGCAATTATATAATAATATGCAAATAGCTAATAACAGTCAAGAATCACACATAAAACCATATTTATTTATTCGCTTATAAAATTTATTTACATATTTACATTTATAATTCGTATATGCAGGCACTGTTTATCAATTATTTTCTTTTTCTAAATTTAGAAACATTATCGGGTACAAATGTCCTAGTCTTGAAATTTTTTTCTGTATAATTATTCGAAGGGTGTCGGTGTAAGTTGCTGGGGGCTTGCAAGTAGCTGGATCTCGCCAGTGAAGACCTGAAACAAACAAGATTTTGCTTAGACCATACCAAAGCAAATGTGACAACCATGCAAACGAGCAGAATAGAAAAGTTAACTTTTCCTGGTTCATCGAAGGTTCAAAATTGTTTGTCAGGACCATCACGTGCGTCATCATCCTTTGTATGATCACTACTTTAACTTTATTTCATAAAATCCAATTATATTTGATGTACCCAAAGTAATCAAATCCCACAAATATGACATTGAAAATAGTAGTTTACCTGTAGAATCGCAGGCGAATAAAGCCGGTGAAGGTATGTGGTCTCTGGTATAATTCCACAGACAGTCTCTTAGAATCTGAACCACCTGAAACAAAATAAACATTTTTATTATTTGATTTTGGCGTCGCATTTTGAGCATTTGCCAGTGTCAAGTGTTTTATATTTTCAAGTTTCATAAGTTTCAAAGTCCAGTCTTGCCCAGTCCATGTCAGTCAAGTCCATTCATGCTTTAGTAAAGTAATAGCAACTTTACTATAAACTTTGATGGAGTTTTGGAAGCAGTGTAAATAGTTGTGCAATGTAGTGCACAACTATTTACAGTTCAATTCTAGGCTAGGTGTGTATAAGTGCCAGGTTCGACTACACTGTCACTTAACATCACGTGACCTGTGGTTAAACAACTAGGTTGTCAACCATAAAACAAAAGTATATGGCGTTAAACAAAACTTCGGTTTACTTCGCTGGGCGTGAGTTCCGGCACCAGCTCCAGCATGTGCGAGAGTGGATGCGGCAGCAGCTGGCCCAGCGTCATCGTGCTCAGCAGCTCGCTCAGCGCCGCCTGCTCGCGTGCTATCTCAGCCGAATGCGTTTGACGGTCTGTAATACAAAACATTCAGTTCGGAAGCCGTTCGTAGAAGAAAAAATATATCGCACAACGCCAGCTAGTCTAGCCTTGAACATCGTCGCAAAGTAGCTAGTTTATTCCGGTCTGTGCTTGAGATCTGCATGCATAGATACTTAATCTATAATAGGTACATATCTAAGCTACATAATGAATATTACCAGGAATAAATAAGGCACAAAATTAGTTTTGTTTATTTTTAACTTCACACTTTGGTCATATTGCAATAGCCGTGATCACGTGGTTAATTTCAGTCGTGTTAAATACACGATTAAATCTCGGTGATAAAGATAAACATTTGTTTGAACACATGTTTATTACCAGATTCAGATTCAGAAATATTTATTGAAGAAAACACTGATACAATTTAATATTATGCTAGGTGTTCTTACAAAGATTGTGTCATCAGTCTACCCTTATCGGGCATTCAATAATTTTAATTAAACATTATGTCATATTGATTTTAAAAAAATAATGATTTAATAAACAATTTCTCAATATACTGTCAAGTGATAATATTAAAATTCATGTTATGTCAATTTGTAGCAAATATAAAAAAATATATATTATATGAAAATATGTATATATATAAAAAAAATTAAAAAATAAATTTTTATTTTTATTTTTTAATAATTTAAATATATATATATATATATATATATATGTATATATATATATATATTTAAATTGTAATTTAATGTCAAAAATATCATATGTCAATGTCAATACGTGTTAAAAAAATAATAATAATTATGTAATAATCAAATTTAAAATCTGTATATAAGTTAGTAAATATTACATACCCAGGCTAGCCTTGAGTCGGTGCAGCAGTGTCGCGGCCGTGGCCCGCAGCAGTGCGGACGCGAGACAGAGCGCGGGCCGCGCGGCCGCCGCTCGCCGCAGCGCGGCCCGCGACACGGCGCACTTCTCTAGCGCGCCGCGCATGTACAGCTCCCGCTCTATGCTTACTTGCTGACCACAGACAAATAAAATAAACAAAAGTGTAAAAAGGTGTTAAACCTTTTTACACTTTTGTTTATATATTTATTTTTTTAACTAAATTTAAAGAGCTTTTTCGCTAAGGCGAATATGTCGCTCTGGTAACGTTGCTTTTATATTATATAATTAAGTTTATATGAATTATACACAATTTAAATTCTAAGGCTTAGATTATTATAAAGCATTCTGGCGGCATCCGAGAGAGGCTCAGCCAGAATGACTGTTTGTGTTATTTACAAAAGTCCGTTGAAACTTCTAATAAAGTCACCACTCCTTGGGATACTAACTACACTATAAGGCATAGACTGGAGTTGAATGTGGCTTACTTTATGTGATTTTACTTGCGAGTTTATCTTTATTTGATTTACTCATTAAAATATGAAATGATTTAAACATTAGAATGCATAAAGTGTGTCGCCAAAGACACTTTAATAGGAACAGTTTAAAAAAAATGTTTGATGTTGTTTGCTTAAGCGCTCAGCATTAGAACCATGTCTAACCTGTGAAGTTTAGTGCAGTAAATGCTTTGATAATCAGGCACATTGAAAATATTTATCTATTAAAGTAATTTAGTAGAAACATAACAGTTCTATAGTAAGAATATACAGGGTTATAAGCTTAAAGTACCAGTACCCGTAGTAAAAGATGTTCACAATAATAAGTAGGTCCTCTTTCGGCATAGTGCATCCCAAGCTGATAATCCTGTATATATCATAGCTCAGTAATAGATACATTATTGGACATACCTTGGTAAAATCCTCATCGGGCCACGGTAAACCATTGTACATGACATCTGGAGACACTAACTCCACCAATAATAACGAAAGGGACGTCGCACCTTCCATTATTCCGGTAGTTCCTTCCTGCAAATATCAATACGTAAACATGTCCAAATTATATGGATGTTACAAATGAGTTATCCTTATATGTATAGTTGTTTATATGTATAACTTAGTTTAGTCCTTTGATGGCGTTACGCGTCGCGAAAATTCGAAAGATCTTTCAGAAAAGAGCACCATCTGTTGATTTTTCTCGGCACTACTTCAAATGGCAAAAAGATTGCGCGTCTAACGTAAGTAGATTGGCGCCACCTAGCGGCTGTCGCCGAATAAACTAAAACTTATACGAGAACTGATTAGGTATATCTTGCGATAAAAAAAACTATGTCCCTATTTTTCAAAGAAATAAAATGAATAAATTTCAATCAATGAAATACTTTTTATATTACAGTTACTGCGTCACTAGAAAGTAATGTTGTTGAGTTGCCTACTCATATAACCTTTCAATAATATTACAATAGCGAGAACAAAAGACTTACCATACAAGACATGAGAGCCGCCATAAGAAGTTCGTTATTAGGGGTAAGTATGGGCGGTATGTCGTTATCATTGTCGCCGGTTTGTTTCCGCACACCCTTACCAATGATCCCCGCGTGGAACACTGAAGTATGACTCTGGGTCAGCTGTGTTATTGGACCCTGGAACCAAACATTTTATACATGACGCCTCGCGGTTTCACCCGCGTAGTTCCCGTTCCCGTGGGAGTACAGGGATAAAAAGTAGCCTATGTGGGATATTGTATCTTTCCAACGGTGAAAGAATTTTTTAAATCGGTTCAGTAGTTTTTGAGTTTAAAATTTGTTTCAAACATATATACACAAAAATCCAAAAATACAAATCTTTCCTCTTTATAATACTAGTGTAGATTTACGCAATAGATACAAATAACCTATTGATATGACATTTAACTAAATTCACAATTTCCACTCATTGGTTCGGAGCGGACGCGTAGTATGTAATTTAGTTTATCATTAACCAAATTAACACCAACGAATGACCAGTTCCGGTTGTGTACAGCCAGCATAAATATATATTTAGAAAATGGTTTTGTCCATGTCTGATCTTTTTTTGTTCATTGTACTGGAGCGTTGATTCAAGCTCTTGAACAATTTATGTGGAAGACTATACCAAGTTTACTTAAATGGTATGACGAGGATATAAACAGGGGTTATTACTTAAAAGCTTAGAGTGTACTAGCTCAAACCAGTTTCCACAACGACTATAAACAACTTTTACTATGGGCACAACTCTTAAAATGCGAATAACAATCAGCTGTAGCCATAGAAAATGTATGAAACAGTTGAATTTTTTCTCGATTTTAGAGTTGTGTCCATAGTAAAAGTGTTTCATAATGTTAAGTATGTTATGACGCCTTTTCTGATTTTAATATTACGCTAAAATGGGGTAAAAAAAATATAAGCATCTTTTCTACAACAATGAAACAAAATATTAAGCGAAGAACGAGACGCTCTCCTGATTGTAAGAGATAACGCCTGTTCATGACCTTAACAGCGATACACAAGAACTTTGAGTAGCAAAACAAAGTTCAGGGCATTGCTGCTTTGGCGCTCATTACTTTGAGACTTTCAATGGTTAGTCTCAACAGCAATGTAATTTCGCTCTTTACCTTTCAAACCAGAACACAATAATATTTACACACTACTGCTTGGTGGTCAAATATGTCGGTCATAATGGCGGTACAGCAGTGGTACCTACTTAGACGACCTCCTGCTAAGGAGATCTCCATATAAATACTGCATTCACATGAATCTTTCTGAAATAAAACTTACATGCTTCTGATTGAGATGTACAAGCAAATCATCCTCGCTCCACTCCTTAGCCGCAGCCACCATATTGGCTACTACAGTCTTGCTACCAAACGCCTCGTCTTCCCGAAACATGGCCGTCTCAAGCAAGTCACGGCGGGCGACGGCGCGCGCCAGCTCGCTGTGAATGCACAGCTTACGTAGCAAGCGGCATGCTGTTTGCACGCCGCGCAGTTTCTCCATTATATCTAAGGAAATAGAAAAGTACATGTCGATTTGTATACTGCCATCGGGTACCTAACGCAGCCTCGGATCTATCATTTTTTTCAACCGGGGCAGAAACATGACAGTGGCGCCCGAATAGTTGAAAAAAAACTCACAAATATATGGGAGGCATTTTTGTACCCTTTCGTTAATTGACACTTATTTAGTATCTGGGCGATTGAGCTTTGATCGGTGCATGTTATGCTAATCCAGCTCGCTCGTAAAGCCTCTAGTACGACGGCGATTCTCCCAGCAATCAACTTAGGATACTTTCATAACGTTGGATATGTTTCAAAACCAGCTGGGTGTTTTAAAATCAAATAAATAATCGATAGAACAACTTGCGTTGGATGCTGGGCGCTTTGTGAAGATTTCTTTACACAGCGCCCCAAACTAAGCTAAACTTATAAGATGGGAACCAGACTACTGATAGAATACCTATACATTTTATATATTTAAAACATATCCACTTATTGCATACAGATCGCACACACACATTTATGTTCGTTACATGTGTTATGTTTTTTCTGGGTGGGAATCGCGTTCACGACCTACGCTCTTAAATCAGGGATACTATATACCAAATGCACTAATACAAGTCAACACTGATATCTTAAAATAATTCAGTTATTTCGTTAAAAAATGTCATTGATTTTCCAAAAAAATATAAAATAGCTGATTTATGTTAAAGGTTGGTTCTACAGTACAATTTTTTATAATAAGAAATGTGATGAGCTCCTCTGAGCTTAGTACAACATAAGCTTATAACGCTGTGTAAATACATAAGTTACTATAAAATACAAATTGTTATGACTTAAAGTAAAAACAACCCTAGGTACAGTTTCACAAAAAGTACACGTAATCCAGATACAAAAGCGTAAGACGGAGATAGCTATACCTACCATACTAATAAAAACAGATGCGTAAGGATTACTAAAACAAAGGAACTACTTACTACTAAATAAAAAAAAAAGCGTTATACCTTTAAGATGTAAGCATCTGAAGAAATATTTCACTGTCGCTTGGACAACCTTGATGACAGCTTCCACACTCGGCGGAGGTGCTTTTGTCCCTGACATATCCACTCTATCTAGCACCTGTTAGAAATTTGAAAATATTTTAATGCCTGATCTGTTTTTATACTGCAAAAAAAAATGCGAAAGGATTAAAAGAACCAGATATGCTAGTACATATATGGATACCCCAGATCAGTTTTGTATATAGTTATAAGGTTTCTTTAGATTTTTTTTAAATATACACGTCAAATAAAAAATCTATTTGGTACTAGCTGATCCGACAGACGATTTTCTTAATTTTTCTTTCCATAAGAACCTTCTACAAAGTATTAGAAAAATTTAACAAATTATGACTGAAATCAGTAAAGTCGTTTTTCAAGTTATTGCGTGACCAAGGAAACTTTTTAATGAAACAGCACCGACTTTTTTGTTTACGATTTCGGTATTGTTCCCATAGAAAAATTTGCTCACAATGACGAGAATCCTTAGTACATCCCAAGTTTATAACCCTGTATAATGTTCTTTGTCATAACATTTATGCTATTTTACTAAAGCAGTTTCTAAATGTCAATTTTAAAAAAATAATTGAATGCATAGTGTTATACAATTTGCTTTTTATAGTAAAACACGCTTGAAAAACAGTATTAACAGTTAAGGTGGTTCGATTTCCATACAAATAATTTTTTGCCATTCATGGACAAATGAAGCGTAATTTTACAGTGAAATCACAGCTACTAGCGTTTGTTTTGGTCTTTATTTGCGGTAAAGACCAAAATAAACGCTATCACAATTGCTTGAATAAAACAGTAGATTATTGGCATAAAATCAAATTTATCAATGATTAATGAATTTATGATTTTTGAATAAAACAGTAGACTATGCTAATAGTCATAAAACAAATCATAATCATCAAGTCATAAAACAAGGTCTCTTGAAGTCAAGAACTTAGATTGCTTCTGAAGCACGCGATGGAAGGTGCATTCCGATTGGACCATCTCGCCTGATTGCCTCGCCTTGATAATATTGTGTTATTAATAAAAGATTTGTATTTGGTCAAAAGCACGTATTTTTGTAAGTAAAAAAAACTACTTTTAACCACAGTAAAGCCTGCTCCACGTTGACACGACATGCGGTAGCGGTCATGCTGTTAACCTTAAACTTTGATGTTATCAATAAATGATTTGAATTTGTGGAATAAGCTTCATTGTGCATTGCCGCGTAGGCATCACAAACCGCTGCAGTTTCAGCAGGCGTAACCGCGGTTTTAGCTAGACGCCTTTCAAGTCTACCTTACCGAGTTATCTGGGGCAGGCTTAATAAGTAGATTGCTAATAATAAAACCCATATTCGAACCTCAGCGAGCGCGTGGCAGGTCGGCATGTGGTCTAACGACTGCAAAGTAGCGGGAGTCTGGAGCCGCAATAACGAAGTGCAATGTTGCAAGGCGGCCCCTATCCGCGGCAAGTTGGCTTCCACTGCACGACCGATTGGACGTGTACGTAAATGTGATACGCGACCTGAATTCTCCCACCTAATTACACAATGATGGAAAGTTAACTAAAATATCATTTTTTTACCAAGGTTGACTGTAACATTCTGCCTCACAATATTGCAATGTACACAAATAACGTCTAACAAATAATATTACATTTCATTAATGGTACACAGATAACGTTTTTACATGTATTCTTGCATTTTTATAAGTTACTAGCGAACGCCTCGCGGTTTCACCCGCGTAGTTTCCGTTCCCGTGGGAATACAGAGATAAAAAGTAGCCTATGTCACCCGGAGCTTCCCAACGATGAAAGAATTTTTGAAATCGGTCCAGTAGTTTCGGAGCCTATTCAATACAAACAAACAAACAATCAAATCTTTCCTCTGTATAATAGTATAGATAGATAGATAGATTTACTTGGTGGTAGATCTCCTTAGCAGGAGGTCGTCTAGGTAGGTACCACCGCATTACCAGTTATTCTGCCGCTAAGCAGTAGTGTGTAAGCATTACTGTATTCCGGTTTGAAGGGTACTGCAGCTAGCGAAATTACTGGGCTGTTGAGACTAACTCTATCAAAAGTCTCAAAGTAATGAGCGCCAAAGCAGCGATGCCCTGGACTATGTTTTGTTACTCAAAGTTCTGTGTATCGCTGCAATGGTCATGGACAGGCGTTATCTCTTACCATCAGTAGAGCGTCTCGTACGTCGCATTACTTATGACATAAAAAAAAGATACAGATAGATAGATAGACATAGGGCCGCCTTACACGTTCAATCATGATCACGATCCGCGATCCGCGATCATGATTTCAAAATTTCTAGATATTATGCGATCCGGAGCATCAGTCCGTCAATCCGCTTCGTACACGATCAGTCTGGATCGCGATCATTGATCACGGATCGCGGATCGCGGATCGCGCGCTACGTGTACGGGCTGCCATAGAATCAGAACTACAACTCACCTAAGTAGCTTGATAATATTCAAACAGAAATAATGCAAATAGGTCTTCTGTTCTGGCGACACGTTGCCCATTATAAAGCACTTTTTGACCTGTGTGTCCGATATCATAGCATCTCTTAAAGCATATTCTACACCGGTTTTGACGAAGTTCTGATATCTTTCTGTGTCCATGTTGACGTCAGGATTGTCGTTCGGTGTGTGCATTGTGATTGTACCAGATATTATTCTGACGAGAAGTGCCAGCTTTTTGTCGTCGCGGGAATATTGGAGCAAATAGCTTATCGTGCTTACGAATTCGGAAGGTAGGTTGTAACCTGTAATTGATTTTTTTTTTTTTTGTAAAAATCATACTAAGTATGTCAAAATGGTTAAAAAAAAAAGCTCCAAAGTCACTCACTGACTAATATAAGTATCCTGGCCAAGGAATACTGTTCCAGCTTGCTGCCGGTTAACAGTTTATCTCTGACGACGTCGATTTCTTCCGCTGCGCTCATTATTAGCGGGATAGGCTTGTCGGGGAACAAGCTGTCATACTCTAGCTTTTGGAGCAGATACTCTGGAATCAAATCAAAATAATATTATAAATGTGAAATATTTTTATAATGTTGTAAAACATGACTTTCTGTGTAGTTTCCACTGAGTGTTGTAGTAACGTGACCAATACTTTACAAAGTTATGACCTGACTGGACGTTGAATTCCATTATGTGAGTTTGACTGCGACTTAAGGCTTATTTCATTTGATTGAACATGAAATTATTGAAAAGATTCTAAATAGTTAACAATGGCAAATACACAAAGTGCGTTGCCAAAAACAAAAAAGGAAAACCTTTTTTGCCAAAAATAAAATTAGCAGTTGAGGAGATGCATAAATACATGTAGACTGCTAAAATCATTTTTTTTTTGTATTATTACTAGCAATCTACCCCAATTTTTCACTTTGTATGTATTTTGCATAGTCAGGTAACAATGCAATATGTTCTGTACTGTTGTACTCACCCAGCAGCCGACGGCAGTACGCGTTGTTGTGTGCATGTCGTAACAGCAATAACAGGCAGGACGCAGGGGCTCGCGCCAGGAGCGCTACAAGCGCTCCGCCCCCTGAGCGCACGATGTCCCACGAAGCGCTGTACCGCTGGCACAAAATGCACAGCCGCTCCATCACTTCGTCCGTCACTGGATATAACAAAGCGTGTTGAATAAATCGGCATACTACTTACACCATGCCACATTTACAATCTATGCTATTTTAGGAAGAGTGAATAAAGTACTTCTAAAAGGCTTCATGCTCGATTTTGTCGCATCATTCTTTACCGATTTGGTGGCGAAACATATGTAGATATAATGTAATTATGTTTATGCGGGACATTTTTCATCAAGTCGACCGACACTCTTCAGTCAACTCGTGACCACGGATATTGCAACATGGCCGAAACGTCGAGGTAATTAAACAAAACTAATTTACTTGGTGGTAGATTTCCTTAGCAGGAGGTCGTCTAGGTAGGTACCACCGCAGTACCAGATATTCTGCCGCCAAGCAGTAGTGTGCAAACATTACTGTGTTCCGGTTTGAAGGGTACTGCAGCTAGCGAAATTACTGGGCTGAGACTAACCATCTAGTCTCAAAGTAATGAGTGCCAAAGCATTGATGCCCTGGACTGTCTTTTGTTACTCAAAGTTCTGTGTCTCGCTGCAATGGTCATGGACAGGCGTTATCTCTTAACATCAGGAGAGCGCCTCGATCGTCTAATTACTTTTACATTAAAAAAAATCGTGGTATTTTGTGCCCCATTAACACCCAGTGAACGTTGCAATAGCCGTGGTCACTAGTTGACTGGCGCCTGCGGGACATTTTTCATTAAGTCGACCAACACTTTGCAGTCTACTCATGACCATGGCTATTGCAACATAGCCGTGGCAGATGTATCCATATTTTAGCTTTGTTAAGTTTCCACATCATCAAATGACTGGGCTGTTAAGACTAACCATCGAAAGGCTCAAAGTAATAAGCGCCAAAGCAGTGATGCCCTGGACTTTGTTTTGTTACTCAAAGTTTTGTGTATCGCTGTAATGGTCATGGATAGGCGTTATCTTTTACCAACAGGAGAGCGTCTCGTTCGTCTCATTACTTCTTACATAAAAAAAATAAAATAAAAAAAATTACATGCTCATTATCATGTTTCACTATTTTACTACCATCTCACTCACTGGAGCTACTTTGCCAGCAACCCAGAGCATCGCTACGATACTTCCAGGAGCTGGGTTGTGTCGGGTAAACACTGTTAAGGAGAAATGTATAATACACCACAAGTGGGACACGTCAGTACAGAATTTATCGCCCCCATTCCGAATAAGAATCACTTACATGTTTGCTCAATATCTTGAGTTAGAGCTTTAAGTACTATGTCAGACTTTGCAGCGAGGTTTAGTAGATATGGTATCACTTCTCTCTTCTTTTCAGGCTTACTATCTTCTCTAATGGCTTCCTGCAATTTAAAATCTTTCAGAGCTAGTTGAAAAATGAGAATAGAAGTTAAATTGTGGGTCTTGGTGATTTTTAATTTTCTGTAAAGCTGTAACTCTCTACCAGAATTGGACCTGAAAGATGCAATATGGTCCTTCAAATCCAGAGTAAAAAAAAACATTATTCTAGATAAGGATGCTCTATCCTTACCTACACCATTGCTTAACATCAGGCATGGTATGGATATACATAATATATATTTGGGAGTAAATGTTTTCAACTAGGCTAGTATGATAGACATGGCGTGGGTTCAACCCCCAATGAACTTGAGTTGCCTGTGAAGGAAAACATCATGAGGAAACCATAGCATGGTAGTAGGGGTTACCAGGTAGCCCTGTACACGCATACAAACATAGATAAATTTCAACGCCGGGGCGTCCACAGCACGTTGGATCTTCGCAGTAATAAAAAGAAAGACCAACTAGTAACGCCGTCGCATCGGCTCGTCAAGTCGGAGAGGTCGGTATACATTCTGGGGCCCGCGGTCTACAATCGCGTACCCGCTTCCATCCGGGATGCACCTTCCATCGCGTGCTTCAGAAGCAAACTAAGATCTTGGCTTCAAGAGACCTTGTTCTATGACTTTGACGATTATTTAAAACTAAGAGATTATTGAATTACTAGTAAGTGATTATAATATTTTTGTTTGTATGGACATTTAATTATATTGACATAATTTTATTGACATTTTATATGTGACATATTACTTTATTGACATTTTCATTTTCATTGTTTTGACATATGTAATGATTTTGATAATAATTTTTAAATATGAATGGAAAAATGACCTGTAACTTTGGTGTTATTAATAAATGATTTGTATTTGTATTTGTATTTGTAGGGTGTTTTCTAGTACTTGGCTGATTAGCTACAACCCTCAAGTTGAAAATCTGCCGCCAAGCGCCTAACAGCGTGTTCCAGCTGCCTCACTTAAGAACCAGACATTTCCAGGCTAGGCAAAAAAACCTGGCTTGTAAATCATAAAAAAAAATATATAAGAAATACTGTATCATACTCACATTGAAGAGATCTCTTAATGCTACTTTAACATGGTACAAGGCTGGTGGATGGTTTGCCAAGTGAGCCAACACTGCACGAGCGGCTTCGGGACCTAACGCTAATGCTCTTGGGGCAACAAGCGCAGGTTCCGCCCTTCCTACCCATCCAACAGCCCAAGAGCATGCCCATGAGCCTGCAAAGGTAAAAAATGTTAAAATTGCAAGATAAAATTAGGATTTACATTAAAATTGATTTATTTGGGAATAGAATTTATTATTAAATCAAAATATATAATTTACTATTAGTAGATACATATTATGTTTATTCAACACATAAATCATCTAGTTAGTTTTGGAACTCATTTTACAAAAACTAAAATTTGCACATACCCAGCATCATATCTATGCACTTGGCTCTTTCCTCTGAATTGAGCAATGTTAGGTTTTGTGTAGTTATATCCAGTAGAACCCTGACAGGCTCGGCACTTTGAAGAGTTGCATCTGTTCAAAATTCCTTACTTAAGAATGAAGCCAACTTAAATGTACAACAAAAAGATGTCTGTTACAAAAGTGTTGAGTAATTAAAAAAATTACTAATTATGGAAACCAGACATATGTATAGGCATAATATAAGGCCAACATTATTTATTTATAATGGTTTTTTTTTTATGGTAGATAAGCTAGATGTTTAACCACAGTTCACCTGATATTAAATAACAGTGCAGTCAAAGATGGTAGCGCACACCTAGCTGGGAACTGGCTTTCAAGTGAGACTACCGGAACACACCATTAGGCACTTAGTCGCAAATTTTCAACATTAGGGTGGTAGCAGCTTGCCAGCAGAGTAGAAAATAAGCCATTTCTTGTTGTGTGAAACATGACCAAGTCACATGCACATCAAATACAAATATTTTATTGATAACACCAAAGTCACAAGTCATCATTCTGTCACTCCTTGAAAAAATTCCCCAAAAACAAAAACAAAACAAAAAAACCAGAAACCAGAAAGATATATCCAAACCTTTACAAGTCTATCAACACTATATTTTTTTTTTGAGATAACTAGCTTATTTCCACATTTCATCTTATGCAGTATTATGATGCACAGTGGACTTCCTATATTATTTGGATTTCCCTGCCTTTCCCTCTACACATATACAAGCATACATGTAAAATGTTTAATTATATATCATTTCCTTTACTTTTACTGTTCTATAATTATAGTATAAAACAAAATGTTAAATTCTATATCATCTCCTTTACTTTTACTGTTGTATAATTATAATGTAAAATATAACTTACTAGGTACATTAACCTTTTTTGTGGCTATATCCATGATCAGGTTGATACACCATGGAGCAATAAATGGAGCCCATGACTGTCCAAGTGCACTCAGCTCTGGTCCAATCATGCTTACACTCTCCAGTAATCCATTTATATTAGAGTCACTCTGAAACAATACTGAATTACTGAGTTTAAGAAAATACTATTGTTTTACTTTACAGAGTTGTGTTAGTACTTTTAAAAGATTCTCTTTTACATTTTATAAGCTTACAGAAGATACACCTGACAGTACAGCTTTACAAACCTGCTTTCATTTTGTCTTCAGAAAGTAGGCACAAATACACTGGAGTGAGCAACTCATTTACATAATTATACTATATGTGTATGCACATGTATATAATACATATTACTTCTAGTACAGACACAGAACCCAAATATGTGAATAGTGCACAAGATTGGACTAGAGAATAGTCCAGTTATAGTATGACATATCCTACGATGAAAACTTTTCAGCATTAAATGGTATCACCATCCTGGTCCATCATGTTTGCAGAGACAGGAACATACAGTGATAGGACTTGACCTAGGTGTAGGTTTAAAGGGTACAACCTTAACCTCTTTAAAGATATATTTAGGCTCACCTTCACTGCCACTGTGTTCCTATCCCTGCCCAACCAGACTTGATACAAGCAGCATTTGGTAGGACCATTCCTACCAAATGCTGCTTTGAATAATATTAGCAAAAATTGCTTTACTTTTCTTGGCACACCAATAACTTTTGTTAGAATATGGAGATTTTGCTGAGACTAGTTAATAATGATGATGATACAAAACATCTAACATTGAATGTTTGTACACATACTACTAAAAGTTTACCCACACGGAGAAAGTCCGCGAGAGCAACTAATTTAGCGACTAGAACTTCGGTTACACCTGGTCATATGTTGCTATTTGTGGAGGTGAATACGGCAGTGATCAGATAGGTTAAATTGTGGAGCTCAAGTGCTTACATACTTTATGTACCCAGGCCTACCAGGCAACGCAGGACGCTGCCGCAAGCCACGTCTGTCTAGGCAGTCTTAAGCCTTTACCTCATATTCGCCCTGATTTATAGAAGCATTGACAGCATCATGGAAAACTAAACCAAAGTACTCCAAAACTGCATCTCTAGCCGCCGGAAAAATCTTCAAAAGAGATAAACCAATCTTGGTAAGATCAGGGGCAGTTTGGGAGTTTCTTCGTGAAACCCCATAGATAAAACTGTTTAAATCAACCGACAATGCCGTTGACTTTGTTTGTGGATTCATTTTATTCTGGTACTGAAACAAAATTACTATGTTGACTGTCGATAGTCGAGGCAGATAATAGCTACAATTATAACTATTCTATCGAAATTATTATGTTTTTAGAACTTTTTGGAATGAAATTGGAGTAAACACATAATGACATAAACAGAAATAAAAATGATTGTGTTTTTTTTTAATTTTATTTGCCCGATCTGGCAAGCTAATGCTATAAAGCCATACTGCCTCGTCTTCCGGTTTAGCAATTCATGTCTTACATCTAAAAATACAGTCAAAGTCCAGCCTTGGTCAAGTCCAGCCCGTGCTAGTTAAATCCAGTTATGTCTTAGTAAATTAGTGGTGACTGTATTATAAGTTTCGATAGAGTTTTGAAAGCAACACGAAAAGACATGTTTCACCATATTGTATCACTTTCCTTCCTACACTCGTGCTTGTAATTCGGTAGTTTGAGAATAAAACACCACCATTTTATACATAAATATGTACTCGAAAAAAACCATTTTAGAAAAAAAATATAATAGGGCGACACCATTCTTTCTGTGTTTTGTGTTCCCGCCAGAACTATAAATGAAATAGTTTTTGGTGGAAACGCAGAAATTACATCTCTACATTGTATTACTTTTATATGTTTTAAAATAGTAGATGATTTACGTACTACCTACGTAAAATAAAATATCTCTTCTTTGTGACTGTGACCTTAATGCGGATTCCTCTTTGTTGTTTATTTTGTCAGTCACTAGATGGCGCAGAAATAAATTATGATTGTTTTATTTAGTCATCAATAGCAATAGCAATATATAACAATGTGAAACTGTTTATTACGAATAATTACGATACGGTTACAACCCCTCACAGAAGATATACCTATTTCCATTGAATTATTACCTATGTATGTATGTAATTATGTAATAATTCTATGCCTATTTCGTTATTAGAATAGATATCAAGATTTCGTGCGATAAATACAGAAGCAAATGGCTACTATACTGTCGATGGATGGCGGGATAAAAGCAAAAAATGCAAAAATCAATGTGAATATTAGATCAAACTAGTATGATTTACTTCTTTTAATTTTTGGCACTAGGATACAAGATTATTAATGATTACTTAAACCTCAGTAAACTGTGATACAGAATATTTTAAAGTTCCACCTGGGGAAAAAATACCTACTAACATTTTTCTAATTTCTCTAGCATTTAATTTTCTGAAAAAATTTACGTAATGTTGGTGGCTTAGAAGATTCTATAAACTCGATAACATGCAGTAATCGTCTATACGCTGAATCTGAATTAAAATTGAAAATGAGATCCGTTCGGGATACGCGTGCGTGACGTCACCGGCCTCTACAAAACACCAGCGCCGCGCGCCGGCTGGGTGCAGTCGGCATTATGCTGAGTTCTCAGAGTTTTTAATCTGAGGCTGAGTTGAAGCTGGTTTGTGACATAAAAATACATATTTCATTTTGTTTTTTTAATTATTTTTTTATGCCTGTTCGTTATTTATCTGTCTGTTTTGTAATGATAATGATATGTTATTTTTTTTCTTGCCCATGTATACATGTGTTTTACTAGTCTTTCAACCGTGATGGACAAGTAGGTAAGCAGAATCGACTCTATGAAGTATTAGTGAGTATTCTATGACTACCTACTCTGTGAAATCGGGTGATTTGGTAAGAATAACAGTAGAGTGAGGCTTTACGCCGCTTACCAGTAAATATACCTCGCTAAAACACACATTAGAAAATGAAAACAAACGAAAAGTCAAAATTATTATTCAAAAATCGAAACTGGCATAGATACTTCGAACCAATGATGTACTATATAAACTAAGGTAAGGTTAGGTAAAACCTCATTGCTTCGAATTTCTAGAAAATATCTATATAGCTCTATGCATATTTTTTCGTCATACATTGATTATAATTACATATTACCAATGGGGCTTTAAATATAGACTGCATAACACCTACTGGATTAATAGTTAGAATTGCTTACATTTATCTTCTAAACGAAATACAATAAGAGTTTGTATTCTGTAACAGATTTTCATATGAAAACCCCGTTCTTCGTGCAAAACGCTTTCTTGGGATTATTATTATTTTGTCAGGTATAATTTTATGTTTGACATAGCGTAATGTACATATTCTCCATATCTATATATTGTCTTAAGTAACTAACAGCTCCGCGACATAATTATTATAGCAGCGACTTGCTTGTTCGATTCGTGAGAAGGACACAATTTGCGCGTGAACTTGATTAGAAGCGGGTGCGGGCGGTGCAGGGGCAACCGGCGGGGCTAGCTTTCGGCGCAAGCGCGTAGGAAGCTCGCTCTACGGCGCAAGCGCGCGCACTCGGTCCGACGCTACATGCCACGCTCACCCACCTCGATCGATGAGATAAACGCGCAACCCTGCTATAGTGCCCGGATCAATACCAATTCCATCGATTTTCTCAGCCGCAGCCGCCGCCGCCGCACACTGTATTCAAGGGTCGCACGCGGTGGTTGCGCGCATCGCGCTTCGTTTTCGCATTTTGTTTTCAATTTTTAGGACTGTGGTTTTAGGTGCAGTGCCTCGAAGATTTTATTAACAGATCAAAGACATTGATCTCAATAGTGGCTAGATTTACAAAGATATTTCTTAATTTCGATAATGTTCCATGGCCTATGCAGTCGGGCTATCCATACGTAACATAAAATCATAGCATAAAACAAACTTTTGGTAAGTTTCTTCTTGTTTGGGTAGTAAAACTTATGTAAATGTGTAAATACATACTTATCCGGGTCTCTTTTATCGGTCCGGATAATGCATTTTGTAAGTTGTCTAAGTATAAGATGTAGATTTGTACAACGGTGATCATACGCAGCGCCTAACTTCGGATCGGGTCTTGCCAATGTAGGGTGTGTGGTTTCGAGTATTCGTAGTAACTATTTTTTAATCTATAGTAAGGGGTTGGTTGGCCGGTGCGCGTTAGCCAGTAGGTACCTTCTGCGCTATTGCGCTTGCAATATAATTTGTTAGGGACATATATGCGTAGCACTGAAAAAGATAAGGAAGGCAGGCGCTTATACTTTTACTCAAACGATAAAAGAAAATGGTTTGTGTTATAATGATGAAGTTTACAGGGCCACAAGCTAGAGTATATTATATTGAACCGAAAGACGAATCATTGTACTTATTATTATCAAAAACTTTTACTACTTATGGGTATACTAACAAAACAGCTTTATATTTATATAGTCAAACATAACAAATCATTATTTTCTCACGATTTCAAGAGTAAAAATATAATGATAAGAGTAGGTACAATTACTACCAGGTACTTAATACGCTTCTAATCCGAAATATGAATAGGATTTTTACTTTAGCCGTTTTCCTTGACAATTTGTCAGAATTATTTTTTGTTCAAGTATCATAAAAGAAACCTTTTCAAGTTTAGTGTATTAATACTAAAAAGTAAATGAAGAAAAACAATCATGCAAGTTATTTTTGATACGATAATAATCAGGGTTTCTAATCTGCGATATGAGCGATTTTTGGGCGAAAAACTACATACAGGTACAAAGTGAATAGGGAGTAGGGACATGTGAGTTGGGGAGGGAAAGAGGTCTCGTACGCACTCGTCTCTATGCTCATAATAATAATGACTACGTACTGCACGTTTATATATTACAAACGGGCAGGCCCGGCTTGGCACGGATAAACAAAACTCGATTAACAATATAGCCTACGTTACTCAGTGATCATGTAGTATTCTAATGATGAAAGAATTATTCAGATCGGTCCAGTAGTTTCGGAGTCTATTCAATACAAACAAAAAATCGAATCTTTCTTCTTTATAATTAGTGTAGACAAAATAGAGGATGAGAGGCTAAGCTAAAAAATCAGTATTAAAAAAAAAGATATGTATATATATATATTTATGTATATGTATATCCGGGACTTTCAGTAGGTACACATAATTATGATTACGTGGAGTTAATTAGGATGAAATATTTTTTAGATTTGGGTTACCGGACAATAATTATACTAATTATTTATTATTAGGATCAAAAAAAGGACTTTGATCTTGTTTAAAAAGTATCAACATAAACATTATTAATCCGGACAGTGTTTGTTACAGTGTATATATGGCTTAACTACATCTACACTAATAGTATAAAGAGGAAAGATTTGTATTTTTGTATGTTTGTAACGAATAAACTCAAAAAACTACTGGACCGATTTCAAAAATTCTATCACCGCTGGGAAGGTACACTGTCGCCTAATGACATAGGCTACTTTTTATCCGTGTATTTTCACGGGAACTACGCGTGCGAAACCACGAGGCGTCCGCTAGTATCCAATATTTGTTTGACTTTATAACTTGGCGGAATTTTTCACTACACCTAATGGATAAAAATATACGAAAAAAAACCTTAAAATGAATCTTGTTGAATAAACGGGCAAGTATGGAACATATCCCATACTGAACTCTGTTCGCACCCCTCTTCGTTTGCTATACCTATAAAACGTGGCTGTCCAAACTAGATACGATCTCAGGTCAACACAAATTGTTAAATGAATTTGAGGGCTGCAGGAACAAATTTTTTTAAAGGGGAAACAAAAACATTGTGACATTGAATTTTATTAGTAAAATGTATGAATGTCTTATTCAATACCTACTAAATATTTAATTAATTTATTTGATATGGTATGAATAGAAAAAAAAAATCTTGTACCTACTAAGATAATATTGTGATATCGCATTTAACTTTAATACAAAATATTTAAAAAAAAACGAAATCACATCGCGGGCCACATAAATTTAAGTCGTAAGCTGCTTGCGGGCCGTGCTTTGTGCAGCCCTGCTGTAAAACATTCTCACTCATCGTAGGTATTATAATTAATTAATAATTTAACCACCTATGTACTTAAAATATCCGGGACTTTTTGAAAATAGCCGTTGTATGTGTTTAGCTTCTTTGACCGATAAATATACTATTTCTAGACTACTTTATTAACCTAAACTGTGACCTTGCGAACTCTATACATTACGAAACCATAACGAACAGGGAATATACCATTGATATAATTATTAATACTAAGTACATAATATCATTCGTTGGAATTTACATAATATACAATTATACATAATATATCACCACTTCTTTATTAGGACTTGTCTAGACTCAACCATGATTTACAACTGTGTCTTAGAAATATTTAACTTGACTTTTGACTTGGATTTTTATATAAAATATATTAAACATACGGATTTATATATATTAAAAATTTTATATTTTTTTACAAACTTGAAATGAAAATATCGAAATCGATATTATCATTTTTTTTGTTTCATTTGCCAGTGTCAAGTAAATACTTGACACTGGCAAATACACAAACTGGCAGGTCAAAAACCAAAAAGAAAAAAACAAGGTTTAGCTTTGTTTTTATCATTTTTCACAGCAGATGTAGAAGAGAAGCTGAAGACAAATAAAAGCGAAAGCAGTATATTTGTGCTAATGGTGACAACAACCAACTTGAAGATGATGAAAGTTCGGACGCAGACATGACTTCATCAGACACATATCAGTTGAAATGGCACTCGCACAGCGCCCATTTGAACGGCTCTGTCGCAGCTTTGCTGCGCTCAGAGCGGTTCACGGACGTTGTGCTATGTACCATGGATGGGTCTCAGATTCCTGCGCACAAGTTTATACTGAGTTCGTGCAGCGTTTATCTGAGCACCCTGTTCGATGGACAGCGTTCCGTCATGAGAATGGGCGGTATGCTGTATGTGGTGCTACCGTCGGAAATCTCAACTAAAGCTCTCAAAATACTCGTCGAGTATATGTACAAAGGTTTGTGTCGCAGCAATACATAAGTTTAGAATAAACATTTGCATTTTAAATTACAGCTATAAAGTTAAACTATCTGATGTAATTTAATAGTGTATGAAGAATAGGCTAATATAATACATTTTAGTTTAATAATTGAATATTGTAGTTATTCACATAGAGATAAATGCTGATTAATGCCCTGGCTATTATGAATATCCTTATCAATCGATTTTATACCTAAGCAACACTTTCTTTCACTGAACTAAGTAGCAACTAACTAACAGATTTGGTGTAAAAAGAATAAAGTAAGCTAAAATTAATTATTGTTATACCAAAGTTGTGATAAACTGTTAATTAATTTCTGTTCCATGTACAGATTTTTAAATTGCTGCTATTTTGTTTTTAATAAACATTCTAAACATTTTCATGCAAAAATATTGCAGGTGAAACCACTGTTTCTAATGAGGTGCTAGACACAGTTCTCAAGGCGGGAGAAGTGCTCAAGATCCGAGGGTTATGGAGGCAACTAGATGAGTCTGGAGATACTATATCTGCAGAGAAGATATCCCCAGGGTCTACAGCAGCAAGTGTCAACAAGCAGTCCATTGTGAAGAAGCCTGAAGAATTACCTAAGATTGCTGTGAAAAAAGATGACAAAGTTATTAAATTTAATCCTGTTCAAACACAAGGTGGAGTCACAAGGTATGTCTGAATGTTTCATTATCAGTATTTTTCTGAATCAGCAGTGTACTAGAAAATACCTTACCACCATGCTATGGTTTCTTATGATATTTTCTTTCTCCGGCAGCTAAAGCTTATTTTTAGGGTTTGAACTCACACTTTTTGGTGTGTCATCTGACCATACAAACCACTGAGCTATTGTCTCTACAAAAACAAAGAAGAAAAAAAGCTTTTGTAATTAATAGATGCTCCCTAACCAAAAAACTTTTTCTAGTAATGAACTTATGGTTATAGCATCCATTTGTAATGTGTGTAATTTCATATATACATATAAGTGTAAACATGCTGTTTGTTTATTTTACAGGCCAATGTTCATTGGACCTCCAAAACTCGTATTCATCAAGACAACGGAAGGTGGTACTCAAGCAGCCCTAAGACCGGGAGCCCCCCTCGGCACAAAGAGTCAGACTATACTGGTAGCACCAGCACCGGTCACTACACAAGCATGCCAGCAAATAGTGGCCACTGTAGCTGCTGCCACCACCACAGCAAGTGTAACTACCACAACTGTAGCAAATGATACCACTGAAGATGCAGCGCCTCCTAGGTAAGTAATAAAACTATGATTGCTACTCAAGTTAATGCATGTATGGTGGTTAATGCATGCATGGTGGTAGGGTACTTTATAGTACTCGGCTGGTTAGCTACCACCCTCAAGTTGAAAATCTGCCGCCAAGCATCTAACGGTGTGTTCCGGCAGCCTCACTTGAGAGCCAGTTGCATTCCAGGCTAGGTGTGCTTTACCATCTTCGGCCACACCTTCACTTGACATCAGGTGAGCTGTGGTCAAACACCTAGCCTGTCAACCATTAAAAAAAAAAAAAAAAATTTAAATCATACTTAACCATCTGTTAGTGTATATTGGCTATTACCATGAATACTTCTCGTCATCAATGCCTTTAAGTATTCCACTCTTTTTACTGGAGCTACTATGCCAGTGGCGCATATACCGCTCTGGTACTTCAACGAGCTGGGTTGGCTCGGGTAGATGCTGGCAGGGGGAAATGCACAATACACCCCAAGCGAGACGTCAGTGTGCAAGACATATAGCCCAAACTTTGAATAAGAACAAGAAAGGCTTTACTTTTGAAGAGATTCACTACTTAGGTCATGGCCCCACTGTTTCAGGTTCCTAAGGAGGCATGCAGTCGAGAAGAAATATGGAAAGAGACAAAAGACTGACGCTAGCATAGAGGTATCCACTAAAGACAAAGATAAGGAAGAAACTCTGAATGACGATGGTGGAAGTGAGTACTGATTGTTATTACCACTGTTTATAATGTTAAATTTTGGCAGGTAGAAGACAATTACTATCTGCGGCTTCTGAGTTTGAATTTCTAGGCATGCACTTATGTGTTGTGTAAGGATTTTCTAAATTATGCTGCTAAGAGTTTGAAAAGGTCCTCGATCGGCTTTTGGCATTCTTTTTTATCATGTTACTTCTCATCATAAAACACGGGACAATACCGCACCCTCAAGCAAAGAAATAGTTAAAATGCCTGATAAAATGTGCAATTTTTACATAATTTAATTTATTTAACAGAGTCATCATCATCGGCTACAACGACAGAGATAATGATAAAGGACGAGCCAGAATGGGACGCGAGTAGCATTGAGGAAGAAGAGCGGTCCATAGCTGAAATGTTCCAACAGGAGATGAGCGTTAAATCTGAACCTATAGACGAAGTCGATATTGACGAGGATAGCTTAGTAAGTACTACTAGATAACTAGCTGAAAGTAATATCCGATTTTTCTTACTTGCCCACCAAGATTAACAGACAATCTTGGTAGGTCTTTTTAATCTTACATTTCGACATCAGTTTCTTAAATATAATAATTACTAACAGCTCGCCTCTGCTTCGCACGGGAAAACAAAACTCGATTAATTAACGATATAAATATAGCCTATGTCACTCAGTGATAATGTAACATTCTAATGATGAAAGAATTATTCAGATCGGTCCAGTAGTTTCAGAGCCTATTCAATACAAACTAACAAAAAATCAAATCTCGTAACCTATTAACTAAGTAAGATTACTAGTTATACACATGTAAACTGGGTTAAAAATGATATTTAAAATGTAAAATTAGTCCTAATGTTTTAGTTTTATTGTAACACTAGCGACTTCACACGGATACATTTATTTTAGCAACTCGATTACAGGACCATTTCAATTGACTTTCATAAACTTGAAAATATAGAAATACTTGACACTGGAAAAATGTACAAAATGCGATGCCAAGAATACAGAAAATTACTTTATATTTCTAATCTATGGTTTTATTGTTTCCAGGTGTACAGCCCACTTGCGTGCGAGCTATGTGCGGAGGTGTTTACGGTGCCAGCCGCGTGGGTGCGGCACGTGCAGAACCACGCCAAGCACGACACCACACACGCAAGGAAACGGAAACACCGCTCCGCTGTACGTACACGCATAATAAATGGACGTCCTTTGAAATTCGTAAAAAAAAAGTGGACCAAAAATACTTTTGACTATTTATTAAACCAACTATGTACTTCATTATTATATTTGGTCAAAGATCTTCAAACTTTTTTTCTATGGACCATCCGATTTTTTTTATTATAGTGCCCAAAATAAAAGTTATTCTTGTCGATGAGTATAATACTTACGTTTTTGGCTTAGTATATAGGTACATACATAGACAGCTGAAATTATATGTGGTGAAAAAAGTAACTGCCTTAAAAAAAATTCAAACATTAAATCTTTTAATTCCAAACAATTGCGATATGTTTGGGTGAAATAGTATCACCCTGACTCTTCCCCCTTTTTAATCGGGTATCGAAATAGGGTTAGTCATATTGTGCACCTTCACCTCCTTTGTTGCAGAAGTATAATACCTGCTATAGATGTGTATTTCTAATCGAGTATTATTTATGGAAATTTTTATGTCACTGAATTTTCCAGAGTGACGATACGGAAGAAACCATGGCTTTGTTACGCTGCGATTTGTGTCAAAAGCACTTCCCGAACCCGGCCGAGTGGGTGCGTCACATTCAAAGCACTCACACCGAAACAGGTCAGTTTTATTATAAACCTTATTGTTATTGAGATATTGTTTTGTAGTTAAAAACAAAACAAAGGCTAGGCTAAATCTCGGTAATTATTTAGTTGTAATAAAAATAGTTCTGATTTTGGCAAAAATGGCAAGATATCTAAACTTTATGGTACTGTCTAGTTGGTTTACTTTGGTAACAAAATTGACGACACTATTATGTTTGTTATAATTTTCATATTGAATCTAAATAATGTTATAAAAATAAGCTACTTGTATAATCTTTGCGTTAATATTTTACAGCTATTTTATTTTTCCTTTTAGATCAATTATTCTGCGTAAGTGGTGAAAGCTGGTATATTCCATTAGCATGATTCTTTTCTCGGTTACACACGAATACATCAGCCATAACATTCTGAGTGTCTTTTTTAACCAAGCTTTATTATTCTTATGTATCAATTAACCAAATAATTGTTTTCTTCAAACGGAACTAATGAAATAGCATTGTCTTTATTAATAGGGGCTCATTTGATAAATAAACTATACATATTTAACCAAGACTAATATGACTAATGCCTAAATTTTTAATAATTTCTGAAATTAGTGCATCTTGATGTATACTATTTACTAACATAGCTGAAATCTGATTGTTATGTATGTGGTTCAGACAACCGAACATTAATAACAAAAAATTTTAACATCATTTCTGTGTAAACTCACTAAAGCTTTCTAACCTTGCAATTCCACCTGCTATGCTACTGCCATAATGATCACTTCAGTTATGTTCTGATTATGGTGAATTGCAGTGCTTTGCTTGTGTCCAATGCTCAAACAAAGCATTGCAACATGTGATTGTTATGAGCGAAGGCACGAGTTTGTTGCAATTGCACCGTTTGTTTTTTTTTGAGAAATACATACTTTTGTTTTGAGAAAATTAACGATAATTGCTAAAGATGTTTCAAGCATATTATAAACAGATAGGTCGCAATTTAATATTTAACACGTTCAATTGACCCTAGTTGTGTCTTAACTTTATTACTTCAGGGTTTCTCAAACTTTTAGCTCCACACACCCATATTACATTACAAAGACAACGATAAATCTCTATAAAAAAATAAAAATTTTAGAAACGGTCATATTAATTAAATATTTGATCTATTTAGGAGCAATTTTTCCAAATTTGAATCATATTTTAGATTCAGTGATCAGTCGATTTCTATATTTGTCTTGAATCCTAGCATAAGTGGCGTCACTTTGCCACATGTAAACGTTGTAGTGAAATACCACAATTTTCGAATTTAAAAACACCAAAGAATTTCGCACAATCCACCCGAATCTGTCTCACCAGTAAAGTCGCCAAATAACTACAGCAATTTGGAAAGTTTCGTTTGGCTTATACTTTGCATTTTTAGCCTTAACAATTTAGTTTAGTAGTATTGTATCATTTGTTTGATTAATCAAAAAAAATATACCACACAATTTTCTCATTGTTTGTACGCCACATCCTGTTTCATTGATCGATGCCTTGATTACATTAATCGTCACTCTGAGAAACCCTGTTCTAGCCTAACCGGTTAGTTTAAAATAACGGTGCGATTGTATCCAGCTCGTGGCTTGCGGTAACGGGCTTCTAACATTCTAAAACGATGGTTCGGTGTTCGGTTGTCTAGAACTGGCCTTGTCAAACAACAGAGCCCCACCAAAACGTCACAATCGTTTCACAGAGGGCGTGCAAAATAAAATTTGTACGCACTGCAAGAAGACATTCCCGTCGCATGCGTCCATGCTCATACATATGCGCACACACACAGGTGAGTTTGATGCTTCATCTTTATTATCTACAGCAGGAATTCTTAAACTGTTTTGGAAAAGAGACCCCTTTTCCAAAATGAGCTGCTACCTCAAATCCCCATAGCCAAATTACTTTTAAACCCCTATCTCTAGTGTTTTTGATACAAAATGCTTACCAATTAAAAAGCTGCGGTTTGTTAAGTGGTTTTTATGGTTGACAGGCTAGGTCCACGGCTCACCTGATGTTAAGTGAAGGTGTGGTCGAAGATGGTAAAGCACTCCTAGCCTTGAATGGAACTGTAAGGCTGCCGGAACACACAGTTAGATGCTTGGCGGCAGATTTTCAACTTGAAGGTTGTAGCTGAGTACTAGAAAGTACCCTACCACCATTACCTTTTGGTCATTTTAATAACAAGTTGGTATTCGTAACACAACTTATAGAGTTCGTATCTTGTGTTAATTAATAGGGGTCGATTTTTAGACCTCGTCTATCCCCAAAATCAGTGTTCGTGTATGTCGACCTCTGGCGAACCGATATCGACCACCTTGAGAATCCCTGACCTACAGGATAACTTTTTTAAAATTTAAAAGTAATGAGATACGCTCTCCTGATGGTGAAATATAACGTATGTCCATGACCATTTCCGGTTTGTGTAGCAAAACAAAGTCTAAGGCTTCGCTGCTTTGGCACTCATTACTTTGAGACTTTCGATGGTTAGTCTCTACAGCCCTGTAATTTCGCTAGCTGCAGTACTCTTCAAACTGGAACACAGTAATGTTTACACACTGCTGCTTGGAGGCAGAATATCTTCTACTACGGTGGTACCTACCTAGGCGACCTTCTGCTATAATAAATAAATATGATACGACATTACACACAGCGCCATCTGACCCCAAACTAAGCAAAGCTTGTGCTATGGAAGACAGATAACTGATAGAATACTTAAATACTTTTTTTTTTGTAAATACATACAATACATACAGTACACCCAGACACAGAACAAACATTTGTTTATGTCACAATGGCGCTTGTAATTTTTTTCTTTTTAAATATCTATTATACCCATATACGCAATAAATGAGTTATGAAAATGCTTGTCCTGGGTGGGAATCGAACCAAGGAACCCTGATCATCCATATTGGGACCGGATGATGTCAAAAATGATTGTATTTCTCGAAAGGGGAGGGACATTAATAGTGAGGATAATAAAATCCATAGGCGCAATTCCAGGCGAGCGTCCGTTCGTGTGCGGACTCTGCAATAAGGGCTTCAACGTGAAGTCGAACCTGTTGCGGCATCTGCGCACGCTTCACGACCAGATGATCAGCCCGGCGGCGGTCGAGGACGAGGAGGAGCCCGCCACGCCCGGGCCCAGTGACGTCAAAAGAGAAACCTGAGGCAGGGGAGGGGGGGCAGGTTCGTACCTCCCTACAGCAGTCACCTTTTTTTTAATATATACAATATGTTTGCCATAGAAACTAGTGGTTATCACACGTTTACGTTTTTATTATACGGGTAGAAACGTTTGATTAGGTCGTATACTCCGTTAGTTACGTTCAAATTTGACCTTTTTCATTAAATTAAAAATTGGTTGGCGCTTGTTAAGCGAAGGTACGGTCTACGATGGAGCGCGTTTCCGGATAGACTGAATCACTCACGATTTAGAGACGCCCATTTTGTATGCAGGACGAGGACGCGGCCGCGGACGCGGTCGCCGCACGGCGTTCATGTCTGCGATGGCGGACGCTAACCGGCGCGCAAACGAGCGCAAGCGCGGCACTCCGCCGCCCAGCGCCGCGGCGGCCGAGCCACGCAAGCAGAACTACTCGCTCTTCTTGAAGCAGCGAGCCGTGCTCTTCTCCGCCAAGAAGTGGAAACAGTGACCGCCTTATGTAACTATTGCGAGGGACTGTCATTACAGCTAAATTTTAACTGCGAATTCGATATTAAATTTTTGAACAAGTCCATGAACTTTTGTACGCATATTAAGTTTTTTTATGTCAGCTAAATTACATAAAACAAACTAGTTTCGTCTATGTTTTAAATAATAGATTTAGCACGCATTGAATTGGCAAAAAAATTAGCGCATACACAGGCGGAATGCATGCAACTTTCAATTCCATGTAAGAATTATATTTTTTTATGTTTGATAGCCCTGTTGGCTCATTGGTAGCATGTCTGCTTCAAGCGCTGTGGGGCGTGGGTTCGATTCCCACCCAGGACAAGCATTTTGTGATATAAAACCAAATGTTTGTTCTGTGTCTGGGTGTACTGTATGTATTATAAGTATGTATTTACAAAAAAAAAGAAAAAGTATTCTATCAGTTATCTGACTCCCATAGTACAAGCTTTGCTTAGTTTGGGGTCAGATGGCGCTGTGTGTAATATGTCCTACGATATTTATTATTTTATTATTATCTGATAATTTATATTAAAATTATCTATTTGGCATGCACACTACAGTTACAACGGAAAAGCACGTCATTGCTCAGTTACCTATGTGAAAAACAATATTTTAAGTGTATCGATAGCGTCGGTTATTTGAATATCATAATTGAAATCTATAGTTTTAAATATCATTCGCCAATTCGTCCTCAATCAACCAATGACTAACATTATTTATCGAACCCATAGATTAGATAGACGAAGCTACTTTTGTAGATAAACCACTCATTCTAAAAAAAAACTTTAAAATGTACGCGATACTAAAATATCTTTTATTCTTAATTATAGGACTTTTAGCGACAACATGGCAGTCCCATATACTTAACCGGTTCTTAAATTGCAGTTCGAAGTTTAGCTGATAATCAAAGTATTCTCGCAAAATGTTAAAGTTCTGAACTTTTGAAAGTTAGAATTGCAGCGGTCTGTTCTGCCCCACCCTCCTTAAATCTTACCTATAAGTAGGTTAATATTAAATTTTAGTCTTAAGCATCGTAATGACTTCTAGTCATTCCTTTTATAAGCACGAAGTAATGTAACGCTAGCTATAAGTTGTTTATTTATGAATCCTACAAAAGGTTTTCTTATATTGCCCATAAGAGCGCATCTCATTATTATTTAGCGACATCTTACTAGGTTTTAGTGTTAAGAGGAAAAACGTATATTTTTCGATAAAGAATAAAATGTCTTTTGGTTCTACTATATGTTTTAAATAATATGTACTATGTTTGTAATAAATTGGTGTGTCATGTGTATACAATACTCATGTAAGACATGAATACATTCTTTTGTGAAATGATTTCTTGATGTATTTTTTTCACTGTAATAAAATACCAGATTTGTGAAAAATATCTTTAATGCCTTTTTTTTGTTACACAAAACTTATATTATAATCTTAATTGAAATTGTTTATATATGTAGTGAAACAGATTAAGGCAGAGCTTAGCTTAGTTTAAATCTAGATACAAAGTAAGTTAACTAAAAGTTGGGAAACATAATTTAACTGTCGTCTTCCTCGATCTTGGGGGCCAAATAGTAGCGGATATGTCCGATATCTTGAATGCGGTACTCTACGACCAGCGGGACATCTGCAGACATCGACAGCTGCACCTGTAGATCAGAAACAACTTAATAAAATAGGTTTTGCAAACTAATTTCTACCATGTCAGTAAACTGGTCTGTGGGACATTAGACAGTAGTTAGGTAGTCAGTATTTTTCTTAATTTATAAGCAACAAAAGTGGAAGCCAGCAAAATCACTACAATCTACAAAAATTCATATTATTCTATCTGTTATCTAGTAGCTTTGCTTAGTTTGGAAATATCTATCAGAAAAGATCTGCCAAGAGCAGTTCAATGCTGGTAACAGTAACCAAAGCAGCAAAAATTATACTATTTACAAAATGTATACAAAAAACTTAGTCTAAAAATCCGTCAGAGGAGGGATATGTGGCCAGAATGCTGGCAGCATTGCCGCGCTGGATGGCAATGTTTAGCTTTTGACCAAAGTAGATACCAGCATTCTGGTCACCTGAAGCCTCCTCTAGACGTTTGGCCAGGTCCCGATACAGTTCGAGAGCGGCCGGCCCCCACGGACCTAAAGTTTCAACCCCAAACGGCACAAAAAGATACACTCTATCCAAATAACTATATTTGTGCCGTTTGAGGTTTTTTTATCTCAATAAACGATATTTATACCAAAGCAGCATTGGTATTATTATATCAAATTTAAATTTGTAGCGATAATAGCAAAGTGGTTAGCCCAGTCGATTTTGATGCCAAAGGGTGTGGGTTCTAACCCCAACAATGAGCTTGAACTGCCAGTGAAGGAAACCATAGCATGGTGGTAGGGTACTTCCTAGTACTCTGCTGGCTAGCTAGCAATTTTAATACCACCCTCTAGTTGAAAAATCTGCCACCAAGCATCTAATGGTGCTCACTTGTGAGCCAGTTCTATTCCAAGCTTGGTGTGCTTTACCGTCTTTGACAACACCTCACTTTACAAAGCTGAGCGCTGATGAGCTGTGGTCAAAATACAAAATTTATCATAGAAACCATGAGCCACTGCTAGTACAAAATGAATTACCTGTGGGCTTAGCGAGGTAGCCTTAGTGAAATAGTTAAGGTACTGGCATGCGAAGGTCAGTGTGACTGGCTCGTCCATCTCGATGACCACCGCTTCTTCCTCCTTGTCGATCGACGCGGTTTGTGCTAACTTCACGTTAGCAGAGCCAATGTCGCCTGTTGCCGAGAACTTCACTCCTGGGAGATGGAAAAGATCTTTAGAATAAAGTACAATTAAAATGATCAAGAAACAAGTCTTTTTAACCAGTTTTGAAAACGAGAATAGAATATCTTGTGTAGAAATTTTGCTAATATCTAACATAAGATGTCCGGTGTATAACATTTAGCAGATAAAATTACTATTTTTTATCATTATTTTGTTTGTGTTTAGTCATATTATTAATTTTCAAGGGACAAATACAAAACGTCACATCACATAAAATATACATAACTCATTTGAAATTGCATTACACAACCAGTTATTAAAATATTTGGAGACTAGCTGCTCCCCCTGGTGTGACTCACTACATGTTTTCGGGATAAAAGGTAGCCTATGTGTTAATCCAGGGTCTCCAGGGTCCAGCAACTTCCATACTAAATTTCGTCCAAATCCGTTTAGTAGTTTTTCCATGAATAAGTAACAAACATCCTTGCAAACTTTCACATTTATAATATTCGTGGGATGAGAGACATGTTTAGTTACTAAATTTCACTGTTGAGCAATTTTATTAAAGTTTAATATTTTTGTCAAATACTTGATACAATACTTGAACAGGACACAGAAGCAGATACACTAGATATAAAATGGTGGATAGTTTGCTTATGCATTGCTTACCTTCCTTTGTGCAAGCAATGACCATAGACTCTCCGAACTGAGAGAGGTCGCGGCAGATCCTGGCGAATTCTCCACTTGGCATCCGGATGGTACAGCTGTATTCTGTCTCGGGAATGCCTAAAATATAAAGTTTAATTAGGCAAACATTTATATAAAAAATCAGTATTACATTAGCATTTCTCATCTAAACACACACTTACAGCATAGTTATAACAAATTGTAAACTAGTCATAAACCACCAAGAGATTAGTTTGATTAAAAAAAAAAGTATACTAACATGATGTTACAGATATTGAGTAACTGTTACTAATTATAGTTTGAACTACTTGAAATATATACAAGAAGAATTTGCATACCTAAATGTTCCAAATCCAAGTTCATTAGCTTCATTTCATAGTCGGAGACCTTCTCTTGGTTGGGGCTCTCAAACGCGAATGTGACATTGTCTGCATTGTCTTGCGCCCTCATTGTCACTGTGTCTTTGTCGCCAGCACACTTCAGGATCTTTGACATACTGCAGAAAAAGGCAGAAAATTATTTAGCTGAACAATTTTGTCTATCTGGCATTCATGGTTGCTCTGTTATTTTATCAACATCACAGAGGCTTAAAATATTATTAACAGATAGCCTGTTAAGGACACTGCATGACATACAAATACAAATCATTTATTAATAACACCAAAGTTACAGGTCATTTTTCCATTCATATTTAAAAATATCAAAATCATAACATGTCAAATAATGAAAATGAAAATGTCAATGAAGTTATATGTCACATATAAAATATATCCCTTATTACTTGTATAATGCCAATTGTCAGTGCTTCCTCAGGACTTAAGAATAACATTACATGTAAATTTTACTGAATAATTTTAGAGTGTTTATAAACATAAGTTTACAGCATTACTTTTGTAATGCTGTAAAGTTATGTTTATAACAACTTATGTTTATAACTTGTTTTGTCTTATGTTTGTAACACTAGTTTATTTTTAAACTAACCTCCCAAGATTCATGCCCATGGAGATATTTCTGTCACATCTGTATTTGTCGAAGCCATCTGCTCTCAGTGTTAGGGATACAAGCGATACATGGGAGTTGTCCATCGCCTAGAAAAAAAGATAAGGACTTTTTAATAATTTAAAAGTAGGACCATCATTCAGAAAAATGTTTACATTTAGTGAGTTTGCTAGTTAGTATCTGTTACAATATTTCTGATCATCTGCAGTAAGTTTTAAATGTTTTGTTACATAAGAGGGGGGAAAACACAAAATCTCCATAATACATACTAATCCAACTTAGCATTCAACTGTACCTAATTTGTCAAAAATGTCAGAATTGTTGAGTACCTACACAAAGCCCATTAATCAAGCTGAATGTCTATTTTTACATCATTTCATAGAAATAGATGAAGTATTTTCTTTGACACATTCATTGCCATATTCAGATGGAAATAATATGTACCTGACTAGATAAATTTATAATAAGTGCACACAATGCAATTTGCTTTAGAACATGATAATATTGTTGCATAACATACTGTCCTAAAAAGAATACATTGCACTATCAGCATTCTAAAACAATCTCAGCAATTCTTTAATGTATGTTTTTTTTATTGCGACAAACTACACTTTCATCATGCTCATGTAGATGGTACCCAGAATTAAAACCAAGTTCACAGTATAGTTGCTATGGCAGGCAATAGTTGATATGTTAATGCAGTTATTTTCTTCACTGAGGCTCTCAATCTTCATATACAGGATTTCAATTGGCTAAAAAACCTTTGTTGCTAATCCTAGTTTATATTCACCCTTAGATTTGCAGAGCAACTTATCTGAATCAACAATACAGACACAGTAGTTGTCAAGCCACTAACTAGTGTATTATGACTACCTGCAATTGAATGCCATTGTCGTCACAGTCGAATGTGGCCTGCGTGAGGAGATCCTTGATAGCCTCCAGCACCTTCTTCAGGATAGAGCTTTTTAATAGGCGAGCTTCAAACATTTTCTGAAAGCAATACAACAGTTTGTACTATTAGAATGAATCCAGCTTCTGGTGCAAAAGGCTCTTGTTAACTAGGCCTTAGGCCAGTGAAGTGAAAAGCAGGGTACTGGTAGACCAATAAAACTTGATTGGTAAGCAGACAGGCAATATATAATTCTCGAAATAATATTAAATAAGTACCTACCTGATTTCGTGGAGACGGAAATATTACAGTAAGGAGCCAAGCTCGAGTCGAGCCTGTCTCGAGAAGAATTTATAGAGCTCTTTTAACTATTATGCATGAATGCCTACGGATTCAAAAAGATAAGCTATTAGAATACTTACGATCACACAATTTAACTTTAATTTTAACTGAATTTACCAAAACTACACCAGAAAACAAAGCACGATGCGGCAAGTCGCTGACCTCATAAAAATGACAGCAGTTCGCGCGGGCAAAATAAGCGCGAAATTCAGTTAATGTCACTGTCGATTCAACTTGATTCTCCAATTTTAGCATGGTAAAAGGAGATAGCACACAATTACAGGAACAACATTTATTTGAGTAACAGAGATAGAACGCATAAAGAATAATTTAATAAGGTTCTCTAATAATTATCTATGATATTCCATCTACAAGAAATAAATTACGATGCCAGAAAAAACCGGTAAATTGTCTTTACCGGTTTTTCAAGTTTATTATTAATTTGCAGAATATCCTTCTTTTAGTGAAATTCCTATCTTTAGTTTTTACATGGGCACCACGTCTTTCGGTGCCTGTCCTTGTTCAGAACAGAGGACTACATTTCATGGGACCTAAGGTTCACTGTTGTTACTTTTACTATCACAAGTAGCGACACATCTGCTGCTGGATTGTTGTGTAAAAGGCTTAAAATGAAAAGGTTTCAAATCAAACATAAAACTTGTTATTAATAAAGTATATACAACAATAGCTTCTTAACAACCACTATAAAAATTATTGTCCATTAGTCACTAAGCTGGACAACTTGATCTTGAGCTGGATAAGGGGGTAGAGTAAGGTTATACTTTTGAATAATTCCTGGAGGTAAAAACCTTCCACCTAAAAAGTGTTTCGCTTCCTTTAGTATTTCTGGCTTTGCACACAATTTAGGTGCTGATAAGGAAATCAGGACAGCTGGTTTTAGAGGTTTTCCTTCAGTTCCTGGACCTTTCTCAACATCCCAGCCACTGGGTATGTCCACACTAAAAAAAAGAATGTATTGTTAAATGTGTTATAATGTATTGCAGTGAAGCTATAAAGAATTCATCTAACTTTCTCTTGGACACTGCTATGAATTTTGTAAGGCTAGGTAAGCCTAGCTAATGACCAAAGGTTTTTTTCAAAACATTCAAATCAGTTATTACAATGAAAGAACCAATACATACCTGCAAACTGGAAGATTAGAGTCAGTAAGGGCATCTAAAGCTGGCTTCAGTTCCTCTCTCACTGGTGGTTTAAAACTAAAACCGAACAGTGCATCAACTAGCACTTTGTAATCGTTCCTTAGATCCTGTGGTGGAGGAAGCTGATCAATAATATTCACTCCAAATCTTCTACATTGTTCTAGTAGATTTTCATATAATGGTTTGGGTGTGCGTTTAGGATAATATATGGCAACAGTATAGCCAAATAATGTCATATGCCGAGCTGCAACAAGACCATCACCACCATTATTTCCTGGTCCACAGATTATGAGTGCAGATTTATGCCTGGAAACAGAAAGTTTTTTTAAAGTTTTTGAACCCTAACACTAACAGTGGGCTATTATGTGGGTTATTGTGGGACAGCCCGTTGGCTCATTGGCAGTATATCTGCCTTGAGAGCTGTAGGGTGTGGGTTCGATTCCCACTCAGGGCAAACATTATGTGAATAAACATATGTTTGTTCTGTGTCTGGGTGTTTCTGTATGTATTATAAGTATGTATTTACAAAAAAAATAGTATTTATGTATTCTATCAGTTATCTGCTTAGTTTGGGGCCAGATGGCGCTGTGTGTGTAGTCGTACAATATTTACTTATTTATAAGTTAATATGTGACATCATAGCTCCTAAAAGGTGAACAGATTTTGATTTGTTAGGAAGGGGACTTGATTGAGTTCTTAGTTATGACAAAAAGTAATGTTTAGTTATTTTAATGAAGAGTATCAGTACTTTTCTTGTTGATGAATGTATTTTTTATTAGACTGATAATTCAATATGTTGTATGTTGTTACTAGTGAACAAGTTAGTCTGTTAGCAAGATGAAAAAAATCATGGGTTTGAAGTAATATTTAGCCTTCACACCTTTCACATCATAATAATTGTAGCATTATTTCACTGCAATAAATATTTAATTTGTAAAATTCACACTAAACATTAGAGTAAATCTTAGGTACTTAATATAATATCTATATAAACTTTGAGTGTTTTGCTAACTAACGCGAAAAGTGATTTCAATTTCAAGCATTTCATCATTGTCTATATAGAAGCGCTTTTTGTAGATAGTTTCCAGAAAATCCAAATATAATAAGCATAAGGGCCAAGTTAATTTCATACTTACGTAGAAGGTGAGAAGGTCTTGGCAACTGCCGCAGCGACACTCAATCCAGCTAACTCCATCAATTGATCGACACTGAACTTATATTCATTGAAAAGTTCCATGTCTAGAGCTGCGGCTTCGGCTTGAGATAAGTACCGCATTGCTCCTGCGGTAGTTTTAATAGGACGCGCCTAAGGTGCAAAAACTTTGTATATTATTTTATCAGACATTTTTTTGTAATTATAAAAGAACCGGTATATTTCAACTTACCATGAAAACTATAACAAAAGTAAAAATACTACTAAAATTGCCCCTCATAAAAAGAACGTAAATGCTCGTTCAATACAATTCTTGCAAGTGCGTTTTAGTGAATTATTTCATAATAACAGAGTACAATATAGATACGACCTAAGATATTTTGTTTTGCTTATTAAAATTATGTATGTAACACTGACTTTGACCTCTAACTTTTTTCACTTTTTTTTAATAAAATGATGAGTACTGATTTGCAGTAGTGAAGCTCTCAACTTTATTTCGGATAATACCGATTATATTTTTGTGTTCAAATCCCTAGGCAATCTACTTTTTTTATCGTACAACAGTTTTTCGACACATGACGTCAAGTGTCGAAGAGTATTGGCGGGAACGCGGAAAAAGTCATGTCGCCCTTGTCGCCCCATAGTTTTTTATCGTAAACTAGTATTTTTTTGAGTATTTATTTATGTATAGAAATCAAGATAGAAATAGTGGTGTTTTATTCATAAAGTACCGAATTACAAACGCAAGTGTGGGACTTGATATAATGTGGTGAAACATGACTTTTCGTGTTGTTTCCAAATTCCATCGAAGCTATAAGCTTCGATGTAAAGCCGCCACTACTTTATTAAGGCATGACTGGACTTGACTAGACTTGACCAAGATTGGACTTTGATGGTAACCATAGAAGAAGACGAGGCAGTATGGCTTAATAATTTTAGCGTGCCCGATAGGGTAAATAAAATTTTAAAAAATCAAGTGTCGTAATACAGTCAATGTTCATCATTATCACTGTCAAATATTATTGACAGCCAGAAATTCTTTTATTTTCTGTCACATCCATTCATCACAAAAATGGCTGCGTTTCGGGTATTTAGTCGTAATATACCGTATTTACGACAACAATTCTCAGCTTTATTGGGAAATACATCACCTTCAGTCAAGTTTATTTGTTTTGTGGTAGTTATAGGGTACATATTATCGTTTTCAGACTATGTTGTCGACGTTCTCAGTGTTACTCCAGGGTATCTATTGCCACCTTCATTCCAACTATGGTCTACTTTCACGTTCTGGTTTCTCGAGATACACTTGTGGGAGGTGATAATCGACATCATTACTGTGGGACTATGTGGAAAACTTATAGAGCCGCTATGGGGCCAAATGGAAATGATGAAGTTTTTTGTGCTGGTGAACATTGGTGTTGCATTTATGACAAGCTTTTATTATTTGACGATATATGCATGTACAGGGCTGACATCCTACCTATTCGACATCCATGTACACGGCCTGGCCGGGTACTTGGCAGCCGTGTGTGTGGCTGTAAAACAAATCATGCCAGATCATCTGATTATAAAAACTCCACTTGGTAAGATGAGTCATTATTTCACCTACTTTATTTATTCATACTTTCTGGAGAGTTAGATCTTAATTAACAGATCTGCATTTTCCAGTATTCAAGAATCTTATATAAATATTTACCATTTTCTTGGGAAATTGTGTGTTAGTGCTTGTGAAACCAATGTTTACAAACAACTTTATGAAGACTATAACTGGTTCTTAAACACCTGTAATGTTGGATACATTGTATAAGAGGACTTTATTTATTAGATGGGAAGAGTTTGCCTGGCTGTGAGCCTATCTAGTTTTGACATAACATAATATTTGTACTTTCAGGTAAACTCACAAATCGATCCCTACCTTTGCTTATCCTGATCGCAGCGATCATTCTCTGGGCTATAGGAGCTCTAGAAGGCACATACCCCTGTATGTGGGGATCTGGCACAATCCTTTCCTGGATCTACCTGCGTTTCTGGCAGCGACATAGCAGTGGAACTCGTGGAGATATGGCTGATAATTTTAGCTTCGACAAGTGAGTTTAATAATGCCACTAATATTTTAATGTGAAAGTTTGCATGAATGGATGGATGTTTGTTACTCTTTCACGCGAAAACTAATGAACGGATTTGGATGATATTTGGTATGAAGGTAGCTGAGACCCTGGATTAACACATAGGCTACTTTTTATCCTGGAAACATGTAGCGGGTAACAGAGCAGGGTGCAGCTAGTAACAAATGATTTGTAAATTTTTAAATTACAGTGATAAGCCCATTGATACACTTCACCCTTTATACCAGTATAATGAAAATCAATTTCAAATGAAGTATTCTAGTATTTGAGGTAAACCCTAAAGCCACAATAGCCTGAGTTTTAGAGGGGGGTACTGAGTTAGGGTTAGCCTAGTCAGATAATTCTTGCGTTTCTAATTTGTTCTTTGTAATCCACATACTCATATCCACTAGATTTTTGGTGGAATCATGTCATGTCATTCATATCATTGTAATCTTCTGACTATGAGTTCATCAGTGGGATAATAATTATAATGAAACATGTATGCACATAAAATACAGTATGTATTTATGGGAACATAACTGAATACATTATTATAAATTCTAAGCGACAATTTTGCATTTAAACATCTAATACTATTGAACAAGCAATATTTGTAAAAGTATAATCAATAAAATTCATGTTCATTGTGTGTTTCAGTTTTTTCCCTACAGTCCTGCAGCCAGTTGTGAGAGGCATCCTTGGGCCACCGCACCGCTGTCTGGTGCGGATCGGGCTGTGCTCGCCATCGCAACGTCGTGTGCATCTCGCGATGTCGCCGCGGGGAGTCACCATCTCCATGCCGGGAGTCGAGCCCCAGGATATGGAAAGAAGACGGTACTGTCACACTTCCATAAAGTTTTGCTTTTTTTAGAAAATTTTTATGTATGGACATAATTAGGTGTTAAATGCCTTTCTTTACAACATGCTTCATAATTTTGATGAATAACATCTCGCTCAAAAATCTACTACATAGGTTTTTGTATACACCTAAAAGTCAAATAATTCTGTTTAAGTGTGCTAGTATCTTTTCTTGTCTCCTTTACACGCGTGAGTATATAAATATTGTTCATTAAGTCAAAGTCATGATCAAGTCCAAGTCACAAAGTAGCCATGAAGGTTTTATAAAAACTTACATATTAGTAATAAAAAATCAAACAAAAAAAGTATGTATAAAGTAACATGTCTTTATTTTATAGTAAAAGAATTATGGGTATACACACTTTCATGACAATTTTTTTTATTCCAGACAAATCGCACTTAAAGCTCTAAGCGAGAGGTTGTCAAAAACTTCAGAACAAACACGACAGAAGAATTTATCGACCAAAGTGAATATGGAGACAGTGAGAAAGATACAATCATCACAAGTCATTCCTCAGTTTTCGGAACCTGGCCCAAGTCAGCCCGCATCACCTCCAGAAGCCACTCTAGTGGACTTAGAGACGGAACCTGCTCCACCGACAACCAAACAATCATGATCTATAAGTCAATTCTTAACTTAAGGCTGTTAAACCAATTCGGTTATTGGTATTAGTTTGATGTAGAATATCAGTGACATGCAGTAATGTTACTTTTTTATTGTTAGGAAATTGTTAGAGATTGTCTATTTTGAAAGGAGCCGTAAATATGAAATTTGTGTAATGTCCAGAAAGCATTTTCAGTTGTGATGGTACAGTCAGCGCTATATAGAAGTTAGCATTCTTCAGGTTAGTAAAAATATTGGCCTTTTTTAAATTCATTTTTATGTACACTGAATATACATATAATTTTAAGCAATAAATCTTAATAGTTCTTACAATATCTGCTAAGTATACCTATATACTATATTCTGTGTACATACAAATTAAGTTACGAGTCAGTTTCAGTTCAGACAGAATATCCCTGGGATTTTAGGGTGCTGCTGTGGTAATTACCTTTTCTGTTAATATTTTACAGGGAAGAGAGCCTATTTAAATGTAATGTAAATTCACACATTTGTGAGGCCATTTAGAAACTCCTGTATGTATATCCTCCTTTTCGATACTTTTGACTACCCTGAACACTAACATTTGAAGCTGACTGTACAGGAAATGTCATTAGTTTAGTATTGTTGATGTATGAAGTCAACTGATTAGAATTTTTTGTCCTGGTGATATAATGCTTTGAATTTTCTATCTAGTTACATGACCGTTTATCATTCCTTTTGTATATATCCAAATCTTTTTTTCAAGCTGATTAGCAATAGTGAATAATTTACACAAACTGCAAGTAAAATATTACTTTTGTGTGTTTAGATTCAGATAACGCAAATTGTACTTAGATTGTGAAAATACCTATTGTTTCTTTTGCGATTCACAATGGTATTAGAATCGTCATTATACAATATGTTTCCTGCAAACAGCAACTTTGTTCTATGACTTAAAAAATCGTAATTTTTTTAAATGTAAACCGACGTTTTGAAACTAATTTTGTTCAGAATAGATGAAAATTTCTTACATACAAAAATTTGATTTTTTTTTTAAACATCAATAATAATTTAACTCGGTAATAAGATAGATTGCAGGAACGGGCAAAGGTTAGGAGTTGGCTTTTCTAACAACAGAACTTAGAACACATAATAGACTTTACCTAAAAACTTAAAGTTAATTTATGATTTAAGTAGCCTGTTGTTTCCACGCGAAAAGTTCGTAGAGCATCTCCAGTAATAATTTTAAGCATCGTTTATAAGACCCAATACATAATTTTTTTGATAATTGTTTATGAGTCTTGCTTAAAGTTAACCAACACATAACGAAAACAATTGCTAACTTCCCGTTGAAGTGAAATGTCTGTAGAAATGAGATATAATATGTGATAAATTTACAAGTTTTGATAAGTCATAGGATAAAACTTTTCTGTTAAAAAAAAAAGTTATTTGTGAGAAGTTTGAATTTTAATTCTTTTTTCTGATGGGTTACCTTCAGTAAAAAGCATTGTCGAATTTCATCAAGTGCCGTCAATAATGTGATAATAACATGACTGTCTGTGTATCTTTTTGTATGTAATGTTTGTCTGTCACACCAATGTCTCGTTGCAGTTGAGTGTATTCTCTGCCAGTCCTAGGAGGACATGGTTTGATGTAAGAGTCATTTATACAAATTGCTGTGAAATGAATTTTGAATAAAAATTATATTTAAATTCATAACAACGCAATGCATTTTGTTGGGTCATGTTTTATGATTGCATTGGCATTTTTTCTTTTTCATTTTTGTAGAGGGACTGACTTTGGCCCCTGAGTTTTTTTCTGTTCCAGATTGTTATTCTTTTTATGTACAAGCTCTGGCACAGAATAGTACCTATTTATTTTAATTAAACAATACAATATAATGTAATTAATTATAATGGTATTGTGGTTGTTTCAAAACAATCAAAATATATTTGCAATTTTAATGCATTTGTTAATTATTGTGTCAAAGATGTGTGAATGGTGAATGATGTAAATATAATTTGGTATTGATTAGTATTAAATAATTTAAATAAATAATATTCAATCATGTTTATTTTTATTTTTTAAATATATTCTTATAACTATAAGAATCAATTAGTTCAATTTCAATTGAATATTTTATACAATGTTTTCTCAACAACCATTTATTTATAGCAAGTATTGCTTTCGTAAGATCTTTAAAAGTAGGTACTTATTTAAATTAGCGGGCGTTCATTAATTACATGGGGCGTTTGGGCCGTCGAGCCAAATCTCACCCAATCTAACTTGCGGAGAGGGTTCTTATTTTTATTGATTGAACTCTTTATTATCCACACCAAAAAATATACAATACAGAAGAAAAAGAACTTAATTAAAACCAGGTAACTTTACGATTGAAAGTATTAAAAGCAGAAAAAGACGGTGTGTCAATAACGAGGATATCCACAGGAAATACATAAATATATCTACATTCCGATAACATAATTATCCTACCTAATACATAGATTAGCTAGAATGACTAAAAATACACTAACAAGTATATAAAATTAATATTGATCCCACAAATATTATAAATGTGAAAGTTTGGATGAAATTAGATATGGACGTAGCCAAGACCTTGGATTACCATATAGGCTACTTTTTGTCCCGCAAACATGTAGCGGGTAACACTGTGGGGCGCAGCTAGTATAATATAAATATTTGTATAAAGAGAATAATAATAATTATATATAAATAAGCAACAAATAGTAATTTAAACCACGAGGTCCAGAGCGACGCTGCTTTGTACTTTTCAATGTTTTTTTTTCACGATTTTTTTTTTGGGAACATCTGTTTCATTGCGAGAAAACTGGTTCAAATTAAGTAAAACATTATACATACATTAAAATGTGACTAAACTCTACACAATATTTTTCGCGGTTATCCAAACTCCAGACGCGCGACTCAACGAACGCTGTGGCCTTTCGAAGCTGGTGGAAGCGACAATACTAGTCTTAACTAAAATAATTCTAAAATAAATCCAACGCAATCAAGTAAAAAAAAAGTTTCTTTTTTTTATTTGACGTGAAATTTGTTTCGGATGGAGGGATCGAGTCAAATCTCACGGCATCTCACCAAAAGGGGTCGAAATCCTCACGTAATTAATGAGCACCCTTTTACATAGTAAATTAAGTATATACTTAGCTATAATATACATAATTAAGTAGACAGACAGTATTATGATTAAAATTTATCAATTCAAATCTAACAGCCTTGTCTGATACACTGATAAATTTTTGGACCACAAAAACTTAAAATATATACATAGTGAGTATTTGATGTGTAAAATGTACGAAAATGAAGTCAGTCACTTCCTAAAGGAAACACCTATTTCATACCTAGGTACATAATTTTTTATGAGTACCTATGTATGTTTATGGAAAAGGCCATAGGTACCTACCTACTGTTAAAAATTATACATACAGGTTGATTTTTTTTCCAGTGCGTAAATTTATATCACACAATAAGAATCGTTAATAAAACATATTTCACAAATAAAAAATACATGTTATTTTTTTGCATATTGACCACAAAATTTATGAAAATATTGCCACTTTACTTACGTAGTAACTATTTGGTAACTAAGTAGAAACATTTTTTGCGTGTGTGCTGGTGGTAATTTCAGTAGCAGGAAGCCGTCTAGGTAGGTCCCACCGCAAATATCCTGCCACCAAGCAGTAGTGTGTAAACATTACTGTGTTCCGGTTTGAAGGGTAATGCAGCTGGCGAAATTACTGGACTTTTGAGACTAACCATCGAAAGTATCAAAGTAATGAGCGCTAAAGCAGCGATGCCCCGGACTTTGTTTTGCTACTCAAAGTTCTGTGTAATTCTGCAAGTCACGGACATGCGTTATTTCTTACCATCAGGAGAGCGCATCGTTCGTCTCATTACTTTTACATAAAAAAAAAATGTATTCATCTCAAGTTTTTCTTAATATTTTTGTACTAACGTGGATAAAAAAAAAAGTATTTATTTGTAATAAGGTTGACGTCTACGAAATATGCGCACTCTTAATAAAGTCTTCCTGTATATACAGTTTTCACTATCTATCTGTACAATATCCAGATTCTAAGATCTTGATTAACTAAACTGATAGAATACAAGTGTCTGCACTTAACAAATTTTGATATCAGTCCTTGGCATCAAAATGAGCGTTACTTTTGTGATATCTAGGTCTTTGTACATTATTAACAACCGACTTCAAAGAATGACACCAATACAACCATTAAATTTGATATAGCACAGTTAATTAGTAAAACGGTTCTGTAGCTCTTGTATATCAATTTTCGAGAATTATGTGGGACATAACGATTGTCACATGTATGTAAAAAAGTAGTTTCTATTTATTCCCGCTAGTAGAGCTGTCTAATCCTACTAATAATATAATTGTCATAATTGGACTAGAGCAGTGTTTCTAGTATATGAATTTACATGGATTTATTTATTTATGAAAAAAAAAACAGCCAGAGGTGCTACAAATAGCGATCGGCAACCTTTTGGCAGGCAAGGGCCACATAGTGGCAAAATGAGATAGTGGCGAGCCGCGCTTATTAATAATTTTAATAATAGAATATCTACGTATATAGGCATTATAGGTGATATTAAAAAATAAGCAATAACATAAAATTATAATAGGTACATAGGACTATGTCAACGACAAAGAAGCAATAAACCTATGACTAAGAAAAGAGGAAAAATGATACAAAACTAAAAAGATTACTTCCAAGGCACCAAATTCCTATTTACAAGCAGTGAAACATAACAATTATATTACAGAAAATGACCAAAAAGTATATATATTCTTGTACACTTCGCTTAAAGTTTGCGCCTCCTTGTAATTATTTATTTAGGTATTTATAATAATTAACAATACATACGAGGCCGCATGTTGCCAACCACTGGTATATGTAATACATAAATCTTGGAAATTGATATGCTAACCCCTCCTGTTACCTAAACAATGTGTTCACTAGCGACTACACTTTTCTAGTTCCATTTCTTTTTTTTGCACAACCTACGTTTCACTATTTACAAAGCACTGTATTTTAAAGAGGCTTTTACAAAGTCCTAATTTATTTATCATCCTTTTTCCGTACGTAATGGTACCGGGAATAGGATGAAGGTAGACGTCTGCTGCATCACTGACGCCTTCTATACAGGGGCTACCTGTAGTAGTGGGACTGCGCCCACTGCTGGGCGGGGCCCGTGGGCTGGTAGCCGTCGGTCCAGCGGGACGTGTCCGGGATCGTAGATGACATCGCAACTGTGGGAGGGATAGAGGTCACGCCACTCACGTTCGTAGACATGTTGCCACCTGGGAGGGTCAGAAAAAATTATATCAGTAAGAATATCTAAAAAAGTATGCATACTGAGGACTCTTTAGTCCTGCAATTTTAGCTTTGCAATTTGCATACAGAAAAACTAAATGCACCAAATGTCTTGATTTTTTCCCCCATTTTTGGGAATGCACTTCGTGCATTCCGCCAGTGTCAAGTATTTCAAATTTTAATTAATTTATTAAACATGATTTGTAACAATGACATTACCAATTTTGAAATTGTCAATTTTTTTTAACCACAGTCACATAAAGATAGTCACGATCAAATCTAATCCAAGTCTTAGTAAAGTAGCGATGACTCTATTAGAAGCTTCTATGAAGACATGTTTTACCTCATTATATCATATCATTCGGCATGATTTAAACAACACTAGTTTTAAGCATAAGCACTGGAAAAGTTTTGGAAAATAATACGGTAAGATATTTCGCGTTCCGTCCAAATTACTTATGTATTTCTATGACATAAAACTTAATTTATTATCTATGCTGTAGTACAAGCTTTGCTTAGTTTGGGGATTGATAACGCTGTGTAAGATTAAATTTACAACAGTATAAAGTATTTATTTAAGAGCTGAAAGAAAATAATAAAAAATATGTGTCACCTGCTTGTACATATGTATTGTGTGGCTGGGAGTATGGAGCCGGCGCGTAGTACGGCGGAGGCACGCTCATCGAGTGCATCACCGGGACTGAGGAGACCGCTGGCAGGGACGGCGGCGGCACTGGTGCGGGGGGCTACAAACCACACCATTATTAGCAAAATATCTTTAAAAAGGATACAAAATTTAACTTAGGTCGCGCCGAATCTCACGTAGAGAGCAGATATCACTTTTTTTTTCTACTTGGCCTGCACTGCATGATTTTTTATCTCAGGATGATAAAGCCTGTAAGACTCACGGCAAATAAGCCGACACTTTTGCAGACGTTGAATACAAATGCCCGATCACGACTTTGTGATTGCTTTAAGGCACAAATTGATTCCTAGCGTGTACACTCTTTGTAAAGTGATGCCCAATGAGACGGGACGTGAGATGGAGGGGTCGAGCAAAATCTCACATCACTAGGGGGAGTCGAAATATCGCCAAAATCACCTCACGCAATTAACGGACATCCCTCCTTCATCGCCAGCGGCGGCCTTAGCTGTTGCGAGGCCCGGGGCGACAGATCATTGTCAGGCCCTTTTTCTTTCACTAAAATTTAGTTTGAGTACTCGAGTAGCCGTAACATGCTTGCATTAATAATGAAACCGTACGTTCAGGGGGGGTTTTGTTACGTGCGAGGCGCAAGATACACATACATATATGGTACAGACTTTCTACGAGGACGCGAGGCCCCTGCAAGAGCGAGGCCCCGGGCGGTTGCCCTGCTTGCCACCCCCTAAGGCCGCCACTGCTTATCGCCACCACTTTGAATAAAAGGGGGCTACCGTAGAAGGTTGCACAGAGTTCATAAAACGCTAGGTACGACACTGCCCATACAGCATTACAAAACTTAAAAAATAACCCCCATTTTATAGGACAGATCCGGGGTTTGTGCAATAACAGTACATGTTTCTTGCACGTTCGTGTGAAGTATTCATGTAAAAAATTACAAATTTTGAAAAATATTTTCCCGCGTTCTTGTGAAAAGTCTTAACGTAATTTTGATGGTTACGCTCACCGGGTACGAGTAATTGTAGTAGGCGTGCTCCGGAGGCTCCTGTAGGGGCACCGTGATGAGATTTGTGAGGTTGGTGCGCGTGCGTGGGTGCGCGTGCCCGCGCGGATCCGACGCCGACGGCGGCAGCTGCGGACAAATGACTCATTATTGATGTTTGAAAGGTTTTCGACTGACCTGATGTTAAGTGACGACGTGACCAAAAGATGGTAAATACACCTTTTTTATGTACAAGTAAAGAGACGAACGAAACCCTCTCGGTGAACTAAACTCTGATGGTAACTGAGACCCTGGATTAGAAGATCGACCACTTTTTATCCTGAAAACATGTAGCGGGTAACACCGCGGGGCGTAGCTACTATCTATACTATTTTAAGAGGAGAGATTTGATTGTTTTTATTGAATAGGCTCCGAAACTACTGGACCGATTTCAAAAATTCTTTCACCTTTGGGAAGCTACACTATCCCCGGGTGACATAGGCTACATCTAATCCCTGTATTCCCATGGGAACGGGAACTACGCGGGTGAAACCGCGAGGCGTCCGCTAGTTAGGTATAAATGTGAAAGTTTGGATGGATGGATGGATGGATGGATGGATGTATGTTTGTTACTCTTTCACGCAAAAACTACTGAACAGATTTGTATGAAATTTAGTATGAAGGTAGCTGACACCTTGGATTAACACATAAGACTTCTTTTTATTCCGAAAACATGTAGCAGGTAACACCGCGGGGCGCAGCTAGTGAATAACATCAGATGTACTTACAGTAATAGGTTTAACGATAGGGACAGAACTCTGTGGAAGTTCCGGCTCTTGCTTGCTCTCATTATTGCCTGACGACACATGTCTATGGTTGATGTGTGCTTGCAAGTCTCTCTGAAACAATAAATTATGTAACTTATTATAAATTATGTATAGGTAACATGTGAGTAAGAAAGGGAACGCAATGATGTGTTTAGTATTCAGATAGATGTTTAGGCAGTGGCGGCCGTAGGGGGTGGCAAGCAGGGCAACCGCCCGGGGCCTCGCTCTTGCAGGGGCCTCGCGTCTTCGTAGAGTAAAGTCTTTACCATATCTGTATGTGAATCTCGCGCCTCGCACTTAACATAACCCCCCCTGAACGCACGGTTTCATTATTAGTGCAAGCATGTTACGGCCACTCGAGCACTCGAACAAATTTTTTAGTAAAACGGACTCAAAGAAAAAGGGCCTCACAATGATCTGACGCCCGGGGCTTCGCAACAGCTAAGGCCGCCGCTGTGTTTAGGTAATTGCAAATTAACTAAAATGGTGGCTAAATATTAGCCGGTGACAATAGTTGGGGACTAGCAATGCTGACCTTATACAGCTGGTCACTTGTGTTAACTGATTGGCTTACTGACTTACTTGGTGGTAGATCTCCTTAGCAGGAGGTCGTCTAGGTAGGTACCACCGCAGTACCAGTTATTCTGCCGCTAAGCAGTAGTGTGTAAGCATTACTGTGTTCCGGTTTGAAGGGTACTGCAGCTAGCGAAATTACTGGGCTGTTGAGACTAACTCTATCAAAAGTCTCAAAGTAATGAGCGCCAAAGCAGTGATGCCCTGGACTTTGTTTTGTTACTCAAAGTTCTCTGTATCGCTGCGATGGTCATGGACAAGCGTTATCTCTTACCATCAGGAGAGCGTCGTCTCGTTCGTCTCATTACTTTTTAATATAAAAAAAAAAAAAAAATTGGGTCGGCAAATATGTTAGTAGTTCAGTCGCTAACAGTTTAATACTATTTTTTTTTTAGTGCACTACTGGACATTGTCCTATCTTCTGATTATTGTTTCCAGTCACTGCCATACGTATATCGTCACTACACCAAGCCTCAGGGTCTCATAGTCTACGATATGCTTTCCGATATGCAATCTCCACTTTAAAACACGTCTACTCCTAATGGTCTATCTTGTCTATCTATTTTAGACTTTTAGTATTGGTTACAATTTTTTCTGTTACCTGTGAAAGATAGGTTCTCCTGCAGCCAGTGTTGCCATATCTCATACCAGAATGGGTGCACATGTATACTGTACCTAGTCCAGTCTGTTCCACTCTTAATACCTGCAACAAAAAGATTTATATCAAATGGTAAAATTGATTATGTAGAGTGCAAGTTTTCTTTCATAGGGTAATTTACTATTGATGAACATTTTCTAATAAATAAATCCCATTATCCCATAATAAATGTCAAAAGTTTGGATGGATGTTTGTTACTCTTTCACGCAATAACTACTGAACGGATTTGGATGAAATTTGGTGTGGAGGTAGCTGATACCCTGGATTAGAACATAGGCTAGTTTTTATCTCGAAAACATGTAGCGGGTAACACCGCGGGGCGCAGCTATTATAATCTAAATATTTAATAGCAATTGTTAATTTAGGGTGTAGTTAAGTCGGCAGATTTGGTAGGAATTATACAAAAGTTAAATAGGAATATACAATTAAATTTGAAATTGAATATTTTTGTGTACATAAGGGCATTTGTAAAAAAACTTTAAATGAAAATTTATAACATTTTTTGAATTTAACATACTGAACAATCCATGTTATGTTTTAACAGGTAGGTAGGTGTCTCATGGCCCGATTGTTTATAGATATTTTTTTAAGTCTTAGCTTCTATACTATGCATTACCATATAGCTAGAGAACATTGTTAGACATAAATTTACAATGGGATGTCTTACCTTCTCTCTACATCGTGGGCACTGTGTATGATCAGCCCTTGCACATGACAGGCAGAACACATGTTTGCATGGTATCTGAAAAGATACAAACATTTATTTTCATGAATTTCTGTACATACAAATTATACATGACTTTTGTACCTTAAGTGCAAATCAATCAAGTCACTTTTTTATACCACAGACTACCTAGCCGAGTCAAATGGCACTGCTAGACAGGGGCTAGCAGTGGTATAAAGACTGTGGATGGCTAAGAAATATACATACATCATATCTGAAAGATATTCAGTCAAAATGCTATCTTAAAATGAGGGAAAGTGATGGGAAAATCATAAGCTATACATCTTTTCCTAATAATTTTCTCCATGTTATACAGCTCACCATACGTCCATAGATGAGTATTGGTTTAGAGCAGATATCGCAGCAGTAAATCCTTGGATTCAGCAGCTTCTCTCCGATAAGTGTTGCACGATGGCTCCAGTCTAGGCGTAGCATTGGTTCTGGAGGGCCACGGGTCAGTGTAGTGAACACAGGTGCTTCTAGCTGTGATATGTCTGATGGGACTTCCACTGTAACCAATTTCAGACACATAAGTAAATATTACATCTCTGTATGTCTGCATACTTAAATTGGTATGATTATTCATATTATATTATGGAGTATGATTCCTTTATGAGACTCAGCCTAAAGAATTAAATATAAATATTGCAGGACATTACACACAGTGCCATCTAACCCCAAACTAAGCAAAGCTTGTACTATGGAAGTCAGATAACTGATAGAATACTAATATACTTTTTTTTTGTAAATAGGTACATACTTGTAATATATATACAGAACATCCAGACACATTACTACAGCTCTGTCAGTAATGTATGAAAAAATCACAGGTTACAGAGAAATTTAGTAAATAACATAACCAGGGGCTGGGGGAGGGCTCTCATTTAGACTTTGTCAATTAATTTAGATGACAGAGTTGGCCGTCACATTAGTTAATTCTTTAAAGAAATACATACATTATTTTACTGTATATTAGCATTTTTAAGTCAACATAAATTAATATATAGCTTACAGTTGAAACTGGAATTTTTAAGGAGTTATAAGCAATCTTTATATATTTTTGACATTTCATTTATGACATGCAACATGGTGAAATCAAGCATAAAATGTTATGTTTGATTTAGAGCACATAGCTAGTTCAAGAAGAAATTGCATTAGGTCGGGTGGGAAAGTATGTAAGTTAATAAGATAGTCTTTAATAAGATAGTCTTATATCATTAGGACAAGGATCAAATAGTGTTGTATAAAGAGAAATAGTATAATGGTTGGCCATTACATTTGTTAAAATCCGATTACACTTTGTTGATTTATCAGGATGATGATATAAGAGATGTGTTTACATAATTTGGCTGAGACCTTGCCATGTTGTTGCTATAACCAATCGGTATTTATAGTCCATGTCATTATGTTTCGTATATAGGAGCTGACAATTATTTACTAGGTATTTTTCTTACATTGTCTGGTTTCTGAGGAATCTGTCTGCTTACTTATTTTATACTAAACTTTTCTGATTTAAAAAAAATGGCAGTAAAAGTGTTACGCACATTTAACAGGCTCTGTAGGTTCAGGTTCTTCTTTAGGTTCCTCAACAGGAGTTTCTTCAGGTTCTTGGGAAGTTTCTTCCACAGAGCATTCTTCTTCATCACTGGACATCACTTTGGGTACTTTCTTTCCTCTACCGCGACCCCGACCGCGGCCCCTGCCTCGGCCACGTCCTCTGCCTCTTCCACGAGCACTTCTCTTCTCTCCATTCATGACTATTCTAAAAAAGGTCTAACTGTATTAGGATAATAATTCACTCAGTAGAAGAAAAGGTATTCGATGAAAATTCTAACCTGTAAGTTTCTTACTGGCACCTATGTAACTATGATTACAATACACAATTAGTTATGTTTATGTTATATTACGAACGAAAGAAACCCAATTTCAGTAAACTTGTGGAAAAGAAGAAATAAAATCAATGAAAACTAAATTTGTGACAACAAGCGAAGGAAGCGGTCGATTTGTCGATTTCAATTTGTCTTGTCAGTTGTCAATGTCGCAATATCAATTTGTTTTTGTCATTGTTTATTTCTTTATTTTTATTTTTGCACTTTGTTTTTTTTTTTTTTTTTCGTTAATTTGCCCTTTCGGGCAGGCTAAAGCTATAAAGCCATACTGCCTCGTCTTCAGTGTTATTTCTGCTGTATCTTAACTATGGTTATCGTCAAGGTCGTCTTAGTCAAGTCCAGTTCGTGTCAGTTCGTACCAGTCATGCTTTAGTAAAGTAGTGGCAACTTTACTATAAAGCTTCGATGTAGTTTTGGAAGCAACACGAAAACTCATGTTTCACCACATTATATCATTTTCCCACACTCGCGCTTGTAATTCGGCACTTTATGAATAAAACACCACCATTTTTATGCATAAACACTCGACAAAACACTAGTTTTGGAAAAAAATACAACGGAGCGACACGACTCTCCCCGCGTTCCCGCCAAAACTCCTTTTTGCACTTTGTTTCTAACTATATTTTTTTAGAATTACGTCAAAGTTATGAAATAAGTCAATGTTAAGTCTTAAGATCACGTTAAACTAGTGGCAACTTCATTGGACCTTGAAGTTTTCGAAGCAACACAGAAGGCATGTTTTGCGATATTATATCACTTTTACGTACTCAGACATATAATAATTTTTGTTTACACACTCGAAAAAATGTAAGTTTTGGAAAATAATACAACACGGCAAGATGATTTTCCGTTGCGTTCCTGATGACTGACTTATTCGTTTAAATGAGAGAAGAATTGAAGTTTGGCAATGCCAAAAGCGTTGTAGCGGTTTGGAAGTACTGTTAGTAAATTTCAGACCGCATCTAAATATTTTTTTCAGCCATACATAGATTAGGGATGTTTTTTTACTTTCCTAGCACATAATCGATAGATGAATTGATGTCGATTATTCGACTTTCGAATTGCATAAAATAACGTACACAGTGTAATAGTGTGGCATTCAGCTAGCTACCATAATTATACGAAAATATGGAAACAGGTAGATTTACTACAAATTCTTTTCTGATGCGAATTATAAAAATTAAAACAATAATTTTGTCTTACGAATAAAATATACTATAAGTATACATTTTATGTACCTACTACATACCTGGCAGGTAGAATAAATCCAAAACCAAACAGTGAAAAAAAAGATACGTTTATTGTTAAAAGCCAAACAAGTTAGGTATCTTCTAACCTGACCTATAACCATAATAAAATTAAATTTAAGCTCATGCGTTGATGATCGCTGACAGCAGTCGCTTAACGCGGTCAGGGTCGGTTGTCGCTCTGTCGCTTTGACCGCAACGCGCGCCCGTACTGATGCCATGCAAAGCAAAGAAAATTATTATATTTATTCGAAGTGAGGGCGATAAACATAACGTTTTAGGAGTCGGAACTTCTTCTTCTTCTTAATAAGTGATTTTCGAAAGTATTTTTGTTAACCTTACGAGGAAACTTACTTGACTAAGTACACTTAAAGTCACATTTCACATGAAATTATGAAATTATATTAAAAAATCACTGCAAAAAAAAAACTTTTAGTAATAATTTTGTTTGCATGTTGGTGCAAAGTACGTTTATAATCCTCTAATAATTTAGTTCTTCGAAGTTTCCGTTTCAATCAAAGTAATTTTACTGATGCACATTTTTATTATTATGCTCAGATTAAGTAGTGTTTAATCTGAGTTATTATGGGATATAGTGCACATTGTAATCAACTTTATGTAATACAATTTTTCAGTTTTAACATCCTTTCTTGCAGTTTATTTGACCCTCGAGATTTGACCAATTTATTTGTCTAGTCTAGACTATAGACCATTGAAATATGTTTTTTTTGATAAATAATCCATTGACTCGGCCCCGGTTTCATACGGGTGAATTTTTTTGGTGGTTTACAAAACGTTGAATTTCTCTACTGGCACAAAAGTTTATTTGAATGTATTTTTATAATACATTCAGAATTTATTTTCTAATTGATGTCGTAAACCGTTGCATGGTATAGAAATAAATGTCATACAGAAATTGATAGCATCGTTGTGTTATACCATCTAGAAACTAGAGATCATGGTAATTAAGTGTCATCTGATATTGGGCGAAAATGCAGTATACACACAAGGTTATAAGCTATAGTTGTACTTAACTAACAAAAACAGAATCATTGTAAAATAACTTTTACAATGGGCACAACTCTAAGATTGCAAAAAAAAAAAAAAAAATAAGATCAGACTATTTTATAAAAAATGTTGACCGTAGAGCAGCTAATTTAAAAATTGTGTCCATTGTAAAAGTTGTTCTTAATGATGAACACAATGACCCCCTTTCGGCTAGCCAAGTACACCCCAAGCGTATAACCCTGTATTTGACTTAGTAAAGTGTAAAGTGAATGTGTTAAAGACAATTACTTTACCATTATAACCTAATAAAACCAAATCTAAATAGCACCCAGAATCCCTTTCGAGCAAGTGCTCGAAACTCACCTACCTAGTGGATAGTACATGGTGGATATTATTTCTACAGACTATCGTCATGTATGATTTGTATACGTATTTTTTTTAAATTAATGGCATCTGTGCCGCAATAATAATATTATTCATAATATTACATATATCAATCAGTCTGTTATTTCAGTTCCCTGTTATCGACTTCCTATTGCGTAAAATGGCCACGATGTTTTTTCCACATTTTATCATTAACATTAGAATAGCATAGTCGAATATTACCTCGACTCGGAAAATCGATGGCACCTAAAGTAACAGAGTAAAAATAAATAGGTATTGGCAAACATTTCTCACTTCCTAGAATTTAGAGAATTTACGTTTTCGTACTGGTAGGTATATAAATTTACTTATTTTTACTATTCATAGAGTTAATTCTGTTTGATTGAATTAAAATACATATTGGGCCTTCGCAAACTGATAGCAGGGACTTAGTATAAATTATGCGCCAAGTGCAATATAACTGCGCCCTTGAAAAATGCTCTAATCATACCCGGCTAAACATAGGGCTCCTGATTTACATCACTATCTAACTATAGGTGCTTTAGGTATTGTGTGTATGGTGTATGCACAAGTACATATGAAAGGTTGTATGTGGTTTTTATTTATTTATTTGTCTATGGTAATAGTATTTATTCCCTGATATTGTAAAATGTGATTAATTAACTATTCCGTCGTCTTTTTTATTTGCTCTATCATATGGTTGCCAGAAAGAGTTCGTTTTCAGCCCTATGGTTGCTACTAGTGGCACTAGCTGTTAAGATTTTTATCTGTATTTTTTTTTGTTTTCTCTCTGGACTTCTGTTACACAATAAAAAGTTTCTAATTTGTAAAAGTTTTTAAATCCTATCTACTTTTTTTTCTTGGCTATGGACCATGGATGCTACTACATTTTTGTTTGTGTGCAAAGTTGCCAAATTTACGAGAGATGTAGGTACCTGGGCTCCGCTGGCATCGCCCTGTGTCTAGGGCTCAGTGTCAGCGCCTATGTTAACGATTACTTCATAGTTTGTATGTTGTACTAGATTAATAAGTAGTAGCAGCTCCCTCTGCCATAAATTACTTAGCAGTTTGTATAAGAGTAAGTACTTAATGTAAGCATTCCTTATGTTTTGGAGGCAGACGGTGCCAAGCCTGTGACGTGATTAGACGATTTTAAAAAGAACAAGTTGTTAATTTATTACCTCCCCTAAACCTAAAGCCTAACATATCACCCGATATTTCATGAACATGAGCCAAAAGTATAAGTTCATTTCAACGAATTTTGGCTCTCTATCTGTAGAAATAAAAACTGGGCAAATGTGAGTTGAACTTGCGAACCGAGAGTTCCGTACCTCTGTACCAAATGTTAGATTGGGAGGATACGACTTTAGTAAAAAAATTCAATTTCGTGCTCATGCTAAACGACTTTATAATGTTGATTTATACAATAATTATGGTCTAGTTAAAGTGTCGTGGGTATCCGTCGGTAAAATAAGGGTTGCCACCTGTTTTAATTCTAAAATATTATGAATATGAATTTTTACTAGTAATATATTTCTAAGTAGATAGAAACTCTTTATTGTGTATAGAAAATAAATTTGATTTGATTTTTTTAATACTTATAGGTACCCCTATAATTATAATTATATCATTTGTGACTTTGTGACGAAAATGTAAATTTATATCGTTTTTATGTTAATAAACTAATTTGAATGTGTATTTGAATTCTTACTATTTCACAAAATTCCATATCATGTAAACTAAAGGTACTTACTCGATAAATTTCAGTCATACTGTCGTAAGATCACTAAACTATCCGTTTTGTGTCTTTACAAAAACTACGATAGTTTTCGTATTGCTAAAGTCTTAATACAAGTAATTATTTTGTCACGTGATGACAGAATACTAAATTATTATTGTACGCACTAGGGTTGGCAGCTGGGCAGCCCTGCTGATTTATTTCATATCTAAAAGTCAATTGTTGTCGTGACCATGTACACGGCGAACAATATATCTGCAACCCTAAACATAAGGAGCCACCATCGTATATTTTAAGCAAAGTTTACAGCATCCTGTGGAATATTTTAGTTTCCTAATTTGGTCGCTTGTAGAGATAAACTGGTTGCGTTGTACAGCTATGGCCTTTAGAACTGGAGCAGTAACCTATTCCCTTGATTTTAAATTCAAACAGACTGCGGTACGCAAACATAGAGTTTTTTCTGATACAATTGTTTAAATACAATTTTTTTTTATTTCAAAGTAATGAGACGAACGAGGGGCTCTCCTGATGGTAAGAGATAACGTCTATCCATGACCATTGTAGCGATAAACAAAATTTCGAGGAACAAAACAAAGTCGCTGCACTCATCGCTGCTTTGGCGTTTCGTTACTTTTGGTAGTTAGTCAATTTTTTGGTGGTTTTGATGTGCCTACCAACCAACCAATCTGCGTGATTTTTCTATAAATGACTGTCATTTGTTAATTTTTATAACTAGATCTATGTCTGTCACGTTTTTATGATCGAAACTAACAGTTTCGATTAAATTAATTTCTATTTTTTTTCTTTATACTATCATATTACGAAAATCTTAATTAATTAATTAAATAAATTAATGTTTTTTGCTGAAAACTGAACAAGGTATATCTAATGATCTGAATAAACTGAACGTTTGTCATCGTCTTCCAATTCACAGTAGTATATAGATACTTAATTATGGACCTATAGCTACCAGGTACTTCTTACTTAATTTTCGTGTTACATTCCGTTCCAAATTGAACGAATTTATTATTTTTCCATCGGACGGCTAGAAGCTCGAAAAAGCGACATCGTTTCATGGTTGACGTTCCAAAAACCTGTACGAAACGATTTGAATCCACTTTCATTGTTTGAACCAATGATGTAGGTACTATATAAACCTCATTGGTTCGAACGGCTAAAGCGTGGAATCCGATGGACGCCACACCACGCCTTCACTTAACATCAGGTGAGCTGTGGTCAAACACCTGGCCTGTCAACCATAAGAAAAAAAAGATATAATCTGGGTGTCTTCAAGTAGAGAATAAATCGGTATCTTTTAGGCAAGCGTGCTGCATCGTAGATCGTACATCAGATCAAATCAGTTGAGATGGCAATCAACGCAAGCCTATTCAACATAAAAAAATAGCTACGGTTCTTGTGAGATGCGAAACCAGGGGGCTCAGCTAGTGTACTATAATTCAGAGCCAGTTCTACAAATAATAAACAGCATTGTTTATAAAACTACTTACCTCGATAGGCCAGACCTTTGACTAGTACCTACTAGTACTTATTTCATGACCTGACGTGGCACGGAGATGCAATTTCTGATGTAATTTTAACATTAGTTTCAACATTAATTTCTTTCTTCTTTTGACCCAATTAACATTGTCGATAAGTATAACAATTAAGTACATACTAATCGTATAATTTTACACGGAATTTTACTTAGGAAAGGATAGTTTATCATAGGGTTTATCACGTTTTATGTCCTTGTCCTGGATTCAAATGATTAGGTATTCTTTACAGTTTTGAATTTTGCTCAGTGATGCACATTAAGGATAACTGTCAAATGTAAATCGTTAAATGGGCCGGAATAATCAGGTAGGAATAGTAAAAATGTAAAATAACAATATTCTATATTTTCTACTCCAGACAAAGTTGTCGTCGATTAATGCCTTTTGCATCTCAAAGATTGAGACAACTTTCAACATTGGTAGGTTCTTAAATATTTATCGAAATATGATCATCGTAATGCTGGGAAGATATGCTGGCTACGTCAGCCATGCATGGAGTCGCAGCCGTAGGCCGTTGACTTGTGTTTTTCTTTCTCCTGAAAAACTGTAGATTGTCCCAGGATTGGCAATTTGGAAACACTGAATAAAAGAAGAAAAAAATCTTATCGCTTGTTTTTTTTCGAGGTGATGTTTTGATCAAAATCAGTGCCAAATTACCAATCTAAATCTCCAAGTTGTTTAAGTAGGTTGTGAACCATGGTCTGGAATTGACCGTGACTTACTTTGTATGAATTTGATTGTGGCTAAGGCTGAATCAGTTTAACATTAATGACGAAAACCAAAATGTAGGTGCTTATAAATAAAAATGTAATACCTATCTAGTTGCCGATAAATTAATAAAGAAAAAATATAATTTTTTATTCATAATCTTCGCCATAGAAATAGGTAGGTACCTACTAGATATATATATGTTTTTATGATACAAATTATTTGAATAGAGGCCTATTGTATTGTCATAATGAGTCATTCTTGTTTACCTCATACGCGTAACATTATGTATAAGGGTAGGTACATATAAAACATAGCTTGTATAATATAAAGCACTCTATCAGGCACGTGGGAGTATGTGACTGTGATTATAAGGAAATGCCATTAGTATCTAGTCACATACCATTTATAATACAAGTTGAGTGACTTTCTTATCAATTAAATGCCTTACCTTCCTACCAAACTTAACGTCATCCGATTTTCAGGATCACCAGAATCTGAAAACTTTTATTTTTTTCTTTCTTTATTTTTTACCTTGCCATTACAAATAAAAAATTACATGACATATTATATGCATTAGCTAGCTTCTTTCGTCCAGATAATCTTGAGACAGAATGGTATTATAAGAATTTTGTTGTGTCATATTTTCAGCTTTTTGTAAAACTACTGTGATTCTTCTAAGCTGTAAAGTGTCATAATACGTGGTTCTTGACATGTTTTCGGAAGTCATTTGTTAAATCCTTTTATTAGCATATATGTACTAAGATGCATACAAGAGCAGCTTCATAACGTATGCAGTAGCAAAATATATCGGAGGCATTATACATAAATAGGTAATGTGATGAAGGGTCAGATCCCTTGTCTCAGAAATAAAACCGTCATTCCAGTAATTCAGACGAATCTATCCTATATATATAATATATAATATATCATATAGATAATCTTGAGACAGAATGGTATTATAAGAATTTTGTTGTGTCATATTTTCAGCTTTTTGTAAAACTACTGTGATTCTTCTAAGCTGTAAAGTGTCATAATACGTGGTTCTTGACATGTTTTCGGAAGTCATTTGTTAAATCCTTTTATTAGCATATATGTACTAAGATGCATACACGAGCAGCTTCATAACGTATGCAGTAGCAAAATATATCGGAGGCATTATACATAAATAGGTAATGTGATGAAGGGTCAGATCCCTTGTCTCAGAAATAAAACCGTCATTCCAGTAATTCAGACGAATCTATCCTATGTATAGTAATTGTAGTATGTATAGTTATCTACATTGTACATACATAGTTTATGTAAAATTATGTTGTATTTAGTCAAATAGATATAATACAAATAGGTACAAATCTTTTAGTAGACATATGTGACTTGACTAGTTAATACAAGTAATTAAGAACTCAGTTACTCAAAGATTCCGTCGTATCATTACTTTTGAATAAAAAAAAATTGCCTTGTGAAACGGGGAACACTGAATTCCTTATTCGCATCCAAATCGATAAGGTATCGGCATTGACCCACTAATATCGATTTTGTTTTCGTTTTATCTGTGAATTGGTGTTGCTAACTGAATCGCGGTCGCGACTTCGATGGCCATCTTACGGATTTGCATAGGCGACGTCACAAAAGCTGCGTCTATTATAACTAAAGATTCAGTGAAGAAGTACAAAAAAAAAAATTATAATTTTTTTACATGTTATCTGGTTCTCATAGTTCAAGCTTAGCATAGTTAGGTGCAAAAATGGCACTGTGAAATGTCCTACAATATTTATTTTCTTTACTATAATATTTTATTTACAAAGGAGTATTTGCTACTAAAGCGCTTTTGACAAATATTATTTGCACACTTTTTTTAAACGTTTATTAAACTATGGAAACTGACGTGGTTTTAACAAATTTTTGTTTTACTCATGCGGGATTAGTCACGTTACTCACGTGAGTAACGTGGGTAATACGCGTTTACAAGATTATTCTGGATTTAAACAATTATATCGTAGGACATCGTAGGACATTACACACAGCGCCATCTGTCCCCAAACTAAGCAAAGCTTGTACTATGGGAATCAGATAACTGATAAAATACTTAAATACTTTTTTTTGTAAATACATACTGTTTTTTTTTTATGGTTGACAGGCTAGTTGTTTGACCACAGCTCACCTGATGTTAAGGGAAGGCGTGGTCGAAGATAGTAAAGCACACCTAGCCTGGAATGGAACTGACTCTCAATACATTTTATAATACTTATAATACCTACATATTATAATTATAATGCAACTATCTGATTATATTAGACACAGCACCTACTGGGCTCTTCATGAATTTTTATGTGGCCCTTCCCAGAAAGTTCTTCAATTAATTTAAATTCTTTTATATCATTCATATGAGATCCTTCTCGAATAATAATTTTTATAGGGTGAATTTCTTTATATCACGTTTATACATAATTTTATGCCCATAGTTTTAGGGGACGTTCACATTATGACCTGACCTGTGGTTCACCCACCTTTGACACTGTCTGTTATGATTTTAATACAATATTTCGTTGATATATTCGGTAAACGTAACGTTGGACGCCCTTAGACTCGGTGGAGTGCCGAAAAGCGGGACTGAGCCTGAGACATTTAATTTTGATTAAAAAAACGGGACGTATGGCAACGCTGATACATACATACCTATAATACATAGAGAACACCCAGACACAGAGCAAGCATTTGTTTATAATACCACAAAATGTTTGTCCTGTTACTTGGTGGTAGATTTCCTTAGCAGGAGATCATCTAGGTAGGTACCACCGCAGTACCAGATATTCTGCCGCCAAGCAGTAGTGTGTAAACATTAATGTGTTCCGGTTTGAAGGGTACTGCAGCTAGCGAAATTACTGGGCTGTTGAGACTAACCATCGAAAGTCTCAAAGTAATGAGCACCAAAGCAGCGATGCCCTGGACTTTGTTTTGTTACTCAAAGTTCTGGGTATCGCTGTAATGGTCATGGACAGGCGTTATCTCTTAACATCAGGAGAGCGTCTCGTTCGTCTCATTATTTGCCCCAGAAAAAAAAAAAAAAAAAAAAACGCTTGTTTGTGCTGTTCAACCTGTTGCGCTTTTGTACAAGGATCTAATACTATAATAATATAGGTACATTGTGTTGTATACACAAAATGTTTGTTCAGTGTCTGGGCGTACTGTATGTATTAAAAAGAAAACGATTTAAGTATTCTATCAGTTATCTCACTTTCATAGTGCAAGCTTTGCTTAGTTTAGAGTCAGATGGCGCTGTGTGTAATGTCCTGCGATAATTACTTATTTAATATTATGAAATTTGCAGTAAGTCTTTGAAGGCAAAAAAATCGAGCTTTCATCTCAAGGAAAGCGCACTTTTCCAAGTTTTCATAAGACAATCCATTGTGCATACACCGAGCAAAGCTTGGTCGTCCAGGAACTATATATCTTTATTACTTCATTAAACTCCACGTGAACATTGATCATGACAGATTAAGTATGATCATTCGTATGATCAACCTAAACGCAAAAGTTACCTTTCGTGAGCTTTATCGCTGCTAAAATAAGGGTGATTTTATCTTAATATCTCTGGCTGTGTGGGTAAAATGTTCATGTTATGGTCTGTGTATATTATTACAAACCTTGACCACAGAATACATAATAGTCGCCTTGACCTAAACTGCCGTGCCACTGTTTTAGGGTGTACGCACAATACACAAGACAACGGTTTTTCGAGTCTATTATTTAACGGATAGCTTTTGACTTTTTGCATTGAAAAGCAACCAAAAACCCATTCATATCTACACTAATCTATTATAAAGAAGAAAGATTTGTATTTTTGGACTTTATATGTTTGTAAAATTCTTTCACCATTGGGAAGGTACACTATAACCAGATGACATAGGATTAGGGACTCATAGGCTACTTTTTATACCTGTAGGTATTCCCACGGACTCTGGAACTACGCGGGTGATACCGCGAGGCGTCCTCTAGTAATTAACAAAGTTTTTTTTTTTGTATTTTTGAACATGTTTGGTTCGGCATATCGTACTCACAGAAAAGGAGTAAGTAACAAGAAGATTTACTTAAATAGTGTTTTTAAATAAGTATACATAATTTGTTTTCATTTAAGAGTTTGAAATTTCGTTCTCATAAAGAACTACATAATCGATCTTAATTAGGTAAAATTATTTTTTCATTGATTTGTTCGGCGTAAGAAATTAAATACAAACATACAGAACCCATACTCAAAATTCACGTTGACTTGTGGCTTAGGTACATATAAACCTCTGCTCCAGTCTACGCTATCGACCAGATTGGTCAAGAATCGACGTAAAGATTAAAGATTACCACTCGCGTGAAGTTTTAATTTGATAGTAGTCGATAGCGCACAGTATTTTTTTGTAAATTTTCCAAAATCGGCCTGGATTTAGGCTCTTCTCTCATGTAGTTTTATGAGTACAGGTTATAAGATATATGTATTCCAAATTTAATTTAAATCCGTTCCAATTTGAACACTTTATAAACCCAACGTAGTTTGAATTTCTAGTGGGCAGAGTTGAATCCCCCGCCTGCTCTCTTTGCGGGAGCCCTGAAGACGTTTTTCACCTCCTGGTGGAATGTGGCCGGACCAAGACTGTGAGGAGAAATATGTCGCTAAAATATGGTGTTAACCCCCGAGATGTTGGCATGTTTCAAGGTATCCTGGCCGCACCCACGTGTGATGCGGCGAGGGCCTTATATGCCGGCATCTCGGAAGTACTAGCCAATCGCAGTACAGATGACGTATTATAAATTTGTAAATATAATTTGTTTTGTAATGCGGGGCTGGCATAATCGCATTGCGATAAAAGCCCCCAATAAAAATAAGAAAAAAAAAAAAAAAAAAAAACCCAACGTATTAAAATATACAGACAAACATTTGCATTTATAATATTAGTGTAATGTTCTACTAATGCTTGCGTGATGATCTGTTATCGCTCTCATTAGTGACCATAACCGTATAGTGCGCGATGACATAACGATGTCTAATTACACTATAGTTTTTCAGGCACACAAATACCTGATCTGGTGATCTAGTTTATATTCAGACTGCGACACATTTTTTATTATATATATTTGAAAATGTAATGTACTGGAAAGTGTTTTACTCCCATTAAAATGGAGCAAGTTTATTCCCGTTGCTAATTTTGAATAATATTTTTACTACTTCTCTGAATCTTTTCTGAATTTATACCAGGAATATAAGATTATTAAAAATTAATGGTACTAGTTTATGTCTTGTTTTTATTTATTTTTTCATACCACGTGAATACTTACCAACCTAATTACGTCGAAGAGGTAGTATAAGTTTAATTACCTATTATTATTGATTCAGCTCGTTTGTAATTTAAAAGCGTTAATATTATGATTAAATTTGGCTGTAATTTAGTTATGTAACAATGCTTGCAAAGTATAATATGTAGGTATATAATTATATTTCATACCTACATAATTATAAATTTTGAATAAGAGCTAGCTATATAGAAATAGTATGATACAAAAATTTACACACATAATATTTCAAATATCACCACAGATCTCTAAAACTAAAGGTATATCTCTCTAATTAAATATATCTCTATGATTATCACTATACAATACATAGCTTATCTTCTTTAGGAGGAAATTGAAGAGGTTTTCTAGCGCAGGGGTGGTAGACCTTTATTAGCGAACGTGCTATTTACTACAGAAAAAAATACTATGGCCAAGACGAGCTAAGAATGCTAATTAAAATTGTTTAACTCAACTTATTTAGCGTTTAAATAAAATAAGTAAACAATAATATAAAAAGTCAATATGTAAAACTAGTTATTGTTCACTTGAACACTCACACGTTGAAAATCAGCCACCAAGCATCTCATGGTGTAAATCTGCAGCCTCACTTGAGAGCTAATTCTATTCCAGGCTAGGCAAGCTTATCTTCCTAGACCATCCCGTAACATCACGCGAGTTGTGGTCAAACATCTACTGTTATATCAAATTGCTAAAAGTTGCTAAGAATGATGTTAAGAAGCTGTCTGCGAATAAAAATTACCCTGTATAAGGGCTTCACCTATTGTATAGTACGGTTATTATTTACGTGATGATTATTTATTTATTTATTCAATCAATTAGTACCGCACACTTAACGAATTACACTAATTATAATATTAAAAGATGATGATAGAGTGTATATAATTATATTAAGCTCGTCTTTTGAGTGGATTTGGACCACAGCTGTCACATGAACATTAGTAAAACGGAATACGCGAGTAAACCCGCAGGGCAAAGCTAGCTGTAAGATAAACAAACAAACTAAAAGGACTTATATCTGTGTTTGTTATTGTGTATTTTAAAAATAAATTTGGCTCAAGGTCTCTGCCTTGAATAACACCAAAATGTACTTGTTAGTACCTCATCTTCACTGATAATAATTTGCGATTGGGCGATGTTAAATTTTATATATCTATAAAGGTACAAGGTCATTGGAAGCGGTAGAAAATAAAGCGGCCCTTTAAAATCATCAAAACTTTAATGAAAACTGTTTCGTAAGCCTGGTCGGCAGCGAAACACTCATTGCGAATAAGTGAAACTTGCTTATTATAATAACTCTCGGCTTAGTACTCCGGTTATGAGGATGACAAGTAGGTAACGGATATATTCGTGTTTATACAGACGAAGCATAACTAAATGAGTGAACTGCAATAGCAACCCACGAAAGAAAAAGAGTCATTCTCTTCAGTACTTATTACCTTAAGTTCACATTCAAATTGCTTGCGTATTCTATGACTAACAGATTTACTGATGAGTTTTCACATGGCATATATTTGACGAAAAAGGGACGTAGCAATACCAATGTTGTATATTCTAGTGAAGTGCCAGCATATTGTGCACCAAAAACACATAAAATAAATACTAAGAGTATTAGTATAGATGCCAATTTCACAATAACTAGATGTTTTCTAAATATTAATCTACGGTATAGTAAGGATCAACTTCACGGTGTTTCTCTACTCTAAACTAATCTAAAGTAATTGGTATATTTTTACACGTGACAATTTTTTATCAGAAAGCTAAGACGCATTAGATACGTGGCGTTTCGCGAATGATAATAATTCTCCAAACTAGTTTGTAAATGTAAAACTTGTATAGAAATAGACACGTGATAAGTGTAAATGCGAATTCAAATAGAGGACCAGTATTCCTACAGCTAGAACATTTTTTTATAGTAGAATGAGGTGGAGTCACTGTCGTAGTTTCGTATTAATGTAATTGGCATTCGTTGAAAAAATCTAGTTCACTCGTTGGATTAACTGTATGGACAAATTGGTCGTATATAATACATTCGGTGGCGTGGTTGCTGTTTATTAAAAATTTCCGGCACGCCTCGCAATCGTTCTAGGCAGGAAAGGCCGAGGTTTGTCTGACTTAGTTAACGTTAGACTTATATTGGTGACAATGGATATTAAAACTATTTTTAGAGGTCGAGCGTAAAAATGTAATAGTGCATTGCTTGATAGTAAGTTTCCCTTTTTGAAATACTCCATGTTAAAACTCTGCAGAAGTAAGAACATATATTTATAACATGTCGTAAGGTTCGCTTTTGTTGTCTATACATTTTTATTTTCTGGTATGTAAAATAAAGAGCTTCCATTTATCTATATATCTATCTACATAATACATAATTATGGTTTCATAACGTTTGTGACGTTTTTGTGAATAACTTCGCTTTGTTCCAGAAAAGTGACATGCTCACCTACAAGCTTTAACCTTGGCACTCATGCTATATATGCCTTGACTTTGCGGCGGCCCACATTTTTTACGTTTGTTTTGTCTATTAAAAATCAACATAACAACTGCGTCACTTTGTCATCCATTGAATAAATACATTTCTGGTTAGACAATATAAATGTCTTGAGTTCCTTTGATGTATTCATTTTATATCAATACAAAATAAAAGTTACTCGTATATGGAACTTATGGTGTATTACTATTAAGTATATGGATCATATATTTATTAGAAACTAACAACTTCTTTTTGCCCCTTTTAGCCCCTTGCCCAGATTATGCCCCTTATATTTCTTATAGTTGTACTGGTTTGCGTTTGTTCTACGCAAATACCTACTATACCAATACTAATACTATAGATATGTATATCAAAATGCAAAATTTTGGTTCAAATTATTTTAAAGATCTATTAAAAGACTTCCACCAAACAATCTTCCAATTTCAGTTCCAAATATTTTGATTATACCAATCTGTCAATCTCTCTTATACGCTAAACTCAACATTACGGCCTTTATTGTCTTTTATGAATTTTGATATCAGTATTAATCTTTCTGTAACTAAAAACGGGACAATTTGGTGTTCAGAAACTTTCCTTAGATACACTAGGACGGAATAGCAGAAAATGGGACAGTCCCATTCAAAACGGGACGTATGGTCAATTGGTCACGTTATTTTTGACTCTACAATTTTTTATAGGTTCTTCATCTGTATTGATCTCTGATTTTCCTTACTATTGTTAAGAAAATTATATAATCAGCATTTCAGCACTATTGTGTTTTTTCTAGTAAATCATGTAAATTGTTGTTTCATGGACTAGATTCAATTGAGACAGATTTTCTTGCAATTTATTGATCTATTGATTGTCTTGAAGGTTCATAATAAATTATTTATCATCAAAGTTTTCCCAATTTATCAAGATCGCTTCAAATATACACAATAGGACAGATAAAATCATATAGTCAAACTAAATCAAGATATGATTTCTGTTCTAAGACTGATCACACATCTTACAATATACATAGAGTGTATTTATATGTGGTGGTGTTCTATGATTACGATTTCTCCCCTGTTTGTTTTTAAGAGTCATGAAATACGTTGTAGAAAGTAGGTAGGAATAGTCTTTGACTCTTCAAATATTTTTAATGCAAAAATCATGTTATTGCGTTGTCATTACAAAGAGTAATAACAAATAGTTACGCATTAATATATGTGAAGATCAAGATCCGATAAAATGTTTTAAAAGTAGAATTATGAGAGCACGGAAGTTTCTGGAAAATGAGATCATCGAAATTGTATACTTTTATATAAAGTAGGTATGTAGGATATAGAAGATAACGCGGAAGAAATAATTTTTTTCGATTTTTTCATGTACAAATTTAAGGCAGAGACTAGAGGGGACTAAACTACATAAACGCTTAACAACTGTGTCAGCGTGAGCCAGGTTGACTATTTTATATAGATCAAACAACTTTTTTGAACAAGTTGCTCAAATGAAGGAACTAAGGTTTTCTATGGACCACTCGTACACCTGCATATACAAGGATTGATAAAAAAACACGATAGTGGTGCCATTCAACTCTAGCAGATAAGTTGGTCGTTGTTTCGTAATCTGCCAGCGACACGGGATTAAAGGAGGCAAGTGTGTTATTTGAAGATGAGACGAATATTCGTCGTGCCACTGTTCAAGGTTAAATCAATATCGCGAACACTTTAGCGAACTCGCAAATATTGGTGTTGGAGGTTGTCCGCAGAAATAACTGCTCACGTGGTCGGCTGATCGTGTGGCGTTTAGTGATAAAATTGCTACAATAATGTAGGTCATATTTATGTCCGAGCCATAAAAGACTCTATAGGTCCTCCTATAGGTGAATTAATATTCACTTGCGTAAAAGCTATTTTTTTCTGGACTTACATCTAATCTCTGTAATACGGAAATGTTGAAAATGTCTATCTGTCTAAGGTAAAAAAAGATAAAAGATTCCACAGACGCATGAAGTTTTACTAAGCGAATAAGTAAGACGTAAAAGCTGAGTGGCAAGGGCAGAAAGTTCGCAATACGGCTCGTGACCACTGCCATACATCATAAAATATTATCATAAATGTTATTGATTACATTTTAATTCAGTATTGTGTATGTACCCAAGTTTTACCTCTGAAAAAAAAAGAGTCCGAGTCCTAAAAGTTGTTTAGGAGATTGTAAAAGCAATGAACACGCAATTTATAAAAAGTAGCAGTGGCACGCACAACAAAAACTTTCGTTCGGGCAAAAAATGATCAATCAGAGAAAAGTTCAACGGCTATTCCAAGGTCAGTCTGATTGTCAGGTTCGTGGTCAACAAAAGTGTGGCATTGAGAGACCCTTCCGGCGCATTGGACAACGGATGATAAATTACTCTCTTTTTATTAAAATCAAATACAAACAAAAATTATATCGTAGTAATTTAGTAAAAACCACTGTTACACAAATGTTACCGCTACCTGCAATTAGGTATACCTACCTACTTACAAGTTTAGTTGATGATTTTTAGGGTTCCCTACCCAAAGGGTAAAAACGGGACCCTATTACTGAGACTTCGCTGTACGTCCGTCCGTCTGTCACCAGGCTGTATCTCAAGAACGGTGATAGCTAGACAGTTGACATTGTCACAGATGATGCATTTCTATTGCCGCTATAACAACAAATACCAAAAATAAAATAAAATAAATATTTAAGGGCGGCTCCCATACAACAAACTTGTTTTTTTTTATAGATAACGGTACGGAACCCTTCGTGCGATTTTTTCACTTATTTTACTGTGTTCCGGTTTGAAGGGTACTGCAGTTAGCGAAATTACTTTGCTGTTGACACTAACCATCGGAATATAAAGTAATGAGCGGCAAAGCAGCGATGCCCTGGACTTTGCTTATTACTAAAAGTTCTGTGTATCGCTTTAATGGTCATGGATATGTGTTATATCTTACCATGAGGGCAGAGTTTCATTACTTTAAAAAAATAAATCGATAAATGCTATAATTTATGTCCCATAATCACATTTAGCGGAGAAAAAATATGTTTGGATTTACGAAAATATTGTTTGGTTTCAAGAAACTGCGTCAGAAAGTTTATTTACTGACGTATAGAGCATGATAACTATCTTCATTTCAAAACAGTTATACAGAGATAACCACACCAGACATCAGGTTATCAAAATAAATATTTAACTAAAGAAATCGAATTAAAGATGTCATAAATATAGGTATATCGCAACATGATATCTCTGCGGGTCACGCGGAAAGTAATAAAGTCTGGTTTACATGGCAGCTTATGAATTACTAGATTCATGCGGTGGATTATTTATTAATTAGTACAAGAAATCAGTTTCAATAACATTATATATGTTTGATGAAACTATACTATTTGTAAAGGTCATATAGGCAAGGGAAGCGGAGCGTCGGCGTCGGCCGTCCAGCCGCAAGATGGGTTGACGATATTGTCACCGTCCCGGGTCGAACCTGGACCAGATTGGCACATGACCGAGACATCAGATGGCACGTAAAGAGCCAGCACCTATACCCAGCAGTGGGATAAAGAAGGCTGTGGATGATGATGATGAAAGGTCATATAATAATATAGTGGTCCAAAAACATGAATAATTATGTTGCGGAGTTTTGGCGGGAACGCGGAAAGAGTCGTGTCGCCTCATTGTATTTTTTCCAAAACTACCTAGTGTTTTTTCGTGTGTTTATTTATAAAGTAGTGGTGTTTTATTCATAAAGTGTCGAATTACAAGCGCGAATGGTGAAACATGATTCTTCGTGTTGCTTCCAAAACTCCATTACTTTTCTAAGGCATGACTGAATTTTCCTGGCACGGACTGGACTTGACCGAGACTGGACTTTGACCGTAACTATTCCTATTCTTATTCTATTCTTATTCTACTTCGCAAAATCGAAGACAAGGCAGTAAAGCTACAGCTTTAGCCTGCACGATGGGGCAAATTAAATAAAAAAAATATTAATATGCTTTCATTTTATGATCGCATAGATTATTATTTTTTACTTAGGTATATACTTATCAGTCACTTTCCTTCCATTGCTGTATTTAGTTTTCTCTTGTAATGCCTGTACCAGTCTACTACTTTACTATCGTTGAACATCGTTTACAGAGAACTATTAGTCTGTTAGGAGGCCTTTTTTATCCACCGTTTGCTTCTCTTGTTCATTATAACATAAGCTATTTATCATGAATAAGCGACGTAATTATAAGCCCTTACAGCAGGAAAACACTTTTTTTACGGTTGACAAGCTAGTTTTTTGACCATAGCTCACCTAATATTAAGTGATGGTGTGGTCGAAAATGGCAAACACAACTAGCCTGGAATAGAACAGGGCTGTCGGAACACACTGTTAGGTGCTTGGCGACAGATTTTCAACATAAGGGTGGTAGCTAGCCGAGCCGAGTATTAGAGGCAACCCTACTAGCATGTTATGGTTTGCTCACGATGTTTTCCCATTGTTGGGGTTTGCTTCGGCGTGTTAACCGACCGCGTTAACAACTGAGCTATCATCACTACGACCACTCTTTGTGTAACAGCCCCAAAAAATGTAGGTAGACAGTCAGTTTCCTACAATGAACATGTTTTTAATTGTATTTTTAAAGTTTAATTAATGCGTAGAAACTTTCCCGATCGAATACGGAACACAGACCAGACAAGGGCGAACAGTTTCCGAAAATAAACCGAAAAGTAGGAATTCCGCGTAGTATTTCTGTATTAATTAATCTTTGTACCGATTCGGTTTTTCTGTACGATTCTACGTACATACGTTCCGGGACTAACATACATAATTAAGTATAATGTGTAGGTGTGTATAAATATTGCATCTGCATCTCATTCATGTCTGTTTTATATGACATGACCTATCCTAAAGCATACCGACAACTACCGACATCTCTAAAAACGCTTCCTTATATGATGTTCCGGAAAAAACTAGTAGAAAAATGTTACTATTGTTTAAACGATCTTAAAATGTAAATGATTTAATTAATTATATTTTATTTAAACTGGATCATTTACTTATTATTATATACATAGCATACATACATATATATTGGCATAGAACATCAAAAGACGGAGATCACCATGCGCATACAGCTTGGATGGGCGGCATTCAAAAAGCTCGACGACATCCTCAAGCCACGCCATATTCCGCAGTGTCTGAAGACTCGCCTCTTTAATCAGTGCGTCCTGCCCACCATGACATATGGTGCCGAGACGTGGACGCTCACACATGAGGCTGTGCACAAAATTAGAGTCGCACAGAGAGCTATGGAGAGGTCCATGCTCGGCATTAAACTCCAAGACCGAGTTCGTAATACCGATATCCGGTGACGAACGAAAGTTCGAGACGTCGGTATCGCAATTATGAACCTCAAGTGGAGCTGGGCAGGACACGTTGCTAGGCGAAGTGATGACAGGTGGAGTAAGGTTGCAACAGAGTGGTGGCCTAGGCAAGGGAAGCGGAGCGTCGGTCGTCCAGCCGCAAGATGGGTCGACGATATCGTCACCGTCGCGGGTCGAACCTGGACCAGATTGGCACAGGACCGAGGCAGATGGCATGCAAAGAGAGAGGCCTATACCCAGCAGTGGGATAAAGAAGGCTGTGGATGATGTTGATGATATACATACTTTGACATAAACGTAATTATGACCTACTTATTATTATTAGCTTTACGATTATTTATCTATAACAAACTTGACATTGTTTTTTTTAATTGCCGAGCACATGCCGATTTACGGCAAAATAGAAGAACTAATTCAATAATTATAATAACATCAATGTAAACCCTATTTTTTGTGAATAAATTTCATTTCATTTCATTGCATATGACGTCATTCAGCTGCATATGTATGTTCACAAACCAAAACACATGATTGCACAAAAATATGATGAATGGTTCTCAGCTTGAGTCATACTCGTGGTCGAAGCTTTCTCTTTATTTACGAGTGGTGATCGAGCCGCCACGTGGCCGGTCACTTTATCCCGAAACTTTTCAATTCGCGGGAGACCTATACCCCGTTTACATTTTTGACACAGTAAACACACGGCGACCTAGTTTCCAGCATTGTTTAACGCGGGCGCGGCGCCTAGCCAAATCTATTTAAAAATTTTATCTGCGAACGCGCGAGCGGGCGCAGATTGGCTCTCCTCAATTTTTGCAATGTTTACGGTTTCAACCACGCGGTTATTTACGCGTTGCATTAGAAAACACATAGACTAAAATACATTTTTACCATTCGGTAAAAGGAAATCATTGAGAGGAAGCAATGGTCATGGACATGCGTTATCTCTTACCATCAGGAGACTGTCTCGTTCGCGTAATAACTATTTTTACAAAAAAAAAACATGTGTTTTTCCGGTGAGATATTTTTTTTCTTTCATCTTTCTTTTGCATCAATTTGACTTTGTTTTATGTTTCCAACAAAATTATTCATATCTGCAATTTTTGGCGATATGGTCGCTCAGCGACAAAGCCAAAATTAAAAAAAAAAAAAAATCTGCAATTATTTATGTCTGCAATATGGCATTCTAGCGGCAAAATTGTTACTGTTACATCTCAACATCTTCTACGTAGATGAAATCTCAGTAGTTAGCGTGGTCGGTTCGCACGTGGTGGGTTCAAACACCAACTTGAGCAACTAGCTTGAGCTGCCGGTGAAGGAAAACATCGTGAGGAAACCATAGCATGGTGGTAGGGTGGTACATTCTAGTTCTCGGCTGGCTAGCTACCACCCTCAAGTTGAAAATCTCCCGCCAAGCATCTGACACTGTGTTCCGGCAACCTCGCTTGACAGCCACTTCCATTCCAGGGTAGGTGCGTTTACCATCTTCTTTTTAACATCAGGTGAACTATGGTCAAACACCTACCCTGAAACTAGAAAAAAACATACTTAACCTATGATCTATGAATAAAATGAAGATATTCAATGGCGTATGTGAATCCACACCGCACGCATTGGATCAGGGTAGACTTGTCCAACATAGGGTTATTGAAAACATGTAGCGGACGTCTCGCGGTTTCACCCGCGTAGTTCTAGTTCCCGTGAGAATACAAGGATAGAAAGTATCCTATGTCACCCGGGGATAGTGCACTTTCCCAAGGGTGAAAGAATTTTTGAAATCGGTCCAGTAGTTTCGGAGCCTATTCAATACAAACAAATCTTTCCTCTTTATAATAGTATAGATAGATAGATAAGACTATTATTTAAGTTAATACTCAAAACTTATTTTATTTAAGTACGTTATTATGATTATTTTTATACATTTACTATATGTTTTATTTTTCCGTCTGTTTCTTATGTTTTCTATCGTGTTTTTCTTTTCTTGGTTGCCTGAAAGAGATTGCTGTTAGCGATAAGGCCGCCACTTCTGGCACCAGTTCATAAGGTTCTTTGTTCTCTGTACTTTTTCCTATTTATGGTGTGCACAATAAAGAGTTATAACTATCTATTTATCTTATTCAAACAATACGACTCACGTTCTAGGCCATTTCCGTATCAAGAAAATGGCACCTATGAATTATAGGACCAATCCTACAGATATATCTGTTACTGATAGTTACTTTGTATCTGATACGAACGTCTGAACTGGTAAATGAATTGTTATGAACATTTATAAGCCAGGAAACGGAAAGGTGGAAATTGTTGGCGATAGAAATATTACTATTGATGGAACAATAACGTTCATATGGATATCATAATTGATATCAAAATTATTAGTCTTTAAATGCTGAAAGCCGATGGCATATCGATATAACAACTTGTTCGTAGGTATCTTGTGATAGTTTTAGATAGTTTCCGGCTGTTTGGAAAGTTGCCCAATTCATTTTAAATTTACGTCAAATCCATTTGCGTTGGCTTCGGCGGTGGTAAAAATAAAATCAGTGCATGGACGTTAACATTTAAGATCCAAATTAACAAATCATTGTTTGCTGCATGAAAACTAATTTGGACAGTTATTTTGCTGTTTTAACATAAAAAAGAGGAGGTTCTCAATTCCGTTAAAATGTTTTTCACCTTAGTACTCCGTCATAAGTATCTAATATAAAATGTTTTTACTTAGCGTCGAATGTGTTAAAGTAATGAGCACTTTAGCAGTATCGTAATGTTAGTTTTTAACCGATTCCAAAAAAGAGATTCTGAATTAGTAGTTTTAATTACTTTTTATGTTCGTTACCTCATATCTCCTTCATATACATTTGGAAAACTCTTTTTATAAACATATTTATATTGGTTTTGAAATCAAAATTGGTTTAGTAGTTTGATTTTTTAACTATAAAAAATATGTCACACAAATAAACGGTATTGTACATTTTACTTTCGTGTGACTTTTCAGTGGTGTTTGCGGTCACAAGAATAATTCTGTTCTGTTTCAATTCTTATTTCGGATTATTCCGGTTATCTAATGATGAAACCGGAAGGTAGGTCCCGGAATTCCGTAAAAAATCAATGTAACATAGCTGTGTTTAGGCTTTACGAAAAGAGGTCGGTTTTTTTGTAAAAATTGTGACTTGTAATGAAAGCACTTATCAGCAATTCACTGAAAAGGATGTAGGTGAACATTATGTGTTTTATCAATAACTTATGTTCACGCATCTTGACTACAGACAGACGAAAACGAAAGGCTGGCAAACTTATGTCTGTTGATTACTCAATAAAATAAAAGAAAAAACAAGATAAAACTGTATGCTAATTGGTACTCATTGTATATTTATTCGTATTTTATACATGTCTACTTATTTTTATATGGATATTTACTCTATGTATTTTTAATTTATTGCCATCCAGGGTGGCAATGCTGCCAGCATGCTGGCCACATATCCCTCCTCTGGCGGACTTTTAGATTAGGTTTTTTGTATAAATTTTGTACATAGTATTAATTTAAGATTTTTTTATTTTGTTTAATAAATAAATTACTATTTATATTATATTTTACTTAACATGAAATTCTGTTTTTTTTTTGTATTTTCCTTTACAACGCCAACCTTAATAGCTGTGCCATTATTACTATCCATCCAAAGGTTGTCTGGAAGAAAATGCTCTAGGCGATAAGGCTGCCGTTGTACTATAAGCCTATGTTGATTTTGTTTTGTTATTATCTTTTTTTTTAATCTCTTTTTTAAGTTTTGTATGTACATAATATGTATGTTTGGTGTACCAATAAAGTTACATTCTATTGTATTCTGAGACTTGAACTCTACACAAAAATGTAAATACCTGACCAAGACCCCCGTGATGACTAATCACAAAACCTGGAAATCAGAAGAAGTTTTACAATAGCCGTCGCGTCTATGTTGGTGATCCCATCTATCACTTTCAACTGTACACCTCGCAACAGTTACAACAAAGAGTTCTCAAAATAGCATAATTTCTCCTACATTGTATTCGAAATTAGTAGGTACGGCTCCTGCAAAGGTATCCCATGCCAACGTTTCATAGATGGTGCTATTTCTGTAGAAGAAAATCGCTGACGCACGAACTCTCGGTCAAACACCGCTTGACGTCCATCTGTCAAAAGTTTCTGGCTATTTCAAGCAACCGCTTCCTCCATTTCGCTATTCAATTTTATCAGGTTGGCTGTCGAACTATTCATGTGTAACATTTCCCTGGAAACATTGCAAATTTGTTCTAAGAAAGATTCATAGTTTTTTCCACTTTCCTTATTGTAAGACGCTAAACGTTTTCTTTCGCAGACTTTTCCATTTCATGCATTTGTTTATTTTCAATCGGTCATCTTCTTGAGCAAAATATATTAATATATTGCGTATAAGTAAGGTTAAATTGATAGATAGATAGATAAAACTCTTTATTGTGCACACGATAAACAGAAAAAAGTACAGAGAACAAAAGAACCAAGAAAGGACAAGGTTGTTTAGGATGAGTGGCAAGCTCTCAGAGCTTACATAATTTTCTTAGTGGTAGATCTCCTTAGCAGGAGGTCGTCTAGGTAGGTACTACCGCAGTACCAGGTATTCTGCCGCCAAGCAGTAGCGTGTAAACAATACAGCGTTCTGGTTTGAAAGGTACTGTATCTAGCGAAATTACTGGGCTGTTGAGACTAACCATCGAAAGTATTAAAGTAATGAGCGCCAAAGCAGTGATGCCGTGAACTTTTTTATACTACACAAAGTTGTGTGTATCGCTGCAATGGTCATGGACAGGCGTTATGTCTTACCATCAGGAGAGAGTCGTTTCATTAGTTTTACATTGAAAAAAATTGTTTAGAACCAGCCCATTTCATTTACTCGTAGTATATCTAACTACTTCATGCGCTGACCTAATTCTACGTTATGCTTAGTTTGTTAAGAAGTTATAAAAGTACTTTTTCTACACGCAGCTATAAAGACATAATTTGTAAGGCAAACAATGCCTCTGACTTGTGTATTTGCTTTGTTGCAGACAAACAACTGTTGAACAATATTTTTGCATAACTATGTATTAACAAGGGACTTAAAGTAGGTTAGGTAAATAAATATGGGATACAAAACGCATTGTTGCACCTTGAGTTACTTCATCTTTCGTAGGTATGTATAAGCCGACTTTGTAAGTCGTTTGAGAAGTTTGATAGGTACTTTAACACGTTTGAATCTGGTTCGCATGTTTCCCATACAATTTCAACGGAACTAGGTACTGATTTACGTTGTTGTAACAATAACTCTATATTTTTACCTTTTATATTTCTTTTTAATAAATAAATAAATATCGTAGGACATAACACACAACACCATCTGGCCCCAAACTAAGCAAAACTTTTTGTTGAACTCAAGTATCTACTATAACTTTATTAACGGTTCAAATGACCTTTTTACTATTCACCCTAAAAGCATAATGATCAGTACGCATAGTTCAGTACCAATAATAGTTTTTGTAGCGATGACAACCCAGTCGTTAGCGCGCTCGGTTCACACGCCGAAGGGAGTGGATTCAAACCCCAACAATGAACTTGAGCTGCTAGTGAAGGAAAACATCGCGAGGAAATCATAGCTTGGTAGTAGGGTACTCTGATGGCTAGCTACTACCCTCAAGTTGAAAATCTGCCGCCAAGCATCTAGAGGGTGTGTCCCGATAGTCTCACCAGTTTGATTTCAGGCTAGGTGTGTTCACCATCTTCAACCACACCGTCACTGAACATCAGCTGAGCTGTGGTCAAACATTTACCTAGTTTACCACACAAAAAACAAACGGTTATTTTTATATCCCACAGATTTTTTTTTTAATGTAAAAAGTAATGAGACGAACGAGATGCTCTCCTGATGGTAAGAGACAACGCCTGAATATTGAAGCGAGTGGCGGTCGCTCATATAAGATTCAAGATATTAATTGTTTCCATATAGTATAAGATCTTTTAAATACAAAGTAGTGGTAGTAGAGTACATGGTACACAGTCAAATATGGACCCTATCGGGCACAGCAACGTTAATAAGCACAACCTACAGTCCTAGAATTATAAGTGTAAGTACGTACTAACTTCGTAATTACATATCTACTAACAAGTTGAAGGAAAAGTTGATGGTACTTGGCAGAATGAATATTCAAGTTGCCGTAAACGCAGTCATGTTGATAGTTAGTTGGCAACTGTTCATTAGAGTAGAACTGCACTGCACTCGTAACGCATATTATTAGCACTTTTACTTTTAAATGGTACCTTCTGGTATTTATATTCCTGTCTACTACGTAGGTTGTTATCGCTGATCTACGACGCCTTGAGGTATCGTATTTAGGCTCTCCGATCCGATTCAAGTTTCATTAAGCTATAAAACACTACTTTTGCAGTTTATGCCCAACGAAGTAGTTTTTAATTATATAGTATCGTGTTTTTTTTGCCTGATTAGTAATATGTGTATACATACTTTATTTGGGTTTTAATGTGGGAGTATCTAATTTTATTTATTCTAACTCTTCAACATCAGCACATTATCCGTCTTTAAAAAAACTCGATGTATGATTTTGTTGAATGTTTGCTTTATGCGTTTTAAGAATACAGTACATTTATAAATAAATAAATATCGTAGGATATTACACACAGTGCCATCTGCCCCCAAACTAAGCAAAGCTTGTACAATGGGAATTAAATAACTGAGAGAATTCTTCTTTCTTAATTTTCTTTTTGTGTGTACATACTTATAATACGTCCAGACACAGAACACACATCTGTTTATACCACAAAATGTTTTTCCTTGATGGGAATCGAACCCACGCCCTACAGCTCTTAAAGCAGATTAGTTACTACCAATGAGCCAACAGGGCTATCAAAATTTAACATTGAACTATATTTCTTTGATCAAGGTCGATGGGTCTCACAAGTCGGATCGGATTGGGTAAAGCGAGTGAAATTGTAAGGACTCTCTTAATTAGCTACGGAACCCTAAAAAGAGAAACATGGAGTAATCATCTTGTCAATCGTCAAGCGTCGAGCCACAATCTTTGAATATTCAGTCGGTTGAACACGCAGATACAAAAATCTTTCACATAAGTGTAAAGGGGAAAGATAAATTATCTCTCTTTGTATAAAAATGGATCCCTGTTTCCCTTGGTCACGGCATCACGTGTGAACGGCTGGACCGATTTCGCTAATTATTTTTTTCTTGTGTTTGTTATAGTCAGGAAAAGGTTCTTATGAAAAAAAAAATTAAGAAAGTTGCGAGGAAAGTTACAAAAATTGAGGAAACTTAACGACTATATTAACTTTTCTAATGTAACCTTAGCGCTTTTGACAATATAAACTTTTGTAATCTTATGGCGTTTGGCATAACTGTTAGTATCTTGCCTTTTGCATGCCCCTTAGGCCTCAGGCTGTAACGGAAGGTCTGTCTCACTGTACTGGACGGTATTAAAATATATTGTTGGTTCAGTAAGTATACCTTGTTCTCATAACCTTCTTTTTAACCCGCCTTAAGAAAAACGAGGAAGTTCTCAAATCGTTTTTTTTGTGTTCGTTACCTCAGAATTCCGTTACTTATAAAGTCAGTTTCAGTAGTTTGAGTTTTAAACCAAAATAACAGAAAAAAAACACTGTTTACAGTCACTAGAATAGTCCCAAACGACCTGGGCACCGGAATTCAACAACAATGTAGAATTATCTCCTTACTAAAGGTTGCCTGGAAGAGATCGCTCTTAGCGATAAGGTCGCCGATTGTTCCTCTAGTGTTAAGTTTTATAATTATTGTTATAATGGCTTGTAATTGGTGTGAACAATAAAGAGTAATATTATTATTATCCGTTGTTGGGCTTAGTAGAATGAAGTCGGTTTGTTCTTTGTAAAAATTATAGGTTGGATATGAAGAGAAGTATAGGTATTATGAGATAAATCAGTGATGTTCTATGGAACATGTCGTGTTTTTTACTACCTTATAAATATAAATCCGTATGCTAGCCAAGTACCTATATTCAGCGGGAACCAATTTGTCGTAGTGTTTGCCGCCCGACATATCGCGTGAGCCGCATAAGTTTTTCAATTCCCGTGCCCGACATTCCGAACAAAGTTCGGAACAGTTTCCATGAAAGCATCGCCCAAGAGACCGTTTGTTTGCCAGCAAAACGTTCCGCTGGAAAGTTAGACGAGGTCTATAAATTTTCAGAGCTTTCATAGCCAGACTAGCGGAGTTCTGGGTCAAACAAGGCACTCCTAAACATTTGCGTCAAGTAAATCACAGTATCTATGTTTGTGTAGCCCTACTATCATGTTCACGAGAAGTTGTTTAATAAATACTATGGTATATTCGCTATCATTAATTCTGTACCTAAATTATACTTAGCGTCGAATGTCTTAAAGTAATGAGCGCTAAAGCAGCGATGTTTAGAATTTTCTTTTTAATCGACTGAAATATTTTTTTACGTTTTAAAAGGGTGTCTTTTGGTCGAGCTCCTGGGCTTGTTGTTGTAAAACGGCGATGGAAAGATTAGGTACCGAAACTCCGTATTAAAACAATGTACCTATACCGGAAGACCAGCGCTGGTCAGTAGTCATACTTAGTATTACCAGTATTATTATGCTGAGGTGAGCCCTTATTTTTTAACTATTTGTCTCTGTTTGTTCGTTTTTGTTTTAATGTTGCAGAATAAAATCTTTTTCTTTCTTTCTTTTTTTCTATATAGTGTTTGGGCTTAGTGGAATAGAGTCGATATTTTTTGTAAAAGGAAACCTTTTTTTAATTTGCCTAATCTATTTATAAATGACGGAGTCTACACACATAAAAAATACCTCCTTATTTTTTGGAAGTCGCTTAAAAATTACTGTCTCATATGGATAAACGTACATGGCGAAATTATTAAGGTCCGTGGTATGTTGTGATGAAATTCTAAGGGGGTTTTTAGAACCCTAAGAGCTGAATCATCTTAAATAAATATAAATATAATATCCTATCTTATGTTACAATTTTTATTTTTATTTGTACACTGTCTGCGCCCCGCGGTTTTACCCGCGTGGCGATAGATGATGTTGATGATGATGATGAAAAGTAGCCTATGTCTTATTATATGGCCAAAAAAAAAGTATCTACATGCAAAATTTCACCCACATCCATAGAGTAGTTTTTCTGTGAAAGAGTAACAAACATCCATCCATACATCCATACTCACAAAATATTACTAGGATATATTTCTTTTGATGCGCGCCTACAACCATATTATATTATCTCATATACTGTGGAGCTGGCTGGCAGAAAATGCTTTTCCTTTAGTCCTCCTTTTGTACATATTATTTTATAAGTGTGCAATATTTTACATTTTATAAATAATACGTAAAATAATTTGCCTTTTAGGTAATTATATGAAAATAAGAGTTCGAATAATATTCAGATCTTGGTTCAACGTTCAGCAACTATCCCACAGTGAATAGTCTATAAGTGAACATGAATGCAAACCAAGATCGACCTCAGCAGATAAACAACCATACTAGAACCTCTGACTTAATTCCAGCTCCTTAACAGGAATCTAACTTTACTTATGTTATGTGATTTACAATTACAAGCAGACATTGCAGCGAAAGGATGCGTACTTCAGATGAACGGATAATTACGAAACACATTAAAATCTCATCAATATTCTGCGTGAATACATTTTTCGGTCATAAATTTGAATAACGAGCGGAAATAGATCCAAATTTCAATTTAGATCTGTTATTGTATTATATTTCTTTGGTCGTCTTGTATAAGAGACAGCTTTGGGGTATAGAGTTACGTCATGTTTTCCTGAGTTCTGTCACGTCTGGTAATTTATAGTGGAATGGGCTTCACCTGATACCGCCCAAGGTTATGCCGACTATGCAAATGCAACCCATGTAACTGCGGAATAAATTATAGACGTGATCCACTTGGAACTGGATTGTTTGAAGTGGTAGTTATAATGCGGATACCGGTAGCACGAGTCGGAGATGTAACTTAGATGTAACTTAGAAGTTATAGGTAGGTATGTATGCAGCTGACCATCTTCAATCACACCGTCACTTAACATCAAGTGAGCTGTGGTCAACCAGCCTGTTAACCATAAAAAAACTACACGTTAAGGATTCTATTAACATTTTTCTTGGAAGTGACCCAACATAAACCGATTTTCTTGTACGACAACTCACCCACCTGCATGTTTTATTGGTGACTGGCACAGTTTAGCTAGGTCGTACCTATGTCTAATGCTATTACGTATGGAGCAGGCGAGACACATTGACTGGCCACGTCAGGTCATACACGGTTCATTGGATATGTGTAACGGCTTTAATAAAGGATTTAATAACTGTTTGGTGTGCATATTTTGTCAGTGATCCTATGTGACCAGTAGCTACGTGATTCATGAAATTATTGAACAACATTTTCAGGAGTTATATCTGAAAATGAATCATTGACGAAATGCTTAGACTTAGTATCAGTACATCTGTTGGCAATGTAGTCACACCATACAATTTTATTTTGCGCAAAGAATATAAAATCACACCGACACTTAAACAATTACTAAAGAGTTAGGTTTAAAGAAACTTTATTATCAGCAAGACGTTACTGTCACTTTTTTTTTTTTTTTTTGTGTTTTACCACAGCTCACCTGATGTTAAGTGAAGGTGTGGTCGAAGATGGTAAAGCACACCTAGTCTGGAATGGAACTGGCTCTCAAGTGAGGCTACCGGAACACACCGTTAGATGCTTGGCGGCAGATTTTCAACTTGAGGGTGGTAGCTAGCCAGCCGAGTACTAGAAAGTACCCTACCACCATGCTATGGTTTCCTCACGATGTTTTCCTTCACCGGCAGCTCAAGCTCATTGTTGGGGTTTGAACCCACGCCCTTCGGCATGCGAACCGACCGCGCTAACCACTGGGCTATCATCGCTACAAAACTAAAAAACTACTTATGTGATAATATGGTTGGACATTACATTCAGTCTTAAACCATGCATTTAAATTTAACGAAAACAATATAAATAAATTGACTAACATAGCTTTACAAAATTTGAGGCAAAAGATTAAAATGAACTAGGCCCGTTCCACGCACTTATATTACCACCACCGTATTACCAACGAAAACAACGTAGGTAATATGGTGAGCCAAATGTTTCCCAAATGCGTTGAACGAGCTTAAGAGTTTTATGTAGGATTTCAAGTACATAGCCAAGGGATTTAAAATCTTATACCTAGTACCTATAGGTGCTTGCTGACTAACTTGTTCGCACTGTGGACCCTGAATCTCACACTAAGGAGTCCCATGTCGTAAGGTTTAGATTAGGTATGATTCCTACTTTTATTGATAAAGTAGTGTAATTTTTTACCGACTCAAAAAAGGAGGCGGTTCTGAATTTGACTGTACTAATGATTTTTATAAAATGTGTTACGCGATAATTACGCCAATTATCAATCGATTTTGATGATTTTTTATTTGCTTGGCAGATCACTTCAGAGGTGGTGCCATATACATTTTATCGAAATAGAGCAGTTTTCAAAAAATTAACAAAAATATGAAAATTCTGAAACAGATTGGATTATCGTTTTGCGCATACTTCTATTTTCTGAGATTACCTTCTAGGTACATTGAATGCCTTGTTGAAATTTTTAATTTTAATTGGCCGTATATTCATAAATATAAGCTGATGGTTTCGACAACCATGTACCTAATTGTTGAAATGTTAAACCAACTGCAAACACATCACGCGTATAGCAATTACGAGAAAAATCAGAAAAACAACACTATGAGCTAATCATAATCTAGATCTGTCAAAAATGTAAACACATCCTCAAAGAACTTTTATTCTTTATTTGCTTATTTATGCCAACATTCTGACCCACTAACCGATTTACAATTAAGACTGGCAGATAATGATTCCAGATGCTCCCTCTTGAATTTCTTGACCTTAACAAATCCAGCACTTCAGGGCTGTCGATCTCAATGTCAAGGGATAGCGGGCTGTAATAAAAATATAAACTACAGCTATTAAAAGTAAGGGGAAAACGTCGGGCCATGTGGTAGAGATCCGTGTTGCCATGTGTCAGCTGTTTTCCAAAACGAAAATAAAGAACTGCGCAGCGGATGGATCGGATACGGCACAGCTAAATATACCCATACACAGAATAAAACATCAGTCCGCATAGAGATGGGAGTGTGGCTGTTTGCCGTTGAAACTACGCTTCATTTGCACCACAAAATTACATATGTTACATACGAGAATAACACCCGTGGAATCTTTTTAAACATGGTTTATATTTTCGGCTTTTGCTGTTTGGATAAGCAATGTGCTCACAAATTTGTTTTGGCTGTCATCAATAGACCTTTACGGTAACAACTCTATATATACAAAATTATTTAAAACGACCTAGTGAGTAGTGTTTTTCCCGAGCTTTTCTTTATCCTATTCAAAAACTATTACATAGATTAGGTGTTTTCTCTATTAAGGTGGTTCGATTTCCATACAAATAAATGTTTAGCATTTATGGACAAATGGAGCATAGTTTTACAGTGAAAACACAGCTACTGGCATTTATTTTTGTCTTTATTTACGACAAATCACAGTTGCATGAATAAAACAGTAGATTATTTATTAGTACCTATAATATACTGTTTTATTAAAAAATCATAAATTTGTCATAAATTTGATTTTATGCTATTAGGTTACTGTTTTATTCAAGCAATTGTGATTTGCCGCAAATAAAGACCTAGCTGTGAATACACTGTCAAATTATGCTCCGTATGTCCATAAATAGCAAAAAATTATTTGTATGGAAATTGAACCACCTTAAGAAGTGTATGTTATATTGCAATGTCGGCAATAAAATACATCATTGAACTCTACTGAACTATGAGTGCATTTCCAGCTGAGGACGTCAATCCTATCTAATTTAAAGCAATAGAAGTCCGGATGTTGTGGCGACTGGCAAACGGCAATATAACGACTATTATTTAGAGCAATAACCACATAAGTTACTTTTAGATTCGCACACGGTTGAAAAAATAGAACAATTAATTATTGGCACAATTATACTAAGTTTATCGTGTTTTCCTTCCTTTGCACAACTGCGCAGTTCGTTGCCGTTGATTAGTTATGTAAATTAATGACCAGGCGGTAAATAAGCCAGGCTTGGGAATTAAATACTTATTAAGTCTATTATCACGGCTTAGTCTAATCACCGGCTGATGGTACTAGAAAAATTGACATTCAAATATCGTGCATGATCGAATAGGTTGAAATTATCAAAAATAAGAAAACATTTGATGAGGAATCAATTAATGAATCATCCGTCCACTAGTGGGTGAAAATAATGTTGAACCATACTAAGTCGAAGAACAAGCATGATTCAACCGCTAGAGATTTCAGGTTAAAGAGATAATCACGGATATTTTCGTTACTTTGTCATGTATGATGAGACGAGTCTCCGAACTGAGTCGAGGACAGTGTTCCTAGTATTACGCGAGCTAGACAAACGTATTCCAGGCGAGAATGACCTGGCGAAAGCAACTGGCGACCGTCCAACGGGTACTTCTACTGAATCCACTCCGCGTGGTCTCCGCATCTCTTGCAACACTGTTTACATAATTGATAGCACACGCTACACGGTGTCGATGACGATGACTAATTTAAACATGAATGTTAATTTTTATCATTTTTTTCGTTAAATTCTATTGTAGTTCTAGAACGTTCGCCTCTAAAAGTTATATTGCCAAATGGTGTTGGAATTTAGGACGCATTGGCGAATGTTTCCTGGATACGGACGTCAACGCCCATGTGCCGTATTTTACGTGAGTTTGGGCTGTGACGTCAAAAACTAAAATTCAGGAATAGATCTGAGTGCCCTTCAAAAAAATGAGGCCCCAATTAAACGTCAATGTAAAAAGCCCATACGTTTACGTTGATTAGAAATAAAAGCGACTCCATGGCATAAACTATGACATATTTTGAGCTTATGGATAGACCTGTTCTAAATTTCTTATAGACCGCATCGACCGCATCATTGCAGGATTTAGTCACCTCACTAATCTATCTGATGAGTACCTACGAGTCTGATTCGGGCGCCGAGGATTCCATTAAAATATGTAGATAGGTCACGTGAAACGAGTTTTGAAGATTTTTACTGTGAAAGTTTAATGGACAAACATAACTTTGTACTTGGAAAAAAAATGTATGAATAAGCATCTAAAAATATTTCATATTACTTATATCGCCTTACCTTTTTGCCAAAATTCAGTGATATTCTTGCCGTATTGGTTATGATAGACAGTCAGACATCGAGTTAATCTTATGCAAGTTCTGTTTTCATTGTGAAGTAGGGAACTCTAAAAATCGCATTACGCACACTTTACATCAAAATGTTGACTCATCGTACTACGATATCGTTGAACCTGCTTTCGATCACGCGACGCCATTTGCATTTGTTTTATTGAGTCAGGTGCTAATGTCAATGTAATTAATATCATTCTTGCGTGTGAATTACATTTTCATGTATAGTAATCAAAAAGTTTTCTTTGGCATGTATTTAATATAGATTTTTTTATAATTATGCTTTCGTTGTCATCTTTGCAAAACATATTCGTTTTGCCAAGTCTGGTTAAAATAATAATATTGTTGTGTATGTACCTACACCAAAGAGTTTTTATACTTTTTATAAGTGGCCTGTTACGTTTTGTGTCGTGCGGTTCGCCGATGGTCTTTTGTTTTGAAGAGCGTCGCGTCGGTTGTCAAATAAATGGTTTGATAAGAAATGCGTTTCTCTGTGTTGTTTTAACTATAAATATATACACTCTTTCCTTTAAAGTTTTAAACTTGGGTATCAATACAGTTAAGCTGTTTAAAATTAGTCATGCGTGGTCAATATATGTGGCACACCAACGACTTACACCTTCTTTTTAATAATTTCATGTAAGAAATTTTTACGTTTTCTGTACATTCGTTTCGACATTCCATTCAGACCACTGCTATCATTAACTGTAGGTTAAGCTTATACTTATATGATGCAAGAATCAAGCGTTTTTACTTCATTGATTTTATTGTTGACATTCTGATGAAATTCTGCTGCAAAACCACATAGGCTGATGTAGAGTCAAACTGTCTTGTTATGACTCATGTAATGACATGAAATCAAGTGTAATTTCTTTGAATTAATGGTTTAATTAAAAGTTACACTATTGTTTTGTCTTGCTTTTAGCATTTCTAAGTTAGTCTATCCGAGTATTTGTGTAGTTTATGGATTTCTAACATTCATTGTTTTTTTTCTTTTATTATCAATTGAGACTTTTGCGGAATTTTGAATTTTCTTTCGTGTAACTTACTAATTTTTCATAAACATTCTACTTGGTGGTTAAATTTTATCAAGTGTGTCAGCCAGCTACCTCCATACCATCAAAATTGCTCCAGCCGTTTGAGCGTGAAGAAGTAACAAACACACTTACACACTCTTTACTTTCACCTTAATAATAGATATTAGTGTGATTATCAGGAGAGCGTCTTGTTCGTATGATAACAATTACATAAAAAATAAATAGCAAGAATAAATAGCGATAAAAAGTAGCGATGATAGCCAAGTGTTTAGAGCAGTAGGTTCGCATGCCGAAAGTCGTGGGTTCAAACCCCAACAATGAGCTTGAGCTGCCGGTGAAGGAAAACATCGTGAGGAAACCATAGCATGGTGGTAGGGTACTTTCTAGTACGCGACTGGCTAGCTACCACCCTCAAGATGAAAATCTGCCGCTAAGCATCTAACGGTGTGTTCCGGCAGCCTCACTGGAGAGCCAGTTCCATTCCAGGCTAGGCGTGCTTTACCATCTTTGAACACACCATCGCTTAACATCAGGTGAGCTCTGGTCAAACACCTAGCATGTCAACGATTAAAAAAAAAACTACTCCACATGAGTAAAATTAAATAATGTAAACACGTTTAAATTAGTAGATACTTTATGAATACAGTTAACATCTATAATTATTATTCTACATTTTAGATTTTTTTCGCTAACTGACGTAGTTTTCAACCTCATTTCATCCGACAAATTATTATATTAAAACAAAATATTTTCTTCGGAGGAAAGACCATAAATCTGTAAGTGGGAAGCTTAGAAACAAATGGCATGGCCTTTATTATAACTGCTGAACAAAAAATCAACAAAAGTCAGGTCTTTGTGGAGTACCTAACAAAGAAATCTATACCATTATACTATATATTTTTTGCTTGTTTGTTTGTATTGAATAAGCTCCGAAACTACTGGACCGATTTTAAAAATTATTTCACTGTTGGAAAGTTACACTATCTCTTGGTGATATAGGCTACTTTTTATCCCTGTATTCCCACGGGAACGGGAACACGGGTGAAACCGCGAGGCGTCTTCTAGTAAGAAATAAACCAACAGCAGCGTCGTTTACAGTTAAAGATGACCATTGACAGCCCCGTTGGCTCATTGGTAGTATATCTGCCTTGAGAGCTGTAGGGCGTGGGTTCGATTCCCACTCAGGGCAAACATTTTGTAAATAAACAAATGTTTGTTCTGTGTCTGGGTGTTCTGTATTTATTATAAGTATGTATTTACAAAAAAAAGTATTTATGTATTCTATCAGTTATCTGACTTCCGTCACACAAGCTCTGTTTAGTTTGGGGCCAGATGGCGTTGTGTGTACCTAGTCTTGCCATAAATATTGTAACAAAGAAAATTTATTTTTTTCTTTTGCAAATAACATTTATTACTTTTACAGTGTGTTAGTTTAATACATAAATATAAAACAATTTAAAGTATAAAAAGCTTATTCGAAGTGGTCTTCATTGGCTACAATACAGTCCTTTAAACGTTGAAGCCAGTTATCAATAGAAGTACGCACTCTTTCTATGGGCAAATTCTTCACTGCCAATCGTATGGATTGTTTTAGGGACTCGAAATTATCATGGCGTTTAGAGCAAGCCGTACTCTCTAAAACTGACCATAAATCATAATCCAGCGGATTAAGATCGGGACTAGACGACGGCCAGTCTTTAGCTCTGATGAAGTCCGAAACGTTCGCTTCCAAACAAGACTGCGTGGACCGAGCATTATGACAGGCGCCGAGTCTTGCTGGAAGGACCATACTTGGTTATTGAACATGGTGTTGTTAACTACTTAACTACCTTCTCAAGAATGGTATCTTGATACACTTGTGCCGATGTTTTGATACCTTTTGAGACCTTTTTCACAAAAATATGGCTCAGTCACTCCTTCATAGCCAACACTCCACCAAACCATCACTGAAGTCGGATAATGCCCACGTTGCACTCTGTCGACTAATTGGGAAGCTTCCTTAGAGCTTTGAGAATAAATACGGTCATTTTGTTTGTTAAAATGTTGCTCAATTGTAAAAATTTTCTCATCCGTAAACAAAAAAACCCTGTGACCTCCTTTTGCGTACCGCTTCAGTAGTTGTTTCGATTTTACCACCCTATTCTTTTTTAAATTATCAGTTAAGAAGTGACCAGTGCGTCTCTTATAGGCTGCAAGTCCTAAGTCATCTTTTAAAATACGCGACATGGTTCTAGGTGCCATCTTCATCTACCAAAATAAAATCTTTTGCTTTCGGACAGGATTTCTTCGAATTCTACCCCTTACTGCTTTGACCACCTTTTTCGTACGAACACTACGTGGACGGCCAGATCTTTTTCTGTTACAAACAGAGGAGGTCTCATTGTACCTATTAATAGCCCGGTACACAAACATTTGACTAATACCAAGCGTATGGAGAGTTTTAAAAACTGCATTTGGCTCCATACCTACTTTGCGTAGTGCAATCACAGCGATTCGGTTCTCTTTGTCACCCCACTCGATTTTAATATCGCAAAATATTGTACAATTTATTGGCGCCAAAATGAAAAAACACAATGAACAATCATATAAAAATTACAGATTCCAAATTCAAATGTAATATTTTGTTTATTTTTAGTTTTAACAGTATTTATGGCCAGACTAAGTATAGTCCTACGATATTTATATTTATTGTGATATAAAGCCTGATTCTGAAGTAACAATGAAGCTTTAACTCTTGCCAGCTGTTGATATTATAGTATACATATTTGAGGTTTGAAGCCTGAACCACCGTTGGAGTCTATAACTTACACTGTTATACTGTAGCTAGATCTGTATTTCATCTGCGCTAGTTAAGGTCGAGAAAATCGTGCGACTTTTGTAAACAAACAACAACGATCTCTACAATCGACATGTGCATTCCATTAGTAAATCTATTTATAGCACGCCACCATGATGTAGAGTAGTACAAACTTCCATTCCACGTGTGAAATAAATAATGGGTCATCATTTACTGTGATTTGATCAAAGAAAATTAGAAAGAATTCTAAAAATAAGGACATCACGTGGCATACTAGTAAACTGTTCTTGCGATAAAAATATATCGCGGTAAACTTTTTTAAGGTTGACTAGCTGTGCCCCACGGTGTTACACGCTACATGTTTTCGAGATAAAAAGTAGCCTATGTGTTAATCCAGGGTGTCAGCTACCTCCGTACCAATTTTCTTAAAACTCCATATAGCAATTCATTAGTAGAACAAGCTAGGTGACAGCTCACCTGATGTTAAGTGACGGTGTAGTCGAAGATGGTAAAGCACACCTAGCCTCTCAAGTGAGGCTGACAGTAAACACCGTTAGGTGCTTGGCGGCAGATTTTTAACTTAGTGGTAGCTAGCCAGCCGAGTACTAAAAAATACCCTACCATCATAGTATGGTTTCCTCACTATGTTTTTCTTCACCGGCTACTCAAGCTCATTGTTGACTTTTGAACCCATGCCCTTATGCGTATGAACTGACCGCGCTAACCACTGAGCTAACGTCGCTAATAACATTTGAACACCAGCTCAAACTTAATAAAAAACGAGGTTGATAAAATGAATTTTACATGAGACATTGTATCTTTTGAAATATAAAGACATACGGCACTTGTATAAAATATGTAAAGGTATTGTAAAGTTGTATGGGCATATTACAAAAATAACAACTGTTATTCGCGATTTAAGCTATACTATACTATGTTAGACATGGTAAACAATGATATAAATTACAAAAACATACGTAAATTGTGGCCCTTTATCAACGTTATGTGACGAGTCTGCGTCGTGCGTCAACCAGCTATGAAGTTGAGTCTAAACAACAGATCCTGATGCGATCATCTGAGCCAAACGTTTATAGCTAGAGTTGAATTAAATTTCATACATCATCATCAGTCTATTGTAGTCCACTTTTACTCTTGTAGTGTGTAAATATTATTGTATTTTAGTTTTAAGGGTACTGCAACGAAATTACAGGGCTGTCGAGACTAACCATTGAAAGAATTGAGCGCCAAATCAGCGATGCCCTTGATATTGTTTTACTACTCAAAGTTCTGTGTATCGCATCGCTGCAATGGTCATGGACAGGCGTTATCTCTTACCATCAGGAGAGCGTTTAGTTCGTCTCATTAATTTCACCAAAAAAAATGACTAGATATCACTGTCATAGGTCTTTCTGGTCTAGGTATATCGTCAGTCCATCAAGTCTCCGGGCGTCCTACGCTTTGATTAAAAATTAGCAGTCTCTACTGTTGAACACATCTACTCTCGTGGTTATCGTCCACTGCCATTTCAGCTTGATGATACTTTGAGTTAATAATATAATATGGCAAAAGCTATGCTTAACATTTCTCTGATGAATCCTATCTGGAACGAAGTAATTTGCCAGATAACTAAAGTAACAAAATATATATTCATATATCACTAAGTTCATATATCATTCGTTTTAATTAAACAAAAATAATAAATTCGTTGAAAAAATCTACAAAGCTCAAAAGGAAATACACTGTCAAATTAAAACAAATAGGTTAAATATTCATTGTTTTTTTTTTCACTGAGTTTATGAAACCTAGAAATAGAGACAGGTGTTTATTTTTAATTCTACATAGAGCCAATAAGGGCCGCACAGCGCACAGATGTTCCCTGGGGGATGTTTTGTGTGATAAATCAGCTGTTCTCTAGAAAATGTATCTACGTTAACCCTTATCCAACTGTATGGAACAGTTGATTTTTTTCACGATTTCGGAATTGTCCGCATAGTAATTTGATCATAAAGATGAGAACAGCTCACTTTCAGACAACCTTTCAGCTTAGTACACCCTACGCTTATAACCCTGTATACCCAAATATTACGCACATAATTTAACTTGTTAGAATCAAATTTCTATAATTCTCCAAAAGAACCAACTTAGAACCAATAAGTACTATTAGGCTTATTGTTTACGTACGAAAGTGGTAGAAATATTTTATAAGCAAGAAATTGATTGCTAGTCTATTTCATTTGATGCAATAAAGCTGAGATTTTAAATATTTTGAATCTAATTATTTTGATCGAAATAAATAAAGATCAGATAAATAAATTAGATTTTTTCTTTCTTTTTAAAGTATCAGCTATTTTGATTAAAATAAAATTTAGTAACACAGACACCAGGGTCCGTGACCTTTGTCAACTTGACATACCGATATTTTTTTTACTTAAAATAAACAAATAATAAAAGAACACCCATTTATGAATAATAATAATAATAATAATGTTTATTCGACATATAACATAGTGTAGGTACAGATACATTTACCATAGACTCCCGAACTAGTCAAAGACTGTGTGTCAGGAGCCAAAAGTGAATGATATAAATCATGAAGTGATGAATATTAAAAACGTGACCAAAAAGTACAGATACAAAGTAAACTAGCTACTATCGGAATACGACATACGTAGGTCTATTAAGAGATAATTTATGAAGAAATTCAATTTGCGTTCATCGATGTTTATAGAGGATTTTATTGTCTTAAAATGTCCGAAGAATTACATCGCACACTTTGATAGACTGTTTGCAGCTTTCACTGACTATCCAACGTTGTTTTCGAGTCCCGTTGCCAAGTATCCGAGAAATATTTGACTAAATCAAGAGCATGTGAACTGTGAAGTCTTATTTATACAAGGACATAGAGATTGATTCCGATGTTTTATGCAACCAGGTCCGTTAATGTCATCAGAGGATGCCCCAGTTTGTCTCTGATATAAATTAATGTGCTCGAAACTCCATGTCACAGAATGTCTTTTGTTTAAAAATTTATTACAGTATCTTTTAAGGTGTTTCTATTACTAACTGGAATTTATACCTATATTTAGTGTTTTGATTGTTTTACTACCGATAGATTTTAACTGAAAAATGTAATATCGATAGAATCAATCAATGGCTCGAAAAGTTACAGTATGGATGCTGACGTGGTTTTGATACATTTTTGTTTAACTTATGTCATGATGGGATGAGTAATTATAGTTCTATTGATGGAGGGCAACACTATCGATAGTATTGCTTTATTATAGATGTTTTACAATACTATTGATAGTGTCGATATAGGGTAATGCATCGAGCTATCGAGACTATCGATTGACGCATCGATATTCTTGCTATTGATCTGTCAACACTAATTATAGATAACTAACTACCCGCTCTGGCTTCGCACGAGTGCAATTTGGATACTAATGTGGTGCATAATGGCATATGCCTACTCGTATTATACATATAAACTTTCCTCTTGAATCACTGTGTCTATTGATGGAAACCGCATTAAAATCCTTTGCGTAGTGTACAAGATCTAAGCGTACAGACGGTGGGAAGCGACTTCGTTGTATACTATGTAGAGATAGGTAATTAATGTATTGCAATGTTTTGAGCAATCGAGATAATCGATTGAAGAATCGATGGTCTTGCTATCGGTCTCTCAACTTTAATTATTTATAGCTAATTGTATTTCTATAGACACAAGCACAAATTGTGTCAATACTGTTATCTTATATGTAGAATATGAAAATGTGTCCATTTATTTGAAGGTTATTGATGTCCGTATTTAGATTCTAATGAAGTGGTATCGGATGATGGAAAACATACTGTTTATCATTTAGCATCAATTCACACCCATTTCTATTTGAACTTTGTTTTAGTCTTGTTAGAATCTTCGTGCTTTTTGGGTTGCTGGGAGTTTTCTATAAGTTGTATGTCATTTAACACTTTATCCGCATCTTAGTTCTAGGAATAATTTTATGTGTACGCGTATTCGTTTAGGGTTGTTTACAACTTTATATTTTGTAGCAATGATAGCTGAGTGGTTAGCGCGGTCGGTTCGCTTACCGAAGGGCTTGGGTACAAACTCCAACAATGAGTTTGAGCTGCCAGTGAAGGGAAATATTGTGAGGAACCCATAGTATGGTGGTAGGGTACTTTCTAGCATTCGGCTGGCTAGCTACCACTTACCTATCTACCCTCAAGTTGAAAATTTGCCGCCTAACATTTAACGGTGTGTTCCGGCAGCCTCACGTAAGAAACAGTTTCAATTCAGGCTAGGTGTATTTACCATTTTCGACCACATCGCCACTTAACATCAGGCGATTTGTGGTCAAACACCTAGCCAGTCAACCATAAAAAAAGACATATGATGTATTTTTTTTTATTTCTAGGCACATTCGACGTTTGAGCATCTTTGTTACGGCAGGCGATCATCAGTCTAATGCAGTGTTTAAAATATGGCGGTTACGCAACTTCGTCTCATTATATACCTATTATCATAATCAGCCTATTACAGTCTACTGTTGGACATAGGCCTCTTCTAAGGTACGCCCACAGATCTCTAATAATGGGTACTTATCTCTTATTTCAGTCTTCAGCTTTTCGTCACTGCCAGCCCATCCTACGAATATCGTCACTCAACCGAGTTTTAGGGTATCCTAAGATTTTCTTACATTACCTACTTGATAAGTAAATAAATATTGTAGGACATCACACAGCACCATCTGACCCCAAACAAAGAATATAAAATAAAATAGAAGAAACCAATTCAGTATGACATAACAAAAATAAAAACTTATCTAGTATGTAATTACAAAAGCACTCGCATTTTTTATAACACCATTTATAAGCAAGTTTTAAAAATTGTTTTTGTTAAATTTAAAAGTTTTAGTAGGTATATTAGATAAATCACAAGTAAAAAATTGAATATTTCAATTTAAATTCGCAATACATAAGGCTATCGAGACTACCCATCGAATATCTCAAAGTAAACGCTAAAGCCACGATGCCCGCAATGGTCATGGATAGGCGTTACCTCTTACCATCAGAGCATAATGGTTGTCTCATTAGTTTTACATAAAAGAGTAAACATTTAAATGATCTAACTCTGTTGATACCAGTTCGCCTTGCACTACTGGCTTATGTCATTCTAGGATATCTCTAACCAAAGTTTTTCTGTTTCTGTCAGCACCATACGGGGAGCACGGATCTACGAAACACAAGCTACTCTTAGCTTAGTTCGTAAATCCGAAGCTCAATTGAATATATTTATGCATACATGTATTATGTATGTTATGTTATGTAAGGATAACTTAAGACGTATACCGAGGCTGTGTGATTAAAAATACTTTTATTTATAACAGCATACACTTTCTACTAATTATAAGATTTATAAGAAGTATGAGTTTCCTCATTTTTTCAATAAAAAAATAGAGCATTTGATAATGCCATGTTTTGCAATAGCCATCTACTTTTACTATAGATTTGAAGACATTAAAATTATCATAGTTCAAAACTAAACTAAAAATCTGGTTAGTATCAAAAGCGTTTTATAATTTTAAAGAATGTTTTGATGATCAATAAATTGGTACACTACATACCATTACGATCTTAAAGCTAGTATTATTTTTTAATATTTGTAGAAATATTGTTGTTCGTTTAAAAATTAATAAAGTATTCTATTCTACTAGGCTTCATGTCTGTTACAGTACGAATTGCGATTTCAATGTTTATGTTATAACTCTTAAAAAGGTCGAAATGTATTTTTTTTGTAAATAAGAAACTATAACTGTATAAGTTTTAAAACTTTAGTTGGCAGATCTTATCTCATTAACAATGTTGCAGTCCTTATCTAAACTCGTCAGTCTGAACTGCAATGAAAAAGACAGTATTTTTTTTAGAAATTATCGATACGTCTTCAAAATATGTGGTATTCTCCACCTAAAAAAGAAAAAACGATTTTTGATCTATAATCTAAATGATAAATTATTGAATTAAGTAAGTACATACAGGGTTAAAATGTATGTACTTACTGGTGAGAAAAGGAGAATTTTTGAACAACTTTTTCTGTGGGCAAAACTCTGGAATGTTTTTATAATCCCACTAATATTATAAATGTGAAAGTTTGGGTAGATGAATGGGTGGATGTTTGTTACTCTTTCGCGCAAAAACTACTGAACGAATTTGGATGAATTTTGGTATGGAAGTAGCTGAGACCCTGGATTAACATATAGGCTACTTTTTATCTCGAAAACATGTAGCGAGTAACACCGCGGGGCGCAGCTAGTAGAATTATAATATATTTGACCCAATGTACAAAAATGTTTTCCTTAACATTTTCTTTGGAATATATTTAAGGTCGATCGAAGCCGACACATACCGCCGAGGCCATGCGTACGTGCCGCTCTGCACAGTTAGCTGTTTACTGCGTAGAGATATTGGAACATCTATTAGTAGATAATTTCTGTTACTCGCTAATTACTTTGTCAATTGGTGTTGTTACTAGAATATTCCATGCAAGGCACACGAAGGATCTAAATAGATGTTAGGTGAACCAATTTTGGCTATATCCAAGGTGCAGTGGCCGTTGGACTGTTCTGATTTGTTAGTAACTGTGCTTCTTAAGCTGTAGAGCTTGCGTTCACTTCCTGCCCAGGACAAACATTTGTGTAGACAGATGTTTGTTCTGTGTTTGCGTATGTATATATTTACAAAACAAAAATGATTTGACATGCAGAAACCATGAATTATCTCACTCTTAATTCCTCAAAATGGGAGTAAAACAAAGGGGTCACAGCTAGTTACGATAAAAAAATCGTTTCCCTTTAGACGTTTAAGTTACCATAACTTTTTTTTAATGTAAAAAGTATTGAGATAAACGATAAGCTCTCCTGATGGTAAGAGACGCCTGTCCATGACCATTGCAGCGATACTTCGAGCGTTCTTTATAATATTTCAGTGAATGTATCAAGTAATTTATTCTTAGTAGGTAGGTACATAGTAAACAGATATAGGTATACATTTTTACTAGTTAACACAAATGATTTTGTACCTTATACAGTAAATAATACATTATTTTCAGAATTTTCTTTAGGTATGTCAGACATCCCGTAATGAACTCAAGAGCTAAAATTAGATGTTGTCGGTTCAATATTATATTTATAGGCCACGTCTTGACCGTGACCTAATTCCCGCCAAGGGTTTTCTTATATTTCGGCTCTGCGTCCAAATGATAATTACTCTGAAAATTATTGTTTTTGATTTTATTCTGGCAGCTCGTCGATGCCCTTTGACAATTTTTTTTTACTTTAACCTGCTGATATCATAATAATTTATAGATTAAAACATTTAAAACCCCCCGACATTAGATAACCAAAAACCCCCAAAACCAGTAACAGGATCCCAAATTTCGATTCGACCAAACCTGTGTAAGATGCTCAGATAATAAATATATTCAGAGATCGCTTTTAGCATTAAGGCCGCCACTTGTGGCACTAGCTCATAAGATTCTTATGTTTTCTGTACATGTTTACTACTTCTGGTGTGCACAATAAATATTTTCAATCTACTCAATTTTTTCTTAAATTAGTATTTTAATAAATAATAAATGTTTTTTTTTAGTTTGAATATGGGTGACGCAAAAAAGTGGTGTGATAGCCTACCATGGTAAACCTCAAGAAGAAATATAAAAAATAAAATAAATGTTAAGTATTTTAATTATCTAAGTATGGTGCTCCAATTAGCTATTTAAGTCCGATATGGTATGCATATCAGTTAATTGAAGATAATCATCGAATTAATTTGTCTCGAGCCAAATTATTATTACTTAAGTATTAGAATAGAACGTAAAGCGATTACTTGGCTAGATTAATAAGTACATCGATAAATAATAATTAATTAATTCTTACAATAATTATTATCACTCTAATAAAAGTAATGATAGCGTAGTAGTTAGCCATAGACTTCGTAAAGTTTTTTTTAAATGTTTGGCAGTCTAAGTGTTTGACCGCAGCCCATCTAATGTTAAGTGATATTGTGGTCGAAGATGGTAAACGCGCTCTTTACTAGACATACCTATATGAACCAAAACTCTTTTATTACGCAAGCGCAACCTTTGCTCTATATTTGATTCAAGGACCTCAAACGAGATGGAAACCGCCCTAGATCCATTCACGTAGTCTGCTGGGAACAGGGGTGTGGCGGGGTCGGTGACCCCGATACCGGCCGGGTCGATGACCTCGCCTCAGCTGACGCACGCACTGACTACTTTATAATCTGTAGCGTTGCATATATAGTAGATATCGCGTGTTTAACCTAGTTGTTGATAGTAACGCACTCATTGACAGCGTTGTCTGTCGTCAAATAGAATAAAGTTTTCCATTCATTGGTCCATTAATATACTTTGGAGATCTAGAATATAAACGAAGGTATTATAAGGCATTTGGTAAATATTTAAAGATTGTTAGTTAGCATGGAAATATATAAAAGTACCAACTTCTGAACACGGATAAAGATTATACTTACTTGCAATTGGTAATAGAAATTACCTAGTTTTGGTAATAGGGTTTACCAATTATCCGAGGATAACAATTGGTTTTATTTCATCATGGATATGAACATAAATTTACAATAAAAAAAACCGATTACATTTACCCTTAGGCCAACTAAACGCACTGCTCCAACTAAACAGCGAGGTTTCGGAGTAAACGAAACTATCATCGACGTATACAATTTTTAGACTTTTGTTGATTTTTTATAAACCGCTATAGGACCACCTCTGAAGTATGGTCTACCAAGCTAAAAAAAAAAAGAATCATAATTGGCGGAATGATAGCGTAACATACATCATCATACATACTCCTCCTTTTTGAGTCGGTTCTTGCAATTGAGTAACAAACATACAAACATTCATATTTATAATGCCTTTGTGTGCCACCCGCAAGCTCAGAGATTACCTTTTAATCGGCACTTTCCATAGGCAAGGGATACTGAAGCTGTATTCTAATATGGTAACTGCAGACGACCTCTTGCTAAGGAGATCGATCAACAAGAAAAAGTCTCATAAGAAATCTATTAAATTTGTATTCAACATATTTATGAATACATACATATTATGTAAGTAAGTGTGTATATTCCTACAGAGGCTCTTTGGAGCCATCTGAAGTATTATAGGTAGGTAAAATAACTGATTACAGTAAATGAGTAGTCATAACATGTGAATAAGACGCACTAATTCTATAAATTTATAATGAACGACATTTACAATAAATAATTTATTATTGAATCATTGCGTTTATATACGGCTCAAGTGGAACAACTGAAGAACTGACACAACAATTAACTCATGTTTTGACCTAATTATAAAAAAAGATAAATGCATTTGTATTGTAAACAGACAAACAGTATAATATCCGTACTAGCTGACTGAGTGACTTTGCGTGGAATTTAACATTGGGCTGATACGGCGGTGAATGAATGTTTGTTATGGTAACTCAGAATGTTTTCAAACATTTTTTTATTTATAACAAAAACACCATCTTGAAGCATGATCGACCACGTTAACATTAATAAAAAATAAAAGGTTACATTATAAAAATCTACTAGTTTAGTCTACGTACGAAGTTATGCAGAACAAAAAGTTTTGTAAATAGAGATAAAGGTATTTATTGCGGTATTTACGGTATCCTTTTGAAAACAATAAAAAAGAACAACAATTAAGTAAATATGCGTTTTCGAGAAATGTTGTTAGTTTTAGATTTTATTGCCATTTTAGACATGGTTGTTGAGCGATGCAGGAAAATCGTTAAAATGGTGAACTTTAGAGATCATATAAAAGTTTATGTGGAAGGAAGTCTAAAACCAAACATAGTTTAACGGTTTAAGAATGATTTTAATGGTTGTTCTACAAATTCACTAACATAATCAACTCATTTATATATTCTTTCAAGACCATGATTTGGTAACGCTGTTACAACTAGAGAAAAACAATGACCGGAATTCTGGCATAGATGCCAGAATTCCGGTCAATATCTACTTCGGTCAACAACTTAGCATTGCCATGCAGTGTGGCAATGCTGCCTGCAGTCTGGCCACATTTCCATCATCTTGTGGACCATTTAATTACATTTTGTTGCTATGAAGATATAAATAGTAGGTACTAGTATTAATTTTAAGAGTTTTTTAGTTTTTATTTCAATTAGTGTACCTACATAATAATGATTTACTAATCTTATATTTATACAAAAACAATTGTAAAAAAATATGTAGGTACGTACAAAAGTTACAAGTTTGTAAGTACAAAATACCAGGTTGTCCGGAACGGCAATATTAATTTAATTTTAAATTAATTATGCTACTTTATCATGTAGTTAAAAAAAAATACAATAAAATAAATAGATAACCTAAAAAAGCCTACCAAAAGTTTTGCCGAAAGGAAATCACTGTTTTTTTTTTTATATTGTCGACAGGCTAGGTTTTTGACCACAGCTCACCTGATATTAAGTGACGGTGTGGTCGAAGATGGTAAAGCACACCAAGCCTGGAATGGAACTGGCTCTCAAGTGAGGCTGCCGGAACACACCGTAAGATGCTTGGCGGCAGATTTTCAACTTGAGGGTGGTAGCTAGCCAGCCGAGTACTAGAAAGTACCCTACCACCATGCTATGGTTTCCCCACGATGTTTTCCTTCACCGGCAGCTCAAGCTCATTGTTGGGGTTTGAACCCACGCCCTTCGGCATGCGAACCTACCGCGCTAACCACTGAGCTATCATCGCTACGAAACAACTGTATAATGTATATTGTGTACTCAGAATTATAAAATAAAAATGATGATAGAATCAACTCTGAAATCCGTAAAGAGAAATATCTCATACTCAGGCTAAGTTTCAATTTTCGTTTTAACGTATTTCTGTAAAAAATATATCTTCGTAGCTCTAGAAAATTTGCTCCAGATAATGACCTATCGTTCATCTCGTCAATCCGGTAGCCGAATGTAGAGTCATTAACCCTAATTGACGATGATACGACTTTAGGAAATGTCTCACAAACGACATGAACGTGGTGACATTATCGTAGAGTCAGTGTTAGCTGACTGTAAATCCTTTCGTACTACTTTCGTGCCACACGTAATCGAAACAAATTTACTTTTTTTTTCATTATTTTTTTATTCAAAATAGGTTCGCGTTTGACCACACTCTGCTTAATGTTAAGTAGTAGTGTGATCTAAGATGGAGCACGCTTACCCAGAAGAAACCTATTTTCTCTAGGTTTGAAGACACCCACACTGTACCTAACAGGGAACACAGACTCCGGCAGAGAGATGGTTGCATGGTTGCTCCGGTTGGTGGTAGATCACCTTAGAAGGAAGACGTAGGTAGGTACCCCCGCTGTACCAGATATTCTACCGCCAAGCAGTGATATAGGAAACATTACAGGGATGTTGAGACTAACGTAATCATATGTTATACTTGGTGGGAGACCTCTTTAGCAGGAAGTTGTCTAGTAAGGCACCACCGCAGCACCCAGATTTTTGCCGTCAAGCAGTAATGTGTAAACATAACTGTGATCCGGTCTAAAGGGTACAGCAGCTAGCGAAATTACAGGGCTGTCGAGACAAACCATAGAAAGTCTCAAAGTAATACGCACCAAAGCAGCGATGCCCTGGACTTTGTTTTACTACTCAAAGTTTTGTGTATCGGTACAATGGTAATGGACAGGAGTTATCACTTACTATCAGGAGAGCGTCACGTTCGACACATTAATTTTATGTTTAAAAAAAATGTTCACAAATATTTAGCCTTTTGTTATTTGCAATGTACTTTAGAATTTTGTAAAGCATAATGATTAACAATGATGAATCTAAAACCGCACGTGACACAAATAAGCGCCTTACAATATCTACTTTAGGAAGGTATTTGTTAGATCCCACGCGTTTGAATTACGAGTAGTTAAGTACATAAGTCTATTTAAATATGATAGTTATCAGTTGCACGCATTATATTACAAAGTAAAACATATTTGGCGAAACAGGAAGCCTCGAGCGCGCCAACTCTTCGAGCGGGAACAAGTTTTTCATCTCTACGTGCATAATTATAATAAATAATAAATAAATAAATAAATATCGTTGGACTATACACACAGCGCCATCTGACCCCAAACTAAGCAGAGCTTGTGTGATGGAAGTCAGATAACTGATAGAATACATAAATACTTTTTTTTTTTTTTTTTGTTTTAATGTCTCAAGTACGTGCATATTATGGTTGATGTGTCTTTAGAAGTATTTTAGGTAGTTATCACCTTTAAATGAATAGTTTTTTAATCAATTCCCTTTCAAGTATTCTTTCGGTGGCGCCATAATTAAGTTTCATGCACGTTTTAATTGTATTAATATCAGATATACCTGTAGATTTGGTTTGCGTAGACCATGGAGTCAGCCACAGACGTTGATCTAAAGTTTAGATTAATGTCTGTTGGGCTAACCATTGTTTAAATAACGAGGGAGAAAGAGATCATATACATTTGTACTCGTCGATTCGCAGCGTTTATTATATGCGTTCTACTCGATTAAATTGTCTCAAAGTAATGGGCGCCAAAGCAGTGATGCCCTACACTTTTGTTGTTAGAAATAGCGCTCATTGTTCATGAGCATGCGTTGTCTCTTGCCGTCTGAAGATTTAATGCCAATAATGTAAGGGATTGACATAAACTGTCCACGTGACATAATTATTTATATCAATGCCGTATATTTTGAATTTCTCTATTAGCATTATAACTAATCGAATGTTACTTTATCTAGGTCCTGAGGAGAGCGGTATCATTTGTCTCATCACTCATGATATTACTAGAAAAAAAAAACGTAAAATTGTTAGTAACATAAATTCTCCTTTTTAATATACGGGAATTTGCTAGAAAGAAGTTGTGGTTTAGTTTATTTTTATAGGAAATATCATGTTGTTTTCTAGTTTGACGAAGCCCGGATCCGACCCGACTGTCTGTCCGAAGTAAGCTACAATGTCAGTGGGCTTGGCGAACAACGGTCGCATTCACTGTAGGCTGCGATGCTGGGAACTTTCTGTGCCACGTGCATTGAGGGCGAACTGTGAGGTACATTGTAGGTACTACAGAGATGATATATTTTAGAGAGGCCATTTATACTGCGATATGCAACAACACATATGGACACTGAGGTGAAATTGCATGTAACTAGCACGTGGCCCCTTTTTATAATATATAATCTCTATGGTTTGCACCTTTGGTGTGGGTGTTTGTGTAGGTCGTAGGCACGAAGGGTCTGAAATTATATTTGACGGTCTCGGTGTTTGACCACAGCTGACCTGATATTAAGGGACGCTGTGGTTAATTATGGTAAACGCTACCAGCTAGCCAGCCGAATACTAGAAAGTACCCTACTACGATACCACGGTTTCTTCACGGTGTTTTCCTTCACAGCTCAAGCTCATTGTTGGGGTTCGAACCAACGCCCTTCGGCGTGTGAGGCGACCGCGCTAACCACTGAACTATCATGGTTATATGACCGATATTAAGCGAAGATGGTTCTGTGTCTATTTACTACCGAATTTTTGATCAGTGGTAGTATCAACAAGTAGTAATTTTAGTCAGATAACGTTATTAAGACTTTCGAATTAATATGATAAGGATTCCTTAACAGTCAGGTTGGTTATTGGTTAGCTCTATACACAACCGGTATCTCATGTTTTGTGTACTTTACTGATAAACGGGCTTACTGCGGAGTTCTCTTATCATTTCTGTGTCTATTATAAACTTTAGGTTTTATGTAAAATCCGTAGGGATATCAGCTGGTTTGAGTGCCTGCCTACTCATAACTGTACTTTATATTTGTCTGTAAATAAAATAAATAAATAAATATCGTAGGACTATACACACAGCGCCATCTGGCCCCAAACTAAGCAGAACTTGTGTGATGGAAGTCAGATAACTGATAGAATACATAAATACTTTTTTTTTGTAAATACATACTTATAATACATACAAAACACCCAGACACAGAACAAACATTTGTTTATTCACAAAATGTTTGCCCTGAGTGGGAATCGAACCCACGCCCTACAGCTCTCAAGGCAGATATACTACCAATGAGCCAACAGGGCTGTCAAAAATAAATTGTTGATGTGTAAAGAAAGTGAGGTTCTGGGTTAGCCGTGGGCGATTAAGGGCTACCGATAATGATGCATTTTTAAGTTAGGTTATTTAATATTTTAAAGATGCTATTTAGCCAGTATGCCAGCGGCCCAGCCTCGCTCCGGTACTTCAAGGAGCTGGGTTGGCTCGGGTAGACGCTGGTAGGGGGAAATGCACAATACATCCCAAGCGGAACGTCTGTGCAGGACTCATCGCCCCCACTTTGAATAAGAATAAGAAATGTGCCTTTTTGACTTGGTGGTTTATTCGTATATACATACATATATCATTTTTTATCTGACTTCAAAAAACAAGAGCGTTCTCAATTCGGCTGTTTTTAATATTATATTTTGTTACCACAGAACTTCGTCATTATAAACCAATTGTGAACAGAAAAGAGTTATATAATTAAAAAATAAAAATATTGTATAATTTAAGTACAAAATAGATACATAATTATTATATACTTATTTTATTTCATTACATGCGTCCATGGCCAACCATGATCTTACCTTATGAGAAGCGACGATGTAAATAAATAAATAAATAAATAAATATCATAGGACATTACACACAGCGCCATCTGACCCCAAACTAAGCAGAGCTTGTGCTATGGAAGACAGATAACTGATAGAATACTTAAATACTTTGGTGTGGTCGAAGATAGAGCACGTTTACCTAGGTAGTACCTTTCACGTTTGTCTTGTTGAACTTAGTTAATAACATAAATATTAAATTATATGTAGGTACGGTTGTTTTTTTGCAACAAATAAAAGGATATTTAATTTACATTGACCATCGTGTCTGTTGATAAATAATAAACCAGTTGTAGAAACATTGTGGAATTGCCGTTTTTACTTATAATTTAGAGTTCAAGGTTGTCTTGGAAGTGTTATTTAACAGTTCCGCCATTTTCCGTTCTATGTTTTTTTTATCTCTGATCGCTCGTTTGCCTTTTTGATATGATAATGTTTACACAGAATGAATGTTTTACTAGGTAACGTCGTACAGTCATTGTTTTCTTTTGATACCTGATTTAAAAGTTATGTAATAGCATGATTCAATTACTTACCTACTAAAGTTCATAAATTCTTATCATTGTAAACTTTGATAGCGAATTTTGTAAATTGTTTACGTTTTGCTATCGCTCTTGATAGCGGATAGAAAAAAAATTGCAAAGAAGAAAGAGTTTATTATCAATAGTCTTTTTGACACTTTTATTGTTATATTGAAGCTATCAAGTTAAAAATTTGCCGCCAAAATCGTAACTGTGCGTGGTGTTGACATTTCACAGCGCCATCTAGCCCCGAACTAAGCAATATTTGTACAATGGGAACCGGATAACTGATAGGTTACTTTTCATGGGAATGCATACTTAAAAAACATACGGAACACAACAAACATCTCTGCTCATCACATAAATGTTTGTCCTGGTTGGGAATCGAACGCACAGTTTATAGTCTTCCAAATAATCTTAAAATGCTGTAATTATTAAAATTTACTAAACTGTTGTGCAAAACAAAATGAAGTTCGCATTACAGCGTAATTTAACTTCAGTAATACGTAACTCATAATAAGTATTCATTCGCGTATATGGGTATACACTATACAAAGTCCAGTTGGAAGGAGTACAGTTACATAACGTCATAATTATCCAGCCTTTCGGCGAACAATCTTAGTCTTATTATATAACATTTTACGACACTTACAGTGCAAGAAACTAAGTGTTTTTAAGCGAGACCCTGAATCCCTGCCCCTACATATGCAGTGTTTGTTTTTGTAACACTGTCAGTTAGACAAGTTACCATACAAATATTTTTGCTTTTATTTGACATTTTTAATGATACACATATTCAAAATGATTTTACTATAATTAGACTTGTAACAGTGGTGTTATCAATAAGATATTTGTATTTGTGTTAACAAACAAAGCACTAAAATATTTATTCTTCGATGATATGTTTTTTTAAATAAATATCGTAGGACATTACACACAGCGCCATCTGGCCCTAAACTAAGCAGAGCTTGTGTGATGGAAGTCAGATAAGTGAAAGAATACATAAATCCTTTTTTTTTAAATACATACAGAACACCCAGACACAGAACAGACATTTGTTTATTCACAAAATGTTTGCCCTGAGTGGGAATCGAACGCACGCCCTACAGCTCTCAAGGTAGATATACTACCAATGAGCTAACGGGGCTGTCAATACATTTTACTGTTAGTGACGGTGTGGTCAAAGATGGAAAACCCACCTAGCCTGGAATGGAACTGGCTATCAAGTGCAGCTGCCGCCGCTTGTCGGCAGATTTTCAACTTGAGGTAACCAGCAGTCACCAGCAGCTCAAGCTCATTGCTGGGATTTGAACTCGGTGTGTGAACCAACCACGTTAACCACTGAGTTATCATCACTAAAAAAACCTGCCAATATTTTTTTTTTAATACGGGTAAGTCCGCGTTTGACCACCAACTCGCCTGATGGTAAGCGACGATGTGGTCGAAGATGAAGCACGCAGACCTAGAAGATACCTATTCACTCTGACCTTGAAAAGATCCAGATTATATCTATCAGGAAACAATGAATATTACTTGTGTTGTATCATGTAACACCAGTAATCCAGTAACCCAATTTGTCAGTTTTGTAAAATTCGGCGCTGGCTGGAAATGTGAGTAATTTAATTAACGAAAACATAACAGAGCTTAACCGCAGCCGTGGGAGTCAAGGCTTCCTGCCACAGTTTTTTTTTTCTTTAGTTTTGGCGTCGCGTTTTAGCATTTGCCAGTGTCAAGTAATTATATATTTTCAAGTTTCAAAAGTTAAATAAGTGCCATCGTAGCTAGTTTTAGTCAAAGTCGTCTTTGTCAAGTCCAGTTCGTGTCAGTTAATTCCAGTCATGCTTTAGTAAAGTAGTGGCAACTTTACTACAAAGCTTCGATGGAATTTTGGAAGCAACACGAAAACTCATGTTTCACCACATTATATCATTTTCCCACACTCGCGCTTGTAATTCGGCACTTTATGAATAAAACACCACCATTTTTATGCATAAACACTCGACAAAACACTAGTTTTGGAAAAAAATACAACGGAGCGACACGACTCTTCCCGCGTTCCCGCCAAAAAAAAACCCCTGCCACAGTTAAGTACATAGGAACTGTAATACCCAAACAAAGTATAGCCACAGATTATATAACACTGCATTAGTATTGCTAAGCGGATAAGTGACAAAATACATAATAATAATACGTAGATATACACTTTGACTTATTGTTATTATTTATTACATATTCAATACAAAATCATAAATAAACAAAACAAATAAACTATACTACTACAAAATGTCCACGTCCACCCACACGTCTGTCCAGGTGGGCAGACGACCTAGTAAAGACCGCAGGAACGCGCTGGATGCGAGCCGCTTCCAACCGGTCTTTATGGAAGTGAAGAAACCATAACATGGTGGGGTACTTTCTAGTACTCGGCTGGCTAGCTACCACCCTCAAGTTGAAAATCTGCCGCCAAGTATCTAACGGTGTGTTCCGGCAGCCTCACTTGAGAGCCAGTTCCATTCCAGGCTAGGTGTGCTTTACCATCTTCGACCACACCTTTCACTTAACATCAGGTGAGCTGTGGTCAAACAACTAGCCTGTCAACCATAAAAAACAAAAAAAAAAAAATATAAAATGAACACGCCGCGCCGTCGAGATCGCTGCCGCGCAGTAGGGTTCCCAGTACGCTGGCGGCATTGCCCTGTTGTATGGCTAAGCTTAGCCGTTGATGTGGGGGGTAGCCCCAGCTCTGAGATTCGCTTTGACTTTAATTCTTATATATTTTGGCATATTGGAAACATATGTGGAACGCGTTACCTGTTGCCGTTAAACGTGCTCCATCGATCGCTGTTTTTAAAGAACAAGTCATACTTTTTTACCTTTCGCAGTTATAAATAACTAAATGATGTTATTTGTCGCTTGTTAGTATATATAATAAAATTATTCTCCGTATTTTCACTTAGTGGTAGATTTCCTTAGCAGGAAGTCGTCTAGGTAGGAACCACCGTAGTACCAGATATTCTGCCGCCAAACAGTAGTGTATAAACATTACTGTGTTCCGGTTTGAAGGGAAGCGAAATTACAGGGATGTTAAGACTAACCATCGAAAGTCTCAAAGTAATGAGCACTAAAGCAGCGATGCCCCGGACTTTGTTTTGGTACTCAAAGTTCTGTGTATTGCTACAATCGTCATGCACATGCGTTATCTCTTACCATCAGAAGAGCGCATCGTACGTCTCATTAATTTTACATTTAAAAAAAATAAAAAAATGGATCAAAGTATTTATTGTATTTTTAAATAATAAATTTATTTTACATGTATTAGTGTATTTTTAGTTATTCTATGTATTAGGATATATTATTATTAGAATGTATATATTCTCCTATGTGCATATCCTCGTTATTGACACACCCCGTCTTTTTCTTCCTCTGATCCTGTCCGTGCTAAGGTTGCCAGTTGTTACACCTAGTAATTAAATTTATTTCTTCTGTTTTGTATTATTTATTGTGTCCAATAAAGAGTCAATCAATCAATCATTTGAAATATTTGCACACGGAAATAGAGGTCGCTTAGTCTTAAATTTTGAAGTGAAAACGTCTTTAGCAGCGTTCAGAGATTTTTGGTAGGGACCAAACTTTTTGGTTCGCATCACCGACACTAATGTGACGTGTAATTTTTAAATTTTTGCAATGCGGACATACCTAGGACTATGTGTATTTATAACCGGGTCTTAATCGCGCACGAAACTGTATGAAATTTGTTTTGTTTATTTACCGCTACGTTTCAGCCATGTTGTTCAGCCGTGATCACGAGTTGAAAGTACGGGTTTGATGAGAAAATATGCGATCTCTTTTTTTTATGGTTGAAACGCTAGGTGTTAGACCACAGCTCACCTGATGTTAAGTGACGGCGTGGTCGGAGATGGTAAATCACACCTAGCCTGGAATAAAACTAGCTGTCAAGTGAGGCCACCGGAATACTGTTGACACTTATGGAAAATTAATGGTACATGATTTATCAATGAGACGCTCTCCTGATAGTAAGAGTTACCTCTAGTGACCATTGCTGCGATACACAGAACTTTGAGTTGCAAAATAAAGTCCAGGACATCACTGCTTTGGCGCTTATTTCTTTGAGACTTTCGATGGTTAGTCTCAACAACCCTGTAAATTCGCTAGCTGCATTACTCTTCAAACCTAAATACAGTAATGTACTAAGTGTCAGTCCAAACACTTACCAATCACAATGCTTAAAGAATTGTATAGTTAAACAAAATAATTTCATAAGCTTTCAAGACATCGCTCCTTTTCAGTATTACTAAATTGTTCATGTGGCTTCTTATTTGCGACAATTCGTTCATTAAAGAAAATCCATTAGCCATGAGTTCGATTGTTTACAAACCTGGCACAAGGGCAGACATAAGAGCTATTTATGAATCACTGTGCAATTTGAAAACATGGCCATCGAGTCTGTTCTGTTTTAATCATAGATATACAAGCTACGCCCCGCGGTGTTACTACATGTTTTCGGAATAAAAAGTAGCCTATGTGTTAGTCCAAGGTGTCAGCTACCTCCAAACCAAATTTCATCAAAATCCATTCAGTAGTTTTTGTGTGAAAGAGTAACAAACACCCATCCATCCATCCAAACTTTTACATTTATAATATTAGTAGGATAAGTTCTAACAAAACTAAGTCAGTCTAAAATAAATATGAAGGAGTTTTTGGTAGGAACGCGAAAGAGGTCGTGTCTCCCCATGATATTATTTTCCAAAACTTGTGTTTTTTCCGAGTATTTATGTGTAAAAATAGTAGTGTTTTGTTTATAAGTGCCGATTTATAAGCGCGAGTAGGTATAGGAAAGTGATAATTCATGGGTGGTGAAACATGACTTCGTATTTCTTCCAAATCTCCTTTGCAGCTTGTAATATGTGTGTGTAAAGTAGTGGTGAGTATATCTATACTATTATAAAGAGGAAAGGTTTGTTTGTTTGTATTGAATAGCATCCGAAACTACTGGACCGATTTCAAAAAAATCACCGTTGGGAAGTTACACTATGTCCGGGTAACATAAGCTACTTTTTATCCCTGTATTCCCAGGGGAACGGGAACTACGCGGGTGAAACCGCGAGGCGTTCGCTTGTATTGTATAAAGTGACTATATATCATTTCAATTTTTAAATCACATTTCGGTACCTACGTCCAAAAGATTAAAAATCGTTCTCTAACGAACGTTCTTTCGAAATGGTCATTGTTTGAAAATGTATTTTATTTTATATAAGATTCCGTAAATATCCCTTTTCATTATATTTAGCTATCATTATTGAAATAAATTCAGAATACAGAAAGAGGTTCTTTCTGTATTCTGCGGGAATAAATATAATAGCCAGCCATCGGTAGCTACTCATTGCATGATTGACAATGGGTGGGCCTGAAAGGTTAACGGCTTCATAAAGTGAGTTGGAGAACCACAACAATAAACGATTCTTTGACTGAGGCCTTTGTCACATAACGATTAGATAGAATCCTCCACAAAGATACAACTAATCAAGTTAAATTTGCCTAAGTCAACAAAGTAAGTCTTAGTTGTCATACCCTAGCTTCGATTGAGTTATAGAAGGAACGAGAAATGTTTCACCACATTATATTCGGTACTTTATGAATAAAACACCACTATTTTACCCACGACGGAACGGAGACGGTATATGCGTTTGGGGTGAGAGGATGTTTGTTTGTGCAAATCCATGTTGCCATTTTTCTCCAAAACTTCTAGGCCGATTTTGATGCAGTTTTCAGTTATGGGTTCGAGTTTGATTAGTGCATTATCTTAGATAGGTGACAACTACTTTTTAACCATCGTGTAATTTTTCCAAAATTTTAATTTTTCTTTTATTAATATACATTCAAAATAAAATTATAATTCGGCGACAATATTTTAGCGTTCCCGCCAAAACTTGTACCTTGAAGCACATGTTCAAGTGAAAATGGCTTGGATAGGCTAACAACAAATCAAGTAGGTTATACTACTTGTACAATTATAATAATTATGTATGTGTGTTAATTATTATGTATGTGTGTTATGTATTAAACTAGTGTTATGACATGTTATGTCTGATTAGCAGATACATCGGGCGATGAACGGATAACCAGGTCATGGAGGGTAAACAGACTAAGTTATATTGCCTATCCCAACATAGTTGCAATATAATTATTGCAAATAGTGATTAAAATAACGTCGATACACACTACGTATTTGCTTACTTTGTGTCAAACGTTTTGATCAAGGCTTGAGAGGATTTCATTGGTTCTAAATGTATTATGTAGGTTTTAATGAAACAAATTAATCAATTTTATTTAAATTGATAGTGTTGTATCTGTGTAGTTATTCTTTATGGGATGGTCATTGACATGTACGTTTGGGCTGTACTGTTTGGTAAACCAAACTCAACAATCTCAACATTCGCGTTGCAAAATTTGTAAGCTTAACAGTGGTCTACGTGGTGATGTAGTAAATTAATACCTACACCATTAATTATATCCTTGAATTATGCAGAAGATAAATTATCAATTAGAAGTGTTCAATTATTGTAAGATATATTTTCTTGTATGTTATCTTAGCTTCAAAATTTAGTAATTTCAGTTTTTTTTTGCGTTTTTCTGTATTGTATCGCGGAATACAATATTGGGTAGGTACGCTAGGCTAGACTTTCAACTATCTATAGACTTTCGAAGCGAAAGTAGACTTTGTTTTAATTTTCACTGCAAAAATTACTTCTCGCTTCTGCATTTGATATCCTCCATGAATTTCATTGCGAAAGCTTTTCATGAAAGAATTGAAGTGAAAATACAAAAGCAATCAAACACTCTGTTTCGCAAAGAGTAATCCAATTCTAGTTCAATCGATAAATGACCCGTTTTCGAAACGAAATGTGGATTTGCGTAGGCGTTCCTAATTGCTTTGAAACACAAAAGGTCAGCTTTGGTACGATTCTGTACTAAATGGTCGAACTTTTGCGAAGAAATTGCTCGTTTGAGTTTCGTTATCGGCGATAGAAGTTGTGATTTCATAGATATATTATCGTCTATCGTCGATTTTGCAATGTACTTAGATAGATATAGGCTCTGTTTTTTTCTCACCAACTCACCCGATGGAAGGTGACGGTGCGGTCAAGGATGGAGTTCGTTGATCTAGAAGAAATCTATTCACTCTGGCTTTAAAAATGCCCAAACTGTTATGTCTGGTATTGGTTTGTATGTGGTATGGCTTTTATGGTGTTTCGATTCGCAAATGCTTCAATGATTACTGGGCTATTGAGACTAACTCTATCAAAAGTCTCAAAGTAATGAGCGCCAAAGCAGTGATGCCCTGGACTTTGTTTTGTTACTTAAAGTTCTGTGTATCGCTGCGATGGTCATGGACAGGCGTTATCTCTTACCATCAGGAGAGCGTCTCGTACGTCTCAATACTTTTGACATAAAAAAAATTTATATAATTTGTTTCAAGTGAGCGAATTTCAATTCCATTTTGTTTTTGTTTTCACTGTTTTGTTTCAGTGAGGTGATTACGCAATTTTGCTAAAATGCTACTAATCTTGTATTATAATCATTAACGTAGAAATAGATCTGTTTTGCTAAAAAACTGTGTAATGTTATTTGTCATAAACAGCAGATAAGTCATAGTTCAATAGGTCTGCATATATTTGGATGTTTATTTGGGGTTGGCCTTGGATCTTTTATTTTTGAGATGGAAAGATTACATTATGATCCTAACTCCGGACCGTTATCAGTACGCAGTATACAAATGCTTGTAAAAATGTTCTACTTTTATTTGTGTTTCTTTGATTACTAATAGATCGTTTAGGTCATTATTTATTGCGGTTAGCTAGGAAAAACGAGGTTTAAGTACATGCAGCAATCCAAAAGGGTGAAAATCGACCTACCACCCTACCAACGTCAAGGGAACTAGTCTCGTACATTTCTGATGAAATAACTATTAGGATGAAACTATCAGAGATGGGATCAGATAGGCTGCCGTCTAGTGTAGGAGCGAAAAAATCAAGGTCCTCTTTAGCGAGTGAATGAATAGAAACGTACGAGGAGTAGGAGAATCCTATTCTACTAATATTATAAATGCAAAAGTTTGTGAGGATGGATGGATGTTTGTTTTACTCTTTCACGCAAAAACTACATAACGGATTTTGACAAAATTTTATATACATACAGTTTATATCCTGGATTAACATATGGGACACTTTTTATACTGCAAAGTGAACGAACTTTTTGTTATATTCCACACGGATAAAGTCGCGTGTAATAGCTAGTAGTCACCATAAAACAGCCAATGAAACCAATGTCTCTCCCGAAATTGAGACTAATCTAGCGAGACATTTGAAATCGTCAGAGACGATTGGGCTACAAGAGGTCACATAAGTAAAAACAGTCAAACATAAATTTGCCTTCCTATTTGGGACATCTGGATAGTTAGTTAAATAAAAGACTAAATTTCTTATATATATATACATTTTTTATGGTTGTCAGGCTAGGTGTTTTGACCACAGTTCACCTGATGTTAAGTGACGGTGTGCAAAGATGGTAAACACAAACACACACACACGCACACCTAGGCTGGAATGGATTTGGTTTTCACGTGAGGCTGCCGGAACACACCGGCAGATTTACAAGTTGAGGGTGGTAGCTAGCGAGCCGAGTAGGTACTAGAAAGTATCCTACCACCATGCTATGGTTTCCTTACGATGTTTTCCTTCACCAGCAGCTCAAACTCATTGTTGGGGACTAAACCCACGCCCACTAACTACTGAGCTATCATCACTACAAATGTATGTATTTATTGTTTGTATTGAGCTTTGCCATTTTATCAGTAAACAGTTTTTTAAACGAATTTAAGTTTGTGTGATTTTTTGATAAAGAGTTGTTTACATTTGTCGTAGCTATGGTTGTTAACCAAGTGAATTATATGCTTCACTAGCTGCGCCCCGTGGTGTTGCACGCTACATTTTTTCGGGATAATAATCTTAATCCAGCGTGTCAGCTACCTCCATACCCACTTTCATCAAAATTGCTACAGCCATTTGAATGTGAAGAAGTTACAAACACACAAACAAACTCACAAACTTTCGCCCTTTTTTAATAATAGTGTGATTACGTTTTAATCTTCTGTTATATCATTATTTTTTTTATTAGTGTTACAACATCTCCAGTATGTTTGTTATGCCATCTATCGTGTTTTTCTATTCTTGGTTGCCTGGAAGAGATCGCTCTTAGAGATAAGGCCGCCACTTGTGGCACTACTTCATAGGTTCTTTTGTTTTCTGTACTTTTTTCTGTTTATGTTGTGCACAATAGAGTTTCTATCTATCTATCTATATAATTTTATAGGTGTATGTTCCAAAAGGACTCAAAAACGACGCGCTCGATTTTAATGAAATTTTCAGGCGATCTTCAGATTAGCCCAGCACCTTACATTTACAGGGTCGGGTGACCCTGTAAAGTGTGGTAACTATCAAATACTCAAACAGTTAATGTTAACATAATTGAGTAACGGAGAAAATCCGTGCTTTGTTCTTTAAATCTCTCATTTTTACAATGTTGACAAAGTATTTAACACAACCAACGCTTGGGTTGTTTCTCGTTTGTGCAACTATACAAAAAAAAACTAACTTGTGTCATCAGTTATAACTGATAGAATATTTAAATAGTTTTTTTTTAAATACTTACAGTACACCCAGACACAGAACAAACATTTGTTTTACATCACAAAATGCTTGTCCTGGGTGGGAATCGAACCCACGACCTTCAGCTCTTGGAGCACACATACATAATCCTTTCTTCTTTCGAATTTTGCATACGTTTGTTATTCAAAACTTTATCCATATCTTCCCGGCAGCTGATATAAGTATCCCACCTATCTTTTAATATTTTATTTAATAAGTGCGATAACATGCGGTATTTATCGTGTCTGTTCAGTTCACGTAATCAGCGTGTTTTCGTTTTTGACTGTTATCAGGGGATATAGTACATCTGTGTATTCTGTGCCGGGTATCTTGCAGGTTATCAGTCTATTTCGAGAGGATATAAAGAACTGTGATGTTTTGCCTACATATGTTTTTCTGATTTATACCTATACTCTCAAAGGTTATTTAACTACTTTTCTATTTAATTAGTAACTTTTAAGATTGAAATTTAAATAGTTGTTAAAAAAAAAACAAATTAATTTAAAAATAATCTTTCAAATTATTTCGTACTTAGTAGGTTTTTAGGCTTGCGTTTGATCGCCATCTCACCTGATCTTAAGTGAAGATGCGGTCTACGGTGGAGCACGCTCGCCTAAAAGAAACCGATTCACTCGCGACTTGAAGGCACCCAGATTGTATGTATCAGGGAACACCCACTCGGGCAGCAAATTCCACTGTTTAGCGGTTCGTACAATGAAAGTAGACTCGAACCGTTTAGTTCGTGTCTTTGGAATATCGACCATGAAGCGGTGTCGCTTCGTAATGTTTTGGTTTAATTCCCTCATGCCTATTTTTCTATCGGACAGTCAGAAGCTCAAAAAAGCGATCGTTTCATGGTTGACGTTCCAAAAACGCGAAACGATTTGATTCCACGTTCACTGATATCGCTGTAAAAACTAGCTATTCTACTATACCTATATCTGGTCAAGGTTCAACGAACTTTTCTGTGTTCCGCTTTTTAGTATTATATACCCCTAAGCTTGTAACCTTGTATAGCTCGTGAGCTCTTCATCCCAACGGACCTAAAGTTTCGATACGATATGCCACAAACAAATGTATTTTTGTGCCGTTTAAGGTTTTTAGCTTTAAAAGCGGCAGTACCTACCTTGTTTTGTACTCACGTTTAATTAAGTCGGATATTCCGACAATAGTTTCGGCCACAACCGGTGGCCTTCTTCAAGAAGTCAAAGCGAACAACACGCGCGCGGCATTATCGTCGGCCCGTATGTGGCCAAAACTAGTTATAATCGGAGTATCGAACAAAATCAAACTCGAGTATTGCTGCATAAGTAAAACTACAATCTATCAAAAATACCACATAGTTACGAGGTATCATTATTAAATATTTATTACAAATCACAAATTTAAAGTCGATTATTTGCTTGTCCTTTATAAACTAGTGAAATTTCGAGCAAAATAAGAGCCACCGTCAAATGTTTGATACAATAATGGATTTTGTTTAACATTACATTAAACGAACAGATGGAGGATACGTTACAACTAACTACTATATGCTATACGATACTACTCAGAATATGCGAGAAAAAAAAAAAATCGTCCGGCATAACCGCGAAATAAATTGTTTACAATAGGAATAGGTATTTTATATCTACCTATATTTGAAAAAAGAAACAGTAGCATGTTAACTAGTTGATAAGTGAACTTACAATAGGTATTATTCTCCATTAAAACACACACAATATTTCATTTGCCAGTACAACGTTAACCTTGACCGAAAATTTAATATGATTGTACCTACCAGCTAAATAAATCCATATACAAGATTTTTTGCGTTGCTACTAAACTTGTTTTGTAATATAACTGGTTTTATACCATAGTTCAATAAATGATAATATTTTTTCATTTAATATTGAATATATTGTAGCATTATCTAGATCTATTAAATAGTCAATGGAAGAAATTAAGCAAATGGATTTTAAATTTAAAATCGTAGATTGTGGAACTTTCCACACGAATATGTAAATTGTTCGTGTTTGGTTTAGCCAAGCCAGGCGGTTACTTACACTCACTCACACAGATGAAGTTTTAAGTTATGTATTCGAAGGTGACATCACCATTCGAATTGCTTATTCTGGATAAACTTGTTATGGAGTTTTTAAACGGCAGCTCAAAGAACGGTGGGTTTTTTTGAGACTATAAGCGGAATAGGGCGAGAACTTTATAACTTTTCTATTTAGGGCTTCGGGATTATTTTTAGAAATGTCCTTACGAGATTAAAACTTTTTGTAGCGATGATAGCTCAGTGGTTAGCGCGGTCGGTTCGCATGCCGAAGGGCGTGGATTCAAACCCCAACAATAAGCTTGAGCTTTCGGTGAAAGAAAACAACGTGAGGAAACCAAAGCATGGTAGTTGGGTACTTTCTAGTACTCGGCTGGCTAGCTACCACCCACAATTTGAAAATCTGCCGCCAAGCATCTAACGGTGTGTTCCGGCAGCCTCACTTGAGAGCCAGTTCTATTCCAGGCTAGGTGTGCTTTACCATCTTTGACCACACCGTCACTTAACATCAGGTGAGCTGTGGTCAAACACCTAGCCTGTCAACCATAAAAAAAATAACATCACTGGAAAAGTTCTCTGTTTGAGGTAGTGTAGCCAACCCTACAGCATTGACTGTAGATCTACAGTTTTTGGCCGTCTCAGTTTTAGAAAGTTTACTGTTTTACACCTAATCTAGATAGTTTGGTAGATTTTTCATCAAAAATTTATTAAAAATTTATAAATTTATCTTATCCCCGCGAAAAAGAGCCAATCTCTAGTTTTTCTTAAATTATGGGTTAGCAACACTGGTTTGAGGTTAATTGGAAGAGATCGTTCGTAGCGATAAGGTAACCAGTTGTTTCATTAGTGGTAAGTATTAAGATTTTGCAATAATTACTGTCAATAATAAATATAATAATCTATTGAAGTCTAGTTACTAGTTTACTACTTTTTTACCTCGAATAAACAACTCCGTAAAAGGCCTTTCTTTAAAAAAGGTTTTTGTATGAAACATTGTTCAAGAAAAGATTGATAAACAAATTTATACAAAAAAAAAATATATTTTTAAACTAATTTGCAATTATATAAAAAAAAAAATATTTTTTTAATGTTTATGATCGTAGAAAACATTGTCTCATGTGAAAAAGAAACGGATTGTTTCATTGTGCTGTAAGACTAAACTTCTTGATAATGTCACGATTTTATACTTAATTATATTATGATTTATTTGGTTTCCACAGATAGAAGGATGACCAAAAACCAAGATCAAAACCAAGTCGCAAAGTAATGAGCGTCAATACAGCAATGCCCTGGATTTTGTTTTGCTACCCAAAGTTCTATGTATCGCTGCAATGGTCATAGACAGACGTTATCTCTTACCATAATCAGGAGAGCCTCTCGTACGTGTCATTACTTTTAAATTTTAAAAAAAAACATGATGTGAATAAGGGGAGGGGATAGCTAACCCTAAAAGTCAACATGAGCGCATGCTATACTGAGCCTAGCTGTATTTGTAGTTATCAGAAGTGCAACGTACTTAGTGGATAAGGTTTTACGCCATAAAACACCACGGTCACTTGCCAACTTGTCATGGGTCTTAAACTAAGAATTTCAATCAACTCTTAAAGGATATTATGGATTATTTTTTTATAGATTTGTGGCTTCATACTGTATATGTATATTGGACTGATAGATAATGTTTGTACATTTGAATTTCTCATGTTGGTAGTCCTTGACCGGTGACTCGTGTAACGAAGTGACAGTTGAAATATTATTCGAATTTATATTCAGTATAATCTATAACCATCATTCAACGAACACTAGGTACTAATCTATACATAATATCCAGAATTACTAATTCATCAACGCAGAATCTAAACCGCTAAGGCTACAAATTTCAATTTCTCACCTTCCTACCTTTTAGGACTTTTGACTACCTACTCAAAGTACAAGCCTCATTTTTAATATAAGTACGTATATCATTATATATACATATACAAGCAAGGCAAGCCGCGAGCAACAGGTAGTAATCTGTACACCCAGTATTACCTTTAAAATATTAATATATCATTTATCAGACAATAATAAGGTTCCAGTGTTTCGATGAGATGATGTCTCAAAGTAATGAGCGCCAAAGCAGCGATGCCCTGGGCTTTGTATTGCTACTAAGTTCTGTGTATCGGTGTACCATCAGAAGAGCGCATCGTGCGTCTCATTACTTTTACAAAAAAAAAAAAAAGGAGATACTAAAGATCTATTCCCCATAGATCTTTCATTTACCCGAACACATAATAAACAGTTGTTAGTACAGCATTGAATTTTAAACGAGTATTAATAAATAGATTGGTAAATCGTGTACGCCACAGTGGTTGAGGCCATTTATCAACGGCACAGCCTTGCGTAGGGTTTGGAATATTGTCAATAGCCTGCTGCTCACTTGGTGGGCAGATATTTCAAAATTAGGTTTACCTACTTATAACTAGCTTAGACTCGATGAACGACGAACTTGCCCCGAGACTTGATAGAGTGGCTATATACACAAGACAATGTGCAGGGGAAAAACCCATGTCTAGTTTTATTTAGCTGTCAACTTATAGGTAAAATATATTATAAATATTGTTTGATTCAAGCGTTACTTTGCGGAAGTTCATCAAAGTTGCGTTGCGGTTGCGGAAGTTGCTCAGCTCAGTCTCGGCCAAGCGCTCAAAGAGTCAATACGTCCTGAGGAGGCCTCGTGTAGAGGCGTATCGGCAAGTGGTTACTGCAGCGAGGAGATATTATATATTTTACTTTAATTAGTTTTAGCTTTTAAGTAAAGTTTCGGATAAGTTTTTAAATTACATATTGTCAAGTTGGTTAAATTCAAGTACTCATCACTTAACTGAATAAATATATACCTTGAATACATACATATAAATATCATGTTAGTCGGGACTAGATAACTTATTTAATATTGTACAAAAAAAATGTTGTTTCATAGGGAATATTTATAAAATATGTCTGTGAAGGATTTCGTCAATGAACTCTATTTATGCGGGTGTTGATGTGTAAACCGTTTTACATGAATTGAAAAATAAATAGTACGATGTACGTACCTACCTGTCTGAAAACAGCTCTCGAAATGATCCTTTGAAAAATTTAATTCCTTAACTTTGATACGTGTTGTCTTTATTCAGTTACAACACAATGAATTAGTTCTGTTCGTTTGTCTAGTGATATACATATAACGTAATACGAATATATACTAATCATTATACATTTGTTGTATTTAGTTTAAAACAAATTTACCTAGTTACGTTTATTATTTACTAACTATAGGCAACAATTTCTATATACAAGGCGCGGGCCATTGTTCTACCTTGTATTATAATACCTAGAATAACAACATCAAGGCTGAATTTATAACACTTGCATGGTAAATCGGTGAAGCGAGGCCGTACCAAGATTTTAATAATACATAGCACAGATTATAGTAATAAACGTTGTCTAAGATCTGGGGATCAAAGGGAGTATGTGATCTCTCTTTCTCTCTCTTTGGTCATATACATTACCGTCGTCATCGGTTCAAATCATAGAGCCTGTTATAGGCTCTATGGTTCCAATATTAATGATATAGAAAAAGACAGAGAGAGAAGATAAAGGGAAATCTTTCTTTTTCGGTTAGAATGCTGAAGCGGGCTCACAGTCGACTTCTACGCACTGACGGCTGCGGTAGCGCCAACATGTTCCGCATTTTAATATAGGTTTTAATTTAGATACTGTTTTTTAATATTTATTTTTTACATTTTATTTTGTATACATAGTTTGATTAAAATTACTTAATTTTGCGCAAATTTTATTAATAAAATATGTACTCTGACTTTGCTACAACAGCGGTTCTGCGCTTTAGCGGTTTATACGCTTGCCCATAACCAGTGGACAGAGGCACATTTTCAAAACGTGTCAACGGTGGACAATAGGAATCATTTAAAAACTTGTATCACTATCCACCACTAGCAGACAAGAAGGTGGACGACATCGATAATGAACCTAAACTAACTGTGGTAGGTATGTAGTGGCGGGCGCAGTAACAGTGATACCAACTCCCAAAAAGCATGGTCTAAATTCGCCTTTATCACCATGCCTTGACTGCTACTGCATTATGGGCCGGTTTAACCGTTATTCTGACAGTAGGTCTGTGGTATGTGCTGCTGTGGTAGTATTGAATATAGACAGATATACTTACTTTTTCTGATGTAGCTATTATTCATATTTTTTTATGCCACAAGTTGCAAGCAGACGTGTTGCCGGATCGTAAGCAATCACCGTTGCCTGGATATCTGCAGTACATACTAGGGGTACATGTACTTAGATACGTAGCTGACCTTTTAAGTTTCTATTAACACGCCTTTTGAAGAACTTAAAGAAGATTCTTTCACAATTTGCAGGTGAAAAAACACCGCTTGAATCATACATTGTGTGATTTCCAGAAATCAATTATTGTAACAATTTATAAATAATAGTATCTAATAAATAAATATCGTAGGACATTACACACAGCGCCATATTACTTCAAACTAAGCAAAGCATGTACTATGGTAGTCAGATAACTGATAGAATACTTAATAGTTTTTTGTAAATACATACTCATAATACGTATACAGTACAGCCAGACAAATAATAAGCAAGCTTGCGTTTGAATGCCATGTCACCTATGATGGAGATTAACATGGGGCTCGCGTACATAGAAGATACTAATTCACACTCGACTTGAAGACACCTAGATTGTATACATCGAGTAACACCAACTCAGGCAGACAATTTACTTTTTTTTCCTTTCAGGACCTAAGAAGAAGTCGACTGCTTCATGGTTAACATTCCAAAAACTCTACTAAACAGCTCGCATCTACCTTCATTATACGAACCGCTAAGCAATGAAATTTGTTGTCCGAATAGATGTTCCGCAAACGCTAGCCTATCACTACATAGTAGATATAAAACAAAGTTGCTTCCCACCGTCTGTATTGGATCTTAAACTACGCAACCGATTTTAATGCGGTTTCCATCAATAGATAGAGTGATTTAAAAGGAAGGTTTATATGCATAATACATTCATATGCACCACCTTAGTATCTACATTGCACCCGTGCGAAGTCGGGGTGGGTCGCTAGTATGATATAAATATATTTAGCTATTTGTACCGCTAGCTCAGTGATAATGGCGAATGGATTATAAGGTTAGCGCTATCAGTTGTCAGTCACCGCTAGACCTACCGTCTTTATTTATATTTGCTAATGTGGTCCGATCTGACGTCAATGTTTGAGTATCATTTGTGTTTTTAAGATAGTGTCAAGCACACATAATGAGGTAGACGATAAAAGTTAAACTGCTTGTGTATTTATAAGTAGATAGGTACCTACTTAAAAACCTCTTCACTCAAAGTGTATATCCACATGGTTATAGTTACTTTATGTAAAGCAAGATTTCACAACGACAATAAAAAAAAAGTTTATAACGATGATTGATTGTAACTTATAGCTCAGTGGTTGGCGCGGTCAGGTCACATGCCGAAGGGCGTGAGTAAAATCCCATAGGAATAGGTGGAGGATAACATCGTGATGAAACCATGGCATGGTGGTAGCGTACTTTCTAGTACTCAGATATTATCACCCTCAAGTAGAAAAAAAGCCGCTAACTACGTAACGGTTTGCTCCGATTGCTTCATTTGGGAGCCGCTTCTTTTTGAAAATAGGTGTGCTTTCCATCTTCAACCACATCAGGGGTGCTGTGTAAAACACTTAGCTTGTCAACAATAAAAATATGTAATATTTTATCATGTTTAACTTTCAACTAACTAACTTTCTTCGCGCGTAAAATATCTGTTCGTGCACAGCGACGAAAATAATCTTTTCTCTTCCTTGTGTTCGTGCACGTAACACGTCCAGACTGCGAATATGTTACAATACGTGTTACCTTGCATATGTATAACACATTACATCCCCTGTATCCTAAGCTGCATATTGCGATTCCTGTTATGTAATAGCTACACGACCAAATATCACATACCAGCGCAATAAAGCTATTTCGTAAGCGTCTAACTGATATCGCAATAAGAAGCTTAGATTACAGGGGCTGTGTAGTGTGTACCATACATAATTATGCAAGGTAACACGTATTGTAACATATTTTATATTTGCGAGTTATGAGCAGGAACACAGGGAAGACAAGAGATTATTTTCTTAACCAAAACTTAGAACCTGAGCTTCTATAACGTGAGTTCGCTCAGTCCATGTTATAGTTATAATGACGAATGCTTTGAAATACTGTTTAACCTTATTCTTAATTCTTATTCTTACATTAAGCTCATCCGCATTATGGATACGTGGGACAGTTTTTGCTTTTGCCGTGTACCTGTGAGATGTGAAATGTTCTCCCACGGGAGACCGTTCCGCAGTATAACCAGAGACACTTCAAATGTGAATAAGGTCCTAAGCTTGAGAGAAGGCAACGCACTAGCAAAGCTTCTGGTGTTCGTGACCACTTATCATCATGTGACGAGCTTGCTTGTTTGTTTGCTACATTTACAAAACAATTTGGACGACGAATTATTTTTGTAAATAATTATTTTATTGCATGGAATATTGTAGGTATGTTGCGTTCATCAATTTGTAATCTTCTCGATTCACAGTTATTCAATACGAGCTGCGCCTCGCGGTATTACCCGCTACATGTTTTCGGGATAAAAAGTAGCCTATGTTCTAATCCAGGGTCTTAGCTGGAGGTCCATACCAAATTTCATCCAAATCCGTTTAGTAGTTTTTGCGTGAAAGAGTAACAAACATCCATCCACCTATCCATCCGTCCGTCCGTCCGTCCGTCCGTCCATTCATCCATCCATCCATCCATTCATCTATCCATCCAAACTTTCACATTTATCATATTAGTGGGAAGTGGGATAGTGGGATAAAATAAAGGAAATCTCTTATTCGGCAAAGATTTTACAATGGGAATGAAATGAGTAATCCAGCATAAGTAAAACAAAAATAGGCATAGATTAATCTAATAGGATTACTTGAGTGATTACTCTTGTCGATAAGATGTAGGATCTATCTAAGTATATTATTATTTTGTGTATTTACGAACATAAAAATATCACCAGCTACAGCTACGTGGCCTACACCTGTACATAACACTATTTTAAAATGTACATTTAAATCACAACCATCTACCATTATATAAATATTGTTTGTGAAGTTTATATTTTTAAAATTCAAATACTATGACAACATGAAAGTCTAACTACCTTCCACCTTCAGTGACTTTGACGACCATTTTCAGCCTTCAGTTCTTGTAGATAAAGTGGTTTGTTATTCCACTTTTATTTATATGAGGTGATCGACTTTGAGTTTTCCTCCATAGGGAGCCTCATATGTATTAAACATTTGGAAACTGAATAGCGCAAATAGTCAACATGCCTTGCAAATTATGTTTTCCATAGCTAGACAAAGTACTTTTATAACTTCATAACTAACTAAGCATAACGTAAAATAATTACGTTAGTGCGTGAAGTAGGTAGATGTACTAGGAGTAAATGAAATGGGCTAGTTATAAACAATTTTTTAAATGTAATTGATTGTTTTATGAACGAGACGGTCTCGTGATGGTAATAGATTACGACTGTCTATGACGATTGCAGCAATACACAGAACTTTGAGTAGTAAAACAAAGTCCAGGGCATCGCTGCTTTGACACTCATTGCTATGGTTAGTCTTAACAGTCTTGTAATTTCGCTAGCTGTACCCTTCAATCCAGAAGCAGAAGGCAAGGTAAAATGTCTAGTACTGTGGTGGTACCCACCTAGACAACCTCCCGCCAAGGAGATCTACTAAGTAAATACACCAAGTAAGTGGTAAATTGTGGAATGACTCCTCTGTATTCCCGTGGAGTTGCAACGTCGTTAGGAACACATCCTCGATAGGCGTGTTAATAGAATCTTAAAAAGTCAGCTACGTATTTGTTGTGTCTTTAGTATTGTAGAGATAGGTATCCACGTCGCGGTGACGGTGACATTTCTTTTATTTATTTAAAATAGGCTTGCGTTTGACCGCCAATTCGGTGAAGATGCGGTCTACGGTGGAGCACGCTCACCTAAAAGAAACCTATTCACTTGCAACTTGAAGGCACCCAGACTGTATCTATCAGGGAACACCCACTTTGGCATCAAATTCAATAGATATAATAAATTGATAGCTTACAATTAGGCAACCTAGATCAGAGAAACAAGATTGAAGTTCTGAACAAACTATAAATTTATGTACTTAGTATATTTGTAATTGTGGTCAGTAGGACTTCGTTCCCGCAACCGCAACACTATCATGATGAGACCTAGGTTACCATAAGTCTTTTCCATATCTAACAAAAACAACAATAAAAAATAAATTATGCCGTATACGTATAAAGATAGAAGAACCATGAAAATCATTAGCAATATAAAGTGGTAACAAACCTATTTTAAGAGTCTTTTCTAATCTTAACATAAATTTTTAAACATTGATAACTACGCTGCGGTCCCGGCGACCGGAAAATGTAAACAGCTACGTTGCCCATTTATTTCACTGTCTGCTATTGTCTAATAGAAATTCATCCGCCAACTATTATTTTACCACGTAGTCTTTGCCTAATGTTTACTTGTCACGCTTGAATTAGCTTATTCGACAGTCTCTATTTTGTATTATTTAACTTTTGTGGTGAATTTTGTGGTTTAACAATGTCTAGTTTTTAGGAACGGTAACAAGGATACAAATATTGTAGGTATATATTCTATGTGAACGGCTTCTATTTGAAACCGGTGCAACGACATTTATATTTTGCGCAATATATATTATGCAAGCATTAGTATAATTTGATCTATTGACGTTAATAAATTGGGCCCTATTTTAGTATCAGTACTATTTTTGTAATTTGTTGTGGTTATTTAGGTAATAGGTTCATACATTTATTTAGTCATAATCTAATTATCTAAAATTACAAGCAACGAAAATTAACCTGATTTAAAATAAAACTGAGATCGTTTAAACCAATCCATTGGGAACAAAGGACAAAAGAAAGTTTACTGAACTGTTTACTTATCAGTAAACTTTATTTTGGCCTTTAACATTCATAGGGATAAGCATGCCTTGGCGTATTCACATACGCAACCGAATATCTTCTTCGGACATAATATACTATGCAGCGTTGACAAAGTTCCCTCAAATGCTCTCCTTCACCAAAGACGATTTTAATCTGATTTCAGGTAATGAGCTCGAAATGCTATTATGATTTGGGACGCTAGACTATCTTTCTAGCCCAAATAAAACCCAGCATATAATTTTAGTCATTTTAGTAAATTAAAAAGGTAATTATAAGGTAAAAAATATTATCAGCCTAATCACTTTTGCTTCTGTAATTTGCCGAACGCTTCAAAAAGAATTAACATACATATTAAAGTTTTATGTGTTCAACTAGCAACGCACCCTGGCTTTGCATGAACATTAAAAACCCTCCAAATAAAACTAATAACTTGATAGTGAATACCAAATTTAAATCCGTTATAGTTTAGAAGAACTAAACGAATAAACAGACAAACGCAAAATGTGTGTGAGTTCATTTTATGATTTTTGTGTTTATCCCTTAAGCAAAGCAAAAGTACGGAAATACGAAAAAAGTAACATGAATTTTATACTATTCACTATATTATTGTTATGTACTTATATATTGTGTCATTTTTATATAATTTTTTTTTAGTACTTATTTAACTTTTATTTTTACAAAGTCATGGTGATCTGTTATTTTGTTTTCCAACTTCGCATAACAACGTGTGTACTTAGGTACATTATATCATCAGAAAATTTACCTTATATTTCGCATAAATATTCTTTGCACTAGTATAAATATGGACATGAAATTATTTATCAAAAGCCGTATTTGTGTGAACGTCTACTCCATTTGCTTAATCATTCACACTTTTTGCATTACGTAATCGTATGTCATATTTATTGGGTTTCCAAGAAAATCACTACCATTTCAGAAGATTTAGGTAACGTCATTCTCTAAATTCTAATAATAATAGGTTTATGTTGGCATTTGTTTTCACTACTATTGTCGGGACCCGCATTTTATAGCACATCATTGAAATGATGTTTTATAGGGAATTCTCTGTACCGTCACGTTCCTTTGTTCGAGTGTCAGGTGCGTGCGTACGTGTTCCGATTCAGGCTTTGAACATAAAATTCGAACCCAAAAATACAAAGAGAACAAAAAATGTATCCTTGGGAATGCCCCGGTGCACTCGCCTGCCTATGAACATAATGGATACTTTTAGAATCTTATCGTATAAGGCCTGAAGGTTATCCTTTGAATTTTATTAAGTTCGTAGTAAGTGCTGAATTCGCGTGTCAGGATTTTTGGAACCGTCCAATAAATTTACATGGAGTAGATTTACTGCCACCCATAAACGCACCCTTGCGAAGAGTGTTAGATAGGTTTGTGATTGCGTTGTTTCATGCTATTTCAAATTTCAAGCCAATAGACAACTGAATTCTGAATAGCATATAATATGTATACTAATAATTTAAGAAGAACTCCATGAAAAATTGGGAGAAGAACAAAAAATATACAAAAAATAAAAAATACTTATCAAGACTTACAATTTGAAATTTTATACAATCATAGTAGGACAGTATGCAACTGGGAAAGTAATTTGAAAAAAAAACAAAAGAAATCTAAACTGAATCCGAATGAATCTGAATCTTTTATGTTATCTCCAATCTCCATTATGTAGTTTACTTTAAAAAACAAAACCAAAATCATACATCATCATCATCATCATCATTTCAGCCGTAGGACGTCCACTGCTGGACATAGGCCTCCCCCATTGACTTCCATAAAGACCGGTTGGAAGCGGCCCGCATCCAGCGCGTTCCTGCGGTCTTTACTAGGTCGTCTGTCCACCTTGTGGGTGGACGTCCTACGCTGCGCTTGCCGGTCCGTGGTCTCCACTCCAGAACTTTGCAGCCCCATCGGCCATCAGTTCTGCGTGCTATGTGCCCTGCCCACTGCCATTTCAACCAAATCATACATACCTAATAAAAATACCAAGTACAATGTAATGGTAATATATAGTAATAATGTACACGTACCTTCATATACTATGTTTGGTATGAGGAATTTTAACAATTCAATTAACACCTACTGCATAATATACATACTAGACACTCCACCGTTCAAATACCTACCTATAGTAATAATATGTCTATCTGACATGGCGCCGAATACGTGAATCGACCAACTTATCAGTGGAGATGATCAAATTAAGGATCTGACGTTTTTGATGGCAACCTTTCAGTTTTGGTAAAAGACAACGGTAGTAGCTCCCTCATTCAACTCTAAAGACAAATTTGTTGTATATATAACGAGATGGGCCTACGCTTTCGACCGAGACAAAGGGAAAGGGCCCGTTTGTTTATGGGTAATATCACCCAACGGCTTCCATAATCACAAACGCTTATTGATTCTAAATGGTGATTGAAAGTCTGTATTAGTAGTGCTGTTTTTAGTATTCTACAAATCTACAGCAATAAATATAAGTCAGACCAGACACCAGATTAAATTCATTTAAATCGATTCCTATAATATTGTTGATGTGGTATACTTGCTGTACTTATAAAGTTTCAAGGGGGTTTGGTCAATGTTTGTCAATCAAAATTTCAACTTTTCTATGAAATTTGACTTTTATTCTATAAACTACGGCTCGGTTTTCTAGATAAAATCAATATGTGCAATTTTATTCAATAACACTTATTTATTTTACTTGTACAACTATGTACTACAAATTTACAGGAAATGACATAGTTTACAAATTATCAAGTTACAATGGGCTGATTTTTTTGCGCTTGTGTTTTTGCTTTTTAATAAGGAAGTGTCGGTTACGAAGCCCTTTAATTTGCCATTGAGTAACCAGCGGAAGCTTAATACTTACCTTAGCGAATTAACATTCGTAGGGGTTATGTTAAAAAACTCTTTACATTAGAAATTCATGAAATGTCTACCTACAATTTTACATGTATATCTTCTTTGAAATTGATTCCTTCGTTAGTGTAATTGCATTAATCATTCGTTCTTGTTCATCAATCTCACTGTTTACCTTAAGGGCTTTATCATTGTGTTTGTCTACATGCATGTATCATGTCATCCATAAAAATCTAAGACTCGATGTCGTATATCGCTCATGTTGAGGTACCTGCGTTCTATCGCTTCATCAACATCATCTAATATAGCGCGTAGATTTTCAGAACCAAAACAGATTATCTCACATGATTTCGGCGATAAATATTTAGCTCACACGATAACGTTCTATCACTCTAATCTACTAAGCTCTAGACATAATCTGTAAAGTCCTATAAATGTTAGGCTTCTACTAGTTATTATAATAGAACGGCCGAATTATGCAGTAATGTCGATATAGCCACATAATACCACTCAAATCGAACGTTTGTCAAAACTTGCGGTACTCTACAAACTCTACTACTAGTTGGGGTTATGTTTTTGTTATTGTCGGTCACGTAGGCTTTCGAGCAAGAGGCCCGATGATGAAAAAGGACAGCGATTACGTTGCAGAAATGTCTGTTGCAGGAGCGGGATAGAAACATGGCGTGACAACAAAGATGGCGGCGCCCGCCGGTCGGACCGGTTCGAGAGCACGTGTGATTTGCGCCGCCGCGGCCGCTGCCGTTCCCGCTGCTTGTTTGTCAACAAATGCCCTGCGAAGGTCATTCATGGGAGGGTTAGGAACACAAAGGATTCGCTATTGCGTAACTCTTTACGACTACATAATTCCAATAAGACTAAAATATCATTCTATATTTGACAAATTACTTACGTTATTTGTTTCGCTTTGATGATGTAATAGGTATTAAAATAAAGTAGGTAGATTCTGTCAGTAGGTATACCTATCATTAACTATAGGCATACACACGGTAAGTAAAGTAAGTCCTTTGTTTTAGTTATTTGTCACTTTGTACCTAAATAGAATTTTGTAAACAATGATTCAATATCTTCAATAGATGATTGATAATGAAATTGTATCGTACAAGATAAAAATCACGTTACACTTAGACAATTATAAAAAAGTTGTTTTTTTTTAAATAGGTGAGCTGTAGGTTGACTTGCTAATACGACAGCTTAGCATCATCATAGCATTGGTGATTTGGCATTCGATTCTGTTCGTTATTGATGATGTGGCTAGAACAGAAGTGGATGATGCAATTACAATTCATTCAAGCTATTAGACGCTGTAGTTACGTGATGTAAACAACGGATATGTAGACCTTAATAAAGGAAATCATGGTCCCAAATAAGCTTTAGTACTAAGCCTAACATCTGGTAAGAGAGATAATGTTACTATAGCTGGAAGGTTATAGTAACAGCGGTTTCAAATACCGATTATGTGCGATGTGAAAAAATAAACGACAAAAAATATAAACACGTCAGCGATCGTGGCGGTGGTGTGAGCGAGTACGCATGCGCACCGGCTAGAGGCCGCAAGCAACAACGCAACGAGTGACCGGCGGGGTGCGGCGCGGGACGCGGGCGGGGACCGCGGAGTTCATGCGCGCCGGCTCAGCACCCGCTCTTCAGTTGGATTTCAGAACATCAGACGGGCGGGCGTGTGTAGGATGGATCGTTAAGACACCAGCAGTTTTTTTTATTCCGCCTTCTAGCAGTGTTTGTTTATTACCTTCCGGCACACTCCGTATATCCTTTTCGACGGTGGTGCCATATGATTTCGTTTCGAGCGTTTTATTTTCTATCTTAATTTAACGCCGTTCCGATTTCACGTCGAGAAGGCTGCCGCCACAAGTTTGAAAGCGGCTTTTCAAGAGTAGTACACCTACTCATTTAAATTCTCAATATCGCTGCATCAACGTTTCAAGCAATCAAAATGGTGAAGAAGGTTTCAGAAGAGAGCATCGATAGTGGTAAGTAAAATTTCATAAACATTGTTTTTTAATCTTCTTTTCTGATAATTCTTTGATCGCTTTTATCAACACCCTTTCACCTTTTAAATATCATTGAATAGATATATGTTGAAAGTTAGTAGTCGATAGTGTTTACAAATAACTTGCCGGCTTCTGTAGGTAGATAGTCACTACTGCGTCGTAGTTGAGATTGCGCTGTTGCTAAGTTAGCAAACCATTAAATGGGTTCCAGCGAATTATAAATCATCATTAAAACCATGTAGTTTGATCACCAGTAGCATAGTTGTAAGCTTCATCTCGATTGCTTTTTATACAATTAAAGAAAAAGCTTTAAAATAAATTGCTAATTCAAAAGAAGATTCAAATTTGGAATTTTGAAGAAAAATCTATATTCTCATAAGAAAAAGTTAGTGATTAAAACATTTCGTTGTAGAATCAATGTATTAAACCAATAGAATTATAAAAATGGCTCCTGGTGCTGTATTGCAATACGTATTAGCAAAATAATATAAATATTGGTTACTTTACATGTTTAATATTATGACGGTTAGTGTTAAGGGACCCATAACAATACATTTATTTTTTAGTATTAAAAAAAAATGTGGTGATTGGTCGCCTGTTGTGTTGTTTAGAGCCGGTGTCGTAGTTGAATATGTCAAACACCTACCCTGAAATTTGTTACTTTTCAAGTAAAATTGTTGATTAAATTTACTCGGCGTTGGGGTTCAACAATTTGAAGGACAACGTCAGATAGATGCATTTACATTAATCTTGAGTCTGTGATGAAGTTTATCATTACAAATCATAATTAAAAATATGTTTCTATTTGTTTAAACTAACTTTTAAATAACTCTTATGTAGGTATTTGTGTTGGTCACTGAACTCGCTAAACGGATGGACCGATTTAGATGTTTTTTTTTGTGTTTGAGTGGGTCTTTGAGTGGCTTAGATTTACAATAATTGATCCCGGTAAGAGGCGCTGCAATGAGACAGCTTTCTGGGCAGTACAATGTCTGCCGTGAAAGTATTTTATAAAAATGTTGGAAAGGATATAAAGGTGTGTCATTTAACAAGCCAAGAATACTGACCACACTCAATAGCGCAGCACCTACATGCTGCAAGTTTACGACTGGCGACAGTGACGCAATTATTGTTATTGCTGTTCTCACTGCTTTCCTATTATTGTTTCCGATGGTAAGAAGTTTCATGGTCATGGTCAATTCGTTATTGGCATTCTAGAAATTCATTCAAAATTACTGTTTCAATGAAATCTGTCTACGTTGCAGTCAGAAATGCCAAAGTTCACGTTGCTTCAGAGAACGTTGACCGGTCGTCCCACGACGTATTTTGTAATAGTTTCGTAACATCCTAACTGTTTTACAAATAACGTCGTGCAGGAAACACATCAGCTAGTAGTATGACTAAGCAGTGACATAATTGGCATGCATACGAATTCGTTATCGCTTTATTACTTGAGCTTACTTAAAAATCATCTTTATTCTAATTGGTAAAATTTGTGAATATACCTACGCGTTCGCTTTTAAATCTCGCAACACTAAAAACAATTATTAATCTAACGTCATTATTTCAGTATGTTTTGGGGAATTTATCAGAGAATTTTCGATTTTTAACGGTCATGCATTCATTGCTTACATTATCGTTGTATAACTTTACGATTGATTTGTTGAAAAATTCAATTGGTTGGGAATGCGTGGTTAATTTGCAGCAATTTCATTAGTCTCCGGTGGCACTCCAGCGTGGTTACCGTACCGTGACGCCCCACCGTTCACGGCCAAGGTCACCTACTAAAACAAATTGCGCACTAGATTCCTGTTACCAACTTCTGTATCATTAGTTTCTTTCATGATATAATATCGGTAATTTGTTATAAGATTTAGGCATTTCATGTGCGGGTTTATCTTTTAACCTATTTTTATCTTTATCATTTAGATTAAGAAATATGCGAGTTTGATTTCTGTTAGATATTAATTTATCTAATGCTATCATCAGCTATATTTAATTATAAATAATCTTTATATTTTTATGATTCAAATCTGGAAATGTTCCGAAAAATTCGTTCCTGAAAGTTGTGTACACGACCGATACAGTATAGCCAATCAATTGGTGTTGATTATAGTCTGTGAATTGTGACTATCGCTTAGTAACGCAGAGTAACCTTGACCATGAGTGCTCCGGCGTTATATCGTACCCCACCCCTCGCACCCGTACTACGCCGTACTTGCAAATCGATACGACCCCACTTGCATAGGGTGGCTGATGTTTACTTGCCAGATTTGTTGCGACATTTTTAGGATCCAATTCTCTTGATTCTAGTCTCTTGATTTAAATATCTTCATCATGACCATAAGCCAAATTTCTGTTGTTGAGTCGAAAGAGTTATTCAAAGTTCTAATTATTTTCAGTTGCAAATGCGTCATTCCAAAATTTACAAGGCCAGGTTGTTGTTTTCAATAGTCACGTTACGCGGTCCAATGTTTTTTTGCTTTATATGCGCCTCTATTAAATAAAATGATATTTTTTACCTTTTTTCCTTTAAATAGATCTACGTTTATTTTTGAAGTAGATTTAGTAAATTTTCACTGCGTTTACTACTTATCGAGATCAGCAGGTGGCAGGGCGACTTGCCAATTGGTTCGAGTCAGTTCAACTATCGTGCGTAGTTTGCTCGCGACTTTGACCTGATAAAAGAGATTATGATGCGTTGGTTTAGAAATGATGGCATTGCGCTTTAACACTTACTTAGCGCTAAAGTATTGTCATTAATTACCGTTCATAGGTACTTCCTCAAATGTCAAATATAATGAAACGCCTCACATCGTATAATAATTTGTAAGTTTCATCAAGACAAAAAACACTGTAGAACATGTCGAATCAATCATTGACCGCGAAGCAATTTTCATAAGCCTAGAGATTAAAATTTGTAGGCATGCTGCATTTGCATTGCAATTAGAAAGTGATTGCTTGTAGCAGCTCAGAGGTATTAAACAAAAGTATAATAGTCTTACGATCAGAAAACTAGAGAGCGTATTCGTGGCCAAGCGCAAATGCCATTGGTAACCGAGACCGACTAACCAGATTAGAAAGTAGAAACTTCCAGGCTGAGGGCACAAAATATCTTGGAGACAAAAGGTTGTAGGTTGTTGTTGAACTTGAAGCTACAATACAGGCAAAAAAACATTTGTTAAGTTACAGTCTGTCCATCATCGTGATATTACATTTACAAACAAATAATGGAATCAAATAGTTTTACACAAAAACATAAAAATGACAACTCTGTTCGCAAAGTAACATGTGGTATCGATGAGTCATCGTGTCACGATCTAATAAATACAAATTCTATATTTGCGTTTATTTGTAATTTATAGTCTTTGTTAATATTTAGGTCGCCTATTGTTTCTATTGGCCTCGCAAATTTCAGTGCAGAATTTGAGGTTTTGCCTATCTTATGTAAAGTTTGTTGGAGATTATTTCAAAGTTGTAGAGCTGCCACTCTTAGCTTTATGTAACCGGCCACGTTGTCTGTCGGGTGGACAGCCACGTGGGGCAGCGGGTAGCGCTGTCAGTCACGCGACAGATATGCGACACCTGGACATGTGTGTTTCGAAATTAGAGCAGATCACTCCCATTGTGCCTGTTTTAATACTTTAGCAAAAATTACTAATCGTTAATATAAATGGTTTCTATTGTTATTTTTGGATCGGTCTATATTTTGTTAAGATTTGATGACTGGGTCGATGTATATTTTGTTAAGATTTGATGACTATGCTTTTTGATAAGCAAGACAGTGTAGGAAGCAGTTCTGTGACACATCAAATTTGGGCATTGTGATTCATACTCTCGTTTTTGTACATTTCCATCACGGCCTCCTTTGTTTTGCTTAACAAACTGTGAAATTGGTACTTGTTTACAAACACGCTGTATTATTGTTGCTATGGGCGTAGACGATTGTGTATACTTAAACGGGAAGTTCATGATGTCGTAACGGGTGATTGCGTGTGGGTGTGGTGGTTGATTGTCAAACGCGTGGCTATTGCGCATTCTATTCGACGCAGTCTGCCGTCGCCGTCGCCGGCGCCTGAGCCTGTTCTAACCCACGCCGACCTCTGGCTACTAATTAACGAGTTTCGCTTTTATTATTACAATAATTACAAGCACATACATAATTAACAAGCAGATGCTTTAGCCAATTGGAATAGAGCAGGATTGCTTCTTTAAAGTTTAATATCTAACTCGATCACGTAGTCTATGTACTCGGTTTTGTTTAGCGGCTTCCTTTTTCCTCTTTATCTCGTGCGCGTATTACTAATCAGAAGCAAAGAATAGATTAGATTCAAGATAATGTTCACTCTAATTACAGGGCGATATTAGTGCAAGCGGCTTTGGTTGTCTCCGGAATAATAAGTTGTTAATCCAGCATAATCATTATTGGAAGTGAACTTGGAACACTTTCCTATTTATAGAGGTGTTTTAGAGAAGACCGGTACCTTCTATTGCATTGCCGGCCAACTAGTCGACCAGTCAACATTGACAAGATATTCGTGGCTATAGAAAAAGTACGAAACGCACAAAAAATATCTTAAGACTAAACATAACGATTTTTTTTCAAAATTATTGTTTATCTGACTTAAATACAAACGATTGATTTTTGATTTGATATTTCAATCGCAGATGGTCCAGTCTGCTAATTTCTTCGATGTAACCTTTTACATCGCGCACCGGAAGTTAAAGCTATTATTATAATAATATGATAAAGAATAACATAACTTCAAAAGTCATTACAATATTTTCTAGACAATGGAATGGAAATAACAGTCAATGTAACAATACAAGCTAAACGTAAGGCTGGGTAAAAAAATGTCGAGCAAACAGTGATCATATGGTCAACGTATGCGTTGCTCTAGCAAGAGTGGGAGCGACCGCGTAATGCGCGCATACGCAGTGCTGGGCGCGGCCACGTCGGTCGTTGAACCGGCTTTGTTTGCCAACTCAGCCACAGCCTGCCTGTGTTCCACACGCACGTACAAATAACAATATCGATGACGGCGACGAGCTCTCCCTGATAGTATGTTTGTCTTCCGCGTGACGTCAAATTATTCGTAAAATTAAACTTCATCTTTCAACGAACCCTGACGAGCTGGGTTACTAGGTGAACAAGAATTTAATTATGTAGGTACTAAATATACTGCAATACATTTGTACATACATACAATAAAATCGTGAACGAGCCATGTGTGTATTCTGTACCTACATTTTTTTTTAACGAAGCATTTTGTACTTGTACTTACTCACTTATGTTTACTGAAGCAAAAAAAAATGGTTTAGATTTTTTGTTTGTTTTGTTGTTTTTTTTTTTTTTTACTTTTACTAGATCTACGTTTGGCCACTAACTCGCCTAATGCAAAGCGACGGTGTGGCCGAGGATGGAGCACGCTGATCCAGAAATGGTTTAACCGATTTGTATGCGGTATTCATTGATGTACTTACCCTTTAATCAAATTCGTCGCTGGATAACATTTAGTGTTTGTTTTCCTATACAATCGAATCATAAACAAAACTTTCGTTGAAATAGTACGCGCTATTCGCTATAATATATTAACAAAATTTCGACCTTACCGAACATTCATGCAGACGGAATCGCAGGCACAGAAATTTACACTACTTACAGACAGGCTGTTCTGTCATGTCTGAAAAGAGTTTTAGAAAGCCGTTTTATTAGTTTTGAAATGGATCGTTAGCAGTTTACAATGTCGCTTGCATCCATGTCACATTACTTCCTACGAATTTGTATCTGCTTTACCGGTTTCATCATTGACCACTCGCCCATGTCTAATGTACCGATCTGTTATTCAATCGATTGTTACTAGTTTGAAAACTGACTAGCATAAAAATTGTAAAGCCAAAAGCGGTGAAAACATGAAACAATAGCTTGGCACCAAAACAGAAGAGAGAGTAGGTAGAAGTCATAAATACGAGGAGTCAACCGGACGTATTATGTGCAAATGTTGTTTGTTAGTCAGACACTCCTGAAAAACAAAGCTTCCTGAGTTACAGACGTCTTTCAGTCATTTATCAAGCCGTCAATAAACATGTTGTTAGTTTTTTTTAATGACAAAGAATCGGTTCTCAGCTCATTAAGAATTACCTTCCTTAGCCCATCCATCACGAAAATCTGGGTTAGATAAATATATACATATTTGCAATTTTTTTCAGTGATAACATCAACTAATTACTTACAGTATCACCATTTACATAGTTACCATAGTTTAACAAACATCCGTTGTCCTATTCTGATAACGTAAAACATTTATCGAAGTAAATTATTGTCATTTACGGCTTTTTTCACTTCCAAGTTAGGTACATAATATATTTATATATCTCATCTAGAGCTTTCTAAATTCGCTGTAAGAAAATGTATACCCCTCTGGAAACTCACGAAATAAAGTCTGCAGGCTTATCTGAATTTAGATTAACAGTTTTCATATCTAGATTTTTACTAACCACTGTTTCTTTGATGAAAGCACGTACGCGTAAACATGAATGTAGATCATTGAATGTTTCAATGTTTTAAATACCTGAGGTTAGTTGTACATATGAACAAATATGTTCTTTATCACTAATATCTTCATAACCTACATTTATGCAATTAGTTGTGACCAGCATAGTGTGACCTGTCTTCCCATGGCACGCTTTCCGCGGGCTAGCGCTTCGTCCCCGTAACACAAGCAGTCTGCTTAGTTCGGAGGCGGAGCGGCGCTCCGAGGTCGCGGTGATGGGAGGAGGGGCAATTCCTTGTAAATGCTGGTCACAATACTTTATACCATACATTATACTTTATGCATATTAAGGTGGTTTTTGCCTACACAACATTTACTCTTTTAAAAATAAGTAAAGATTTTTGTTTGTTTTGTTTTTTTGTTTTGTTATGCACCAGTCAACTGCTTGTCAAAAGCTTTAGCCTAAACTTTGGATTTTCTTCACTCGGATTGACTTCATTTTGAGATGTCATTTCCTATCGCACTTAGGGGTTTCTACGATATAAGATTACTTTATTAGATTTTAATATATTTTTTAAAAATTTTATGTATATATTTTGACTGTACAACTTACCATTATTCTGTTTTGTGTGCTATGAAATCCCACTAATATTATAAATGTGAAAGTTAGGATGGATGGATAAACATCCATCCATCCAAACTTTCACGCAAAAACTACTGAGCGGATTTGGATGAAATTTGGTATGGAGGTAGCTGAAACCCTGGATTAACACATCAACTTGTGAACAAATAAAAGTAATGAGACGAATAAGCCGCTTTTCTGACCGCAATAAAAAACGCCCATCATTATTGCAGCCATATTCGGAAATTTGAGTAATATAATAAACTTCAGGTCATCATGGCGGAGGCACTCATTACTATACAAATCAAAGAAGCTATAAGCTTTCCTTTACTTATGTTGTGATTTCTGTTGTGCACAGGTGTAGGGCGCTGCAGCAGCCAGTCGGGAAGCGAGCGGGAGTCGGACGGGAACCAGCATGCGGAGCCGTCCGCTCCAGTCGCCATCCCCGACTCAGACGACCTGCAGCGGCGCAAGGAAGAGGCGCGTAGGAAGCGCAGGAGGAAGAAGCGATCGGGCAGCTCCGTGGTCACCTCGTGTTTCCAAGGTAAATTCTCTACTAATATAATATTTTATACAGAACAGGCTATGATTTACTTACTTCATGGTAAGCAACGGTACGGTTGAAGATAGTAACTATACTGAGCATGGTATGGAAAATGGTTCATGGGAATGTTCTAAAGACTTTCAGACTGTCCGTTTTTAAGTAGTCCCATATAACATTTTACTAGTAGGTACACAAAAAGAGTTAAGTAGAAACTGTCAAAAGCTTTCTCATTTCATGACTTAAATACGGTAAAGGTTTTATTAGCTCGTTTAAATCTTATATCACGTGTACCAAATGTGAACATTTTATGAGACAATATCCTTGAACGTGTCCTAAAGTAAGAGAAATCCCACCTTCATAAAACGTATGAATAAATATTAAACGTCTCTTTATCTACGTTTGTTTATACATGACCATTTAAAAACCAGTTCTATAAAGTATGTTTTTTATCGGATGTTAGCGAAAACATCGCAGAATTTTAAAAATAAATATACGCTTGCTTTTATGATAAATATTTTGAGATTAAGGAATAAAGATTCTGAGATTCTTTAGGATTTTCTTTATACCGCCAGAGTTGCCGGTGCCTTTGTTACGACGTAATACATTTTTACCAATGATAATTATGCTCAAGTTGCCTTTACCTTCTTAATAATTTCAAAAATATAATTTTATTATTGGAAAGACAATATAATAAATACTCGTACTTGTTAAATGATTCGTATTTGATCGAAAATTATGCACTTGGAATATCAATTCGGTACAAATAACCCCAGGGGATTATAAAATTTGCATAGTTATTTGCGAATTGTAGCTTTAGTCTAGGTTGAGTTCACATACGTATTGTTAAATAGGTGCCTTGAAATAGCAAATAAATCGTTTTCACTGGGCAAACGTGCTCCAATGTGAACCGCAGACTAAAATCTTCTAAAACAGCGGTTCGAGTGAATTCAATAAAGCACAATAACTTCTTCGTTTCCTATTATTTCTTCCTTCATTGAGACCGTACCACTAGTGTTGTGTTATTAAATCGATTGCTAATTGTATCTATTTTTCTACCCACAGACCTGTACAAACTGACGGGTGAGGTGCTTGGCGAGGGCGCATACGCCTCGGTACAGACATGCGTAAACATCTACACGGGCCAGGAGTTTGCAGTAAAGATCATCGACAAGGTGCCAGGTCACGCCCGCGCCAGGGTGTTCCGCGAGGTGGAGACTTTCCACTACTGCCAGGGACACCCGAACATAATCCAGCTCAGTGAATTCTTTGAGGACACTGACAAGTTCTATCTTGTCTTCGAGAAGGTTAGTTCCGTTTATATCACGCTACACGTTTTCCGCTTCTTCTGCTTTCATATCGTTTTTATACATGTTCGTTAATTTCAATTAAACTTTCGGTTTTTCGGTGAATTTTCTGCTGGTTTTCAGAACTAAGTCCGAGCATTAATTAAACAAGTTTTCGATGATAAATGAATAGAAAAAGATACTGTTGTCTACTTAACGAAGTCAAGCAAGAATAATTTTGCTAATTGTATATACCTATAGGAAAAATATAGTTTTATTTAGTAGATAATATATAGTTTTCTTTCTAAATAGAACCTTGCTAGCATAATAAATTAATGATCTAAGATCGCGGCTAAGATAAGCTGATTTTCTTTTGAACATGATTGCAAAGTGAATTTTATTACCAAATTCTTTATAAGCTTTTTATATGCAAAGATAATGAACATTGAAAGGGTTATTATTTCCAAGGTTTTATGTGTTGGCATTAAAATGATTTCCATTGAAAGTAGAATCGAATTTATTCGATTAATACTCGATATGTAGTTCTTGTCTTCCTACTGTTCAAACATTGATATTATTCATGGGAACAATTTGCTCCGCACCGGCAGCCACGATTGTTGATTCAGCTAACTTAACATCTGACACATGGTTGAAATTTTTATTTTTTCATCGCACCTTTTTGTTGAACTTTACACAGACCGGAGACTGATATGGCTATAAAAATGATTCACAGCAAATAACTTATTTCAGTAGCTTTTTTGCTAATCGGTCTGCTTCTTCCACGTGCAATGTTTTGCTAATGCATGCTGAAACATAATATAACTACGTACATATATAGAAACCATACACATTTCTATGACAACAAAATAAGCTTGCGTTTTACCTGATGGTAAGCGAGGATACGGTCTACGATAGAGCACGCAACGCTTGCTTTGTAGAAACCGATTCACTCAAGACTTGGGCAGCGAGTTTCACATTTTAATCTGTTAACACCATAGTCTAGTATCCTAGACTCTATGGTTAACACATTCAATTACAAAAAAATTAAGTACATATTTATCACTGAAATGAATAGGTATTTAATTTTTATGTAATTGAATGTGTTAACCATACAGTAAATTTAAATCAAATAAGTCTATTTGAATGTACTTAGGTACTTCATTAATCAAAACTTTTTTCGCTTTTTGAGACAGCTAAAAAAATTTATAAAAAATGTAGATAAGTACCTATATACTCGTATGGGTAAAATATTGAATACATACTAATAAGTTTAAGCATAATAAACTAATCTAAAACCCTATACAAATCTATGGAAATATTTTTCAAAACGCTGTTAAATTCTACACAATAGAGGGCCGGTGTTTGGGGTCACGTGTGGAATCGATTAATTTTGTTTTTAATTTGAATTAGTCACATGATTATTATATTTTTTTATCTTGATATAATTAAATTGTTTTTATTCAACTACCAAGATAATATCTCGTCTCGCTTTCAGTTCAAAAACAAGTTTTTGTATTATTGTTACATTTACAAAAATATCATCATTTATATGTATGTGCTACTGTAATAAATAAAAAGTTTTACGTATATCCTATGAAACGCTGGTAGTGTTGAATAAAAGGACAAACAAACAAACTTCTTAGTATTCAGTTGTATTATCGTGAGGATCGGTCAGGTTTGCCCGTGTTCCCATCCCTGCACAAACAAATTGGACGTGATTTTTGTAGATTAATAAGAGAGATTTTTTCACACTAATATACTAATATAATAAATTGGATGAGTTTCTTTGTTTGCACGCGTTTATCTCTGTAACTACAATTTGGATAAGAATATATTTTTTTGTACTTGATAGCTCATTCCTTCAGGAAAGTTATAGGCTATTTAACATCACGATACGACCCTAAACCACCGGGCACAGCTAGTATTATAAAAGCAAAAGTTTGTCTGTATGTTTGTTACTAAAAATGTATGTTTGTTGATGAAATTTGGAATAAGAATACCTTATTTTCTGGCTTAATACAGGCTACATTTAATTTAAAAAAATGTGGCTATGGGCGTTGCTGAAACATTTTTTTTTGTGTTTAATGCCGACACATTTTCAGTTCCACATTAATTTATTTAAAACATTTAGTTATTTTATAATATGTGTAGTTCGGTTTGTTTGGCTTTATTTTTTCTATATTTCTAATCTCCTTTGTGTTTCTCATATTTGGCTTCCATGCTTATCGTAATTTTTTTTTTCATTGATAAATTAGGTGCGGTATGTTTTTTATATAAAAAATATATTTATTAAAATATTTATCAAAAAATTACGCTGCTTACGTATTTATTACTATTTAGTGTACTTTTATAGACGTAATTTTGATCATATCAAGAGAATATAGGTACATTAAAGTTAACTTTATTATCAGCGAATATTCTTGATAATAACATAAATTGCCTAATGTTCTGATGTTGAGGAGATACTACATTATTTATAACGTCCGCTAGTATCTAGGCATAGTCGTTTTATCTAGCAATGTCCGTCCGAACAATAACCAGTAGGCTTTCGCGTTTGATAGGTACTAAAGATATCTTCTGAACTCATATATTTTGAAATATTGTCTAAGTCTAGGCATTGTGGTGGAAGTTAATGTTTATTTATAGTGCAATTTTATTCCCTATTTTCTTAGTCTGTATCTCTCTCTCTCTGTCTGTGTCTGTATTGTCTGGTCATATAACAGGTTTAAAAATTTTATAGTTCTACCGGCATTAATTTTCCTTTACGTAGAAATAATTTTGTCCTACAAAAGTCTCGTTTGACTTTGTCTGGCTTATACGTTTTTATTGATGTTTTAAATTGTAGTTTGGGAATAGTTGGTAAGTTTTATTTTAGGATTCTGTTTAATCTTGGGGGTATTTTTGCTTTTTTAGCAGCGTGGAATTGTTTACATTAAAATTATGCTTTGTTTACACCAATTATTTTAATCATCAAGAGACTTTAATGCACTTTACTACGATTACCAAAGATTAGATTTTAAATGCATCCCAAAGGACATAATAAATTAGTACTAGCGCACTCCAAAGTTTTGTCTTATACGAACTTTGTTACGTAACGCGGTTATGCGGTTAACTTATGGATTTAACCTTCTATGTCATTAACACTGGCATGTAGCACTATCATTACGTTTGACTCGTCTACAGAATTAAGGTGTTCCGTGACCTCATCGCTAAAGAATTTTCATTGTTTGCCTATAAAAGCTTAACTCCTAGAACCCGAACCGTTTTCTTATTCGAAATGGGGGTGATAAGTACTGCAATGACGTCACGCTAAGGATGTTTTGCCCACAAAATGCCGTCAGCTGCACAAAAATCCCTTTGCCATGGCGTGATTGTAATAAACAGCCGACCCATTCCCATGCTTTATCCAAATTCCTTTTAAAAACCTCTTCGCTAAAGTCCAGTTTCCGTTGTTACAGATCGTCGGCGGTCAGCTCCTGTCCCGCATCCAGGAGTACCACTACTTCTCAGAGCCGCAAGCGGCGGAGATAGTACGTGAGATCGCGAACGCGCTCCACTTCCTGCACGGCAAGGGAGTCGCGCACCGGGACTTGAAGCCTGAGAACATACTGTGCGTCCATCGCGACAGGCTCTGTCCCGTGAAAATATGCGACTTCGACCTCGGTAGTGGGATCAGCTTCACGTCTAGTCTTGCGAGCCCGCTGGCCACGCCGCAGCTTATGACACCCGTGAGTATCCGCCTTATTCTTCTTTTTATTCTTTCTTAGCTTTATCTTGCTTGAATACTATTTTTACACGTTATAAGACAATTCAAAGGTCCGAAAAATCTTTCCGTTTTTGCACTATAAATAATCACTGAATGTAGATAAAAACTTATAAATGTACCTTCGCGAAAAATTTCAGTGATTTGTAAAATGCATTGTAGGTATAATTGATTTAATCTACGCCATGCATAATGAGACAGTAGGTAGTTATAAAATTTTGTATTCGATTTGTTTAATAAAGTAAACAATCATAGTTGTAAGAATTAAGTATTGTGGCTGATCCGTGTTCGATGAATTGATATGTGACTGATAAAATCAATCACAAATAAATGTTTAAAGGATTTGCTTATCATTAACATTTACAGCCATTGTCGGCCGAATCCTTGACTTACATTTGACTTTTCCGCGTAATACAATAATGGTCACAATGCATAATATCTTAGGAAACATTAGTTACATAGCTTTAGGTATATATAATTGAACATCGTATGTTCGATGATTGGCGATAACTTTCAAATAGCTCCTGATGAAAATATAGGTCTCAGAGAAAGATACAAAAAGTATATAAAGGTCGGACTTATCAAACTGGATCTAACAGACGATGTTGTATGTATACTAAACTTTTAATTACCAGTTAAAGCTGTTAGAGATAAACTGTCAAGAACTCTGTTGATATGCTATCTTGTCTTTGCACGTGAATAATTTGCTATCGTAGACACTACAAGGAATTAACAACATTACAATAAACTATACTTGTCTGCCTATTGAATACCTATTCCGAACTATTATTTATGACTAACTGATCATTCATTTATTCAAATGAGAGAGGAATCAATAGACATACAATTCATTAACAAATTAAAATCAAATGTTCATCAATATGATCGACACGATTTAGAATCGTGATTACTCATGAGTTACTGACGTCTGCCTACAAAGGAATCGGGCCCTTTACAAATAAAACAATTTAATGTTACCCAATTACTATGCTCCGTACATAAGGACAGACCTTGAGTTGTTGAATGTAAATATCGGTTTCCTGTATGCAGTTCACTTATTCTTAATTATGGCGTCATCTTTAAGTTCTTCGTCTTTAAGGAAGACCTGTATAACTTAAAAGTAGATGTAAATATCGGAACATCTTTTTAACAAAGAATTGGAGGAACATGAGGTAGTAAAACTTCCTTAAGTATTATGTATAGGTAGTCAATACTAAGTATATACTATTATAATATATACTTAATATTTCTACACTATATAAAAATATAAAGAGGAAAGATTTGTATTTTTGTATTTTTGCATGTTTGTAACGAGTAAACTCAAAAACTATTGGACCGATTTCAAAAATTCTTTCACCGTCAAGTTACATTATCACCTGGTGACATAGAATAGGATAGAAAAAATTAGGGTAGAAGACGAGATTTTTTTTTGATAAAACTAAGCTTTATCCGTGTTTTGTTTGTTCTCCAGGTTGGCAGTGCAGAGTTTATGGCACCGGAGGTAGTGTCACTATTCGCGGGCTCTGCGGCGACGCACTATGACAAGCGCTGCGACTTGTGGTCGCTAGGCGTGATCGCGTATATCCTGCTGTGCGGGTATCCACCGTTCCGCGCCGACTGCGGCGCCGACTGCGGCTGGGAGCGCGGAGAGAACTGCCGCGCTTGTCAGGAACTGCTCTTTACCTCTATACAGGTGAGTCTCGAAAACATTTAGTTTTTTTTTTATAATTGGTAAGCTAGGTATTTTGAGCATAGCTCACATGATGTTAAGTGACTGTTTGGTTGAAGATGGTAAAGCACACCTAGCCTGGAATAGAATGAGACTGCTGGAACACATTGTTAGGTGCTTGGCGGCAGGTTTTCAACTTGAGGAAGGTAGCCATCCGGGTACCAGAAAATACCCTACCACCAGGTTTTCTCACGATGTTTTCCTTCACTGGCAGCTGGGGCTCATTGTTAGGGTTTGAACCCACAACGATGAGTATGTGAACCGACCGCTGAGCTGTCATGGCTATTAAACTGACTTATGTGTGCTGGCTTCAGTTTTTATGTGTAGCATTTCGGAGACTAGGTTCTATACAGACCAATCAGTATATTCGTTAAACTGTAAAGAAACAACTAGTTCATATGCAATTATTTATTTATTTATAGGCTTTGTGTTCGGGATATTTTCTTTCTGTGTTTCAACACAGACCACGTATTTGTCAAACTATGTGCATCAATCTAATCTCCTCTATTCTCTCCAGGAGGGTCGCTACACGTTCCCTGAAGAGGAGTGGTCGCATATTTCGCATGAGGCTAAGGACCTGATACGGCAGTTGCTGGTCCGCGAGGCTTCTGGCCGAATCAGCGCCGAGCGAGTACTGGCGCACCCCTGGCTGCGTCGCGCCGACGCACACGCGCACTATCCGCCTCTGCAGACACCTATCAACATAAAGAGGTAAGAGAAAAAACACAACTTCGACATTTTTGTAATGTAAAGGCTAGGTGTAATGATGACAGCGCACCTGATACTAAGTGACTCTGTGGTCAAAGAAATGGACATTCCTTGTAGATGCCGTTATCTTTCAGTACATACTAGCAGAAATAGGATGTCTAAAGGTTGTGTTGTAGTAAAACTGAAAGTGGTCTTTTACGTATTTCAAAACAGCGTTTTATATTACTCATTATATTCTATTATATCGAGTAATATTTTGATTTCGAGTAATATTTTTGAGATTTAAAATATTTATAAAAATAATGTGGGGTTGAGACGATCAAAGCGTGATTTAAAGTTTCTCGCAAAAGAAGATGACAAAAGTTTAAATGTGGAAAACAATCCGATCATAATAATAATTAAATACCGTAGGACATTTCACACAACGTCATCTAGTCCCAAACTAAGCAATGCTTGTACTATGGGAACCATATAACTGTACTAGATAACTTAACAAAAGTATTATATATATACTTTTGTTTTGTAAGTACATGTATATCTATAATACCTGCGGAACACCCAGACACAGAACAAACATTTATTGTCACATGAATGCTAGTCGTACCTACCACGCCCTACTGCTCTTGAAGCATATATTCTACCAAGTGTGCTAACAGAACAATCAGATTATCAAAATACTAGGCGGTATCTGAAATTCACTTTTCCATGTCTCCAGGAACATGTCAGCACGCAACCTGTCCAACTTTGCGGAGAGCGCGATGGCGGTAAACCGCGTAATCCAGCAGCACTTCTCGATGAACTACTCTTACATGGAGCGTCCGGCGGGCGCGCTCCGGCACTCCAAGTCCTGCCACCCAAGCGCCCGGCGCGCGCCATCCGTGCTGGAGCCGCTTGGGGCTGAAGAGGCGCCGTTAGGCCTCTCACCGCCCACCGAATCGGAGCTGATGCGCCGCCGACTGCAGCAGGTCGACAAGCCGCTGCCTGTCCACTAGCCCCCTTCCTCGCTCTGGACCTTGCTACTTAGTACTCCTTTGCAAAGTAGAGGAACTTATGGGTATCATTCTCCCCACCCCGTTATCCTCCATAGGTATCATCAAATCTTCGAGCCTATTGTTTTGACAATGCGCATAAGATTATAGTGATATGATCACACATTTTTCTTAGCCAATAAGCAGCCTGCATACAGGAGTCTACTTGCGGGTAGATAGTAAGACTGTTAACTTGCAACATCTGATTGAAGCTTTTGCTTCTACTCGTCTTAGCATATAAACATATTTGAGATGAGTTGATAATAGAGCTTATCATTGCGATAGTTCCAAAGTGCAGACGTTTTTTTATAAAATAAGTGGAAGATTTGCTGATAGCATGGTGCATCATGTCCTGACCTTCCGACTTCCGAGGAACAGTGACACTAGGCCACAGCACATCGCTCATTTCATTAATATGACAGTGATCCCTACTAGGCCTACGTAACTTCTCTGTAAGTTTGCACTCCATTTTCTGGACTTAGACTTACTCTTTCCTCGACAATATTTGCAAGACGAAGCTGAATAGCTCAGTGCAGACTTGCCGAGTTGTTTAACCTCGGAGGGCCTTCCCCTGACCCACGTCCCCGCCTGCCACCGCACGGCGCTGGGCTCTGGTCCGGCCGTGCTCCACATTCCACCGATGCGACGCGTCACTCTGTGCCAACGGATTATTCCGCCAGTGATAATGTTGAAGATGACCGTGTAGAGAGAACGATCGCTCCGCGACCGGACCGCCCCGGCGACGGTTTTATTTGAGCCTTTTGAATATATATTTTTATGAGTAAATAAAAACGACTGAATAGTTTTTATCGATAGAGTATTTTGTGAGTTTATGTTGTGGCGGCCGCCGCCCCAGACCGACCGCGGTCGATAAATATCGTATTATATTGAGATAGTTGTGCCGATTACATGTCGATTACGATAAAATTATTATTTTTTACTTTTACTTTGGATTTATGAAATCCGTTCGAAATTTGAGCTTATGTATAATTATGTGTAAACGCCTTTCGTTCGTGGCCTATCCTTTTGCAATAAATAGAAATTATGTAATTTTTCGATGAAGTTTTCGGATACTAGTCTGTTTGTGATTGTAAATGCATTTTTACCAACGATGGAAAGAAAACCACATCTCACTAATTAAGAATGAATCGATTGTTAATAATATGAGAGTCGTTACAGTAAGGACAATATGTGACATTTTGCTGAGAGGTGCAAGTATAATATAGTCGCTTGTATTGTAAGTACCTACCTACTATTCCGTTCGTTCTGGTAGTATATTAATACTAGTGTACTGTCTATACGGTATTGTAAGAATCGCTTCTTATTTCTACGAAAGTATGCACTTTTGTACTGAATAAATGTCATATATGACTCCGCTATGTTGGTACATATAATAGTATATGTTAGTGTTGCATGGAGTTCCATGGAGCTGCCATAATAACATTGTGATCAGTTTGAATACTTTTTATATTGCTGAAAGAATGAAGAGAAGGAATAGAGAGTACCTAATCTTAAGTGTAGACTTGCTAGCCTTTGTGTAGGGCTTCATTTGATTGGAAAAAGTCGGGATGAGCGATGCCCCTAGTTGTCTTTTATTGTGTTTGTTTACATTTTCAAATGAATTATGTAATACTTATTCTTGCTTTTTTGCAATTTTTAAATTTTTATAGTACCTACATTTTGCGGTCAGACGTCTTTGTCCAATCAATTACTTATTCTAAATTACTCTCGTTGCAGTTTGTTAAAGTTTTGTTTTCGACTATAACAATGATTTGAATTATCATTTTTGAATTACAGATGTTTGGATTTTTATTTTGTTGTTTCAATTTATTGCTTATCCTTTATTTACATGTCTTATTAATTTACAGGAATTACTGTTAAAAGATAGTGTGTATACATTTCTGTAAAAGTAATGAGACACTCTATCTTAACCTCGGATAAAGAAGTTCATGTTCATGCCTATTGCAGCGTAACTCCAGGGCATCGCTGTTTTGGTGTTCTTTACTTTGATAATTTCGATGGTTAATCTCAAAGGCCCTGTAATTTGGCTAGCAGCAGTAGGTACCTACCTACCCTTCAAAGCGGGACATTAATGTTTACACACTAATGCTTGGCGGCAGAATATCTGGTACAGCGGTGGCATTTATCCAGAGGACCTGCTAAGGAGATCAACCCCTAAGTAAAAAATATGGCATGTTTAAAGTTCCAATGTTGAGCTTCAACTGCCATTGAAGGAAACTACGTAAGAATTCTAAAGCATGGTGGTAGGGTACTAGTCTTTGTTTACCATCTGTGACCTACCATGACCTAATAACAGGTACGCTGTGGTCAACATCTAGCCTGATAAATAGACGAGTAATGGATTAGATAGGTAAAGACTTACTATGGGTAGCAGATAATAAATAAATAATTAATTGATGAAATAGGTACCTACTTAGTATTTTTCTACACCCTATTTGTAGAAAAAAACAAATATCTATTTAGTTATGTAGGTACACAAAGGTAGTCTTAGGTGGGAATTGAACCCATACCTATACAGTTTAGGTACCTATATACTACTGAGGAGGCAAAGGAGAAAATTACCAATGAGTCACCTCTCTTGTAGAATAATCGAATGATTTTATTTAAATAGATAAAATGTACTCAAAGGCTGCATATGTACCTACAAAGGCAGTCATTACTGCTTGTAGTATACCAAGCAAACTCAGAGCGAGCAAGTACTGAGTATAGATCGTTTCACGAAAGAGTTCCCTTCGTCGTCATGTTGGTAGTTACGAAACCAGTGTTGCTACTTTTTCAGAAAGATGTTTACTCGAAATTAAGGAAATTTTAATGTCACTAACGTAGATACTATTTTTTAACATCTGGTCCGAAGTATCGGCGGGAATCCAGCCGGATTGAAAATGACACCAGACCAGATTGCGGTCCCTAGTCCTATAGTTTTAATACAACTATGTATTTTACCTATATTGATATAATTGACAAGGTTGAAAAATAAAACAAATGTTTATGGTTATTTTTTATAATAATTGTGTTCATCTAATGGGCCAACACCCGAGATGTCGCTACCACCTGTATCATCATCAGAAGAAGTATCGTCACTATCGTTTCCTACTTCAATTATGAATCGGTCAATTTCTGCGTCTGCACGTACTCCATCATTGTAGTATTTGTCTTCAATATTCTTGACATGATCACATTCTTTTTTCCAATCTTCTGCAGATATGCTTAAAAATGCTTCTTCTGTTATTTTAACAATTTGACTTGCTTCCTGTCCAACATTTTTTTCTGCAATTCTTCTTTTCAAAGGACTCCATATGAGCTCAATTGGGTTTAAATCACAGTGATAAGGCGGGAGCCTTACCACTTTATGACCATGTTTCTCCAGTAACGTGTCTGCTTCGTAAACAGGCGGTTCTTTATGGTCTTTAATTATTTCATAAAGCTCAGCTTTTACCATCGTTGGTAAATAAGCGAGACCTTTACTAACAATCCAGTTTTGCATCTGAGACTTCGTACTGTTCATTGTTGGTGCTTTGTTGAGTGCCACTGTATGGTAGGGAGCATTATCCATAATCACAAGCGACTGAGGAGGTAGATTCGGTAAAAGCTTTTCTTGAATCCATTTCATAAAATTTTCTCGATTCATATCATCGTGATAGTCTCCGGATTTAGACTGTGATTTAAAAATCAGCTGAGCGTTGGGTACAAAACCGGTTTCACTCCCTGCATGGACTATAATCCATCGTGGTCCTTTTGAGTCCGAAGACAAAACGCCTGCTTCTGTGTCACTCTGCCAACATTTACCTGCACAGTAAGTTGAATGAACGTAAGTTTCATCTAAATAAATGACTGGACGCTGGTCTCCTTCACGATTTTCTCGTAACTGCTTCAAATATCGACTACGCCAAGCCACAATATCGTACCTTTCCATCATAACTTTTCTTTTTGATTTACATTTTTGGAAATAAAATCCTATCTTCTTCATTATTCGCCATAAAGTAGTGCGACTTCCCTTGAAATCGATATCATTTCGCATTTCATGCAGTAATTTGGTCAGCGTAGGTAATTCTTTTCTCACAGCATAGAATTCATGTATTTTATGTCGTAATGCACAAATTTCAAAATCATCCAGCTTAATTTGTTTATCGCGCGGCCGACTCTTACCAGGCGTCGAAATTCTTGTTGAAGTACTAGCAGCTGCTTCACCTTCTTTATAAATTTGTGTGACTGTTTTTTCTGATATACCTGAAAAAATAGTTTTTATAAAAAAACTCCATAAATGTTAAAATTAACTTAATAACAAATCCACATTGTTTTATTTATGTTGTAACACAATTGTTGGAGACACATTTTAAATTCAAAAACAATATAAATAAATAAGTACAATTGCTAGTTTTATATTTGAATTCTTTCTACATATCTAAAAGTTTATGTAGTTACTATATAAAATTATAATTATTATATACATTAAGAAAAACGAGGAATAGTGATTTGACCTGCCTGGTATCCCTATTTTACTAACCTGTCATGGCGGCGACACGGCTACGAACACATTCCAAAGGGATTATTGGCGCTTTGTTCCGTTTTTCACGTTCACAAAAACTTTTGACTTTTAACACCATCTGTCTTTCACCACTTTTTAGTGTTTTGGGCATGTTTAGAAATTTTTTACTAATTAAAAACTTGAAAACAATTAGAGCAATGAACAATGAAACTATCTGTTTGACGTTTCGACGAACAGGGCTGCCAACATGACGACGAAGGGAACTCTTTAGTGAAACGCACTATACTGACTGCTGACTCTTTGAGCATCTTTTGGTTTTTAAATGCTCGCAGTTGCCAACTGCTCGAAAACGGCCTTTTTCTTTTTTTTTCGTTTTTGGATTCACACTTTGTGCATTTACCAGTGCGAAGTGTTTAAAAATTCAGTGAAACAAGTGAAGTAGTGGTGACTACAAAAAACTTCGATGGAGTTTAGGAAGCAACACGAAAAGTCATATAAAGTTGTATTATTTTTTCACACTCAAGCACGTAGTTTGGTATCTAATAAGTAAAACACCACTATTACGACCTTTCCGAGTTTCCGCGTTCTCGTCAACACTCTCGATCTCGAAGTGCCGTTCGTCGCCGTGCGAAATTACGAATCCACATATTGTTATTTGGAAGCTACGCATTGTGTCAGTCACATAACATTCATTATTAAAGTATTCGAGTAATGAACTTTTAATCGTTTATTTTAGGTAATAAATAATTCTTTATCTATTTGGGTAGCATCACTATTTGACATATGACGTTAAATTAAATGTGACAAATAAAATTTTACCCTGCAGAGGGCGCTCTAAAATTGCACGGCCACGTATGTCAGGGTCGTATTTTTCTTCCTTGATTTATTCTAATTACGCTGTTTTACATTATGTGTTAATATGTAAGAATGGTATAGTGTGACTGAAGTGCCAGTGAAGTTATTTCTGTGTAAACAACCATCAAACTGCGGTAAGTGGTCATATAAATTTGGAGTCGTCCATCGCCCTTCCGTCATCTTAATGGTGAATTAGCATGTTTTAATTGAATCCTCGTCGATATCACAGTTTTTATCGTAATACAAACACGGAGCAATGTCGGGCATGTAATCACTTAACATAGAAATTATGATAAGTTTTATAATTTTCACTGAATCATGATTTAATGTTTCCAGATTGTCAAGCCATGTCTAATTTACCCCCAAATCCTTACAATAACATTGCGGGAGGGCCTCAGATGAATGCTAATGTTGGGCCCCCCGTTTTCAACCACAGTCAGCAGTTGGGCCAGGTGCCGTCGAGTCAATTGCCGCCAGGATATACAGGGGGGCTTAAGCAAGATGCTAACTCGAATAGCCCACTTCACGCGCCAACGTCTGTTCCACAAAACAACGCTCTGCAAAACGTTAACAACTATAATCAAAGTGGGAATAGTTCACCTTCATTTAATCAACCTGGGATGTTGCCCCCAATGCATCCAAGCATACAATCATTACAGAGGCCAACATCATCTGTACCAAACACAAATCCTCTGCTACCAAACATACCACAGTCTTCAGCAAGCCCTCGGACTGTGCCCAGTTCAAATTCTTCCCCAATTCCATATTCTCAAAATTTCCAACCACAACATCAAATTAATGACAATGCTCCACCATTGATCTCCTCTAGTCAGTTTAGTCAACCTTTAGTGAATGGTATACAAGTTTCTTCACCGCCAGGACCAACCATGCCTTCAAACCAGTTTCCACCAACTTCAAGTGCTTTTAATGTTTCCCCAATAGCCAACAAACCACTTATTCCAGTTTCTGCTTATAATGCACCTATGACTCAAGCCTTTGGACCTCCACCTGTGACAAAGCCTCAGGGGCCAAATCCAATGGTAAGTCAGCCCAATCCCTCCACCCCTATGAGTGGACTTCAAAGAAACAGTCCATTAGTACAAGGTCCTCCTATAAATGACCCATTACCTGGTCCAATGAGCAGCCAATCTTTAGGAATTCCTCGTTCCACTGGCATAAATGGTCCAGCAATGGTAGGACCATCCATTCCTGGGCTACATTCAGGTCCACCTAAAGTACTGGGACCAGGATTACCCTCAGGGCCCATTAGTGGCCCTATACAGAATAGACCACTTGGCCCACCTGGATTACAAAGAGGGCCTCTTGGACCTCCAATGGGTGGTAATCAACCTTCTCAAGGACCTACTCAAGCATATCCTGGTCCACCAAGAAATGGTCCTCCTTTTCCACCTTTGAACACCACAGGTCCAGCTATGAACACACCAAGTGGTCCTCAAAGTCTACCTGCCCAATTTCCACCACCACAACCTCAAATGGGACAACCAACTGGCCCAGTAAATCCTCTACAACCCTCAATTGGACACCAAATGGGTCCACCAACTGGTCCTTCTAACCTTCCCGGTCCACAAATGGGACACCAAATGGGTCCACCTACTATCAATGCTGCAGCACCTCCTATGGGTCCTCCACCAGGAGCTTCAAGGAGCAATATGCAGAGTAGATATCCCCAGATGCCTCAGAGTAATTTTAATAACCAACAATCATCAATGCCACCCAACATGGGGCCTCAATATCAGCAATACAATGCTCAAGCAATGACTCAGCAAATGGGTCAGATGAGTGTGACAAGGCAAGGGTTCGACCAACTCTGGGGACATCAGATGACAGACTTGCTGCAGTGTAGACATATCCTGCCAGAATACCCTGAAGATCCACCGGAAATTAAGCTCGGGAACCAGTTTGCCGATGCTTCTAACTGTAGCCCTGAGTGAGTATTTTTAATTATAATTAATATAACGGTCCATTGATAATTTATGGCTAGGCATGTGGGAGGAGTAATATATTTTTTGATACTTATTCATTCAATCATTCAGTTTATCAGGATTACAAAATGTACTTGAAAAATTTAATGTATTTTGAAGTTTTGTTTTGGCTATTTAGGATGCTCTAATGCAAGAAGATATATATATGTATATCCTTTGTCAAAAATTGCTTTTTTGCTTTTTAGTGAGTAGCTATTGCATGCTATTATATTGAGGCGAGATCATTTTAACATTTAAACTTATTATCAAGTACTTTTACAAATACATTAAACAAATTAAAAATATTTACAAATTAGCGGACGCGTCGCGGTTTCACCCGCGTAGTTACCGTTCCCGTCGGTTTTTTTTTTTTTTTTTTTATGGTTGACAGGCTAGTTGTTTGACCACAGCTCACCTGATGTTAAGTGACGGTGTGGTCGAAGATGGTAAAGCACACCTAGCCTGGAATGGAACTGGCTCTCAAGCGAGGCTGCCGGAACACACCGTTAGATGATTGGCGGCAGATTTTCAACTTGAGGGTGGTAGCTAGCCAGCCGAGTACTAGAAAGTACCCTACCACCATGCTATGGTTTCCTCACGATGTTTTCCTTCACCGGCAGCTCAAGCTCATTGTTGGGGTTTGAACCCACGCCCTTCGGCATGCGAACCTACCGCGCTAACCACTGAGCTATCATCGCTACAATAATACAGGGATAAATAGTAGCCTATGTCACCCGGAGATAGTGTAGCTTCCCAACGGTGAAAGAATTTTTGAAATCGGGCTAGTAGTTTCGTTAGTATAAGTGTCACAAAAGCAATGAAAATAGTTTAACAAATGTCTTTGTTTAACTATTTTCCTATATCAAAAGCTCTATATTGATAGGTTGGTATATAAATATTTGTAAACAATGCTCTTAGTCTATTATTACCAATTGCTTACTTTAAACATAGTTTAAATGATAGTTACTCAATGTTTTTGTAGTGGGACAGAATACAAAGCAGATATATAAGTATTTAATTAATGTCAAAATCTGCAACATATTCACAATTTCTAGGTATTTCTAGGTCTAGACTAGTTATACCATTCATAGAGTTGGAATATCCAAAGAGTTGGTAAAGGTAGTGTTTATAATGTGAAAGTTTGTTTGTTTTATATTTCTTCACACTCTAAAGGCTAAACAGTTTTTAATGTTCTGCATTCCTCTCGCTCTTATTCTACTGCCATTAACCATAAAACCATTTATAGTCAATATATTATTAAGCCATAATATCTATTTACATTTATATGATTTAGTTAGTAGGTAGTATTTTGAATATTAAATTATTTTTTTTTTAATTATACGCTCCACAGACTTTGGGGTCCGTGACCTTTGTCAACTTTAGATACATTTTTTTTTTTTTATATTCCATATTGGTTTATTTTCGTTCCCACCTGTTATAGTATTATTTTTTTGGTTCAAACAGTGGTTCAAATCAAAGATCACTGTGACGCAATAAAACGTGACTTATCTTAGTTTTTGATAACATACACTTCATTGTGACATTAATCATATGTAGGTAGGTACCTATAACATTTTATCCTATGTGTTACATTGGAATAGAAGCAACCAATTTAGATGAGTTAGTATAAATAAAACAATATTTAGAAATAGTTACTAGGAGGTCATTTCTGTAGTAGGAGCTTGTTTAGGCGTGATATATTCTGGATCCAAGCATCAATGTGCAAACTTACATTGCTCCAATTTACGGGCGGTGGCTAAGGAAACTATATACCCAAATGAGGATCACCATCAAATCTCTCAAAGTAAAGAGCGCTATGTTTTGGCAGCCTAGTGTGGAGCCATCTTGGCATTAATCTCATGGCTCATACCTATGTCTTTTTTAAGTTATGTGCATATTGCCACTGACTTCAAATGGTGAATAAAAATATTGTTAGGAAACCAATATGTACTAAGAGTTCTTAAAAATAAAAAATTTGTACCTCAAAGATTTATGAAGTCTGCCAACCAACATTTGGTATGTGATGACAGTGTGATGAACTATAGCCTTAGCTTTTTACTATGATAAGAGGCCAACGGCCAGCATTTGGAAAGTTTAAAATCAGGGCTGATCTGGAATGAGTACTAAAGCTTTCGTTTAGTTACTCAAATACCTAGGTAGTTACCAATGGTCATAAACAGGTTTCTTACTTCTTACAATTGTACTGCTCAATGATCTCTTACCATTAGGAAAGTATTTTGTACTACTTTTTATTTTGTGTTGCAATCAAGATCAACAATTTCGTAATTTAGAAAGCTACTTGTACATTGTGCTCGGTGTTGCTTTTATATAACCATGCAAGTAGTTATTTTGCTCATCACCTTATTTATTGTCAATTTTACCGCCCAAGAACTTTTTTTTTCTGTTAGAATGTGTATCACTATTTTTTTACTAATAAAATGAATAGTAACTATTATTATCGATATCAACGCAAATTCGAATTAGATTAAATAAGTTTAGCATGATTTTTTCCTAACACACCTAGGTCTAGAGTAAGAAAACCTATAGATGTTTTCTATTTCGAAGAGATGCTAAACAATTTGACAAAATTTATATCTTTCTTTTTTAGATTACATGGCTGGTAAATTTAGTAGTATTCTATCAGTTAAACATATCAGAGATGTTTGGGTTAATTATCATGAAATTATCACTTAGTATCAAATAAGATAAACATCTCATAATATTTGCTTTAAACTTCGATATTCACACTAGCTGGTAAGTTGGATAATTATAGTATGTAGCTATTGTTTACAAATTTGATTTTTATATGTTACAGAATCTTCCGGTGCACTGTCAACAAAATACCAGAGACAAACAGTCTTCTACAGAAGTCTAGACTGCCTTTAGGTATTCTAATACATCCATTCAAGGATTTAAATGTGAGTTGACATTAAAATTATTTAAACATCATACTAATTGTTAATAGCACACATGAATTTAGATTTTTTACTCTGGAACATTTTTTATGATAAAACATTTTATTTATTAGGTATTCTTCTATTTAAATTTGGATAATTACACACCTATACATATGTATAATTTATTATTCTCGATAAAATGAATCAAGTGTACAATGAATACATAAAAACTGGCCAATTTGCTATCAAAGTAATGTGAAATAAACTAGTACATTATATGTGTGATTTTTTTTTAAATTTCATATCAAAACTATTTGACATTCTTAATTCAGAGCTTGGTTAATTATAACAGAAACTAAGTGATAGCTGTAGTAAATTATTGCGCATTTAACTAACTAAGAAACTAGCTGAATGTCTGGTACATCGGCCTTTTCCCTCGTGTATATCCCTTCGTATATATTTATATTATATGTGACCTCATTTTAAGTATACATTACGACCATTAAAAAAAACAGCTAAATCGGTTCAGCTATTCTCAAGTTATGCGCTTACCTACGGACATAGATAATTTGATTTTTATCTCTTCTCTATATACGGATATAATAATCTCGTGCCACGGTGTTTGTAGTTGCACTCCGTCGAAATGGCTCGACCGATTTTTATCATTTTTTTTTTATGTATGTTTGGTAGGTATGAGAATAGGTCGTACAGCATACTTTTTACCGGTATTTAATTGTAGCGGGTAACACTGTGTGGCGCAGCCAGTTTACCTACATAAATAGTAATAAATTAGCTGAAGATATATTCCACGTATACCCATCAAAAAATGCTTTGATTTTGCTTATTCAACATGCCAGAAAGTAATTTGACATCGCATTCAATACCAGTAAAAACGTTCCTATATATATACGTCATACTGTTATTTCGTTTGTATACAGTGCACAGTGATATAACTTATTGTGTTATTCCAAGCAAGCAATCATAGCGGTTCAGTCCACAATCTCGCTGGCACATCTTCCTACTATTGTGCGACTATTCTCTCGGAGGATTTCCTTTTTTTGCGATACATATGTATTTACTAAATACAAATATTTATTCGCTTCATTTCTCTCATACGTGTTAACATGTTTTATTGTTAGCCAATAGGCTTTTCTAAACATGTACCGAGACCATCGCAAAAAACTTATATACTATGAATCCCACGATGCGAGTTTTGAATATTTTGTATTCAATCAGACTACGTTACCTAATCATAAATTAAATACGTATAGTTTTTTGGTCAATATAGTTTTTAAATAGGTGATTGTGTTATTTTTACTAAAAAAAACATGCCTATAATGTGTGGAGTGTGCCAACCCTTACTTGGCCAGCAGCAGCCCTGCAGTGAGACAGTTAACAAAAAAGTGGGCTAATTCGGGTTTTTATTTGTTTTTTTTTTTTAAATTTTATTCTATGTTCTTTGTTATATAAAACATTGTATATGTTTACTGTATTTGCTAGCTAGCTGCGTATTGCGTATCTTACGAGTTGAAAAAACTGACGACCGAATCTGTTACAAATGTCACGTTAGGCAATACTTGTGATTTTATATTGTTATAATACTTGCATTTGTGTAAACAGTCAGGTTATCGTACCGTCCACGTACGAGTACGTATTTACTTGCAAGGTAAACAATAGGGCGTAATGAGGACTTGACATTGGCTATAAACATAAAATTCAAAAACAATAAAAAATAATACATTTTTGTCATTGGAAATTATATTATATCTACAGTTCCACGACACCTTTGTCTTTAAATTTATTGTATTAAATTAAAATGGCAAAGCAGCAAAAGTATTTTAATATTATTTAGTTTGTATCTCCAGTTTTTACATATCACTTATCGACTTTTTATATGTGTTCTCAGCTTTATATTTTTTAAGTAAAATGGCCTTTTTTTATTTGCGGGAGTAATCCCGTATATCTCGTAAGTACAAAAAAATGTGTCAAAATCACGCCAGTTTCCATGGAATAATAGCCTCGCTGTTTCTCTTATACTATTATCTTATACTTTATAGGATTTTTATGTTTTATTGCCAATGCAATAAAATGTAAAAAAAACTTGAGTTTTAAATAATCGTATAAAAAGTTGAAAAACAAGGACTCCAGCAGTTAAGATCTCAGCTTGGTTCTGAAGCACGCTGTGGAAGTTGCATCCCGGACGGAAGCGGGCAACCGCGTACCCCAGAATGTATACCGACCTCTCCGACTTGACGAACCGGAGTGACGGCTTTACCAGTTTGTCTTTCTTTTTATTCTCTCACGTCTTGTGAACGCTCCTGCGTTGAAATTTATCAATGTTTGTATGGGTAAACAGGGCGGCAACGGCAGTATCTGTAGATATTGATAGAGTCATAGTTTAGTCTGTTCTAGATGTTAAATGTTTCATTATTGAAACTGATGTGGTTTTGACATGTTTACGTTTTACTTATACGAGATCATTCATGTTTGATTAGGTCGGATATTACTGGGCTGTTGAGACTAACCATCGAAAGTCTCAAAGTAATGAGCACCAAAGCTGTGATGCCCCGGACTTTGTTTTGTTACTCAAAGTTATGTGTATCGCTGCAATCGTCATGGATAGGCGTTATCTCTTACCATCAGGAGAGCGTCTCGTTCGTCTCATTATTTTTCACATAAAAAAAAATACTCCGACGATAGTTTCGATCATATTATACAACTAGCGGACGCCTCGCGGTTTTACCTGCGCATTTCCCGTTCCCGTGGGAATACAGGAATAAAAAGTAGCCTATGTCACCCGGGGATAGTGTAGCTTCACAACGGTGAAAGAATTTTTGAAATCGGACCAGTAGTTTTGTAGCCTATTCAATACAAATAATCAAATCTTTCCTCTTTGTAATAGTATAGAAAGATATTGATGACATTTTTCAATGAATTAAAAAAAAAAACAAAAGTAATCCCATACAAGTAAAACGAAAATGGTAAATTGTAAAATGTTTGTAGCGATGATAGCTCAGTGGTTAGCGCGGTAGGTTCGCATGCCGAAGGGCATGGGTTCAAACCCCAACAATGAGCTTGAGCTGCCGGTGAAGGAAAACATCGTGAGGAAACCAAAGCATGGTGGTAGGGTACTTTAGTACTCGGCTGGCTAGCTACCACCCTCAAGTTGAAAATCTGCCGCCAAGCATCTAACGGTGTGTTCCGGCAGCCTCACTTGAGAGCCAGTTGCATTCCAGGCTAGGTGTGCTTTACCATCTTCGGCCACACCTTCACTTGACGTCAGGTGAGCTGTGGTCAAACACCTAACCTGTTAAACATTAAAAAAAAAAAAAAATATTGTGAATTTTGTCGTAAAACACGTGTTGTTTGTTGTTTGCAGCACCTGCCTGTGATCCAATGCAACACAATAGTGAGATGTCGCGCGTGTCGCACCTACATCAATCCGTTCGTGTACTTCGTTGACTCTAAACGGTGGAAGTGTAATCTCTGCTACAGGGTTAATGATTGTGAGTTTGTTTACACCTGATGTCATCTATTCTAGTGTTTTGTTATATTATTTTATCTTCTTTTTTTTTGTTTGTTGTTTGTTTCCTATTTGTATTAATTGTGATCTGTGTTCCTGGTGTATAATAAAGTTATATTCTATTCTATTCTATTCTATTCTATGTCACTTTTTATTATTTTTAGCTTTGACAGATTTGATGTGATGTGACTGTTTGGTCGAAGATGATAAAGCGCACCTAGTATGGAATGGAAATGGGTCTTAATTGAGGTTGCCGGCACACCGTAAGGTACTTGGTGGCGATATTCAACTTGAGGGTGGTAGCTAGCCAGCCGTGTACTAGAAAATACCCTACCACCTTGCTATGGTTTCCTCACGATGATTTTCTTCACAGGCAACTCAAGTTCATTGTTGGGGGTTCATTGTTCAGCGTGTCATCCGGTCGTGTTAACCACTGAGTTATCACGGTTACAAAAACTTGCTGGGCTCAAGCAAGAGCAGCCTCTGAACTGTGAGCTATATTACGATTTGTGTTAGGTGCTCATAAAAAAACTACGTGATCGTATACCGTATGACCGCAGTATAAGGTTAATAGTATGGCAGCGCTGATTGCTAATAATGGATATAAGGCTGGGATAAAAAGTGTGATTTTTATCCCACGAATTGACTTTATTTTTTGTGGTCTAGGCATTCTTTTGATATCATATATTGCGTTCGGTAGACGTGTAAGTACTTTCTGTAACTTTATCTCATCACGCTGCGGCTTTTATGGCGGTGTAATCAGTTGTATTTAAATGTTATCGCTTCCGTCGTGAGCTGTGTCTTTGTTTTAGGGATGTTTTAGTGCAACATTAAAATTATTCATACTAGTCTACTACCACTATTTTCTAATTTCACAGACACTCCTGTGTCATTTTACCCGCGTTTGTCAGTCATTCGCCGGAGGGCGAGGTTTCAAATCCCAACAATGAGCTTGAACTGCCGGTGAAGGAAAACATCGGGAGGAAGTCATATCATGGTTGTAGGGTACTTTACAGTACTCAACTGAATGATTACCAACACTGAGCTACCAAGTTAAAAATAAGCCATCAAGCACTTTCCAGTATTCCAGTATTCCAGCAGCCTCACCAGGTTAAGCGCGTTCACCATCTCGATCATATTAATAGCTGTGGTCAAACAACTAGCCTGTTATGCTTTGACAAATAGTACTAGTTTAAAAAAGTTTGTGTAAAAATGATTGTATTTTTTATGTGCATAACAAAGTTTCTACATGCTTCCGCGTTTCTTTTTGTGTTTTGCAAGCATACATTTATTTATATTTAGAGTCCCTAATCTAATGTCGCTACTCTTCCCTAAAATCACCACGACCTTGCCAACATTTAATCACCACCTGAATATAATAGAACTGACCTCTCATTCTTTTAAACACACTGTCATACTTGATAGATAAAGACAAAACACTAAGTATAAAAAAATGTTGCTAGTTAACAAATATATGTAATGCGATTTACTCGTACATGCTTTAACAGGTTTTCATTTCTAAATTCCAGTGCCAGAAGAGTTCCAATACGACCCTGTTAGCAAATCATATGGCGACCCGTCGCGTCGGCCTGAGATCAAATCTGCTACCATCGAGTTCATAGCTCCGGGCGAATACATGCTCCGTCCTCCTCAGCCCGCAGTGTATTTGTTCTTGTTGGATGTGTCACATTTAGCGAGAGATTCAGGATACTTGCAGGTAACTATCCAATTACAGATAAGCTTGTTCTAAAACATCCAATTATGGCTTTCCTAATGAGCCAATTAAAGTTTGACTTGCTCTTGGGCAGCCAATGATTGTTTTCAATAATAGGCCAATAAGCGATAGGCTTGGTCTATAACAGCTAGCTATGATTTTCGTAATAAGCCAATTAAATATTGACTTGCTCTTGGATAGCCAATGATTATATATTTAAAATAAGTCGATGAGCAATGATCTTGGTCTAGAGCAGCCATTATAGTTTTCCTATTGAGTTAATTAGAGATTGACTTGCTCTTGGATAGCCAATGATTATATTATATATTTAAAATAAGTCGATGAGCAATGGTTTTGGTCTAGAACAGCCATTATAGTTTTCCTATTGAGTTAATTAGAGATTGACTTGCTCTTGGATTATCAAAGTTGTAGTTCATTGTTTTGAATTTAAACTAAAATTATTTTTAAATTTTGACGCAGACAGAAAAATATACGTTTTCAAATTTCCTGTAACATTTAGTAACAAAACAATCAGCATATAGAGTATGTTAACTTGTGACCACGGCTATGGCATCATGACCATAACGTCGAAATAAATAAACATACATTCTTAGTATTTTGTGCGCGATTAAGTCCAAGTAATAAACATACCACAGAGAACATTTAGAGACGGAACTAAATAGACATTGAGGCACAGACTAAAAATAAATATTACTACTTGTCTGTCTTTGTTTGTTGTTTTTGTGTATTCTGTGGTGTTACAGAATAAAAATCATTTTCTTTCTTTCTTTATTAAATGTTAAATGATTTCGTAAAATAGTAGTGTTAACTAAACTATCTTTGTTTTCAGGTGGTTTGCGACACGCTAAAGGCGAGTCTTGACCAGCTGCCAGGCGATGCGCGTACGCAGGTCGGGTTCGTCTGCTTCGACTCGCACGTGCATTACTACCTCATGAGCGACGGACTCACGAGGCCTAAGGAGATGACCGTGCTCGATATAGATGGTGAGTTATACAATCTTTTTTGCTGTTGTTTGGTCTTTATGTTCATCTTTGTCACTGATAATAAAACAGATGTCTGATATCGCCAAGACCTACCTTTTCTCGAAGCGCTGCGTCGTTTTTATGAACCCTCATAGCTTGGATTTAGATTATACAAGTAACCGAAATTCTAATTCTAAAACATAGCTAAGAATACTCCCGACTAATTCACCTTTCAACAAAATACACACACGCACACAGACACGTCAAACTTTTAACAGCCGGTCGTTTTTGCGTCTGAGGTTAATAATATACAACAGCTATTAACAGTAGTTTCATTGCGATATGTTTTGTGTTAAGATATTTTCCTGCCGTCGCCGGAGTCGCTGCTAGTGAACCTGAGCGAGAGGCGCGAGCTGATCCGCGAGCTGCTGACGGTGCTGCCGGTGCGGCACAGCGGGCCCGGCGTGCCCGGCAGCGCCCTCGGCGCCGCTCTGCAAGCCGCCTATAAACTAATGGTGAGTGGACTCTACTCAGCATATCTCATCACCATAATAATCAGCATATCTCATCACCATAATAATCAGCATATCAAAGTCCTCTGCTGCCTTTCCCAAGAGAAGCCACTAAACCCGATCATCTGCTTTTCGCTTCCATCTACTGCTAATATATCATGTCTTTAGCTAGTCTCAGCTGGGTTATACGTGTTTTACAGTGGATAACGCGAATCAGCAAACGTAGTTTTAACGAGACACTCGGTCTCTCATATATTCAAACATTTATCTCGTACTTTTATGAAAATTTGTTCTATGTGCATTAAGTAAATTTTATTTATTTTCTTTTTTTTCATTATTATGTTTTTTTCTTTCATTTTATTTAATACTATCCCGGCTTCGCATGGGGGGACATTTATTTTTAGTTCAATTCTGGTAATAACTATAGCTTATGTTACTCACGGAGAATGTAGCAATGTATGGAGAAAGAATTTTTAAAAACGGTCCAGTAGTTTTTGAGTTTATTCGTTACAAACATACAAAAATACAAAAGTCCTCTTTATAATATTAGTATAGATTAGTTTATTAGATATACGCTCCACACATACCGGGACTCTATGAACTTTGTCAACTTTTAATCACAATTTTTAGCTTATTAGGGTTCCGTACCCAAAGGGTAAAAACGGGACCCTATTACTGAGACTTCGCTGTCCGTCCGTCCGTCCGTCTATCACCAGGCTGTATCTCAAGAACGGTGATAGCTAGACAGTTGAAATTTTCACAGATGATGTATTTCTATTGCTGCTATAACAACAAATACTAAAAATTAAATGAAATAAATATTTAAGGGAGGCTCCCATACAACAACTTGATTTTTTTATAGATAACGATACGGAACCCTTCGTGCGCGAGTCCGACTCGCATTTGGCCGGTTTTTTTAATATATATTTGAAGAGTTAAGTTAGTAAAATTAATCTATACAAAATTCATGAAGTTTAACTGCTACTTATGTGTTATGTAAATACAAATTATGCTACTTTTATTTTTTGGCAATAGGGCAGTGAAAGTGAGCGTTGATACGTATTTAAAAGGACTCCTTAAACTGCCACTGCAACGCGATGGTCACGCCACCTGCATACTGAATGCTAAGAAGTTTCGTCTCTATGCATAATTTTCTAAAATATATAATTTCTCCTTTTCTCTTGTCACAGGCACCGACAGGCGGTCGAATTACAGTATTTCAAACATGCTTACCCAACACTGGACCCGGAGCATTGCAAGCGAGGTACTTGAAGAATATTATATTATCATCACTATACGCAAACAATATTTTTAACTATAAAAGTAATCAAAAAAATATTCGGTCATCAATTCGTTCTTCATATCATTTATTCATTATGACAGCCCCGTTAGCTCATTGGTAGTCTTGAGAGCTGTAGGGCGTGGGTTCGATTCCCACTCAGGGCAAACATTTTGTGAACAAACAAATGTTTGTTCTGTGTCTGGGTGTACTGTATGTATTATACATATGTATTTACAAAAAAAAGTATTTATGTAATCTATCAGTTATCTGACTTCCATCACACAAGCTCTGCTTAGTTTGGGGCCAGATGGCGCTGTTTGTAATGTCCTGCGATATTTATTTATTTATTTATTCATTTATTATTTCGTGCAAAACATTTCATTCACTTGATAAATTTAACAATTAGGTTTTTAATTTTAAACCGTAAAGAAAATAATAATATACTTACTTATTTTTAACTTGATGTACATTACTTAATACAGCATGCCACACTCATCGTGGCAAAACGTCGCATCGTAGCGTCGTCTACAACTTACACATACGTATACTACATCTACAATAGTTATGAACTTATTGTGTCTAAATAGATAGGTGTCTAACTTAATACATTGAAACTCTTTATTGTGTACCTCTTTATTGTGTACAATAAAAAGAAAGATGTAGGTACACGATGGCATGGTGCAGTGCGACGGTTTGCCACGATGTGAGTGGCACACCGTGTCAACCACAGTAAATTAATAAATAAATATCGCAGGACATTACACACAGCGCCATCTGACCCCAAACTAAGCAGAGCTTGTGTGATGGAAATCAGATAACTGATAGAATACTTAAATACTTTTTTTTGTAAATACATACTTATAATAAATACAGAACACTCAGGCACAGAACATACATACATTAGCCGCTCATTATTGATAAAAACTTAAAATACTATATATGTCTCGTGTACAGTTATCAATCAGATCAAAGAAACGTAAACATTTTTTTTTAAATCTTTTTCTTTTTTAATTTATAGAGAAGATCCCAACGCCCGGTCGTCTAAAGAGGTGGCCCATTTGAATCCAGCGACTGATTTCTACAAGCGATTGGCGTTAGACTGCAGTGGGGCGCAAGTCGCGGTCGACCTCTTCCTACTAAATTCGCAATATTCGGATCTGGCGACGCTTAGTAAGTACAAAAGCTGCTGGTACTGGAAAATGCGAAACTTTCGACGCCTTAATTTACCAAAGAGCAAAGAAGGACAAGGTTTTAACCGATTGTGGTTATTTATAGGTTTAAGGCATAAGGTTTCATAAACAACAAAAAAATAACAACTCAATTTATTGCCAGTGTTTGCAATTAGTTTGCACATTGCAATTAGTTTTACTGCAAAGTAGTAACAAAATTACATAGTTGAATTGTACATAACCCTAAAAAAGGAAACAAATATTAATAATCACAATAAATCCCACGAATATTATGAATTTGAAAGTTTGGATGGATGTTTGTTACTGTTTTACGAAAAAACAACTGTACGAATTTGGATGAAGTTTGGTATGGAAGTAGCCGAGACCCTGGATTAACACATAGACTACTTTTTATACCGAAAACGTGTAGTGGGTAACACCGCGGGTCGCAGCTAGTTGTCACATAAACAAGTTGGCTTAGCACAATACTTGTTGTTTTCCGCACGTAGTTTGTTATGTTTGACGGTTGTATTTGACATTTAGTTGTTCAGTGTTGCCAATATATTAAGTTAAAAAACCAAAAATTCATTTTATTTTAGAAAGAACACAGTTTATTAAAATCATATTCTTATTATTTAATGGTAACTTTAGAGTACCATAACAATAAGTCCAGTTGTCCTATGTTGTAAAAGAGGTGTGAGCGAAATACCAGCAATTAATAGCTAATTATTAGCTTATTTTGTAACTGTTTGTTCGTTTTTGTTTTTATGTTACAGAATACAATCTTTTTCTTTCTTTCAATTAATCTCTATAATTTGTTAAAAATTCTTAAATATTATTACTAGAATGAGCAGTGGTAGGATCATATCAAATTTGGTTACGTATGGATGGGGAACATGGACAGTGACAGTGAGCGTTAAAATACGGAGAAACACAAAATGAAAAACATTTTTTTTTTATTATACATATAATATGATATATTGGTACGCCCTTTAAAAAATCTTTAAAAGAATCTTTTTCTTTTTCTTTTTATTTAAAGTTTTTTTTTTTTTTTTTCTTAAAGATTGGTACGCCCTGGATCCCACTCTAGGGTGACCTGTTTCATGGGATCCAGGCTCTTCCTTTTAACAAACATTTGATATGTTGATGTTGATACTTAGTATGATATCGACACCAAATGAAATGGGTTAGGTTCTTAGCATTGCATTATATCGCCGTGCGTAAGTTATGTCTCTTATTTCAGGTGGTATGAGCAAATTCAGCGGAGGTACCGTATACCACATACCGTTGTTCAAGGCGAGTCGCGCCTGGCAAGCGGAACAACTAAACAGAATGTTCACTCGCTATCTCACTAGGAAGGTTGGCTTTGAGGCCGTCATGAGAGTGCGCTGTACAAGGTGAGGACTCGAAAATTTATTTAAAAAGAAGCGTTTTTTTTAATGATTTGACGCTTTATTAATACGTAGTAGTATATTTTTTGTTTATGTTTTCTGTGCACAATAAAGAGTTTCTATCTATATATTTAAGTCGCGAACATAAAGCTAAAATTGAACGAAACACGCCATAAAGTGGCGCCATCTATACTTCTCATAACACTAGTAAATAGCTTAAAGAATACCTCGATTTGTCTTAGTACATTGGTACTGCGACAAATCGAGGAAAAAAAATCATAGAAAAAATAAAATAAATTAAAATTTATCGATCATTTATCATTGGATTAAAATTATTTATATGTACTAGTAACATTCAGGTTTAGAAGCGTGGGTTTACTAAGCGGAAAAGGGCGATTGTATTCATCATTGCGAACAACTTATGTCATGAGCATCTCTGAAATTACGCTGTAAAGAGTTTGATTGAAATTAGGAATGAAGATAGGAGAAATACTCGTAATTGACTGTTCTCGGAGGATAAACGTAAAGTACTGCTTGTTTACTGATGTTCACAGAGAATGAGTCTTTATTGTCACAGACACAAGAATCACTAAACGTGATTATTTATTTTGTCAGTAATATAAGTATGTATTAAATTTTATTTTCTTCCCAGGGGTATATCGATCCATACGTTCCACGGCAACTTCTTTGTGCGCTCTACGGACCTTCTTTCGCTGCCGAACGTTTCGCCGGACGCAGGGTTCGGCATGCAGCTGACTATCGACGAGTCGCTTGCTGACTTACAGCAAGTCTGTTTCCAGGCCGCGTTGCTATACACAAGCAGTAAAGGTAAGTGCACGTTCCACGGCAACTTCTGTATTTATCCACACATACCACGGCAACTTTTATATCGATTCACATTTTCTACAACAAATTTATATTGATCCTCACGTTCCACGACAACTTCGATAAGTATTAATCCACATCATACCACGGCAACATTTATATGGATTCACACTTTCTACAACAATTTTGTATTGATCCTCACGTGTCACGGCAACTTCTATACAGAGCATCACGTTCCACGACAACTTCGATATTGATCCGTGACACGTGTGGATATATATAGAAGTTGCCGTGACAACTGTGACACATGTGTTTGCAACTGCGTCGTATAGTAAAGGTAGGCGTGACATCTATGTAAACAACACTTACGTAATAGGACCGACCTTAGAATCCGAAACTGTCATAAACCTTCAAAAAAAAATTACGGAATTGCGATTTGTTTGTGTCATTTCAGGGTGGATGCTTTAGCCTTATTGACGGGTAGATCATTACTTTCTTCGTATTGCTACACTTTCCCTGTATACGCGTTTTATTTCTGCGTGGAATAGTTGTACATTCACGTTCCACGGCAACTTCTGTATCGATCCACACGTTCCATTGCGATTTCTTCGTGAAGTAAATATACATGTTAATTACGAATAGTAGTAGTATTTTTTTTCTGTACTTTTGTTGATTTTTAAGTCATAAATAAAGTGTTGTTGTTGTTTTGAATAATTTTTCTTACTTTCTCAATTTCGAATACTAACTTTATTTGTCTCTTTCCAGGTGAAAGGCGGATACGAGTTCATACGATGGCATTGCCGATAGCAAGTACGTTACCTGACGTACTACACGCGGCTGACCAGCAGTGCATTATAGGATTACTTAGCAAAATGGGTAAGTGCGACTTTCATATTTGTTAATTATCTTTCTTTTTTGAACATTAGTATGACCGATAGTTTTTTTTTGTTTTTGGCATCGCATTTTGTGAAATTTTCCAGAGTCAAGTATTTTCAAATGTAAATAATGTAATAAATCTCAGTTAAATTCAAGTTTTGGAAGTAACACGAAATACGAGACGACCGTCGTATTGACCATCCATTTCATTCATCATTTCTTTTTTCCATATTTTGATTCATTATTTTGTTTTGCTTTTACGTGTCATTCAAAAAAATAAATAAATAAATATCGTAGAACATTACACACAGCGCCATCTGACCCCAAACTAAGCAAAGCTTGAACTATGGAAATCAGATAACTGGTAGAATACTTAAATACTTTTTGTTTTGTAAATACATACATATCCCACTAATATTATAAATGTGACAGTTTCGATTGATGGATGGATGTTTGTTACTCTTTCACGCAAAAACTGCTGAACGGATTTGGATGAAATTTGGTACGGAGGTAGCTGAGACCCTGGATTAGAACATAGGCTACTTTTTATCCCGAAAACATGTAGCGGGTAACACCGCAGCTAGTAATGAATACAGAACACCCAGACACAGAACAAACATTTGTTTATTAAGAAAGAAAGAAAACATTTATTTTGTCACAAACAACACTACAACAAAAACACTACAAATAAAATATTAAACATTAAAAATAAAAATACCTAATAATAAGTAGAAAGTTGTCGCTGTAGTGTCCAGTGTTTAAAATGGTAAAAAAGGTTAGTTCTCAACATTCGTACTGCCGATATGGCGATTCGTATTACCACAAAGTTTGTTCTGGGTTTTTTTTTTTTTTTTTTATATAGTAGATAGGCTTGCGTTTGACCGCTATCCCGCCTGATGTTAAGCAAAGATGCGGTCTACGGTGGAGCACACTCGCTTAGAAGAAACCGATTCACTCGCGACTTGAAGGTACCCAGACTATATTCATTGGGGAACACCCACTCGGGCAGCTGATTCCAATGTCTAGCGGTACGCATGAAAAAGGTGGAATCAAACCGCTTAGTTCGAGCTTATGGAACATCAACCATGAAGCGGTGACGCTTCATGGAATCGAATCCACGCTCTTGAAGCAGACATTCTACCATTGAACCAACAGGGCTGTCAAAATGTTAAACCGATGTTTGTGTGTCCAGCGGTGGACCGCGCGATGTCGGCGTCGATGTCGGAAGCGCGCGAGGCCGTGATGAACGTTGCGGTAGACGCGCTGTCTGCGCACCGGCTCGCGCAGAACCTGCCCGCCGGCGCCGCCGGCTCCGCGCTGCACGCGCCCGCGTCGCTCCGCCTGCTGCCACTCTATCTACTCGCACTGCTCAAACGGGTATGTTCTCAGGGCAACGATATATCAGAACTGGTTTTTTTTTAATTATTGAAAGAATGAAAGGAAGACAATTATCTATTATTTTGTAAACACCACAGAACACACCAAAATAACAACAAACAGAGACAAAAAGTTACAAAATAGGGGCTCACCTCAGCATAAAACTGGCCATACTATGTGGTAACCATAGTTCACCTGTTGTGGTCGAAAATGGTAAAGCATACTTAGCCTGGATTAAAACTGGCTCTCCAGTGAGGCTGCCGGAACACACCGTTAGATGCTTTCAACTTGATATCAACTTGAGAGTGGTAGCTAGCCAGCCGAGTACTAGAAAGTACCCTACCACCTTGCTATGGTTTCCTCACGATGTTTTCCTTCACCGGCAGTTCAAGCTCATTGTTGGGGATTGAACCCACGCCCTTCGGCATGCGAACCTACCGCGCTAACCACTGAGCTATCATCGCTACAAATGTGATGCCGCCCTATATGAAACACGAGCACGCCAGGCGTGCTCACGACACTGCAAGATGAAATGACATGGGCACGCTAGGCGTGTTTAATGGCACTGTATAAAGATGAAATCATAATAAGCCGTATTTCGGCTTCAGATAGAAAATATATCCAAATCCATGAAAAATCCCAGAGCCAGTTGCATTCCAGGCTAGGTGTGCTTTACCATCTTCGACCACACCGTCACTTGACATCAGGTGAGCTGTGGTCAAACACCTAGCCTGTCAACCATAAAAAAAACTACTCGAAAATAGTGGTGGCAATGAAAGTGTAAAAGTTGATCCTATTTATTGCGAATAAAAACAAAACTAATGTGATAATATTTATTTTTAATTCAGCGCGCATTCCGCACGGGCACCTCGACACGACTAGACGACCGAGTAGCCGACATGTGCGCGCTAAAATGCGCGCCGCTGTCTTTGCTGTTACGCGCCGTGTACCCGCATCTCTACCCCGTACACACGCTGAGGGAACACTTGATACGGAGCGACGAGGATGAGGAGCTCGTGCCGGACCCGCCGCGGTTGCATCTTACAGCGGAGAGGTGAGAAGCATGCCGAGTGCTGTACGCACGGAAATCATATTGCATAAAGTTTCGGATAAGTTTTTAATTTTGAATATTTAAGGTATTAGGTTGTCAATTTGTTTTTTGTTAATTTTTTTTTCTGTTAAGCGGAAATAAACTAAATAGAAACCTTGAATATTCAAAACTTCCGCAAAGTAATGCCTGAGTCAATCAGTTTTTAATTATTAAATTGTTGTCAAGTTAGTTTTATTTAAATCCTTATCGCAGTTTGTAACTGAAACGACTTTTAAGCGGAAATAAACTTAATATAAACCTTGAACATTCAAAATGAACTTCCGCAAAGTAACGACTGTATCAATCAATTATATCGCGTACATTTTTGTTTCGCGTAAATAAACGACCACCCATTTGTTGTTGGAAATAAATTAAGTTTTATTTTGTAACACAAAACACAAAATCAAACAGTTTTTTTGTAAATAAATACAGAACACCCAGACACAGAACAAAAATTTGTTTATACCACGAAAGAAAAATGTTTGTCCTGGGGGGGAATTGACTTACCAATGAATCAACAGGGGGAAAAAAAAGTAGTCAAGTAATTTATCAGTCATCTGACTCCCATAGTATAAGCTCTGCTTAGTTTGAGGTCAGATGGCGCTGTGTGTAATGTCCTACGATATTTATTTATAATATTTCTTGGCAGGTTGAACTCGACCGGCGCATATCTACTCGACGACGGAGAGAGTATGATAGTTTACATCGGACAGAGCGTCAGTCCCGCTTTCCTGTCGGAAACTTTCGGCGTCGCAGCGTTCTCTCAGATCGCGGACGAAGCGCGAAGTCTGCCCAGACTGGACACCGAGGGCAACGGCCTCCTGCACGCGTTCATAGACAGATTGAACGACGACAGGCCGTTTGCTTCAGACATACTTGTGTTGAGGTAAGTTGCGGATTCTACCAGTTAAGGTGGTTCGATTTCCACACAAATCAATTTTTGCCATTTATGGACAAATGGAGCATAATTTTACAGATTACAGGTACTGGCATTTATTTTGGTCTTTATTTGCGGTAAATCACAATTGCTTGAATAAAACAGTAGATTGTGCATAAAAATGGTGTTTTATTCATAAAGTGCCGAATTACAAGCGCGAGTGTGGGATAATGATATAATGTGGTGAAACATGACTTTTCGTGTTGCTTCCAAAAACCATATCGAAGCTTCATAGTAAAGTCTCCACTAAAGCATGACTGAACTTGACTGACACGGACTATACTTGACCATGACTGGACTTTGACTATATCTATAGCTACGAGGCAAATTATTTAACAATTGAAACTTAAAAAGATGAAACACTTGACACTGGCAAATGCTCAAAATGCGACGCCAAAACCAAAGAAAAAAAAACCCTGTATAGTAACAAATATGTTTTGTGTTCTTCCCGCAGAGACAACTCGCCATCGCGAACGCTGTTCACCGAGCGACTGGTCGACGACCGAGTGGAGTCCGCGTTCTCCTACTACGAGTTCTTACAGCACGTCAAAACACAAGTGAAATGAGAATCGAGTGAGTATAGAGTGACGCGAATGGACGCGAATGTCGCCCTGTTACAGTGTAGATAGCGATGGACGGAATGCCAAAGGAATATGGTATTGACGACACTGCCCTAGATATTATAAGGTTTTTATTCGCATTTCTGGATCTAGAGTTTCGTTAACTGTTTTAGAAAAATAACGTATTTAAGAGGCTATTATGAATTCTTGACTTGAGCAGAAATTTAAACAGCACAAAACGGATACTTTGGCTAAGATGTAAATCTTTCTTGATTTTACAAAACTCAGGAAGGATTATTTTGTTGTCACGTTAAAAATAATTAATCCATTTTGGACTCATTTCTCGTTTCCTGATTTATAATAATAATAATTAAAAGACATACTCAATTCGAATTGCATTCAACAAATCTCGCTCGAAACTCGATCCAGAAATGGTTTTGTCTTTGACAATAGAAATCGTAGTGTCGTTCTAGAGTGAATCGAGAAGGTTATAGTGGCGTGTGACGTCACTAAATCGCTATTTTTACTTTTATGTATATCACAATAGAAACATAACAAATAGATACTATTATATGTAATAAAAGGTTTCTCAGCGTCTGATAAAATCGAATGGTGTTGGTTGTATGTTCAATATTCAGAAGGATATTTTGTTTGATGTTTAATTGCTTCATGCATTGTAAAGCTTTTAGTGTCATACGGATTTGCTTTTTTATATAAATTTAGGATTGACTTGCATTTGTAAAATTTTACGCTACGGCACTGTGATAATAAATTTTTTAGTTAAATAGTAAGAAAAAAAAAAAAAAAAAAACAAGTTTTATCTCGTCTATGGAATTCCAAAAGTCTTAAAGTAAGCAGTGATGTCCTAGACTTTGATTGTTACTCAAAGTTCTGTGTATCACTGTAACGGTCATGTATATGCGTTATCTCTTACCATCATGGGGGTATTTCGTTCGTCTCATTGCTTTTACATTAAAAAATAAAAACATACTAATGAACATCAGTATTATTTTCCTCGTAAATCCATAAATGGTATGGTTCACATATAAGACCAAGAGAAATCATCTTTTAGTTTCTAATATATTTTTCACTTTCGGTAGAGGAACGAAACCTACGCACAAAAACTCAGCACTATACGTTCCCCATCGTCTCTTGCACTCCTCCACATCTCTACATAATATAACACAAAGTCACTTCCCGCCGTCTGTACGCTTAGATCTTTTAAACTATGCAACGGATTTTAATGCGGTTTCCATCAATAGACAGTAATACAAGAGAAAGGTTTATATGTATAATACATGCATATGCACCACATTAGTATCTACATTGCACCCGTGCGAAGCCGGGGCACGTCGCTAGTGCATTAAAATAAACACATGGGAATTGTTGGCGGAAAAAAAATCATGTCGCCTCATTGTAGTACGAGTATTTTTCAAAACTGTACAATTTTTATGGAACACGAGTGTTTATGTATGAAAATATTAGTTTTTTATTAAGTGCTGATTTCACCAAGTGCGGGAAAATTATGTAATGTGAAACATGTATCTTCGTTTAGCTTTTAAAACGTCGAAACTTGTTACTAAAGTTGATACTTTTTCCATTAGGACATGATTTAATTTGACACTAACTTACCTTTTGCGTTACACATGCTAGCCAATCCAACCTCTTTGAGCAGATCCGCATGACACTAAAACACTATAAAACCAGACTATAACTTGGGCCTAGTTGAGCGAACCAGAACAAAATTAACATAATTTTATCACGATTAATATTTTTATATTAATCTTAGTATCATTGCCTAAAATGGCAGCTTTGTGGGAAATTGTCTCTCATAATAAAATATAAGCTCGATTATTTTTGAACTGACTTCACTAAAATTCTTGCTCTGATCAACTCGGCTGAAGCTAGAGTTCTACCGGTGACATAAATTCGAAATCTGAGCTCTACATGGTGTCACGTAGAGCAGAATTTTAAGTGGCAATCTAAGTGCCGCATGTTAAGTCTTGGAGTTTTTGTAAATTGTCATAGGGATTTCTGCCTTGCGGCACGCAATCTAGGGCTCTAATTTCAATGTAATCTGAAGTAATCTTTGATCTTCGATGTGTGCGAATGTTGTGACCGTTATAAAGTTCCTTGTACCACGGAACTCAGTTGTAGGCTTCGGTTAAGGACTATAATAAATTTCACTTTAATTTTATTACTTGTATACTTGCGTAAATGAAAGCTGTAAGCGGAATAAAAGTTATAAGATGTTAGATGTGAAATCGGCTTATGTTAAATAAATATAACACTTTATTTTCTTGCCGATACGTATAATTTTTGTTCCGCGATGATTATTGTCTATTCGGTAGATCAAGGTGTGTATGGACTGTTTGTACAAATTATTATTTTTATTGTTTTTAGTCTAGGGCGTGTCTCGCGACGTTATATATCACTATTATTTCACATTGATGCAATAAAATGTTTACTTTTTATTGTGATTTCGGTATTAGGTGTAATATTGTTTTGTAGCCTATATGTATTTATGAACTATCGGCGATTCGATGTTTGATTCGACTGTAAATTGAAGTTATTTATGAAATTATAGGTAGAATATTTTATACTGAAATTGAGTTCGGTTCGGGTTATACTCACTTACATGAAATGTACAGCGCCAGTTATTACACAGAGTTAAATGTGGATTGAATATGATCAAAGTTCGAAGTAGGCTTTGCATCGTAACATTTTTCTTTCAAACGTTTATTTTATAAAATTTTAAGCAAAAATATTTCTTACAACACAATTTCACATAAAGATGTCGACTTTGGAGATATTAGTCGGTGAAATTAATTAAAAACTGTCCCAATTCAATGTATTGTACATAGAGCAACTGTTTTAGTTTAGTTCTATCATCTAATAATACCTATTATTAGATGATAGAATATGCTAAACGATAAAAATGTTTTAAAACAATAGATTAGGTAGGTACCTACAGTTCTAAAAAAATGTCTGATCCAAAAGTAGACTATAACTACAGTATCTATTTATTTAATCAGCGTATCAAAAATACAAAAGCAGGAATAAATTTGTCACTTGTACTGTAGATTAACCAAACATTAATTGTTGCAAGAATTCTTTGTAAAAAACGAATAATGTTTTGTGAACATGCCCTGTATAGATATATGTAGTTACATCGCAAACATATTGTCATACAATGTCACGATGTTTGTAAGATAGCATACAAGGATAAAGGACAGTTTAATCTAAAATAAGATATTAGATACTGCAGAATATTGGCGCTCATTTTGATGAACCTATGATTAGATAAATCTGACAGTACGATAATTATTATTTCCTTTTATCTTTTTTTCCTCGATAATCGTAATTAGAGATTAAATATTAAATTTAAATAATTTGTTTTGCAGAGACATACAAATAAAAGTCATAAAATTAAGATCGCCATGCATTATGATATTTTGAAGCAATAAAACAAAACTTAGTTTACAATTTACTCGTAAACTATATAGAAATCAACAAAATTTTTGCGATGTAACTATCGATCGGCCATCTTGTTAAATATATGACGATTATTTTCAAAGGCGATAGCAGTTTTACTTCTAAACTTTAATTTTTGAACGACACAAATGAAATGTGCAGTACGGGCGTGGACGGTACTCAACTTTGAGAAGCGTTTTTAAGTAAATGTTATTTCATTCAAATTGTTATGAAGCGGTACATGTCTATTCATAAAGCTGTCACTAATTGAATAACATGAATTTAACCGTTTTATTAAGCCAGGTTTCCACAAATTAGGCACATATATTCCAATTATACATATACTGTCCACTGATAGTTTGCCAAAATTTTCTCAAATGAACATAAACTGAGAAGTGTTTATCGTTTAAAAAATGACGACCTTGTACCAATACGAGGTCCATTTATATAACATTGTACCTATGCTTTATCATCTTAAGTCCAAAGTGCGACGTAGTTTAGCTTGTCTAACATTACTTGAACAAGTATTTGTAATGGTTTCTTATCTTGTTATTTGTACTCGAATTAGTGCTCCATATAAAATGTTGTTTGTTGTTATATTCCGCTTGTTGATTGTATACTTAAAGTGGATAGTAACAAAACACGAAATGGCTTATGAAACAACCTTTACTTTAATTTAATTCGATAAATGTAAAATCTATTTTAATCCCACAGTGGTCACGCACTAAAAAGTGACATAATACAAAAATAAAAAAATATGTTAAAAATACTTTCGTAATCTGTCGCATGGCTTACAATCGACACTAAGGACATTTTAAATGATTAATTTAAATATTGTAAAACAATAATTTCTGAGTTCGAATTAATTACACTAAAATAGACAATTCTAAAGCACCTAAAAGCGCATTTATTAAGTATCGATATTAAAGTACGTGAAAACTCGAGTAATTTGCGGGGTTCGTTTTTTTTTACCGATTTTTGACGACTGGATTACATGAATGTATGTCGTGCGACCACTGCAGGGTTAAAGTAGGATTGTTATCAATTTTGGCATACCCACCGCCTACAGGTCCTATATTTTTACAAGAATCGCTGGTCTAAAAGAAAAAAAAGGTCTTCGCATATATTACATAATTATATTTATTTATGGTAGGTACCGTCTGCATCATAACAATAACTCATCTTGACTTCTATGAAAATAATCATCGCCAACCATTGTTGACTGAAACGACGTTTGTAATCATTTATTATTAGTTTTAACTGCTGTTTGCGGACTGAACTCGAAAGCCTTGTATATTGTTTCAATATAATTAATCTAAAATCATACGTGTTTCCTTTTAATCCTGGCAATTAGTAATATATTACGGTAGATGTGCATTGCTGTAGCATATTCATTTACGAGAATTACATAGTACGTACACGATAGTAAAATGTACCTATGAAAAGCCAACAGTTTCCATTTATTCCCGTTAGGGGCGCTGTCAAACATTTTTTTTTAACATTTACTTACGGTAATCTCGAAAATTTAAATGCTAGTGCCTATAGTCAAACACAGTTTCCAATATTGTATATACATATTTATGTACTTGTATAAATACATACTTTTTAAAGTAAAAATGCGGCAGACGCAATTAGTCATTGTAAATTAAACAGGTGCTGCTCGCCTTACATAATGCGAATGTTCATAAGCTATTTAAAAAGAATATAGCCCTGTATACTATAGGATATCTATATCTATATCTATTATAAAACGAAAGATTTGATTGTTTGTTTGTATTGAATAGGCTCCGAAACTACTATACCGATTTCAAAAATTCTTTCACCGTTGGGAAGCTACACTATCCCCGGGTGACATAGGCTCCCTGTATTCCCACGGGAACGGGAACTACGCGGGTGAAACCGCGAGGCGTCCGCTAGTATAATATAAATCTCGTGCCACGGTGTTTAGATTTCTGAACTATGAACCCTGGTATTCTAACACCTTTTTGATGATAACGCTGACCGTTAAAAGTGAAAAATTTACATGGAAGTGTGTATCTATATAGTTAATTATACACGTAGGCCGTTCGGTTTTTTAGAAGTGTCGAATTAGCTAATGAATGAAACTGTATTAACTGTATTATTCACAATATTTATTATAGTCTTTAGTATCACGTTGGTTGCAAACTTCACAAGCGAAACACTCTGTGATGGGTGGGAAATGTACAGGATGCGGCCAGTAGTCTTTCGGGCCGATGTTGTCGTTTCGGAACATGTTCTCTTCCAGTAGCGTCCAGAACCAGAGGTAAGAGCGGGCGCGTTTAAACTTGCTGGAAGACTCTATGACTGCGTTAACAGCTCTTTGTGCCACCACGTCGTACTCTAGCGGTGTGTTGAAACTCAGGTATCGTATATTGCATCGAAATACCTGCCAAACGTGAACACATTATGAAGTGAAAAGGTAAGGTTCTTTTACTCTCTGTACTTTTTTCTTTTTATATGGTGTGCACAATAAAGAGTTCTATCTATCTATATATAATGGTTATCTACTCCAGATTACTCTAGTACTTCATAATAAAGAGTTTTGGCAGGAACGCGGGAAGAGTCGTGTCGCTCCGTTGTATTTTTTTCCAAAACTAGTGTTTTGTCGAGTGTTTATGCATAAAAATGGTGGTGTTTTATTCATAAAGTGCCGAATTACAAGCACGAGTGTGGGAAAATGATATAATGTGGTGAAACAAGACTTTTCGTGTTGCTTCCAAAACTCCATCGAAGCTTAAAGTAAAGTCGCCAATACTTTACTATAGCATGACTGGACTTGACTGACACGGACTGGACTAGACCAATACTAGACTTTGACTATAAGGCATGAATTCGTTCTTCGCAAATAATGACATGGTTCAAAGGCCTTTGGTAGCCAAACCATAAAATACCAAAAAAAAAAGAAAAAGAAAAAAGTACTTCATAATATGTAGATTGGTATGTATGTTGGCATGGGCTAGATATAATGAATTCTATGTATATAGATACCTAGAAGACAATTTTAGAACATTGTAGTGTGTTAATCGGAGGATTACCAGATAAAAATTTACTAAACTGCCAGTCAACTAGTGTAGTGGTAGGGTGTTTTCTAGTACTCGGCTGGCTAGCTACTACCCTCAAGTTGTAAATGTGGCTCTAAGCACTTAACGGTGTGTTCCGGCAGCATCTCTTGGGAGCCAGTTTCATTCCAGGCTAGGCGTGCTTTACCATCTTTGACCACACAGTTACTTAACATCAGGTGAGTTGTAGTCAAACACTTAGCTAATCAACTATAGTTTAAATCTATCAAGTAATCAACTATACTAAAAATAATTAAATCCAAAGAAAATAAATAGCTATCCAAAGACCGGAATCTTTTCAGCTTATTTTAAAAGAGGTTCATTATTTGTTTTGATAATTACTAGGTAGGTACATTCTAATTGCGTCAATTTTAATACGTAACAAACTTTACTGCATGGTTGGTCTGGCGGGGATTTTTTTTTTAAACAATTAGGCTTACCTTTGACCGCCATCTCACTTGATGTTAAGTGATGATGCGGTCTAAGATAGAGCACGCTTGCCACCCAGATTATAACATGGTTAACATGACGGTGTAGCTGGAAGATGGTGAAAACACTTAGCGTGGAATGTGAAATGACTCGAGTAAGACTGCCAGAACACACCGTTGGGTGCTTGGAGCAACATTTGCGACTTGACGATGGTAGTTTTCCAATCTCGCAAATTTTTTTTCACGATTTCATAGTTATGCCCATAGTAAAGGTTGTTCACAATGATGAGTTCAATCACCCCCTATCGGCTTGGCACACGCTAAGCTTACAATCTTGTTTGAATTCCGTGCCGTTATCGTACGGTCGTTGCCTTAGAATGTTGCCTTATATGCCACGCATTCTATTGTCAAGTAGGTAGGTAGGTAGGTACTTATAAAATTTCAAGAATATAATATGTGCGCTAAATAACGATGTAGTGACCACTTTCTATTAAGTATTTGACAAGCTTTGTACCCTAATATAACATGGTAACACAATGGTAACATGTGACAAAAGTAAAGTTTAAAAATTAAAAAAAAACAGGATTTCGTCCCCTCATGTCCACACATCTCCAATACGCAGTAGTTCTCAAACTCGACGGGAGCGAGATCGACGCGGTATCCTAGTTTTTGAAGGCAATCTGTTGAAATCAATTTTTGTTTGTGAGTAGGTAGGTACCACCGCGGTACCAGATATTCTGCCACCAAGCAGTAGTATGTAAACATTACGGTGTTCCGGTTTGAAGGATACTGCAGAAATTATAAGGCTCTGGAGACTAACCATCGAAAGAAACAATGAGCGCGAAAGCAGCGATGTCCTGGACTTTGTTTTGCTACTCAAAGCTCTATGCACCGCTGCAATGGTCTCTTACCATCAGGAGAGTGTCTCGTTCGTCTCACTACTTTTATAAAAAAATAATGTACAGAAGATAATCTTTTTCGTTAACAGTCTTTCAATAATTATGCTTAGACTCGAGGCACTAGAGAAATTTTTCATAACCTTAGTTATTGACGTATTATGTAATATACCTACCTATATTACATTATTATATTGGTAGTGCTTATGCTTATATCTATTTTCTTGTGTTTAAAATGAGGCAGTTACGTATTCTTACCTTTGAGTCCCCGTAACTTTTGAGGTTTATGACTTATAGTATAAAAAGAATCACAGGGTCCATAGTAGATTTTCACGTGATGGTACGACATACGTTTTTATTTGTTCACCAAAATAGTAGGTAGTAAGTAAATATAATTAATATTACAAATTCATAGCACAATAAAATTAACAAATAGAATCTGTAATATCTAAATCACGTAAATATCTAATACACGTAAATGTCTACCAATTAAAATTATTTAATGATTTCTAAAATGATAAGATAAAAACGCGCATAATTTTGACGGCTCCTAAGTCTGAAGGCTCATAACGCCATATAAAATAGGTAAGATTTTTAATACTCATTTAATTTTACAAAAGAGGTTATTCATGTAGATTTAATTGAACAAATTGCCGGCATCTTTGTTCAATTTGCTTTCTACATCAAAAATTATACAAGCTAGCAAGCTCTATTATTTTCTATTTTTTTTGTTGTGTTTGTCGAGTGTATCAAGATAGTGATTCATATTGTGTCAAAATTTTTATTATTAGATATGTATATATACGAGCATGGAACGGAAGACACTAGACTTTGCGACATGGGTTTTCCTAGTGTGAAGTCTAGGGTACTTAGATAGAAAATACCTAACTAGGAAAGAAAATACCTAATTGTATACTTTATATACCAATGTAAGATTTTTTTAATGTTTACTATAGGCATTAAGGGTCATGTAATTAAATGAATAAAATAAAAAAGTACCTATATGCGTGTGTGTGAGAAAGTGACATAATATAGTCAATTCAATTCAATTCAATTCTTGGTTTATGGCTTTTGTGAAATTGTTTCACAATTCCGCCACTGTCACGTAGAAAGATAGACCATCAAACGCAAGAATTTGTACGGTGTTGAGCCTCGTTGTTCGGTGAATTCGTATAGCAGAGGTTTTTGTTTGTCACCCTGAAACCAAAACATTTAACATGCTACAAGACATACACAAATATATACATATACATAAGTAGGGGACAGAGTGAGTGTTAAAATCCTATACATTTATATATTTACAACCTTTTTTTTTTTTTAATGTACTTACATAAAATATATACAAAGGGAGTAAAACTAGGGATAGGAGACATTTGAGGGAAGTAGGATGGGGAATTTCAGGAGGTATGACATCGTGCAACGAAAACTGTCTTAAGGGGCAACTGAAGAAGATATGGTCCATGTTTCCCTCATCTAAGCCGCATTCGCATAGGGAATGGTCCCTAATCCTAATTTTGGCCAGAAACACAGGTGTACAAGAATGGTTCAAACGTAACCGACAAATTGTCGAAGTAGTCTCTTTATCTCCCTTTTGGAATTTAGAAAACCAGGGTTTATGGGGGATTTCAGGTTGTATTTCGCCATAGAATTTGCCTTTCAAAATTTTAGACTCTTGCCATTTTTGGGTCCAGCATTTGTACAACATTGCTTTTAGAATAGTACACATATCATGTGAATAAATTTGTGAATATTTTGAAGAACCAATCAGACACGCGTCCCTAGCATAGACATCAGCACACTCATTGCCCAGGATGCCTGAATGACCAGGAATCCAGGCCAAGACCACACAGATGCCCAGGCTGTGACCAAAGCACGACTGGATTGGACTGACGTGGACTGGACTTGACCAAGACTGGATTTTGACTACTTTTTACTAACTTTATTAATTCCACTCCAGTAATCCACTAATTGATTTAGACTAGAATTGATTAACATAGAATAGGATATCCAAATTTAGTTTTGCATTTAATAGTACGACGTCATTTTTTAATTAAAGTCGATCTATCTCGTTTTAGCCCTCAGCTTAAGTTTAAGCGGAAGGCCTCCATTAATTCCTTGCACGACGTTGGAGGTGTGATTTATTTCTAGTATCCGTTTCGTGTTGGCAGCAGGCTCGACTGAGAACTTGTGCAACAGCGCTGCCAGACCAGCCAAAGACTGCATTTCACCGAGACGGGCACCTGTAAGAGAAAGAAAGATTAACAATTATAACTAGCGACCTGGCCAAATGTTTAGAGGTCAGGTTACCAGAATGCTGGCATCTACTTTAGTCAAAAGTTCATGCCAGCATTCTGGTCACATTTCCGTCCTGTGATGGACTGACTGACTCTTAGCTTATTTTTATAAATTTGTGTAAATAGTGTAGGTAGTATTAATTCTAAGATATTTTTAAAATTGTTATTCGAAAGTTATAATTTTAAATACTTTAATTATTATCTTTGTAAAAGTCTAGGTAAATGCGATTGGACGATAGCTAGAACGGTGAATAATTTAAATATAAGACTATGCATACGTATAATTATAATAGTTTATTATTTTTTGCTCCGTATTGTCTGTCTGTCCGACTTTATTTACTTTTGAACCGTAAAACGTATGTTGAAGCGATATTAACCATAAGCTAATGCTAGTAAGGTTGGGGTGTACCTACTATGGCGGCATAAATGAAATCTAAAAAAAAAAATTTGCTGTTCCATAGAAAAATGTTGTTGACCTTAATTAATAATTAATTTGTTTCGTGTAGTACAATGGATATTAAAAAAAGTCAAAGAGCGCCATATTCTGCCTTGCGGTATGCAAAAATAATCTTGTAGGTACATTAATACTGACGATAAGTAGGAACTAAAGCCGTCAAATTATGCACAAAAGCTTGAATGGCCGAGTGAGAGACCAATGACCGACTGTATGGAGCAGCTGATTATTATTTTTGCGATACCAGAGTAGTGGTCATAGTAAGAGTTGTTAGTAACGATGAATACGAAGACCCCATTTCGGGCTAGTACACCCAAATCTTATAGCCTTGTTTGTCTAGTTTGTTCTACTACTACTACTTGTTGGTAACTAGAAACTGTCTGTTTGCCGCTGTTTTCTTATAAAACAGAAATGGAAAAACCGTAAAGCGAGGCGTTACAACGAATAGTAGTACACAAACAAATGTGGTCTAGTTTTGTAGCAGACATGATAAGGGATGACAACGCAAATTTAAAAATCAATTTTCGTTTAGATTTCTTATTGAGTGCCTTGGATACTCACAAATCTGCTTTGGGTCACTGACAAAGCGGAATAAGTTTAAACTATACTAAAATAAATAAAAGATAAAGATAGCTCATGGTAAGCAACGGTATCTAGAAATAGGTAGGTAGGTACATTGTTTTATTGTCGTTGATTTAAATATATACCTAAACATAATAAGAATTCTGATAAGTATATCTATACAACAGAAAAACAATTGGCATCATAAATAATCGCGATAAAATTAATGTTCGCGTTTGTATACCTAATAATATTTTGATATTAGGTGCAATTGTGCAATACTTAAATAAGAAGTGAAACTCTACCCAGTGGCGGCCTTAGGGGGTGGCAAGCAGGGCAACCGCCCGGGGCCTCGCTCTTGCAGGGGCCTCGCGTCCTCGTAGCAAAAAGCCTTTACCTTATGTGTATATCGCGTCGCACTTAACAAAATCCCCCCTGATACTGATACTTTATTGATAATTATAAATTACATGTCAGGTTCTTATATCTAGGTATACATATATGTATTTCATACATTTTTTTAACTGTTGATTTTTAAAGTGGTCATTGTATCAATTAAGAAAATAATACATAATAAGCGTTAATTTATTTTTGGAATGAACTCCTCGACAGTATAAGGTGCCATGTTTATCAAAAACAGCTTAAGTTTGTTCTTGAAGCTAGATAGCGACTTAGCTTCCCGTATGGACTTAGGCAGGGAGTTAAAAACCTGTACACCGAAAACCCGCGCACACTTTTTGGACTTAGCTAGGTGATGCCTTGGTGTTATTAGTTTTAATGCATCCCTTGGGGTATGCGTCTCGCAAAGGTCGGCAAACTTCGCCAAGGATGCCCAGTTTTTGAACATATATATACTGACACTATACATATACAAGGCCGGCAATGTCAATATTTTGAGGTTAATAAAGATATCTTTTGCCGCTGTTCGTGGCTTTACGCGCGCAACAACACGGACTGCTCTCTTTTGAATAACAAAAGCTCGGTGCCAGTCTGTGGAGTGGCCCCACAGATCGACGCCGTATGACAGCAGCGAGTGGATTGTCGCGTAGTAGCAGTTACGCACCGCCCGCGGGGATAGCACGCGCGCCACCTGCTCTAGGGCGAAGCATGCTCGCCCCAGTCTGTCGCATAGGGTGTCGACATGACCGCACCAAGTCAGAGACCTATCTATATAAAAAGCCAACATCGTGAAGGCATCTACTTGTCGTAGAGTCACTCCCTCCATCTCTACTTGTAATTCAGGGTAACGCCTTCCCGACAGGTTGAAATGCAGGACATTTGTTTTGTTGAGGTTTAACGCTAAACGGTTTGCTCTAAACCAGTGTGCCAGCTGGCGAGCTGCACTGTTCAGTTTTTGCTCTAGTGCCGGTCTCCGCGGGGCAGTTACAATAGCTGCTACGTCGTCCGCGTACATGAGTAGCTGCGCATCGGGCACAGAGTCTGGGAGGTCGTTCATAAGAAGGCTAAACGTCAGGTTTGATACGCACGAACCCTGAGCCACCCCTATCTTTAGCTCAATTGGATCGGTTTTTATTTCTCCAGACGCCGCCACGACAGTCTGTTCCCTGTCTCGCATAAACTGTTTCATGAGGTCGAGCGCCGGTCCTCGGACACCATAGTGATCGAGCTTCATTTCTATTAAGCGGTGGTTGCAGACGTCGAAGGCGCGCGACAGGTCGCAGCTGATAACCGCGACCTGCAGCCCGGTCTCTTTCGCCTGCATCACCTGCCACACTAACTCGCGCACCAGGTCCGAAGTGGAGCGTCCCGCGCGGTATGCATACTGCCTCTCTGACAAGGCATCTGTACCTTTTAAATACTTCTGAAGCCTATTACAGATACCCGTTTCGATAACTTTGGCTGCTGCAGGTATTATAGTTATGGGTCTGTAATCCGCACAATTTTCTTTCTTCCCTTTCCCTTTGTAAATAGGAGAGACTTTTACTTTCTTTAGAGATTTCGGAAAGGCACATAACGTGAAAAGACTATTATATAGGTCGGTCAGTGGAGAAGCCATCACATCGACAGCAGCTCGAATGAGATAGCATGAAAGGCCATACAAGTCCTTTGTGTTCTTGGGTGCAATCTGCAATATGATTTTCCTCACTTCCCGCGGTGTAAAACGATTCAGCCTCATTGAGCTAAAACATGGCGGTCGGCTACTTGCAAGTAGATGCAAGGCCTCAACTAAGTTTGCGTCAGGTGCCTTAGCCAGTGTTGCGGCATTTGCGAATTGAACTGAACGCACGGTTTCATTATTAGTGCAAGCATGTTACGGCCACTCGAGCACTCGAACATTTTTTTTTTAAAAACGGACTTAAAGTGAAAGGGCCTCACAATTATCTGTCGCCCCGGGCCTCGCAACAGCTAAGGCCGCCGCTGACTCTATCAATTATTAGCATACAATCAAATTTATAAATTATTTATGAATTTATGATTGTTTTATTCAAGCAATTGTGATTTACCGCAAATAAAGACCAAAATAAATGCCAGTAGCTGTGATTTCAGTGTAAAATTATGCTCCATTTGTCCATAAATGGAAAAAAAAAAAATTGTATGGAAATCGAACCACCTGAATACGTTTGTTCGTTTGATCATTGTATCGCTGATTACATACACATACCACATACAAGTAGGTACACCCATAGTCAGACACATTTACACACATAGACTTCTTTTTATCCCGAAAACATGTAGCGTGTAACACCGCGGGGCGCAGCTAGCTATTATATAAGTACTCGCCTTTGTAAATGTTATGTTTGTTTGGTAATGAGATTAAATTGTTTGTTATTATTTAAACAACTTACCAACGCACATCCTTGGGCCGCTGCCAAAAGGTAAATAAGCAAAACTTGGTCTATCTGAATCGGCACTATCGAACCTGTTCGGGTTAAATTTTATAGGATTATCGAAGTATTTTTCGTCATTCTGTATGGCTTGCAGCGGCACCTGGATCTTGACTCCAGCGTCTATTGTGATATCCAGCTCAGGGATCGTGTATTTCTTCGCACAAACTCTATGTAGTACCCCAAGCGATGGAAACATTCTCATTGCTTCTTTAAATGCGTTGGCTAATTTGGTCATCTCTGCTACCGAATCGAAGCAAAGCTCATTGTTGTGTTTTGCCAACACTTCATCAATCTCGTTCTGTATGTTTTCTTGTATTTCCGGATGGAAGGCGAGCTGGTGTAGCGTGAAGCTTGTAGCCGATGACGATGTCTCAAAACCAGCCGCGAAAAATATAAACACTTGTGCCACTAGAAGTTGAAAATCCAACTCCATTTCTACTGGAACAGGGGAACCATCCGCTTGTCTGTGTTCTATAGAATCTCCTTTGATCATTCCCTTGGTTTGTAATTCCAAAAGCAAATCGATAAAATCGTTACGTTTTGAAGGCTTATAGTTTCTCTGATCGCAGATACTTTTGACGATTTCCATTATGGCCACCTCCAATCGGTTGTCTGTGATGTAAATAACTTTTCTCAACTCTGGGAATAATTCCCAAATCCCAGAAAGAATTTTGGCTTTATTCGAGCGGGTGAATATTGTTTTTCCTAGTTCTCTGAATTGAGAGTGTTCATTGTTGATAGTGTCGACTTCGATGCCAAAGCCGCAAGCGCCGATGAACTCGGTGGTGAAGCGCGCCATTAGTTCACGCACGTCACACTCACCGCCATTCTCGATGATGCCTACGCCTACCACTTGAAGCTTCTTCGCGCAGTTCACTACCAGAGGAAACATAGCCTTCAACTTGGCCGTAGTAAACGCTGGCGTAATGCGCTGGCGTAAAAGCTTCCACAAGTCTCCGTCAGCATGGAACAAGTTTTTGAGCAGTGGTTCAGTGTCTCTTCCAAGCCCACGCGGATAAAAATACGCGAAGTCCACATTTAACAGAGTTTTAGCAATATCAAGATCTCGCACAATCAGTTCTGGCGTCGCTCCCCTATAGTATCCGACGACTTTCTCTTCAGGGTATTTATTGTATAGTTCGGTGGAGATTTCGATGATGCTTCTGATCCCGAACACGTTGCGAAAATGATTCCCGAACAAAGGTATAGGCGCATCATGCTTAACTCCTCGTTGTGCCCAGTAATTATGATTTCTGGTCGAATAAAAATAAAGTGCGACCGAGAATATTAAAATCACAAAAGCAATCATGCTTAACGTTCGCGTGGTTATAGCTTACTGAGCTCGTGCGCGACGTTTATTATGTGTGATACGCCGCGACCGGTTATAGTATTGCAAGTGAACTTTGATCTTTGTTTACCCACATAGACGTACTGATATTTATGTGTAATTTATTTACTTAGCTACTTACAGTGTATACTTTTAAGCTAATTGCAGTTTTTGTGCAATTTTAGACTAAGAAAGAGTTCTTTATTTATATCTATATAAGATACTTAACGTGATGTATTCTGTACAAACAAATATCAATAGCCACATGTAAGACAAAGAGTTGGATTTTTGATTGTGTTTGCAATTATCAGGAGAAGATTTGTACCACAATTTTTTATTAAAAAATCTGGAACATTGGATAATATTAATGCACTAATGCCGAACCTGGGCGGGTCGCTAATTTTCAATAAAAATCACTCATCGAAATTACAAATAAAATTGTTAGTTTAAATATTTGACGAAGGTGACTTTATTGTTGAATATAGATATTGCATAGGTTAGAGTTAAGGTAGATACTATAGTAGATATATTTTAACAATCAATTTTAATGTCGCTTGCCAACTGGAGAATTTTTTGCGAAGAAAAAACATGCTTATTGTTGTGGTACTATGGAATAGAAACGCAAAATCTATCATAGAGACAAGAGTTAGTTATACATATATGTATGTACATACAATGTGTGATTAGATTCAGTATCTCACGTTTATACTAAGAAAATATTTATCTATCGTAGTTAGGAATGGAATTTGCCGTGCATATCTTGAAGACTTTGATCTTTAAACCTAACCTTGGTCACAGAGTAAAATAGTGCTCAGTATCCTGGTCTAAAGAACTCTCGTGAAGTGAAAGTACTAGATAATTTTAGTTAAGAAATTTTCAGGTACAGTACCTATAGTTATTTTGTCACTCAGGCATTTACATAAAACATACGAGTACCTACGTGATATGACTGTTATGAATTAACGATTAGCAGACGTTTTCATTCTTATAGGTTATAATGAAAACGTCTGCTAATCGGGTTTATTGCATAGCAGGAACCGAAACTCGTAGTGGCTAGGAATTACGTAATAGTTTAAGAGGGAACGCATGCAGCGTTTTTCCATACAAATGTATTCCCCTATTTTCTCCCTGTATAATGCTTACATAGCAATATTTTTGTTACAAAATCAAGGTCTGCTAAAGCTACGTCTCTATCATTTCTTTTTTTACACCAAGTATATAATTACATAAGAAAATGTGACTCTTCAAAATTCGTAAAAAATGGCCCAACATAGTCAGACGAATGAAACAAATATGAAAGCATTTTAAGATTAAAAAAAAAATACGTAGATGAGTATGTAATTTCTTCTTGAAAAAATTTGTTCCGTATTTATCAAAATCATTAATTTAGTACCTATGTATATTCAGGTTGAGCTGACTTATCCGAAACATTATTTAATATCTGAAACTAAAATTTACATAAACTTAAAATCTAAAATAAAATACTAATTAAAACAATCACAAGTCTTTATATCCTCTTCTCGCTACCGTAACCACTTGCCGACACGTGTTTCGTCTCTACACGAGGCATCCTCAGGACGTGTTGACTCTTCGACAGACTGAGTCCCGTAATTAATAAAAAGATAAAGGTATGCTAGTAAGGTTACGATATTTACCTGTTGTTCTGTTTTAGCTACAAAATAAATATAGCACATCAACTCTATTTCGCCATCTAAGTATGTGTGTTTTATAGTTGAATTTTCCTATAAATATGTGTCTCAATCTAATATGTAAAAATTAATGTTTGTCATATCGTTCATCTGATTGCAATGAAACTTTATCAACTTATTGCTTGCACTCGCGCGAAGGTTATCGTTATATTATTGTATAAAAATAAACATAATAATGTTTATTTTTCTATAATAAATATAAATAAATTATATAAGATATATTTTTTTTATGTAAAAAGTAATGGGACGAACGAGACGCTCTCCTGATGGTAAGAGATAACGCCTGTCCATGACCATTGCAGCGATACACAGAACTTTGAGTAACAGAACAAAGTCCAGGGCATCACTGCTTTGGCGCTCATTACTTTGAGACTTTCGATGGTTACTCTCAACAGCCCAGTAATTTCGCTAGCTGCAGTAGGTACCCTTCGAACCGGAACACAGTAATGTTTACACACTACTGCTTAGTGGCAGAATATCTGGTACTGCGGTGGTACCTACCTAGACGACCTTCTGCTAAGGAGATCTACCACCAAGTATTTAATTATTACAAAAAATACTACATATTAGTAAAATAATATAAGATTAGTAACGTGAGCTAGGCTAAAACTTAGTTTACTTGCATGCTAGTAATTAATTTAATCCAAGTGGGGAAGGCGGTGTATTCTAAATCTCAGGCTTAGTGCCCAGTTCCGGTAAATAAATAATAAAAAATGTACATTTTATGTGGAAATTATGTAATTAAATACTATTATTATAACTGGATGTAGATTTTTTGATCAAATAATTGATTTAAACTAGGATTGATTACACGCTCGTCACGTTTTTATTAATTAAAAGCGATCTATCTCGTTTTAGCTCTCAGCTTAAGTTTAAGCGGTATACCTCCTATAATTCCTTGCACGATGTTGGAGGTGTGATTTATTTCTAGTATCCGTTTCGTGTTGGCAGAAGGCTCGACTGAGAACTTGTGCAACAGCGCTGCCAGACCAGCCAGAGACTGCATTTCACCGAGACGGGCACCTGCAAGAGAAAGAAAGATTAACACTTTAGTTCTCTTCAGTTAATTTTAATATAACTAGGGACCTGGCCAAACGTTTCTAGGAGGCGTTTATACTTTGACCAAAAGCATGTCATTGCCATCCAGCGTTGAAATGCTGCCAGCATCATAGTCACATATTTCGCTGATTTTTAGATTATGTTGTTTTTATAAATTTGTAAATAGTGTAGGTAATATTAATTCTAAGATATTTTTAAAGTTGTTATCCGTATGTTAATTTGAATTGTTTTAATTAGGTAGGTAGGTACTATAAGTATCTTTGTAAAAGACTAGGTAAATACGGTTGGACCAAAGCTAGAACGGTGAATAATATAATCAGAATATAATTCTGTAGTATCTGCATAAGTACAATTACGATGTATTGTTTTCTTCTGTACATGGTCTGTCTGTCCGACTTTAATTACTTTTGAACCGTGAAACACACGTTGAAGCGATATTACCCCTAGTTGATAAATTTGTAAGCTTGAATGTACTATGCCGAAAGGCACAATACGGGAATAAATCTGAAATCATAAAAGAAATTGTATTTCCATAGAAAATGTTTGTTGGCCGAACATCAGTTGATTTTTTTCGCGATATCAGAGTGGTGGACATAGTAAAAGTTGTTGGGAACGATGAGTACAAATACCCCTTTTCGGGTTAGTAGGTACACACAAATCTTATAACCTTGTATAGGAAGCGTATAGAGCATCTATGTGATAGCAACGACAGTTTCAAATCTTACAAAGAGATAAACCGCCTGTTTGCCGCTGTTTTCATGTAAAAACAGCTTGGTAGTTCGATTTCCATACAAATGTTTTTTTGCCATTTATGGACAAATGGAGCATAATTTTACAGTGAAATCACAGCAACTGGAATTTACTTTGGTCTTTATTTGCGGTAAATCACAATTGATTGAATAAAACAATGGTGACAGTCTATAAATGGGGAAAAATTGTTTGTATGGAAATCGAACCACCTTAAACGGAAAAACCGTAAAGCGAGCCGTTTCAACGTATTATAGAATACAAATACGTAGTCTTGTTTTATAGCAGAAACGGCTGACGACTCAAATTTAATTTTTTTTTTTATTATTTCTTATCGAGTCCTTTGGACACTTGTAAATATAACGAGTACTCGTGCCGTAAGCGGAATAAGCTTAATTTAGGTAACATTTTTTTGTTGTTTAAAATATAGGTACCTAAGCTTAACATAATTCTGATAAGAATCTCTGTACAACAGAAAAACAACTAGCATCAAAAATAATCGTGATAATATCAAATTTAGGTAGGTAGATAATTAATGTTTGCATTTGTATAGTAATATTTTGATGTTATGTACAACAATGAAATTGGAAGTGAAACTCTATCAATATAACTAAGTTTTGATGATCTGTCAGTCAGTGAGTGACAAAATTTAGAAACTTTAACTAGTTATAATTTTAAACAACAGGTCCAAATTGAACGAAATTTGAAATATATGTGTTTATACAATGCCTGCTTGGTTACTGAAAATTCAGGCTTCTAGTTTTATCCACAACGAAGTTATAGGGGGTCAAAAATGGTCTGAACTGCTTCGAGAAAAGGATGGTACGACCGTGCTTCTTTTTTGCTCGACTTGGCAGAGGCACTGCCGTGCCCCCAGATAATTATTCAGAAAAACTTGCGTCGACAGCTATCGTGACTTTGGGGTCTAGTTAACTCCTTATTGTTTTATACTTATTTATAAACATATTTAAATTTATTATAAAAGAACACTGCTTAAACATCTTGTGATTAATTAATTTACATATTAATGTTATCTATTTGAAAATTATTTATTAGGTCTACATGTCTTTTATCAGTAGCAATATCAATAGATCAAAACTTATACAATATGCTATAGATAAAGTACATTATTTGAGTAGCTTACATTAGTTCATAATATTACATGTTACCTTATAGGTACATTAAGCGGTCATTGTCTTTGTGAATGTTAAGTGTATTTTTGGTAGGTTATGAAATAAAATTGTTTCTAACTATTTAAATAACTTACCAACACACATCCTTGGGCCGCTGCCAAAGGGTAAATAAGCAAAACTTGGTCTATCTGAATCGGCACCATTGAACCTGTTTGGGTTGAATTCTATTGGGTTGTCGAAGTATTTTTCGTCATTCTGTATGGCTTGCAGCGGCACCTGGATCTTGACTCCAGCGTCTATTGTGATATCCAGCTCAGGGATCGTGTATTTCTTCGCACAAACTCTATGTAGTACCCCAAGCGATGGAAACATTCTCATTGCTTCTTTAAATGCGTTGGCTAATTTGGTCATCTCTGCTACCGAATCGAAGCAAAGCTCATTGTTGTGTTTTGCCAACACTTCATCAATCTCGTTCTGTATGTTTTCTTGTATTTCCGGATGGAAGGCGAGTTGGTGTAGCGTGAAGCTTGTAGCCGATGACGATGTCTCAAATCCAGCCGCGAAAAATACGAATACTTGTGCCACTAGAAGTTGAAAATCCAACTCCATTTCTACTGGAATAGGGAAACCATCTGCTTGTCTGTGTTCTATAGAATCCCCTTTCATCATTCCCTTGGTTTGTAATTCCAAAAGCAAATCGATAAAATCGTTACGTTTTGAAGGCTTATAGTTTCTCTGATCGCAGATACTTTTGACGATTTCCGTTATGGCTACCTCCAGTCGGTTGTCTGTGATGTTAATAACTTTTCTTAATTCTGGGAATAATTCCCAAATCCCAAAAAGAATTTTGGCTTTATTCGTGCGGTTGAATATCGTTTTTCCTAGTTCTCTGAATTGAGAGTTTTCATTGTTGATAGTGTCGACTTCGATGCCAAAGCCACAAGCGCCGATGAACTCGGTGGTGAAGCGCGCCATTAGTTCGCGTACGTCACACTCACCGCCATTCTCGATGATGCCTATGCCTACTACTTGAAGCTTCTTCGCGCAGTTCACTACCAGAGGAAACATAGCCTTTAACTTGGCCGTAGTAAACGCTGGCGTAATGCGCTGGCGTAAAAGCTTCCACAAGTCTCCGTCAGCATGGAACAAGTTTTTGAGCAGTGGTTCATTGTCTCTTCCAAGCCCACGCGGATAAAAATATGCAAAGTCCACATTTAACAGAGTTTTAGCGATATCAAGATCTCGCACAATCAGTTCTGGCGTTGCCCCTCTGTAGTATCCGACGATTTTCTCTTCAGGGTATTTGTTGTATAGTTCGGTGGAGATTTCGATAATGCTTCTCATCCCGAACACGTTGCGAAAATGATTTCCGAACAAAGGTATAGGCGCATCATGTTTAACTCCTCGTTTTTCCCAGTAATTATGATTTCTGGCCGAATAAAAGTAAAGTGCGACCAAGAATATTAAAATCAGAAAAGTAATCATGTTTCACGTTCGCGTGGTTATAGCTTACTGAGCTCGTGCGCGACGTTTATTATGTGTGACCGACCGCCGCGACCGATTGCAGTAACGCAAGTTGAGCTTGATCTTATTATATTTATGTGTGTAGATTATTTTATGTACTGTTACAACACCCTGTTGCTTACTCTGTCCATATGTCCGATCTATTTGAAGAAATCTCCCGAAACGTAAAAGGCAGCAGGCTATTTTTTTAATTACAATACTACAGCTAATTATTTATCTTCCAAATTATAGAAAAAATAAAATAAAAGAGGATCATAATATATACCATATATAAGAGGATACCATAGCATTATCGAAAAACCTATCGTTTTTTCGATAATGCATATTGGTAACCTACCTAACACAATAAGGGTCGATATTAGCATACTTATGCTATAGAACACAAACAACTAAAAAAAGACAAGAAAAAAACCGACTTCATGCCGACTTTTTGGTTTAAAAATCACTGTAGGTACACAATTTCTATAGGACCGATCTAAAAGACAGTATATCATTAAGTTGGTTAAATATAGTGGTTTAATAAAATTCATAAAATGCCGAATTAAGTGCACGAGTGTAGTAGAGTGATATAATGTGATGGAACACGCATGTTCGCCGTGTCGTGCTTCCATTAAAGTCCCTACCTACTACTTACTAAGGATATCATCAAACTCGTCCTTGATCAAACTTATTTTGTGTCACTTAGATTTATTTTACTTTCATTATCAAATTTTCCTAAATATATTATAATTATGGACATACAACATGGACAATTGGACAATACGTACGAGCTGCGTTTCGATTTCACATTTTTTATTCGCACAGAACTTAAATAGGTCCTTCTAGGCAGGTAAGCGTGCTGCATCTTAGACCACACTACTGCTTAAGATCAGCACCATGGGCACATTTAAACGCAAATCTTCATAAAAAAGTTCATAAGCCTCAAAAGTTTTGGAATTTAAATTGTACAAACCGAGAAGATTACGACGCCTGCCACTTATCTAATAGCAGCATTGCGTATAGTATGATAAGCAAATCATTTCATAAAATACGACAATGTTTTGAAACTGTTTGTAAAAATATTTTAAATGACAGTGAAAGGCCTAAGGCCTGAAGTCCGGTGACGCTGTACAGGCCACTGGCCTTTAGGCCAGCAGCTAAAGTGATTAAAAAAAATATCACTCATACTCGGGCAAGCGCTCGACGAGACAATACGTCCTGAGGATGCCTCGTGACTACAGCGTGAAGATGGTATAAAGACTCATGGTTATTTAAATTAGATATTTTTAATTTGTTTAGATTTTAATTTAATGTTAGATTTTAGTTTCTGTGTCTGGGTGTACCGTATGTATTATAAGTATGTATTTACAAAAAAAAAAGTATTTAAGTATTGTATCAGTTATCTGACTCCCATAGTACAAGCTTTGCTTAGTTTGGGGTCAGATAGCGCTGTGTGTAATGTCCTACGATATTTATTTATTTATTTATTTAGTTTTAGATATTAAGAAATATTTCGGATATAATATATCTATAAAAAAATCAAGTTACATAAATATTTAAATTAAATCTTCGCCAATGTTTTATTATTAAACGACTTTTAAGCGGTAATACACTAAATATATAATTCTAAAATAATGAACTTCCGCAAAGTAATGCCTGAATCAATCAATTGTTTGAGTATAATTATATCTTCAGTTCTATTTAAGGTAACAGAACAAAGTTTTATAAAATTGATAAAAAGAACTTAAAAAAAATGTTTTTCGATTTGGCCACACAAAGTACATAATATTTAAAAAGAACAAAAAAATAAAATAATATAACAACAACGGATCACGATTATATAAACGAGACTCCTGATAAGCAAGGCAACCCAGAAGAAATCAGAAGAGCTAAGAACATAAAATCCAGTGTGGGAAGGTACAAGGTTAAGGGCACTACGTCGTGAGTACCCTTTTTATGAAAAATTAATAAGAACAAAGATACTCTTTCTTGATGGTAATAGATAATGCATGACCTTTGCACCGCTATACAGAAAAAAGAGAGAGAGAGAGAGTTCTAAGTTCAGAGAGTCGTTGCTCATTACTTTGAGACTTTCGATGGTTAGTTTCGACAGCCCTGTAACTTTGCTAGCTGTAGTACTCATCAAACCGGAATACAGTAAAGTAATGCCACTTGTGGCACTAGCTCATAAGATTCTTTTGTTCTATGTACTTTTTTCTGTTTATGGTGTGCATAATAAAGAGTTTCTATCTATCTACCTATAATGTAATTTACACTGCTTGGTGTTGGAATATATGATACGGTGATAACTATCCAATTAGTATGAAAATAGCTTACCAATACACTTCCTTGGGCCACTACCAAAAGGTAAATAAGCAAAACTCGGTATATCTGTATTTGCTTTATCGAACCTTTTCGGATTGAATTCTGTTGGATTATCAAAGTATTTTGTGTCATTCTGAATGGCTTGCAGCGGCACCTGAATCTTGACTCCGGCATCAATTGTGATATCCAACTCAGGGATTGTGTATTTCTTCGCACAAACTCTGTGCAGGACGCCAACGGGTGGAAACATTCTCATTGCTTCTTTAAATGCGTTGGCAAGTTTAGACATCTCTGCTACCGAATTGAAGCAAAGCTCATTGTTGTGTTTTGCTAACACTTCATCAATCTCGTTCTGTATGTTTTCTTGTATTTCCGGATGAAAGGCAAGCTGGTGTAGAGTGAAGCTTGTAGCTGAAGATGAAGTCTCAAACCCAGCCGCAAAAAATAAAAACACTTGCGCTACTAGAAGTTTAAAATCCAACTCCATTTCAACTGGTATAGGGGTACCATCAGCATTTACGTGTTCTATGGAATCTCCTTGAATTATTCCCTTGGTTTGTAATTCCAGAAGAAAATCGATAAAATCATTACGTTTTGAAGGCTTGTAGTTTCTCTGGGCGCATACATTTTTGACAATACTCTCTACAACAACTTCCAATTGAATGTCGGAGACGTAAACGATTTTTCTTAACATCGGAAACAATTCCCAAATTCCAATGAGCATCAAGGTTTTCTTAGAGCACGTGAATATAGTTTTGCCTAGTTCTCTGAATTGAGAGTTTTCGTTGTTGATAGTGTCGACTTCGATGCCAAACCCGCAAGCGCCGATAAATTCGGTGGTGAAACGCGCCATTAATTCGCGTACATCGCATTCACCACCGTTCTCGATGATGCCTTCGCCTACTACTTGAAGCTTCTTTGCGCAGTTCACTATCAGAGGAAACATAGTCTTTAGCTTGGCTATAGTAAACGCCGGCGTAATGCGCTGGCGCAAAAGTTTCCACAAATCCCCATCACCGTGAAATAAGTTTCTTAGCAATGGCTCAGTTTGATCCCTTCCAAGGCCACGCTTATAAAAATACGCGAAGTCTACATTTAAAAGTGCTTTAGCAATGTGGAGATCTCGTACTATCAGCTCCGGCGTTGTTCCTCTATAGTATCCGACGACTTTTTCTTCAGGGTATTTGTTGTATAGCTCGGTAGAGGTTTCGATGATGCTTCTGATCCCGAACATGTTAAGAAAGTGGTTTCCGAACAAAGGTATGGGTGCGTCATGTTTGACTCTTCGTTTTACCCAGTAATTATAATTTTTGGTTGTATAGAAATAAAGCGCAACCAAGAATGTTAAAAACAGAAAAGTGATCATACTTTATGTTAGCGCGATTATTGTTAACTGAAGTCTCTAAGCTCTTCCTTTCGATTATAAGTGTGATACCATGGGATCAATTATTATCATGTGGTCTTAATTTTTGTATGCCTACAAAGACGTAGATATTATTTACTAATTGTTGCACCTGGCTTTTGTCTATAAATGCTAACCAATTTCTGCTATTTGTATGTTTTTATTAAAATGTCATGAGACGAACGAAACGCCCAGCGGTATCGAGAACTTTGAGCAACAAAACAAAACAAAATTAACAAAACAACAGCTAAACCAAATTTAGGCATCGCTGTTTTAGCGCTCATTTTTTTGAGATCAATAGTCCCAATAACCCCGAAATTTTGCTAGCTTTGATACTCTTCGAACCAGAACACAGTACCCATGTCGGCGGCAGAACATCTGGCACAGAGTTGTACCCACTTAGATGACCTCTTGCAAAGGAGATCTACTTAGGACGTTTTTAAGACATTTACATACAATTATTTTACTTCCATCTATTATTTATTTTATTACACAAATTAATTTAGTCTGTGTGTTGATTAGAACTTATCTAAGGACATTCTTAGAATCTGCATTAAAAACTGTCAGTGGTTTTCTAATATGTCGTGTACAAACAGACAGACAGGCAGACAAATAGGACAAAATAGGCAATTCGCTTGCCTAGCTCGCGTGAGAAAATAATTTTTTTAGGAATAAATTCAATTGTTAAAATTCTATATTTAATTATACCGATAAATATATCATTACCATTCCAAATATTACATTAATAATTCTAGATAAGAGTAACTATAAAGAAGGATGGTTGAATTCGAACAATTTCAACATCATTCTCTTGAGAGCACAAGCGTTTTTCTTTAAATGTACTATTTATTAGTAATGAGTCGAACGAGACGCTGTCCTGATGGTAAGAGATAACACCTGTTCAGGACCATTGCAGCGATACACAGAACTTTGTGTGACAAAACAAGGTCTATGGCATCGCTGCTTTGGCGTTTATTACTTAGAGACTTCTGATGGTTTGTCTCAACAGCTCTGTAATTTCGTTAGCAGCAGAGTGCCCTTCAAACCGGAACACAGTAAAGTTTGTGCACTACTGCTTTGCAGCAGAATATCTGGTATTGCGGTGATACCTACCTAGACGACCTCCTGCTAAGGAGATCTACCAGTCTACCACCAAGTAACGTCTAGTTGAAGATCAGAGTAAACAAGTCGATACCCCTTTTAAAACTTGCGTGTTCATGTTCCACCAATAAGAGAGTGTGTGGTAAAATGTGATTAAACTAAAGTAGTTGATATGAAATGGATTTTTTTCTTGTATGGCTGACAGGCTAAGTGTTTGACCACAGCTCACATGATGTTAAGTGCCCGAATAAAAATAGTTCTTAACTGACCTGTCAAATTTGGAGTTTTTTTGGTAAATATCGTCGAAAACACACAAAATTGCTTGTATTTCATATTCTATGACACATAGTCAAAATACTTGCACATTACATAAATCACATACAGCTAATGACATTACTGATATTATTAAAAAAAAATGTGAAGAAACCACACCATGGTGGTAGGGTACTTTCTAGTACTTGGCTGGCTAGCTACAACCCTGTAGTTGAAAATCTGCCGCCGTGTGAGTAGGAAGGTTTTTGAGTCATTGGTAAGACCTCGATAAGTTTTATGCCAGGTATTTCAGGAAAAGTGTAACAATAGGTACAGGTACTGATCAACCCTTAAATGTGAAAAACTTATACTATGGGATAGGTCCCATAGTATAAGTTTAATCGTGAAAATGAACTAGCCGTTCCATTTTTTTTTAAAACCTATGATACTATTCTATTCAATAGTTGATTGGTCAACTAATTGCCGTTGAGTAGAAGGCTAATGGCTAATTAACATTTTAGTTGCGCTACTAATGTCAATTAGGATATCTCTTCGACATCATTGTCTGATCGTGCGTTCGTACAACCAAAATTCACTCGAACTAGCAATGATAGCGTACTCGTATACAAACTAGCTGTTACCCGCGACCTCGGTCACGTGACATTTAACAAAAAAAGTTGCTCAATTTGTAGTAATTATCCTATATATTAATCCACACCATAAACTATGTGTGCCAAATTTCATCGGAATCCGTTCAGCCGTTTATGCGTGATTGAGTAACAAACATCTATTCATCCATCCTCACAAACTTTCACGTTTATAACATTAGTAGGATAGGATAGGATAGCTAGATACCAGTTATATAACATTATTCAAAATTCATTCAACAATAAATAAAGTAAAACGCTTACCTGAGATCTTGACATTGACATCGCACCGAAAAAGAATTATAGAAAAAAAATGTCAGATTCATTTTCCAAGTCCCATGTTTATTACGTAAAAAACGTAATGTGTGCAAATTGGCAAGCTCAAGCGTTTGTTTTAACATTAATTTAATTTTATACTCTGCTGAGTGCATTTTTGTCCCACTAATATCATTGGCAGATAAAACAGAACATGTGTTATAGCCAAAAGGGATTATAGAAGTAATTGATGTAGAATTTAGATCTGTTACAGATAGAGTGATAGTTGCTGTTCTCTGAGTTGCAGATAAGAAAAATGCAAATAAAGTTTACAATACTTTATAAGGTAAAATGTAAATTGACATAACTTACTTAGGTATAGGTGTATATTACGCTTCTTGTTCTCGTAATAGGTAATAGATAGTAGTAATTCATAATAGTAGTAGTATTTCAATAATAGTAATTCATGTGATCAAAAAGATTGCAAATAATTTAGATTAGAGATACCCTTTTTATTTTAGTTTTTGGTATTTTTTTTGTTAGGATCTGTTTTTAACAATAGTTAAAAATATATGTCTCTCTGTACCTGAAATGTGTTCATAAAAAGTCACTGATGTGAAGCATCAAACTATCTGACTGAAGTCTTCGGATGGGCGACCGAAAATGATATTCATTTCAACCGAAGTTGTAATTTTTACATTTTTATGACTTGACCACATTTTCAAGTTGTTTGTTGTACATTTCTATAACAACAACCATCAAGCCTTATAGAGACCTTCGCGCGAACGCATGAACTTACATTTTTGTTGTAAATATATTATAATACTAAAAAATATTATGTACGAGTATAATCAGTAGAACTAGGTATGCATAATTCTTACGCGAACAAATAAAATCCATTCATTCAAACCAAAACCAGTAACACGATGTAAACAAAGTAAGCGTCATGCCCAGCCGAGAATAGCCCCGGAATGCCGGATATTGCAGTCCAGCCGACTCGGCCGACTCCTGTGGGATGCCTCAGGTGGTCCACCGGCCAGATTCTTGTCTCAGTACTACTACACTAGTCTGCGAGAACGCACGCGCCAACTAGCCCGAACAAACCCCGCGATCTTAAACACGATAAATTCAAACTTTACTCTGAAATTATCAAATTTGACAAAGCATCTCAAAAATTCGCAAATTTTTGAAAGTAATTTTAGTAACTCAGCTGATAGACACGAATCAATAAGGTGCAAAAGACAGTGTAAGTGATAAAACTTTTTGAAAGTGATATAAAAGTGGCGATGAAAGTTCTTACAGTTCAAGATAAAGTGGTTTGTGTAGGGAAAAATGAACCCACAGTAGTGGTAGATACGCAGAAACTTACCAAGGAAGAATTGAACAGGTGAGTTGAAAATATAGTTAAACCTGTTAAATTTTAAAGCGGAAAAGTGACGTACAAAAAGGAATAATATACAAAAATTGTTAACACTACATGGTATCTGTACTTTAAAGCAAAGCCAAAATATAACTAATTTCATTTTGGTTAATAAACAGGAAAGAAACAAAAGTGACTCAAGGTAAAAAAATAACAGTAAATTAATGCAAGGAGATTTTTTTGTTACAATAGAACAATTAAATTAAAAAGATAATTCTAATCCTTATAGCGAGTTCAAAGCAACTAGCAAAAACTTACAAATCAATTAAATGAAATTTAAATGCGATTAAATCAAACGCGTTAAGATGAAAAAGAGGTCAAGGAAAATTTTTATACTGAACAGCTGCAAACAGAATTACATGAAAAGTTCAATGTTAGCCTCATAAATCTAAACAACGGCAAAGATAAAGCCATAAGTGAATAGTTGAGAACAGCGATCGGCTAGGTCAAACTGAACTCTGAGTTGGCAGCGTGCCAGGGTGACACAACCTCGGGGAATGCGATGTTTACTCGCTGAAAACTCGCTTGTTGTCGTACCCGAGGAATGTCTGTTATGATTTGGTGGTCCATTTTTTAAAGTGGGACTAAATATTGCGTAGTGTTTACGTAATTTTGGAATTGCATGAGAATAATGATGTTGAAACAACCAGGGACAATAATAATTAAGTTAGAGTAAACGATATTATATTTAAGACTAGTAATCTTGAGATCTTAAATAAAAAGTGCTTAAAACTACATTGTTCTTTAAAATGATTAAAAAAAAAAGATTAAGACGTAATAGCGGTGTCAATTTTGTTCATTAATCTGGCGTTTACTAAAAAAATATTCATAAATGTGTGGTACTGTTGTGTTATTATAATTGTCACAGTTATTAGTTAAGTTAAGCTATTCATGTCAGGTAGTAACGTTATCATTCTATTACAGAGGATGTCCCCTTGGTGTCTCTCGTATCACCAACTACCTTTACGTTTGCGGAGCACACGCGCTTCCTGGCGCCGTGAGGGTGCTTCATCCTGGGCTCATCGTTAGCGCTGCTCCGGAACTACCTCCTCCGCCAGAAGACTACGTTCCGAGGCATTTTGTTCCGCTGCTAGACACTCCCAACTCAGATATGCTGCTGTATATGGATGGAGTTGCTGACCTTATCAATGAGGTAAAACTTTTCAAACCCCCAATCATTTTAGTAATTATGCTTGCTTCCGTTTGCTGTTTGTTGAACTTTTAGTATTGCCTTGAGGAACTACTATTGTATAAACACATTTTTGTAGTAACTACAGGCTACTAATCTACAATAGCAATAAACTTGTTACAATATATAGACACGTTTATTAATTTATTGTTCAAAAGTATGAACACTAAAAACAAGTTGGAGTTGCTGTAAAAAATTTGGCATGTATTTTATCATCTACATTTACATTGTTCTCGATGCGATGACAATGCCTTTAACGAACAAATCTAATAAACACAAAATTTAACTCAAGTTACCACGAGCTTTTTGCTGGAGTCTGTTTCCTAAAAAGTATAATATGGGCATCCTCAAATCTAGATTAAACAGGTTCTTTCTAGGAAAGCATGCTTTTCATCATAGACCGTGTCGTTGTCAAACGTTAGGCAGGACGTGGTCAAACGTTAGGCAGGACGTGGTCAAACGTTAGACAGGACGTGGTCAAACGCTAACCTATTAAGAATAAAATAAAAAAACAGCACCAACAATAATTTGGTGTTTAGGCCCTGCTGTTTAATGTATCTTTAATTGCTTGAAAAAGTTAATAAAGAAAACTGCTAACTGTTTAGCCCGATTAGATCCACCAGAAACTATTTTAAATGACGGCCATCTCTTTTTACTCTTAGATGGTCATGAATGGTGAAATTGTGCTCGTCCACTGCGTGGCAGGCGTATCCAGATCTGTGACTCTTTGCCTGGCGTACCTTGTCAAGTGGCAGAAGATGACCTTGAGGGATGCTTACCATTACATGAAGCAAAGACGGTAAGGCATGAATGTTCGAGGCCTTAAAATCGTACTGCTAATTTTAAATAGTTAAATAATAATACTGGGTTATTTCAGTCATATAGTAACCACTTTATGTCCATCCATAACAGAAAATATTTTATAGAATTTAACTTCGTTAAATAAAAGTATAGTACGGTAGTATATGCAGTATTTTAGTGTGTTTATTTTGCATAATTAGTGATAACTACACGATTTTTTAGTACACGTATATATCTATATCCAAACAAAACAGCCACTTCTTCGGTAACAATCACCTTTTTACTGCATTTTTACAATACACGACGGACAATTTTAAATTCAGAACAGGATTGACAAATCCTGATACAAAAAAATGTTTGTTGAATTTATTGAATCAATTAGCAAACAGTTTTAGGATTTTATTTTTTATTTTCGTCAGTCAGCGTTTATTTTTATTTTCTGTTGTTATAATCCATACACTCTCTCGACATGGCAAAATTGCTTCAAAAGAAAACGCGGAAAAACATATAATAAGAAAGTACTTACGTTTAATTAAAGACAACAATACCCAATATCATCTTTGTTACAGACCCCAAATCCGACCGAATACCGGTTTCTTCAAGCAACTGATCAAATATGAAGAGCGACTCTTTGGCGAAGCCTCCGTGAAAATGGTGTACTGTGAGGCCATCGACAAGGAAATACCTGACGTATACGAACCTGACTACAGCGGAATGACTTGGTTCAGGCAACGGTATGGGCCTATAGAGAATTGTTAAATATATTGTGAGAATAAAATAAGCGTAACTCAGGGAAGAAATTTAGGGCCACATTTTTTCAGCTTCTGTGCATAATTTATATGACAATTACTGTTATAAGGTATAATTTCTTTCTAAAAATTGCTATTTAATATGTTTCTCTCTGGTTACGCCCAAGAATAGTATACTAAGCTTAGAAATAAGATAATATTAACTGTGATTAAAGTATGATAGAACTAGAAGAGAAAGGAAGAAAACATAAGACTGAGTGATCGAATGAAAAGTCGTGAATGTGTAAAAAAATCTCAATTTTAGGTTTACTTTGTGACGTATACACTTAAATAGTGTTTTATTTGTAAATGGATGAGACGTTTAATTCACTCGGTTACTTCAAAATGAAAACAACTAATAATGTTATAAGAACCAAAATGTGTCAATAGTAAATTTTAATATAATTGTCAAGAAAATATATAAAAATCAGTTAGAGGAGTAACATCACAATAATTTTTAACTGTATTAATATGACACTGCTTGTAATCGGTTTAATATAAATATCTACATACGTAATCATGTATAGAATTGAAATACATTTTGTATATCTCATAACAAAATCCATCTCGTATTCTAGAATCAATGTTTATATATCGCCTTTTATGTGTAAAAATATAAACACAATGTTATGTTCACATAGAATAGAATAATAAAAAATGTGATAAGGTAATAATTATGTTAGATATTATAATATTTCATAGTATTACTAAGATACTTTTAAAGCTTGTTTAGCTATTTACTATGGGACCAAAATAAATAAGTTATGAATTTTTACAACTCGTTTTACTTACTACAAATTGCACGTATTGAAAATTAAACTCATGACTGAAATGAAGGAATAATAAAAATCATGTAACCAACCATGATTTAACAAGAAACAAATGTGATATTAGGATAAATTTGGGTAAGTAGGTAATAATGCATTAAAAGAAAAAAGATTCAGTAGAAGTAATCAATCTAGACAAAGAAAGTGTTCACTGCCTGTGGAAAGATAGACACAGAAATGGACGTAAACACAAAATTTAGAAAAACGCTGAAAAAAATGCACCATTAATTTTTATTTAAAAAACACCTATTACCTAATTCAATGAGCAAATGAGTAATTTCATTGAGCGATGTTGTTGGCCCCGTGGCATTGAGCTGGACAGAAATAGGCGCGGCTTTACAGAACAAATCATAGTTTGTATGAGTCCTAATCGTAGTACCACAGATATCAACATATTTACTATGTGCTTTTCATGCCTGGCGTCATAGAATATACACGTAGTTAGTACCAATCTCGATATATAGTTTGAGCGAGATGTGCGGGTGCAAGTACCATGCGGGATGAGCAACTCTTCCGCATTGTGACGTTACGGTCGTATTTTTTTTAACGTCGTAAAGTCTATATGTTTTTAAGTGCTGTACATTATTTCTTTATCTAATATTTTTTTTTTGTAGAAAATATACCAAAACCGATATGGTTCATAGTATATGAAAAAATTAAACTAAAAACCCATGGTGGAAAAAAAAGTAGTTCTGGCTATTTTAAGTTATTGGCATAAATTAACGCCGTCATTCCGGCCCATTGATGCTTTCACCAAACGTTTGGCCAGTTCCCTATATATAAGCAGCCTGTTCCTAAGGATCTAAAATTTCTACCACAAACGGCATAAATACATTTTGTCTAAATTACCGTATTTACCTTTTGTAGTTATCGGTAAGTACCTAGTCTGGCCATAAATACTGTTAAAACTAAAAATAAACAAAATATTACATTTGAATTTGGAATCTGTAATTTTTATATGATTGTTCATTGTTTTGTCATTTTGGCGCCAATAAATTGTACAATATTTTGCGATATTAAAATGGAGTGGGGTGACAAAGAGAACCGAATCGCTGTGATTGCACTACGCAAAGTAGGTATGGAGCCAAATGCAATTTTTAAAACTCTCCATACGGTTGGTATTAGTCAAATGTTTGTGTACCGGGCTATTAATAGGTACAATGAGACCTCCTCTGTTTTTGTAACAGAAAAAGATCTGGCCGTCCACGTAGTGTTCGTACGAAAAAGGTGGTCAAAGCAGTAAGGGGTAGAATTCGAAGAAATCCTGTCCGAAAGCAAAAGATTTTATTTTGGGAGATGAAGATGGCACCTAGAACCATGTCGCGTATTTTAAAAGATGACTTAGGACTTGCAGCCTATAAGAGACGCACTGGTCACTTCTTAACTGATAATTTAAAAAAGAATAGGGTGGTAAAATCGAAACAACTACTGAAGCGGTACGCAAAAGGAGGTCACAGAAAATTTTTGTTTACGGATGAGAAAATTTTTACAATTGAGCAACATTTTAACAAACAAAATGACCGTATTTATGCTCAAAGCTCTAAGGAAGCTTCCCAATTAGTCGACAGAGTGCAACGTGGGCATTATCCGACTTCAGTGATGGTTTGGTGGGGTGTTGGCTATGAAGGAGTGACTGAGCCATATTTTTCTGAAAAAGGTCCAAAAGGTATCAAAACATCGGCACAAGTGTATCAAGATACCATTCTTGAGAAGGTAGTTAAGTAGTTAACAACACCATGTTCAATAACCAAGTATGGTCCTTCCAGCAAGACTCGGTGCCGGTCATAATGCTCGGTCCACGCAGTCTTGTTTGGAAGCGAACGTTTCGGACTTCATCAGAGCTAAAGACTGGCCGTCGTCTAGTCCCGATCTTAATCCACTGGATTATGATTTATGGTCAGTTTTAGAGAGTACGGCTTGCTCTAAACGCCATGATAATTTGGAGTCCCTAAAACAATCCATACGATTGGCAGTGAAGAATTTGCCCATAGAAAGAGTGCGTACTTCTATTGATAACTGGCTTCAACGTTTAAAGGACTGTATTGTAGCCAATGGAGACCACTTCGAATAAGCTTTTTATATTTTAAATTGTTTTATATTTATGTATTAAACTAACACACTGTAAAAGTAATAAATGTTATTTGCAAAAGAAAAAAATAAATTTTCTTTGTTACAATATTTATGGCAAGACTAGGTATACATATATCTCCTAGGAAGGTTTGACATAGCTCGTGTGCCGACACATTCAGTGTCCCAAACAGAGATATATTTATGGCATTTTTACAAAATTTGTAGCCGACGTTCGAATTCTGACTGAATGCAACCATTGATGCCACCACTGCCGCGAGCAACGTGTTCTTTTTTGCGTTCTTTTCATATTCCAGTGACACCGACTCTGGCCACTGTCATATCTCCCTTTAGTTTCTGAGATCTGTGGTCCCAAACCAAGGGCCACTCAACACATTTTCAATACACAAAACAAGGTGCAATAAAGAACTACAAGTACTGAAAACAAAGAATCCGATTAGACCGCCAGAAAGCCGTTAATCTGATCTAGATTGCAATTCAAACCAATATGTATGTATGTGCAATATGGATGGAGTATTCTCAAGTTTATTCATAACATGACTTTATTTTAATAAATGTATGTTATAAAATACACACAAGAATATACAAGCACCTACTTTTTTTGATCTCTCTCTCGATCTTATACATTTTCTTTTAACTTCGTTTAACTAAGCTACATGCAGTCTTATAAGCGATCAGATACAAATACAAATAAATACAAATAATCTTTATTAACGCATATTTTTAAAAACATGGGTTTGGCCTCTCCTTTTAAATTTACATAACCTGTATTAGGAAAGACCGCTCTTTCAAATACACTATTTTTTGATAAATTTTACATACATAATGACAATAGATTTAATCAAAAACAATTCACCAAACACATAACTTCTATATGGTTTTGTACTGTTGTCAGATAAATATAAGAAGCACCCCAGACACTTAAACTCGTAATTACCAAAAACTAATTGTAGACGTTGTGTTGGTTGGTATAGTGCCAGCCTTAATTACGTCGTTGAAAAGGTACATGTGGTTAGTTATTATTAGGCGCTTTTGTCAGTACTATTGTTTTCTTAGACCGTCGACTATAGTTGTGATTGAGTGCATTATGCTTTTTACAAATATTTTCTACTCTTAATTAGTCTTGGTTTAACCATTAATCCACGTAACGTAAATAACGTTAGAATGAGTAGTGTAGGTATTTAATGTAGTAAAATGTTTGTGTTCAAGAAAATAACAAGTTGATCTAGATTTGAAACGAAATCAATTCACTCTAGCTTTATAACTATTTAGATTGAGGAGTTCATAAAATAGAGATGATGTTTAGGTCCAATGACCTTGTTGATACCTGTGCGAATTAACATTGCGTACTTCCATCAAAAGTAATACAACAGATCCAATCTACTGTAGTTGCAGTAAGTATAGAAAGTCAAAAGAAACAGCAAAACAATGTAATGTAAGAGAAAGATATGTATATTGTATATGCAGCACAGGATTTTCTGAGACATTTTTTTTTCAATATAAAATTAATGAGACGAATGATACGCTCTCCTAATGGTAAGAGATAACGCATGCCCATAACCATTGCAGCAATACACAGAACTTTGATTAGCAAAACAAAGTCCGGAGCATCGCTGCTTTGGCGCTCATTACTTTGATGCTTTATTTTCAGCCAAGTAACAAAGCCTAGAAAAAAACTGATTCAATCGCGACTTGAAGACATCCTAATTGCATCTATTGAGAAACACCTACTCGGGCAGGGTATTTCACTGTTTGACGGTTTGCACAATGAAAGTGAAATCAAACCATTTCGTTCGAGTTTTTAGAATGTTAATCATGCTACAATCAAAATTAATATAAGTGGGCCTATACTGTGATCAATTGTTTTGATGTTATTATAATCACGTATTAACCATCTATAAGAATTTTCCTCTTAGGTTGAGAAAAAAATCGAGGTGTTAATGACATAAGACAAGATAACAAACAATTTTTTCATGACATGGAGCACCTGAATAGACAGATTGGCAAAGTTTCATGGTACAAGTTCAAAGTTTTCCTGTAATTAGCTCTCTACCTACGTGAAGGTAATCAAGAAAGAATTTTGGAACAAATTTAATTTTTTTTGCTTGTTGATTGATGGCTGATGTGGGATTAGAAATAACTTTTGCGAGAACATGTGACTTTTGTAATAATAATTTCTGGACAATTGGACAGTGGTGAGTTTTTAATTTATTGTTATTGACTTTATTTAAATTTATAATTAAATTGTATTGGAGTACATAGTTTGGGCAGTTGTATGAGATCGTTATATTTATCAATGAAGTTGTAATTTTTTTACTTGTGTTGTGTGGTCGAAGATGGTAAAGCAAACCTAGCCTGGAATGGAATGAGGCTGCCGGAACACCCGGTTAGATGCTTGATATGGTTTCGTCACCATGTTTTTCCTTCACCAGCAGCTTAAGTTGATTATTGTCACAAGTTCCGGTCTTACACGGATCTATAAACTTTTTGGAAAAAATTCTTCAAATGTTAGTGAAAACGTTATCGGTTTCCATTGCCTAACTTAGAAGAAGCAAGCGTAGAAAATGGAGGCGGAAATTAACTTTGTTTTAAATACTATTTAGAAATAGAGATATCTCCGAGCATATACATCTACATTGTAATCAAAATAACTTTGACATTGTCAGGATAATTTATATATTACTTTTGGCCTTACTCCCAAGTTATTTTGTCCTTGTATAATTATGTTCTAGTCATTGTTGAATTGCCAAATTATTATTTGCCATAACCATTGGTAACGAACGGTGACCACTATTGTTGCCAAATTGCGTTTTACTTTGAAAGATTCGTGCGAAGTTTCGTTATTTTTGGAATGTTTGTGGAGAAATGAAATTGGCTCGGATGGAGTCAACTCGTGACCGTTGTCACGTATAAGCGGCAGGTATTTGTAACATTTTATGTGAAAATGTCGAGTCGTGTATTTCTAGAATTTAGTATTACCTGGCTGACTTTTTATGATTCACAGGCTAGGTGCCACAGATCTGATGTCAAGTTCAAGTGTGAATGAAGATGGTAAACACGGCAAGTCTGGACAGGGAACTGACTCTCAAAAAGCTCTCGGAATCCGGCAGCCTCACTTAAGACTACTTACTTTTCATTATTATTTAAGAGCCAATACCATTAGGTACAATCTAAGTGTGCACAATTTAATTAAATCATTTATTTTATTTTATTAAAAAAAATAATTTAATGTTATAAATGATTTATCGTTTTCGGCAAGGAATTTCATGTGCGTTAGATAATAACCAGGGGCCAGGTGAAAAAAAAATCTCAAGCTTTTTTTCAGTTAAATGGCATTGGAATGGGATCGAATTTCTAGAATTAACATCTCATGTATGATTGAGCACTTTCTATGAATGTTGTTACTGTTGGAGAGGAAAGCTAACAACTGACTATCTCATTAGATACACTTGCTTCGTGGTACACGTATTCGACGTGGCAGTCAATTTGTATCAATTAGCTAATGTAAGAAACGAGAACACTCAAATGACGAATAACAACAATACTTCACGTTTTTACTTCGAACAATTTATTATGTTATTTTTCAGTTTGAAAAAACTCTAAACAATGTAGTTTTTTGTAGAATTCTCGTTTTTCAGAAAAAAATTATGGTCATTGTAAACATCGGGTACCTATACTGATATTCTGAATAGATCAGGATTTATTTCAGACGTTAACTATTGAATTTCTATCACCATCGATAATATGAAATCATAAAGATTGGGGTGTATCTACAAAGCCAAACTGGGATCATTTTACTTATTATTACAAATATTTGTTCTGGGTGTATTATGTATTATAAGTGTGTATTTACAAAAAAAAAAGCATTTAAGTATTCTTTCAGTTATCTGTCTCACAAGCTTTGCTTAGTTTGGGGTCAAATGGCCAAATGGTGTGTGTAATGTCTTACTATATGAAAATGAAAAAGAAAATTTATTATGGTTACCAGTTTCTCTTACAAAATAATAGGTTGGGACCTTCTGGTAAGTATAAAGAATACCTGTGGCAGAAGATCCCGCTCTTCTATATCTATGTTTTCGATAAAATATTAAATAAGCATATAGGGTGTGTGTGTGTGTATATTTTTATACATATGTATATTAATTTATTAATTTATTGAGAACAATTTTTACTCTATAATTATAGTATTACTAGTAAGTAATTACATAATAACACACACACACATTGATAATCCCCCGGGTCTTGTAAGATGTAGGTGTCCATAGGCAGCGGTGACCACTTACCATCAGGTGGGCCGTCACTTGCTTGCCACTGTTTTACATTAAAAAAAATAATTTTTTTATTTGCTATACTATTGAATTGAAATTTTCATGACATAGGTATGTTTTAATTTTGTAATTTTTTATGTTATTTTTAAATATGAATAGAAAAATTACCTGTAACTTTGGTGTTATCAATATAATATTTGTATGAATACAACCCTGAAATCAAAGGTTGTGGACAAGCGGTATCTCTTGCCAGCAGAAAAGTTCGTCAGTTCCATTACCTTTACGTAAAGAAACACTGCCTCGTGACCTGCCCACCTTTGCCTCACCTTTGCTTTCTTGAAAGCTCCCTCTATTTCGACATGGCCATTAACATTTCAGAGCGATTCTTGAGCGATGGCGTTGCGTCGCATTCCAGTTCGTGTCAATCTGGCTCAGAGCCAACATACCTCTGCATACCATGGCTCCATAGGGCCGCGGCCGCGATACGCACCTCGTGTGTAGGAGTCTTTATTACACCCACAGTTTTATAACTGTGTATTATTTTATTGCTTGTCTACTTAAACAAAATGATAGCCTGATAACAGAATAATGGGTACGGATTTGCATGTTTATGCTCTGCGGATTACGACTCTATTTAAAAAAGTCAAAATGCTATTATTATTTTGAACAGCGCTTGCAGCGCAGTTGACATATTGTTGCGCTTTAGAAAAAAAAGAACGACTGCTATTGTATCTGCCCCAGTCACAATAATACTTCAGTAGATTAGTGGTAGGTGTCCTGGATCTTATGAGGTTGTCTACGTAGGTACAACCGCAGTGAGCCAATTTAAAGGGGACTTTTGAACTAACGGGAGGTCAGATTTGATCTTACCACCAATGGGTGGTAATGGTGGGTGTTTACATTTATTTAATTGAGCCCAAGGAAGACAGTGGGGCAGCGTGGCCCTCGCCATTTTAGAGGGAGGAAGGGGAAATGCACTTGGAATTTCCTGGAATGTTGATAAAAGCAGATGTTATTGATCCGTCAGGCACTAAGACACCGAAGGGGGGTTTATTAGGTATTTTCATAAAAAAGTCCTTAATAAATCTTTCATCAAAATACTCAATCATTGTTTAGTTTTGGTGATAGAAGTAGCTTCTGAATGAAATGTCCCCAATGTTTTTTTTATTTAACTCACTCTTTTACCTTTATATTAAAATTTATAGTGTTGTAATTAATCAGACTAATCAAATGCTCTATGGTAAGAGACAACGCATGTCTATGACCATTAACCAAGACTGAGTAACAAAAGAGAGCATCACTGCCTTGACGCTCATTACTTTAAGACATTCGATGGTTAGTCTCAATAACTATGTAAATTCGCTAGCGACAGTAGTAGCAGTAGTATCTCTTAAACCGGAACACAGTATTGTTTACACACTACTGCATGGCGGCAGAAGATTTAGTACTGCGGTGGTACCTACCAGACAACCTCCTGCTAAAGAAATCTACTACCTAGTGGTTATAATTTCTTTTATATTTTGGCTTATGTGCTAGTGGTTACAGTCCGAACGCTAGACAATATGACTCACTGTCACGTTTACTTGTAGAACTGACGTAAAATGTACAGCACTTTCGCTTGCCAGACGTCAGTGAAATGCAACATTGTCCGCGTTTTCACTGTTGACATGAGCAAAATAATGATCCTTATTTCCAATCAGCAAGGTGGAAAATTTAAACGTTTTTACAAGTGTAACTTTATTGGCAGACTGTACTGTCTAGGATTCCTTTGATCTAACTTGTTGTGGATTGATGCTTGTTTAATTATATTTGAAAATGTTATAAAAATCTGTTTGGTTTCAGGAACGTAATCATTACGTAAATTTATTATACTATTTAGTGGTTAATGCATATTAAAATGGTTATGGTAGCTTTTGGTGTGGTTCACATAAAGTAACGTAAATAAATAGAACTAAAACAGGGAAGTAGGTAGGTACCTACAATATCTCAGAAAAAAGTTTGTAATTTATAATGTTTGCAGTGTTCAGATTAATTATTAAAATAAATGAATATGTTAGAAAAATAAAAAATTAAGAGACTACAAAAATTTAAGTACTTACTTATAAATAGTTTTAAAAGCTAGGTACTGATTACGCGAGATGTAAGCGTTAGTTAGTGCGAAGTTTGGTCGTACGAAGCCACGACCAAAAATAATTATATTGAGTATGTGATTTAAACTACACTCAACGTGCAATTAAATTATACATAGAATTCAATGCTATTTTTTTCCTCGATCCTAGCTTACTAGCCTACTAGATACTAGCCTATTCATTATGGTTAGCCTCAAAGTAAAAGTAGTTCATAATGTGAGTACAATGTGCTCCTTTCAGCTTAGTTATTACCGTTCCGCACAACCCCGTATACCTAAGGTGTTAGTTACACATAGATGGTGACACCGTGACCCAAAATATGAAATAACTCGGAAAGCTGCCTATCCTTGATAATCTGAGATGTTATTTACCAGCGGAAGTGTAAATATACTTCAACGAGAAGAACGCGAGGTCACCAGGTGCGATCTGTAGGGCTCTCGCTAGGTGACAGGTGTCTCGGAAAATCAACGTTATATGAATAAACTTTAAAAACTGTTTTCATTGATGATGAATGAATCGTTGACGAATTAAGTACACATCGAATCAACGTTGCAACAGTTAAAATACAGATATAAACTTAGAATGTTTTAATACTCTTAAGTTCTAGTAAGGTGATAAATGATTGTGATTTTATTAAATAAATATCATAGGACATTACACAGCTTCATCCGACCCTAAACTAAGCAAAGCTTGTAAGGTGGTCAAGTGACTGAAATACTTTTTTTAGTAAGTAACTTGTGATACATACAGAATACCCAGACATAAAAAAGATCTTATTTTTATGAAATTACTAATTTGTAATGCTTCAGTTGACATATCTAAACTTATGGTCGCCTTTAAGAGATTGCTTCTATCGATAAGGCCACCACTTATGCCACAACTTATAAAGTTTTTCTTTCTCTTTGTTTATGGCATCGCACTTTGTGCATCTGCCAGTGTCAAGTATGTCATAATCTATCGTAAATTATGAAAAATCATCACTCTAATATTGTAAAGGTGAAAGTTTGTAAGTGTGTTTGTATGTTTGTTACTTCTTCACGCTCAAACGGCTTGACCAATTTTAATGAAATTTGGTATGGATGTAGCTGACACCCTGGATAAACACATTGGCTTCTTTTTATCTCGAAAAAATGTAGCCTTCACGTGGGAACTGCGGGTGACACCGCTGGGCGCAGCATCTGTCAAAGAAATCTAAGTAATCAAAGTCACATAAAGTAAGTCATGGTCGAGTCCAGTCATGCCTTAGTGAAGTAGCGTCAACTTTATTAAAAGCTTCGATGTAAAAAAAAACTAGAGAATGCGCAGAGTGCGATGCCAAAGAAGAAGAGAAAAATACCATAACATACTTACTTATCAAACTGTTTTTTTTTGTGAATAAAATGTCAAATTTTGATAATTAAGTTGAACTCTGCTAAATATGCCCCTAAGATACGCACAGTGGGTGAACATCCTCAGAACTCTTTCCCAGATACTGCCGATTATTTACTTACTGTATACTTCTACCGTCTTTATAATTATTTTTGTCATCATTAGAATTACCTACTTTATAAATAATTGTTAAATTATTTATGAAGAATGCGAGACGAAACTGTAATTTTTCTAGAAATTTATAAAAATATACTCAGAACGAAATCCACTGCGACATTCCTTAACATAAAATTCCAAAGAGTAAATATGAAAATTTTATGAAAAAATCTGTTACACAAGTCCACTGAAAGTAATTCGTAGTCTGTCATAATCTTCCCGATCGTCTGTGGAATGTGATATCGACATTAGATCGTGATTCATCCTAAAATACGCCTAAAATATGCTACAAATAGCTAAGGTCAGTGACACTCAGTGCTAACGTCTATTTACTGTTATAAATCTATGACGCTCTTAACTACGCTGAAATCTTGAGTTTTGCTACATCAGCGTTAGCGACAAGCATTACAATGTTATTTTAGAACTCATATATTTCATGAGAATTTGGTAGGTAACTATATTTTGTGCTGAATGAAATACGCACTTAAATGGGAATGACCACGGCTGATTTTTGATGTGTGTCAAAATGTAATCGCGTTAAATTGGATTGATAAAATTATCGATGAATAATTCTTCCATTTGTCCATATTCCAGTTTTCTTTTTTCTTTTATTTATCTAGTACCTACCGAAGTATTTTTGGTTTTAAATTTTTTTAAGTGAAACTTTTGTTGTACACTTTCATGTAGTGTTATTTTTATAATTTGGATTTAAGTTTGTTAAACTATTTACTTATGTCTAAAGATTCATGTATAGTAACTAGTTTCGGAGCTTATTCAATACAAACAAACAATCAAATCTTTCCTCTTTATAACAGTATAGATAACTAAATAAACTAAAAGATTTTCATAACTTCAAGTTGAGTATTTTAAAAGAAAATTTCTCTTTTATTTAAAAAAAAAGGAAAAGTTTATAATATTATCTTCAAACTTCAATCTCAGTGATTGCGACTTGAACATCACACAATCAACTGAATTGTTCATTATTAATGTTAACAAACATTTTTGTCTTGTTATTGTTTCACCTAGTTTCGACATTGAACTATCTAATCACGGCTTGTTCACGCATAAACACCTCGTTCCGGTGCGGAGTGACGGCGCCACGAGGTGCGATGTGATAGAATTCCTCAGTGTTTACGCATTTGATGATGTGAACATTTCAAGACCCATAAACAACAACAGCTAAAATGTTTGCGTAATTTGATCAGATGAGTAAACGCATAGGACATTTTGGTAAAGTAGATAAAAGTAAGTGTGATTGATTGATTAACTCTTTATGTTTATAACGGGGTCGGTCAGTCAGTCTTTCCGCCACATTTTTCGGCGTGGTGTGGTGAGAATTGGCTTCAGGGATTTCTCCTCTTTCCCGACCCGAGTGCCGGAAGCTGCGACCTCTGGGGAAATTGCTCATCACGAGTGGCGGTTCCTTTACAGTGGCATTAAGATGGCCGGTTCGACAAAAGTTTTACGTTTATAGTTTGCGATTAGCTGAGTTCATCGCTTTCGTCTACAAGCTCCTGTGACAAGACAAGACCTGTTATCCAGTGCATTGAGCGATGTGATGTTTCTTAGGAAGGGGTGTGGTTGTCGGCGCGGTCGTACAAACCGCGCGCTAGCTGAGCACAACTCCTCTACGGTTTCAATTTTTAAACCGGGACTGAAAAACAGAAAATACTATTAATTTCATAGTATTTTCTGTTTTTCAGTCAGTTTTGTTTATTTATCTCGACGCTTCGGTCAAATTGCAATAGCTGCAGGTAGTCATGAGGTGACCTCTAGACAATTGTATAAACATACATTAAAGACTTGGCTTACCGAGCAGGCATTCTATAGGTTCGATGATATGATGTTACTAAAAACTGTATATTTTTTGTTTATTTTGTGTTAAATTAATTAATTATTATTATTTTATATAATTTGAGTTAATTTTTTATTGTAATTCTTATGTTTTCAGTAAAATACTATGACTATGACAATGACAATAAAAATCATAACAGTATCGTGAAAGTTCAAAAATATATTTTTTATTTTCCGTACCAAATCACACTCATATTGTAGAAAGGAATGTTTGTCCGTTTGCCTGTTTGTATACATAAATATGATTAATATTTTCCAACTATAATAACGCAATATTTTTAATCAGAAAAATACGCGTGATATTGCTATAATAAATCGAAATGTCACGTAGACAGCTTATGTCAATGTTAATACATTTTTGACTTTTCTATTGGCGTTATCGCTAATCGATTGTTATTTTTGTTTTTTTGCCTTCAGGTTTGATTTGTAATTCTTGGGTGCGAAGTGACAGCCCTAGTACAAATAATTATTGGAAGCCGGTTGCGACACATCAAAAGCTTGGACGTAGATTTGATTTCTTGTCCTTCTAACGAAATGACTGAAACAAAATCATGTGAGGCAGGTTATGAGTTTTACGATGTCGTCGACATGACGCGACTCTGCATGACATTGTTTTTTTCAAAAGTTAATGACATGCATTTGGCTTGCGCTCCGAATCTAAATCTAAAGAAACACGATAATAACTTTTATTACCCTTTTGATGGACAATTGGACATACACAATAATGAATCGGTGACTTATTTATTTTACACTAGCAGACCGACCCGGCTTCGCACGGGTAAACAAAACTCGACTAACAATTTAAGCCTATGTTACTCAGTGATAATGTAGCTGAAAGAATTGTTCAGATCGGTTCAGTAGTTTCGGAGCCTATTCAATACAAACAAAGAAACAAAAAAATCAAATCTTTCCTCTTTATAATAGTGTAGACAAAGGACAAAGAGTTTTCGTTGCGTTTAAAAATAAAAATGTTTACGTCAAAAAATCAGATGTTACTTGTACTCTGTTTTCTTAAATCCGAAACATCTGAATAATGAGAGTAAATTTAAGAGTGCTTATTTTGGTGACATGAAAGAAATTAGAACAATCAGTTCAAATCTGACTGATCTCAACAGATTGCAGAATGTGCTTTTAATGTAAACAAGATTTACAGTGCTAAATTGTAGGTATTAACCCAAATATCAATCCATCGCATTAAGTCATCAGCTAAGAAGTCTGGATTGCGAACAAACTTGTCAGTGTCACGAATTCATGATACTTTTGAAAATATAACCACTTCATTCAGGTCACAACTAGGTCTATCTTTGCTATAAGAATTTGAAGTTTTTAGGGTTCCGTACCCAAAGGGTAAAACGAAACCATATTACTAAGACTCCGCAGTCCATCCGTCTGTATGTCAGTCAGTCACCAGGCTGTATCTCATGAACCGTGACAGTTAGACAGTTTAAATATTCACAGATGATGTATTTCTGTTGCCGCTAGAACAACAAATACTAAAAAAGCAGAATAAAATAAATATTTAAGGGAGCTCCCATTCTACAAATGTGATTTTTTTGCCGTTTTTATAGATGGTACAGAACCTTTCGTGCGCGAGTCCGACTCGCACTTGGTTTTTTATACTGTGACAAGATATACTAATTATATATTAGTCTATAAAAGTATGTAAGTATTATATCGGTTATCTGGTACTCATAGTACAAGCTTTGCTTAGTTTGGGGTTAGATAGCGCTGCGTGAAGTGTCCTAGGATATTTATTATTATCAGGAAAGAGAAATTGAAACAAGGTTACTTAGACATTATTTTCATAGTAGTTATTCTTTCTTTAACTTCCCATCGTTCACTACTTGGTGGTAGATCTCCTTAGCAGAAGGTCATCTAGGTAGGTACCATCGCAGTACCAGATATTTTGCCGCTGTACTGTGTTCCGGTTTGAAGGGCACCTACTGCAGCTAGCAAAAGTACTGGGCTGTTGAGACTAACCATCAAAAGTCTCAAAGTAATGAGCGCCAAAGCAGTGATGCCCTGGACTTTGTTTTGCTACTCAAAGTTCTGTGTATCGCAGCAATGGTCATGGACAGGCGTTACCTCTTACCATCAGGAGAGCGTCTCGTTCGTCTCATTACTTTTAACATAAAAATAAAAACTAACGATCATATAATCATTCACATGGTTCCACAGACCACAAATACATCGGTTTATTGGGCTGCATACCAATCCTGGTGTCCGGTGGCCCACTTACGGAATCGTCCACCGATGTCCACGGCGTGCCCTGAATACTATGCATGCCGGAATCAAGCCCGGATTATCATTTGGTTTTGAGATGCACGTGCATACTCGTACTTTAACTTATTTGAGCCTTCAACTTATTTAGATTTCGTATGATTTATTTCGTTGAATTAGCAACGAAATAAATATCGTACACACAGCGCTAACTAAGCAGAGCTTGTGTGATGGAAGTCAGATACTGATGGAATACATAAATGCTTTTTTTTAAATCAATAATAATCGTAGGACATTACACACAACACCATCTGACCCCAAACTAAGCAAAGCTTTTACTATGGAAGTCAGATAACTGATACAATACATAAATAGTTTTTTTTTGTTGTAAATATATACTTATAATAAATACAGATCACCCAGACACAGAACAAACATTTCTTTATACCACAAAATGTTTGTCCTGGGTGAATATTTCCATTTCTCTACACCAATTATATATCTTAGATTATGTCTTAGTTTTTTTTTATGCTAATGAATTAAAAATGGGACGGTAAAGTTCACAACTGTACACATACATTATTTATCAGCCTGCTAATCTATATATTTAGTTTATTTAGTATCTCATATGTATATACGTTTATTGTATTGTTCTTTTATTTATTTATTTCTTTTGTACACCAACCTTATATTTATTTAATCTTCTTTCCATCCAAAGGTTGTCTAGAAGAAATCGCTCTAGGCGATAAGACCGCCCTTATACATCATGTATCTATTCTATTGTTTTGTTATATATCTTCTTTTTTTGTTTGTATTAATTGTGATCTGTGTTTTATTTTTGGTGTATAATAAAGTTATATTCTATTCTATTCTAACTGTCAACGTAACCACCGTATTCATTTTGTTTCGTATAAAAAATCACTGGAACAAACGTGAAAAAAATCAAAAGATTACAATTAGACGAGCGTCTTTCACATACCGTTACAAAGTTCTAAAATATATTTGGAGATTTATTAGCTTAACTAGATGAGATATGTGCTAACTAGATTAATATTAGGTAATCCATCTAAACAGGCAATAAACTATCCCAATTTGAGTGTTGATACAAATCTGTTCTTATATATTTTCACAATGTTTTTGTCGGACGTCGTATTTCTGTTGACACTTCTGTAAATTATATCAAAACACGTAGTATGTGCAGTATTGTAAACAAGAACAAGGTCCAAATGATAATGACTGCATTCCAAACAGATTTAGAATCTATGGCTATGGAATCTAAAGTAATTTATATGTATTGATTTTTTAAAATATAAACACAAGGGATTATTCTAGTCTCTAACTTAACTCTGTTAACTCATTTGGTAGTAGCTTTGCTTCCTGAACTGTAAGCCGTGGATTCGAATCTCACTCAGGACAAACATTTATGTGACGACCATATTTTGTATATGTTGTTTCTGTGTCGGGGTGTTCCTTTTGCATTATAAATATTTATTTACAAAAAAAGAAGATAATTACATTATTATGTATTCCATCATTTACCTGGTTCCCATAGTACAAGCTTTATGTACAAGTGTCACCCGATATTTATTTCTTTATAATCCATCCTCTTCCTTTCACAGAAATAGGTTCTATTTTAAATGTTAAAAAAATTCATAGATTGTTTCACTTCAGTTCATTTTACGTAACTTCTAATGCAATGCAAAAAATGCATAAGCCGCGCGCGCGTGTCACTCAGCTTTGTCTCCACAAAGAAGGCCAACGGATGCAGGCAAAACTATAGTCGGAGTATTTGGTATAATTAAACATAAAGTAATATCGCACAAGTAAAACAAAAATGTGTAAAAACCACGCCAGTTTCCATAGTAAGACATGGGTATATTTGTTCCTTATTTATTTTCTTCTTAGTCGGGTTATAGTTTTATAACTTTACAGTTTGTATACTAGAGTAAATAGGTTTCTTCAAAACGTACGTGCTTCATAATTTTGCATACCGTTACTTACTATTAAGCAAGCGAATGATTAAACATAAATCTATATGCGTTTGCATATAGATTTATGTCTGATACTATAAATGATTCAAATTTTCAATATAGTTGCGCGGTCTCATTTTCCTATAACAGCTGCAAAAATTGTTCTTTTCGCAATCCCGCATAAAATGGACGCCAAGCTGGCGCCGCTCAACAAACAGTCTTTGATGTTCTTGTCCAGTTATTGTTTGTTTTACGGAATTTCCCCGGAATTTGTTTGCGATACCCTTGAAGAAGACAGCGGGATCTGACACCCGGTTTACATCTTTAGAACTGTCATGAACGTCTTAACGATCATCATGACTGTCTTCACAGGTTTAAAAAAAATACAAAAAAATGTTGCCTGACTTTCAAATGAAATTACAAATATGGATTATCTTTGTTAATTTACTACATTTTATTATTCATATTTGAGAGCGATTAAAATCCAAAATAATAAATTCAAACTTGTGAGATCTTTTACCATTTGCCAATTGGTTATTCCAGGAGAAAGATACTGCAACCTAATTGGAATACCGTCTGTCTTTGAATCTAGAGGTTTTAGGTTCGAATCCTATGGCATCTCTGTATTTTCTTAGTTATGTGTTAAATTTAAACTGAGAAGGCAAACATTGTGTCTTCACATAATGATGAGGAGTTGGCGCTCAATAGTGGGCCAATTTATAAAACAAGGCTGGCTGATTCAGTGTTTCAGTGCTTAATTTTCTAGTTCAACATCAGATCTATTGTTGTCTATATAAAACATAGAACGGAACGAAACGAAGCGGAACAGAACCGAACAAAATATAATATACTTAATTAAACATCGAAAAATAATATTTAAAAAACGGTAACAAAAACACTAAATGTAATGACAAGCGGTAGTACAACGGCAGGCATTATCTCTTCAAACGATTTCTTCCAGGCAACCTTTGGATGGGCAGATACAGATGACACAGCTATAAGGATTAGATGTGTAACACCTTTCGCTCTCACTACCTTCTCGAGTGCGGAGAAGAAGATGGGGGAAAGGGTGTTTGCCGAAAGCATCAACTCCCCTGAATACACAAAAGCAACCCAAAGAAATTAAAAGAAAAAAAACCCTTTGCTTCGCCGCAGTCGAGTAAAAGGTCAAGCAGTGTCATTTCAGTTAGGTCGGTGCTGGGACTAAAACCAGTCATTCTTTCGTTTCTCTAATTGCACCTCCATGATTCAGGGCAAGGTTCGCTAAATTAAGAACAGTGTAACAGTCGTTGAAATTTAGTACAGTCTTTAAAAGCATACTTAATATTATTTTCACTGTATCTAGTTCATAACGTTCATACAAACAGTACTGAAGATATTACATAAACATCCTCTCATTCAAGCGCCAGCGCACATGCTTACAACTATTCCGATCTTGTCATAGTACGATGAAGCAGAATAGTATGATGAATAGTAAGTACTGAGTGTGAGGATGTGATATAATGTGTTTAAACATGACTTATCATGTTACTTTAGCGAAGCTTGCCACAACTTTACTAGGGTATGACCAGACTCGAATATGAATTTGACTGTAGCTTTGATTATTTGTTTTGGTTTTTCATAACGTGATTGCCTTGTTAGCTCGTTTGGTTTACGTAACTTATCATCAGTTTTTTTATAAAAGTTAAATATGCAATAGAATTTTGCATTATTTGTTTAATATTTTTCATTAGTCTTATCTTTATTTAAAAAAAATACAATATGTAAAAAAAAGTTTTTTGAAAATTTTAAATTAATTTTAAAATAAATTAATACGTACGTACGTACGTAATCATGAAAATGCTAAATTTACAAGAATAGTTTAAAATTAACAGTTTTCAGTGTCCATTGTTTACAATATCGCGTCCTATGAACTAAATGGCAAATTCCTTTATCTACTCAATGTTTTGGTATTTCGCCTTGAATCTAATTAGAAGTTGAATTTTACGATAGTCATACCAGACACATTCCAGTTAAAGAGTAATTTATGTTTCCTCGGAAGTCCCTGACACACTAACTCTGTACAAGTAGTTATTTTAAATATTTCAGGAATTCCTGTGAAGTCATTATGGTAAACAATTGACCCAGTAGCTTTGTCTATTTTTTTAATGGTTGTCAGCGCTTAACGGGCAAGTCTTGTGAAATAAGGCAATCGATGTGTTTTTGTCAATCTTTTTGTGACGTTATACATCATGTGGAAGTTTGAAATTAATGAATACTATAATACATATCCTGAATTATTATGCTTGGAGAAAAAATAGTTTCAAACGCTTTTCGTTTCTTGAAATTATGAAATAGAATATGGCCAAATTATTTTTAAACCGTAATCTTGATATCAAAAAAATTATAGGAAAGGCGCAATTTTATAGATGCTAACTTTGATGCAGATACATTTAAGGCTTAGACCTTTTATTGTACGTTTTGTTTATTCTATTAGCAGATAAGTACGGATAGTTTGATGAAAATTTCTGATAGTGCCTGCTGAAAACCTCTTTTCTGCGTTACGTCTGTTGCTGTTTTATTTTGGTAGGCGCTACAAACCATCTCTCTCTTCGAAGAATCAATCTCTCTGACGAATCTGACGTCACGAGGCACGTGTACCTATAGCATGTCGCGAGAGGCCGCAAGAGGTGGGCGCGCGGCGGCGGCGGTACCGAGCACCGCGCGCATGCTTCCCGGCCGTTTTGTATTTTGATTCTTCTAGTGTGCAACTAAATACCGACCGACCGCGCTCGGTCGTATTATTTTGTTGTCTTACCTCTTTAGTTTGAGTAAATGATACGTTACCACGATATTGACGCTTTTATGTAATTTAGTGGAGTGAATCAGTGATTAGTGCACAGACGCTTTTTTGTTTATTTTTTATTATTCATCTTGTGTACATAATATTATAAAAATGAGAAACAAGCAAAGACGGAAAAGAAAATGTCTGTGTTTGTTTGTTACCTCTACACGCTTCAGTAGTTTAATTATTATCTTTTTGTTTGTATTTATAATTAACTAGTGGCCCGTCCCGGCTTCGCACGGGTGGACATTTATTTTTTAATTAAATTCTGGTAATAAATATAGCCTCATAGTAATTACTCTAAACTACTTTTTTAAAATGGGTCCAGAAGTTTTTCATAATTCATACCTATTGCGTAAATGGGTATAAAATGGATAAATGGATATTAAAAAACTCAAAGAGCGCCATATTCTGCATTGCGCCGTGCAAAAATAATCATGTTCATGTACATGCAATACTAACGTAGATAAACAAAAAATGACAGAACCTTTACAATATTATATTCATCGATAATTCGATGATTATAACAATATTATTAGTGTAGACTAGCTAACCCATGTTAAATATATTGTAATGTATGTAGTAAGCCTTATCCGTGTGCGGTCCACCTTACTCTATGGAAAATGTTGAATCGTGTGGTCTATGGGAAGGCGTCGGTTCTGAACGGTGAATAAAGATGGTGCCCGATATTAAAACGGTTTTCATTTAATATCTCAAAAACCCATCGGCCCCATTGTTTTCTCCATCTAAGCCCCACCCTATGCTGCCTACTTGCTACGTGCCCGCAGGCTACGCGATGCAACTAACTATTACTAAATACATTCGTGTTCTCTGTGACTTTCATCAAACGTCATACGAATACGAAGTCGTGATGAACATTTAATTTGTACGAAACACCGAAGGTAGATTTATTCGTTTCCAGAGCGAAAATTTCAATGTAATCATAAGTTCCCACGGTTGCTTTATGAAACTTGAAAATATAAAACACTTGACACTGTCAAATATTCAAAACGCGATGCCAAAACAAAAAAAAAAACTTCTGTCATAATGTAACAGATAATCAATGTAAAATCCGCTTTCGGCAATAGGAATAAACATTCTGTCTCCTTCTTGCTCGTGGCTATAGTAATTTAACTCTCCTTATCTATTTTAGCGTGACGTCAATGTATTCAAATCTAACGTCAGACGTATGTACGTCTGTGTGAGTAGAAAATATCAATGTAGATGTTCAAGCAGAAGTTCCCACGGTCGAGGACTTGGCCCTTAAAATCAAAACTAAATAATGTGCAATTGCATTTTCGACCTATTATATAAAGTTATACCTACGTATATAAGTTATGTAAGCTTCACGAGATACACTTTAAGTCATTGGGAAATTGACAGATCACATTCAATATTGACTAAATTTAAGCTAATATTATAAGTTGCAGTGCTAAGTCCAAAAAAAAAAAACTTTAGATCAGTAATAATAACATTAATTCGTGTTGGATACCAGCCACATAAACATGTTAAGAACCTTAAAGTTATAAGAAAATATACACCAATTCATATTTGCACAAAAATTGTACTTGCCTTGCTAGGTTAAAACTTAGGCTAAGTCTTTTTTGGGATCAATATAAATAAATAAATATCGCAGGACATTACACACAGCGCCATCTGACCCCAAACTAAGCAAAACTTGTACTATGGGAGTCAGATAACTGATAGAATACTTAAATATTTTTTTTTTTGTAAATACATACTTATAATACATACAGTACACCCAGACACAGAACAAACATTTGGTTTTATATCACAAAATGCTATATCACAATATGGGCATGAACTGCAGAAATCTTTATAAACATTCAAGCTTATAGTGAAGTGTCTTTGTAAACAACAGTAGATACGAAGCCATGAAATGATAAAAAATTGCTAAGTAGGTATATCCTTACTAATATTATAAATAATTATGAGTGTGAGTTTGTTACGCTTTCACGCGTAAATTACTCAATGGATCTGAGTGAAATTTTGCATGTAAGTACTCTGGAAAAAGACCACGCGGGTAAAACCGCGGGGCGCAGCTAGTAAAAAACAACGCCACTTGTACAATGAAAGCTTGAAAATATTCAATAAAATTTATTCACCAATGAGTGATTGGTCAAGGCGACCTAAAAACTAACCCCCAAGTATTTGTAGACATTTATTTCAAGAAAGCAATAAATATTGCCAGTCAGTTACAAGGACCGGTTTATTGGCTAGATAAATTGAACGTCAAAATGCGTAGTCAACGTGTTTTTTGCAAACATTTAAAATAAATATAGGTCAGATCGAGAATTTTATTTCCACGTTTCCAAGTATTTTGGTATTATAATGAAAAAAACCTTAATAAATCACTGATATAAAACGTACAAAAAGATCTGAACTAGAGAGATCTCTGTGAATAATAAAAAATATAAATACTTGATATTGACTGTAAGTAAGATACTATAGCTATATAGAAAACATAACATTTGTTTGTTTTTCTTGGATAAATACTATACTATATTTTGTATTATGAGGGGGGGAATGTGCCCTCATATGAGTAAAACACGAGAAAGTCACAGGGAACAGTTTATTGTCCACCAGACATACAAAATAGTGAAAAATGGAAAGTTCGTAGGTTAGGTTCGGGAATAGAATAGGAGACGACTGGCTTCGCGCGGTAGATGTCGCACGACCGTTTGGCGGGCGGCGTCAGTAGAAAGGGACCGAGCGTGGAACACGCGTAGGTGCGAGCGAGAGGGTTGTACGTGCCTACACGAGGAAACGCGCGGGAACACGGCAGCGTGAGGCTCGGAGTGGCAACGTCTCTGAACGGTTTACTATAGTATTATAATCCTAACAAAAATGTTATGCATTGTTTTTTGTTTTCGTAACGATGATAGCTCAGTTAGCGCTGTCGGTTCACACGTCGTAGGCGTGGGTTCAAATCCCAATAATGAGCTTGAGCTGTTGGTGAAGGAGAATATCGCGAGGAAACCATAGCTTGGTGGTAGGTGGTAGTACTTTATAGTAGGTAGGTACTCAGCTGTCTAGCTACCATCCTTAAGTTGAAAATCTGCCACCAAGCATATAACGGTGTTTTCTGACAGCCTCACTTGATAACTGGTTTCATTCCAGGCTAAGTGTGTTTACCAGCTTCGACCATACCGCCACTAAACTTCAGGTGAGCTGTGTTCGAACACCTAGTCTGTCCAACAATAAAAAAGGGAATTTGATTTTTTGTTGTTATTTTCTTCTTCTTCTTCTTCTTTCACACATTATCTAGTCAACCGACCATTATTAAGTATTGCATATACGTTATCAGGTGTACAAAAAAGACATAGTGTACCTTTCATCTAGGAAAAAAGTTGTGTGTATAGAAAAATGTACATTAAGGCGAGAGAAGCCACGGGCAAAAGCTAAAAATACAATAATTTTAAGTGAAATTTCAAGAGTTTCAGTTGCGTTCCATTGGAATGCTGAAAATGAAAATAGCTTCCATACCACTTCAAAGCAACAAGAAGCTGGCGAATGCTATTCTGAAGAAATTCGTTTACTATTTCAACCATCGAGAAGTTATTAGTAATTTTTGCTGTGGAAAATAAACATTGAAATATGTTGCAGAAAATAAATAAACATCGTATGACATTTTTTTACACAGCGTCATCTAGCACCAAAGTAAGCAAAGCTTGTAGGTACGTGAACGTGTGACAGTTGCTAAAATGCCTAAATATTATTTTTTTGTAAGTACTTAGGTACATATTATATAACGAACGATTCTATATCGTACATGTTCGCCACACAAATGTCTGTCCTGGGTGAGTATTGAACCCACTCCACTTGAAGTAGAGCTACTAAGGCAGTCAAGAGTAGAGATAAGTAGTTGGGATTTTCACAGTAGTAGTCGTAGTATCTACGTTTTAAGTTATAATAAAAGGTCTTACAAAATTTATGCAATCTCTTTCTGGCATCCATAGATCAGACATGTAGCAATGTTCCCTTGGACTAAGCCTATGCCAAATATGAACTGGATTGGTGTGAGCTCATAGGTATGTGTGTGCCTGTGCACTTATAAGCTCACACCAGTACATATAAACACATACATCTAAGCTCACACCAGTCTAGTATAGCGCATATGTACAATCGTACATATAAGCTCATACCAGTCCAGTTCATATAAATAAATACGTACAAGCTCACACCAGCCCGGTACATATAAACACATATATAAATGAGCTCACATCAGTCCAGTACATATAAGCACATATGTACATATACGCTCACACCAGTCCAGTTCATATAAACACATACCTACATATAAGCTTACACCAGTTCAGTACATATGAACAATTATGAGCTCATCAGTCCTGTCACAGGCTGTCATGAAAAGTAAATTAAAAGTTTTGTAACTATTATTATATGATAGACAGTTGACCTACATTATAAAATTCTGATCCAAGGGCACAGTTAAGTGCACAATTATTTTTGATACAATTTGTAAGAGTTTCTCAAGCGTGTAACTTGTCAAAATCATTTTAAAAATGACTTCTCAGTAGTAGTCCCTTCATAACTGGCAACCGGCCAGGTTAGGGCTGGCATTCAGTTATTGAGGTGTTAAAGTGATATTTGCGATTTAGTCGGTTATCTGGCAACGGATGCAGCTGCACTTGTGCGAACTATGCGGTGAGTGGCTAGATACGTAGGCACTTAGGCAGTGTTTTTTCTTTTGCGATTTATTTTGATATTTCATTGAGTATTATTTTTATACCTATAGAGTAAAGTATCGTCTATGTCTATTAGCTGAGCTGTGGTTCTATCTACCCTGTCAACTATAAAAAATTGCTATTTAAAGTTAATCAATGCTTAAAAAACAACTTTTCACTGACGTAATGTGTGTGTGACATACGTGGCAACATATTTATGCAGAAAAAAAATTACTTCACCGCCTATAAAAAAGATACTGCATTAAAAATAACGCAATCTAGATCACGGTGTCCAAACTAAAGTTTTTACTGCGTGCCCGACAGCGCAAACCCATGTTTATTTAAAAAGTAAACATTTGGCAGTTAACATTCGCACTCGAAATTCGAATATTAAACACTCCGGGCGGAGAATGAAAGAGAATCAACGTGTCTTCGTATAATCTATGTAATATGTTTCCTGTCACATTAAATCGTTGCAATTTGTGGGATTCAAAACGTAATGATGCTTGTATGTTACTGAGATATTTATTACATGTCGTATAATGTTTATGTACATAATCCCTATCTAATGTCCATCGTTCATTGTAAGATACAATAGGACACAAGTATGTTAGGTATTTCATTACTTATGACTGAAATCGCCAAAACAAGGTAAACAAAATGTTACCGCGGCTGTCATCAGGTGAACATTTTGTGCAGACTAATAGGTATTTGTAATTTTTACATTTTTATTCTATTGTAGTCTTGACTGAGTGTATAATTAAAAAGTAGCGGACGCTTCGCGGTTTCCCACGAGTAGTTCCCGTTCCCGTGAGAATACAGGGATAAAAAGTAGCCTATGTCACCCTAGGATAGCATAGCTTCCCAACGGCGAAAGAATTTTTGAAATCGGTCCAGTAGTTTCGGAGCCTATTCATTACAAACAAACAATCAAATCTTTCCTCTTTATAATAGTATAGATAGATGAAATTTTGTACGGGTCATGTTACCTAAAATATATTTTGCTAGGAAGACAAACTAAAGCTAAAATCATAAACATATATTCAGATTACTTGATGGTAGATTCTCTTAGCAGGAGGTCGTCTTAGTAGGTTGGTACCGCAGTACCAGATATTCAGCTGCAAAGCAGTAATGTAAACATTACTGTAACTGTAGCGTACTGGCACTGTAGCTAGAAAATTACAGGGCGGTTGAGACTAACTACTAAAAGTCTCAAAGTAATTTGAGCCAAAGCAGCGATTTCCTGGACTTTGTCTTGCTACTCAAAGTTCTGTGTATCGTTGCAATGGTAGTGAACATATTTCTTACCATTAGGAGAGCGTCTCGTTCGTCACTTGTACATAAAAAACAGATTTACTATCAGACGGCAAACAGTCCATATTGTCATTCATACATGATGCATCCCCTACTTACGTACAAAACTCGTGCAGCGAGGTTGTGGAACTCTCTACCGTTGTTTGTGTTTCCTGAAAGTTACAATATGGGTGTCTTCAAATCCCGAGTAAAGAGGTTTTTTCTAGGTAAGCGTGCTTCATCTTAGACCTCTGAATCTGCTGCATACAGGGTGTGGCTAAACGCGAACCTATATACAATAAAAAAAATATATATATATTTTTATGCCCAAAATTCCAATTACACAATTAAATGAACTAAATTCCTGAGGAAATACATTTAATTCTTTGGTTCTTCATTCTACTGTTTTATTTCACCAAAATAAATATTATTCATCTTTGTAGTATTTAATTATGTTGACATATTTGACATATTATTATTTTGACATGATTGTGTTATGATTTTGACATTGTAAATGTTATTTTTAAATGTGAAAGGAAGAATCTGTATCTTTGGTGTTATCAACAAAATATTTGCATTTATAAACTTTTGTTTTACTTAAACACACACAGACATATTGTAATAGTAAATGGAAAGTGACTCAAAATTGTATACTTTTCATTGTGTTTTCATTAATTCATACAATTTGTGACTTGCATATTTTCCAGAAGTCCTTGTAGATGTTTAGTAGGTACTTAATAGCCTTTTCACAACTTCCTCAATAAATCTTCCCTACACTTCCTAAATCCTTATTTCTGGCTCTAAAATAATTGAAACGATCTTGAGCCAACAATATTACCTTTGTCAGTTCGTAAATAAGACGTTGCTAAATATACCGAGTGTAGGAGGGTTAAATCGGGAAACGCATCGTGACGCATCGTGAGTCACGAGCGAGAATACCGGGCATTCGCAGCTCGAACACTGCACGTGTAATGCCTAAATGGACTCCATTCTGACACGGTCGAGATTTTATCAGCCACTCACACCTTCGTAACAATTGCAACTAGAGAGACAGTTGCATTGGTAATTTCAAGCGCGCCAGAATAATATCCCTTCCCACTATTGTATTTTCAGACAAAATTTAGCTATAAGAGCCAGATAACAGCAATGTTCAGGTAGGTAACTAGAGCGAATTTATGCCTATTAGAAAACTGTGAAATAAACTCATTGTCAGTTTATTAATAATCTAAATAATAATAATGATCTAAGTTAAATAATCCTAGAAAATTGATGGATGAAAAGTTAGTTAATGGATCCTTTGACATATTTAGCTTGACTGAAATAATGGGCAAGTGGCTATTTCAACTAATATTTTAATCAACCTCATTAAAATGGTCATTTTATGGGAACATGCATTTAGAAATAATAACAAAAACTAGCCCATCTGCGATGTAGTCATGGTACTAAAATTATGGAATGAGCTCAAATAATTTAATTTGATTCACATGACCTCGCTGGCTGCTGTTTTGTCATCGCTTAGTATACCTTGTGTTAAATACTAGGTATTATTATCTTTTTTGTTGGTTTGCGCTCTTGGCAGAGTGGTATGTTTGTTTACAAGACCGTGAACTGCTTTATTACTTGACAATGACGATATAATACTAGTCCAGATACATAAAAAAACGGTACTACGATAGATTGGGATATTTATTAACCTATTGTCTAGGGTCTTGCAGGGTGGAGTATCTAGATGGCACCACTTTCTATGCGTGTTTGGGACTAGTTCGGTTTGATGTCTAGCCACTTTGTAATAAAAAAGAAAGAAAGAAAGAAAACATTGTTTTAGATACACTAGTAAAACGATTATAACTACAAGCGAACACACACAAGTCAAACGATTTAAACAGTAAGTAGATAAGAGGATTATCTCTGCAGTGTCAAATAGCTCAGCAATATTGTGCTGGGGATTTCTCCACAGCGATTTCCAGCACTAACCTATGAGACGCACGCGGTTAAATAAATGTAACATACAAACAAAAAATTACATATATACAATGAATGTAAACGTATATGCCAACTGGCTGAAAACAATGGACTCGTGCACGAAGGGTTCCGTAGCATTATCTATAAAAACGGCAAAAAGATCATGTTTGTTGTATAGGAGCCCCCTTAAATAATTATTTTATTCTGTTTTTCAGTATTTGTTGTTATAGCGGCAACATAAATAGAAAATTTCAACTGTCTAACTATCACGGTTCATGAGATTTTCATGAGGTTCAACAGCCTGGCGATAGACGGACGGACAGCGGAGTCTTAGTAAAAGGCTCCTGTTTTACCCTTTGATAGACCTTTAACAGACGTGTTTTTTTTTTTTTTTTGAATGGTTGACAGGCTAGGTGTTTGACCACAGCTCACCTGATGTTAAGTGAAGGTGTGGTCGAAGATGGTAAAGCACACCTAGTCTGGAATGGAACTGGCTCTCAAGTGAGGCTACCGGAACACACCGTTAGATGCTTGGCGGCAGATTTTCAACTTGAGGGTGGTAGCTAGCCAGCCGAGTACTAGAAAGTACCCTACCACCATGCTATGGTTTCCTCACGATGTTTTCCTTCACCGGCAGCTCAAGCTCGTTGTTGGGGTTTGAACCCACGCCCTTCGGCATGCGAACCGACCGCGCTAACCACTGGGCTATCATCGCTACAAAGTGTCCAGCCCAGTCCCACTTTAACATGGTAGCTTTTCAGTCACGTCAATGATCTGAGTTTTGGAGCGTAGTACTGAGTTTCTTATGCGGTCTAATAACTTTACGCCCAGTATTTGAATAGTATCTGACAATTTTTTTTACATGATACATGTTCAAAGACGACAACTTTATTTTCGTGAAAATTTCAAAGCCCTTGAAGCCAGTTACTTCCAGTGTAAATTCCCCAGTCTGCCAGAATACAGTAACTCTTTCAAACAATGCCTCCTAAAAATAGCTATGCGTGTCACGCAACAACATTCCTAGGATGCCATTCGCGGCCTAGTAAAATTCTGGAAAAAAAATGTTATGTCAACCTTAATAATACTGGAACAGCGTTAGTTTTGACAGTTTGAGAGTGATGCAGTTACTTATTGTTGAAATAAAGTATGATAAATAGAATTTAAAGGTTGAGGAAAAGTATGTTAGTGTAAAAATATACTAAGCTAACTAACATTACCTACTTATGATAAACAATGTTACATTAAAAATAATGCTCCATTTTTTTTATCAAAAGTAGATTTGTCTAAATCATTTTTTTTATAAAAAAAGTTTCTAACGATGTATTCTGGCAGCCTCACTTGAGAGCCAGTTCTATTCCAGACTAGGTGTGCTTTATCAACTTCGACTACACCGTCACTTAATATTAGGCGAGTTGTGGTCAAAAACCAAGCTCGTCAGCCACCAAAAAAAAGTAATTTCAATACAATTGTTTAAAATAAAATTTAACTATTATTACTATTCTTATTAATTTCATTTGTAATTTTGTAATTATCTATAAGTAATGACTATGTCTGGATACTACGAATAGGTAATCGTAGTGTAGGACGCCTCGATCTATCGTCACTTCATCTAGTGACGCGTACGACAGTTGACAATTGGCTAGTTGACTGGAATCGAAAAGCGGATGATCCGGATGAGTGACGTGTCTTGGAGAGACCTATGTCCAGTGATGGATCATGATAAGCTGATGATGACGATAATCCAGCCGAGTGATGGATTATGTTAGGCTGAGGATGATGCTGATTTAAAAAATCTCGGAGTCGCTTTTTAAACGCAATCATAAGTAGGTACCTACTTGAAACCATTGGTAGCAGATTGCATAACAAACACTGCAGTATCTATTAGCGATCTATTTCCGTGACTCGTTGAGTGAACTATTTAAACTTGGGAAAGGTCAAGTTCAACGAAAACAAGTCTATTAAATCGGAGACGAACTCATTATACAACGCGATGCTTCTGAATGTTGAAAACATGCAATTACACGCATGCTAGTTGATGTTTGTGGCAATGCTTGCAGAAATAATAATATGCTTGCCGTGTAATATAGATAACTGACAAAACGAAGTTATATTGATTAACTTGTTCAGATTAGCTTGTTCCGATTAGCTTGCTTAGATTAGTTTGTTCCGATTAGATTGTTCGATTTAACTTGTTCAAATAAGCTTGTTGAGATTAGCTTGTTTAAATTAGATGCCTTCGATTAGCTGGTTCAGATTAGCTTGTTCTGATTAGTCAATTTGAATGATTGCGTTTAAAAAGCGACTAGCAGTAAGTATGTACCTACTGGTATTCGCTTTCTAAACTTTTATAATAAGGACAAAAAGACAAATTTACCCCATTTTATAGATAATTGCTAAAAGAAAATAGCAATTACCTAATGCAATGCACGCTGCGGTAGGTTAAAACGTAAGTGATGTTCATTCGAAAAGCATAATAAATTATCTGAACTTTTTACTCGGTGCAATTTATGTTTCCGCTAAGCGGTAACAACCAATTATTGCTCTTAAATGTTTTTTTTAGATAACAGAATCACAAATATACGAATGCATTAGAATCTATTAGCTCTCTACGGTTTCTATAACATTTGCTGATCGTTTTATTAAAAATTACCGCAGATTTTGGTAAATTTTAAAACCATTTAAGGTCTAGTTAAATTTAAAACTTTTCAGCTGCTTTGACAATGCTTTTAATTTGAAACCATAAATAGGAGTATACCCTTAATGATGCGGTCTTAGAGAACTAGAAGTCAGTTTACTCTGGAAGATACATATACCGAATAAATACTTGTATATTGTAAATAATCTATGTATTTTGATAACAGATTTTTTTTTAATGTTGACAGGTTAGGTGTTTTATCATAGCTCACCTGATGTTAAGTGATGGTATGGTCAAAAATGGTGAATACTGTCTGTCTGGGCTGAGTCTGGAATCAGGGGTGGATCTAAGGGCTTTTTGGGCTGCAGCCTTAAAACCCTGGATGTAAAGGGCCGGCTGCATTGAAAATTAAAATGTTGTAAAAATTTTAAAATTATTTATGAAAGAAACATGTTGATGTTCCCTAATTATTTATAACAACTTAAAATGTTTTTAACGTTGCCACTACGTGTGCAGCGAAGCGTTTTTTCTCCAGGATATCGTATATAGAAAACAAATAAAGGACAAAAATGGATATTGGTTGTTTATTTAGGCAGTCCCCTAAGTAGTATTAGTCCAGGGCCCCATAAACTCAAGCTCTCAAGAGAGGCTGCCGTCATTCACCGTGAGGTGCTTGGCGGTAGATTTTCAAACCTGTGGTTGGTTAAAATAGTGTGTTTTGCCAGCCTTATTTGAGAGCCAGTTATATTCCAAAAATTATTAGTAATAAACACTTGAATAGAAAAAAAACACGATATATTTCATTGCATTGGTCCTGACATTGGATAAAAAGAAATACCTACTCTGAACCAAGAATAAACTAGGTATGCACTTTACGTGCAAATGCAACATTTATTTTTGTCAAGCAGAAAGCTCTTATTTTACTTACAAGTAGGTTGAAACTTGCATAAAACATTTCACTTTAGGTGAGGTGGTAAATCTTCTCCAAATGTAAACATACAGAGATGAAATGCGGTCAAACTGAAGGTCGATTGGAGTCAATCCGGTGAGTTTTGTGTAGGGTTGCATCATAAAATGCACTTGCTAATCGTTTATCATCCAATTTAAAAGTATTTTCTGTATTACGCATTTGAGTTTCACCACAACTCATTTTATTCGTTGTTTTTATTACATGAAAACATGCTATTTGTGTTTATAACACTTGTAAATATTGTCATTCTTACTATTGCAATTTTTTGTTACTTATCAATTAATTCATGAGTTATCAGGAAGAGATTGCTTGTAGTTATACGTATGCTTGAAGCGATACCGCTTCATGGTTGCTATTAGAAAAACTCAAACTAAGCGGATTGATTCCACATTCTTCGTACAAACCGTGGAATGTACAGGTACAAACCAATGGAATTTGCTGCCCGAGTGGGTGTTCCCCGATAAATACAATCTGGGTTACCTTCAAGTTGCGAGTGAATCGGTTTCTTCTAGGCAAGCATGCTCCATCGTAGACAGTTTCTTCGCTTAGCATCATAGGCGAGATGGCGGTTAAACGCAAGCCTATAAGCTATAAAAAACCACCACCTAAAACCTAACCTAAATTGTACGTAATACAATTTCGGTTTATTTTTTTTCATCAATGTACCTCCATAATCATCCCGAACACGACGCAAGTTCATGATAAGCCATAACGATCCAATGTCCATGGCCATTGCAGTTCGGGTGCTATATGATATTTGTTTTTTATTTTGTGGTTGACAGGCTAGGTATTTCACCACAGCTCACCTGATGTTAAGTGACGATGTGGTCGAAGATGGTAAACACACCTAGCCTGGAATGAAACTGGCTCTCAAGTGAGACTGCCGGAACTTGATAGTGGTAGCTAGCCAGCCGAGTTAGTGTTTTTCCTTCACCGGCAGCTCAAGCTGATTGTTGGGGTTGAGCCCACGCCTTTCGGCATGCGGACCGACCGCGCTAACTACTCTGCTATCATCGCTACAAAATTAATTACACATACTTACATAAACCTTATATATGTAGACATATAAGATTTTTTCAAAGGGTCGACAACCCTGAAAAGCAGCTCAGATTTATTATGTAACAAGTGCGTGAAAGTATTTACATACCTACTAGATATTTGTTGGATAAATTGTAGATTTGTAAACATATGTAATTCCCATTTCGCACTCGTCGCTTTGTTTTGCTCCTTTTGGCACTGGCGCTTGGGTGTTGTAATGTAAAATAGAATAAACAAGATTAAAATGTAATGCTAATTGTTCAAAAATAAGCCTTTATTTCATAAGCTCGGAATTATTATAACTTTTAATCAACTGCGGCGATCAAAGATCATCTTGTGTCCTAAAGCGGAATAAACCCTACAAATAGGAATAAAAATGGTACTAAAACTTTATCAGGAATAGATTAGACTCGCAGAAAAACATCATAAAAAAGCAACCCACCTCTTAGGTAACCCATCACCGACCGTCTCAAAGTAATAAGCGCTCTATGATCAAAACAGCGATACCCTGAAATATTTTTACTCAATATTCTGGATACGACAGCAGTTGTAATGGGCAGGCGCTATTTACATCCATTTGAAATACGTCTCGTTCGTCTTATTCCATATATATCATAAAAAACAATCTTACATTATTCCTTAGAAAATCTGAAACATAAAATAAAGTTCTTATGGGAAATGGCGTTCATTTGACCCAACAAATTAGTAATGAACAAATGAAAGCATGAATGTCGTGCCTAACCATATATATTACACGTCAGACAGTAAAACAGCTCCCAAATAACTTTCGACGCATTCCGTGTCTCGGTTATTTTCGCAGCCACTTTAACAGAAGTATAAAAATATTTCAGGCGCAGATGAAATGTGTAGGTGCTAAATAATAAGTCTTGTTTTTATAGCTGCGACAGCACATCTCCCTGGAATTTGGCCGGGGAGCAAGGACATACATATTAGATGCAATATAAATTGTAACAGTATGGATACTATGGATTGGATTGCTATTATAAGATTGACGACTTTCTGAAGAAAACATTTGAATTATTTTATTTGACATTTATGATGTTGGCATCCATTCTAATTATTATTATTTCTAATTTGCTATTGTTATTTTGACATTAAATTATGTAATTTGAATTGTATTGCAAAAAAGCTGTGACAAAATTTTACGTCCATTGAGGTAAGAACATTATGACACTTCTGTAATGTAAGGTCAATACTATGCAACCACTTATGTTTATGAAAATAAATATACATATTTTTATCTTTGGCACTTTTCTATGGATTGATAACTGCCAGGCTTTAGTCAAATTGTGCGATTTCGCACTCACTCATATCTGGCGATTTATTAAAAACTATCTTTGCCCTGGATTTCATATAATGTTTCCGGGATAAAATAACCCTGTGTTAAGTAGCAGGTAAGCTATTTGCATTTCTAATTTCGTTTAGGTCCATTAAGCCGTATAGCATGTAAAATTCCTCTTAACCACCCATTTAAAAAATGCCTTTTCGAAAGTAGTTAAATGTGAAATTTTTCCTTAATACTGACAATAGTTTAGAAGTTCTTGTTTTACCACGCATAGTTTAGAATTGAACTCACACGAGTTTGTGTGAGCCGTCTCGGTAGTGAGTTTGTTTACTGTGTTTACTGTAAGTTGTTAAATAGTGTCATTTCCTGCGTAGTGGCTGTCACGTAATCTATGTCGGAATACGAATACGTAGCAACAGTGAGCTAATCTGTGACGCTGAAAGTCAAGGGTTCACTTCACTTCCATCATAATATTATCACCAATTGATATAAAGATTGAAGTGAATCCTATACATGGTTATGATCTCGGGCTGTAGGGAAAACTTTAATAATTTAAGAATCTGTAGGTTGGTACATAACAGTGCTTGTCATTTTTAAATGTTGGAGAAAAAATTCTTGCGGTCATAATATTATGACAGTTTATTATTTATTTATTATTATTACATGACACTAAATTGATCTACATAGACTACTAAACCATACAATTTGATGTATCATATACCTAACCATATTGGTTTAGAATGTTCGTCTTAATTTTTACCTACAAAATAAAAATCCGGCTATTAGTTTCATTCCATTCCGTACGCATCAAGAAAGTAAAGCCTGGTTCGTTCCGTTTTTCGCAAACTATTGATATTAGTGATTAGCGTCAACAACTACAATAACAATTGCATACAGCGCTAAATATACTGCAAATAAATAATTGATGTAACAGACATAATCAACTTTATTTAGAAAGAATCTGTTAAACGCGGAGTTTATGTAAAAAATGTTATTCAGCAGAGAAAATAATAGAGGCGCCGGACTTAGAAGCAAAATAAACAGTTTAAAAATAACCAGACGTTCGAAAATATCTAAATTTTCGCAAACACTCCTGTATTAGAAAGAGCGTAGAATAAATGTGTAGCTTTTTGTGTTGGAAACATTATGAGCCTGCAAGAAGACGGCTGAAACTCACCAATTTCTGTTAATGATAGGAATTTTTGCAGTCGACTGTGAATGTTGAGAAGTCGTATATAAACTAGTTATTCAACCGCTATATATGCAGTAGTGTGTACGAGATTTACATTTAAGTGTCTTGACAATGTAACGTTTGATTACCAATAACGCTAATACAAAAGTCTAGAATCCTACAATGTACAGCGTTGACATAAACTGTCCAGGTAAGATTTTTTTTTTTTTTAATAATTTGCCCTTTCGGGCAGGCTAAAGCTATAGAGCCATACTGCCTTGTCTTAAGTGTTATTTCTGCTGTATTTTAGCTATAGTTATCGTCAAAGTCGTCTTTGTCAAGTCCAGTTCGTGTCAGTTAATTCCAGTCATGCTTTAGTAAAGTAGTGGCAACTTTACTACAAAGCTTCAATGGAGTTTTGGAAGCAACACGAAAACTCATGTTTCACCACATTATATCATTTTCCCACACTCGCGCTTGTAATTCGGCACTTTATGAATAAAACACCACCATTTTTATGCATAAAAACTCGACAAAACACTAGTTTTGGAAAAAAATACAACGGAGCGACACGACTCTTCCCGCGTTCCCGCCAAAACTCCTGTCCACGTAAGATATCGACAGCTTATTTTTTTTTCTTTAGTTTTGGCGTCACATTTTGAGCATTTGCCAGTGTCAAGTGTTTTATATTTTCAAGTTTCTAAAGTTCAATAGGTTGCCTCGTAGCTATAGTTATAATCAAAGTCCAGTCTTGGTCAAGTACAGTCCATGTCAGTCAAGTCCAGTCATGCTTTAGTAAAGTAGTGGTGACTTTACTAGAAGGCTTCGATGGAGTTTTGGAAGCAACACAAAAAGTCACTTTATATCATTTTCCTACACTCGCGCTTGTGATTCGACACTTTATGAATAAAACATCTCCATTTTTATGTATAAGAACAATGCAATAGAACAATTCTTAATTAATGACTTCCTTGTATTCAGAATTCTTAAAAGACACGTTTCTAGCTGAAATAGAGTTACTAAATAGGCGCGTTGCGTTTTAAGCAGCACTAAAAAATAAATCGTAAATAAATGTATTTTTAACAAACTTGAAATCTTTACGCGAATTCTCAGTTTTAGTAGCACTAAACGTCCATTTTATTTAAACTGTAACCAGAAAAACGGCTAGCGCTGTGAACATTAGTAAATCCTAAAACTTGTTTTTATTGCGGTACTGATCCGCAAACGCCGCTAATGTCCGATTGGCACAAGTTTTCAAGCTATAAACCATTTGAAAGCGCAAACTCTGAGCAATTGAATTGTCTTGTAAATATATCAATTTGACGAAATACACACGCGAATCCTATATCTATGTTACGCAAGAAATAGAGAAACGCACAAAAAAGATAACAAAGCGGTCGAACTCTATTTTCATTGTATGGACCGTTAAAAGATGGATTAAATTGGTAGTTTAAGTTTCAAGTCATGAGTGAATTTATTACTTCTAGGCTAGCATGCACAAACGTAGATAGGTTGACAATCAAACACAAGCCTAAAAAGATAAAACCAAGTATGAGTCGACCTCACCTCTGAGGGTTCCACACAAAAATTAACCATTGTGTAAACTGTAAATTTTGTTTCCCTAATGTTATGGTTGGAAATCTTAGCTTGTGTCCAACACATAGCTATCCAAGTATACATCATATATTACCTTTTTCACGATAAAGAAAAATATGTAAAAATACATGTTTCTTGAATGGTATTTTTTATTGTTTTGTTAGGCGATTCGATATACTAACGCATTTAGCCGGCTCTAAAAGTTTCGGAATGTACCAATTATAGTTCGGCATTTCATAGTAATACGAGTACAGTCCCGTTGGGTCAGCTAAAAAAGCCTTATTTTGACATTTAGTTCGACTTTTCAGTGTATAAATTTGTTCTACTGCTCCACACCGCGTAGTTAACATAATTTTACAAAATAAAACTAACGCAATCCTGATTTAACGACGTACAACAAGGCTGAAAAATAGGCCGTAAAAATTCCTCCCAAGCTTTTATTATTATGGACAGTGGCGTTTTAGTACGGAAACTTAAGAGCAGCAATGATTTTACTCGTGTTATAGCTGACAGGTGTAATTTTGTTGCTAAAATACACTGATTCTGAGATTTGTTCATTGGGCATGACCACAACCACAAGGTATTATTATTATCAGATAACAGAGATACATTTAAGTACTACAATAATACAGTACAGTTTAGTTAAATTTCATTTAAGAGTAACATCGATTTGGTGAAGTGTGAAAGCTAAATCGGTTTCTTTTAAAAATTCCTGAACTAAAATTAGATAGGTGCGTAATAGGTACTTAAAATAAATCTGTGAACACCTGTTAACTTATTTTATTTATTTATGCATATTTAAAAGTAAAGTACTTTTCATTCTTTACGTGTAATTCATTCAGTTAGTTCATTCATTATTTTGCAAACACACGTGACGCCGTTTCCTGACACGATTGACGTTTCTTTTCACTCGTCGCTCATAAACCCATTTGATTTCCTGTACTATAATAATACCATCGCATCCGTACACTACCATCGATGTGTTTGCAATTTACGTATTTTATTGCGATTTGCCTACGTCAGTTTGCCGTTTTAACCGACCTCCCACTTCGTCACATGACAGCGACGCTGTTAGGGATATTTTACATTCACCGTGTCATATTTCTACGTCTGCAAATTATCTGCTATGAACCTAAGAATAGCTAAATAAATAATAAACAATTATGGGGGTAAATGGAAACTGCTTTTTTCATACAACCGTCTATGTACTTATCAGCTTTCGGTACATATTGAAAATTACCGAATTAAAGTTTTGAAATCGACTAATTTAACTAGCTATAAACCTTAAGTTAAAAATCTACCGCAAAGCACATATCGGTGCGGTCTGACATCCTCATATGAGAGCCAATTTGTATTCCAGGTTAGGTGTGTTTACCACCTTTGACCACACTATTACTTGATATCAGGTGAGCTGTGGTCAAATATATAAACTGTAAAAAAAATCACGGTTGTTTTTCTACATTTTAACACAACCTGTCAAACATTATTCACGATAATAGAACAATATATTTCAAACAATAGAAGAAAACATGGAAATTCTGAAAATATACTGCTTACTTATTCACAAAGAAACAATTCTCACAACACCAGTTGGAACCATCTTGTCATCATCTCTTAAAGTATTATTTATGTTTGAAATGTTCGTAGTAGCGTCCTACGCACAAAATACAGAGTTTGTATATCTTGGATTCATTCAGATTTCCACAGTGTTTTGCCTGTGGAGTGTAAAAGCTCACTAAAATGATGTCACGAGCGGGGCTCGGCTTGATAAAAAATATTATTGGCAGAATGTTAGTGCTGTGCCATGCCTAAACAGATTAAAAATAAAACTTTTGCCGCGAAAACAGGCGCTCATGAAAGCGTGTATTGTATGTGTGTGTAGGTTGGTTTCCATTCTTCCGGGATTTTAACTGTTGGAATTTTCTCGAACACAAAACATTTTGTTCGATAATCAAACGTCGGGCATTCCTTACGCTTTGTCGAAGATTAAAATAACTTGAGGTAATTTTTTAAGAAATCGTCAAATAACTTTTGTTTCACTCGTAAATATCCAAGGAAGCGTTTTTTAATTTTTTTATTTTTATTAATTTGCCCCTTCGGGCAGGCTAAAGCTATAGAGCCATACTGCCTTGTCTTAAGTGTTATTTCTGCTGTACCTTAGCTATAGTTATCGTCAAAGTCGTCTTTGTCAAGTCCAGTTCGTGTCAGTTAATTCCAGTCATGCTTTAGTAAAGTAGTGGCAACTTTACTATAAAGCTTCGATGGAGTTTTGGAAGCAACACGAAAACTCATGTTTCACCACATTATATCATTTTCCCACACTCGCGCTTGTAATTCGGCACTTTATGAATAAAACACCACCATTTTTATGCATAAACACTCGACAAAACACTAGTTTTGGAAAAAGATACAACGGAGCGACACGACTCTTCCCGCGTTCCCGCCAAAAAACCAAGCGTTTTTTAAATTAAATTATAATCGTTTTTTTTATTTTAATTGGTTATGAACTCTTGTGATTCATTCTTAGATTTGTTAAACAAACAGGAAATATGGTAAACAAGTAGGTACTAAGGAACTTCTTACAGATATACCTACAAACTCACACATACAAAATTTCACAATGAAAACACGTCGGCAACATTCTTGCCCATTGATCAGTGACGTTTAATTTATATTTTCGCCCAACACAAACACGTCTTCTGATCACAGAAATTGAGTGAATATGAATGAAAAATAACTCGCTCGTGAAAATGTGAAAATACGTGTTAGGTAATTAATGACAGCGAATCTACGGGCACATGAAATCATACTATGATGACATGACCCGTCGTTCAGCGCAACTGCAGAGCAGTGTATACACCTTCCTTCTACAATTTTTTTGGATCATAAAAACTACTTTGTTACTTATGACAAATTCATATGGAGAACCACCACGGAGTTTTGGCAGCAAGAAGAAAAAAACATTGTATTATTTTCTAAATTAATGTTTTTGTGTAAGTGATGTTTTGTTCATAAAGTGCCGAATTACGTTCGCAAGTGTAAGAAAATGTTATGATGTGATTAAACATGACTTTATGAACATAATTTTGTACATCAACATTCAAATAACACAAGTTTTCCAAATAACATAATCCCGCGACGTAACCTTTACGCGTTCCCGCCAAAACATACTTTCAAATATATTTCATTAGAAAAACTTTACACTTACATTTTGCTGACATAAAATGGTAGCTTTATAATTTGAAAACAAAATTGAATAAATGCCATCTATGTAACTGCAGTGTTAACTTTATTCAAAACTGTCTGAAAGCTACGTGGAAAATTGGCGAGCAAGATTTTCTTTACAGCGCAGTTGATGATTTCGAGTTTTATTGATAGATGGCGCTGTATATGTACTTTTCGCTGCATGCACTTTTACCATCTGAATAAGTATTCGTTTTAAATCAAGTTTTCAGAGGTAAATTAAAAACTAGTAACGTATTCTTTCTACTGCTTGGTAACAAATAACTAAAAATATTAAGAAAGCCCCTTTTATTAACAACAGCAAAAAGACGAATATTCACATCAACCGGTTAAATGAAATTAGGAAAATTAAATTCCCGTTTACCGTCTTAACGAGTCGAGTTCACTAATGACTGAAACTGCAAATTTTGCATTTTTCTCGTGTTTTAACCTTCTTTAAATTTCATTGTTTATTCATAAGCTGACTTATTCTGGTGTTTGTTGAATTTGAGTTTGTAATGTAGTTTTTTTTGTCACATGATATCTATGTAGATTAATATTATGATGCGAAAACATTTTTACTAAATTCGTATCAACGCTCACACTTTTATTCTACTATTTATGCAAGAAAAATAGATACCTGTGTCATGTTTTCTATCTAGCTATAGTATCTTACTTACAGTCAAAAGCAATTTATATTCTTTATCTAACACAGAGATCTCTCTACTTCAGATCTTTTTGTACGTTTTATATCAGTGATTTTTTTTTCATTACAATACCAAAATACTTCGAAACATGAAAATGAAATTCTCAATCTGACCTATATTTATTTTAAATGTAAATGGCTAAGTATAGGTACCTATAGTATATTGCATTTGACAGCCATGTAAAACGTCATGTTTAGCAAGAAAAAAATGTTATTGTTTATTTTACCATATCCACGGCCCAATTAGCGTCAAGAGAATGTTCCAAGCATCATAACTGAGATCGAGCGTCCAAGAGATTTAGTAATGTAATAGGAACGTAATTCAAAGAGCCGGGAACGCAAAAATCTGCATAATCGCGCATCCCAGGGGAATTCATTATGTCGTATGCATAAATAAATATATATTTGGATGACCCGGTCTAACAATGGACAATTTATTATTTAGATTCAGGCTTTTCTCCGCGGGAATTTTTCATGTAAATGTCCGCGGTTTACATTTTTTGCCGAGGCCACGGTGATTATGGCAGTGCGCTAGATAAATAATTGCTGAGAATTTTTGCGGGAAAATTGCGAGGGAGTTCTTGGGTTTAAGGATTTTGTTTTAATTGCGCCTTTTAAAGAAGAAGTTTAGCCAAGATCTGGATGGATAAATTATTGTTTCTTTTTAATTAAGGTTTGAATTGTATACCGGAAAGAAAAGATAACCAAAATACGCTAAAAATCTTTTACTTTAACAAATGATTATTTTACATTACCACATTAAACATTGCCTATTTAATTATCTTAATCATTTATTAACTTTAAATGCTATAAATAATGCTCATGGATATTTCCACTTAATTTCATAGTGAAAGTTTTGATAACATTTTATGTAGGTATTTATTCAGAATTCCAGACCATCATGATCGCTTCCTTCATGATCTTTTTTTACTAATATGTTTCATATTAATGTCTGTCAATATCGCCATATCAATGTCTTGGCTTCTCAGATTAATACTTGGCCTTTTCATCTGTTTCGTTCTACAGCTCCGTATGTTTCCAAAAAAACGACAAATCATTTTATTTTTACCGGACTGCGCGACGCAAACGAAAGTATCTAATTAAATACTACTCGTAACTGTATATTTCGAGTTGATCACATAATTATGTTTATTATAAAGGACTTAATCGCGCACAAAATACTGAATACTCCAGCCAGCTTATGACTATGGCTATTATAAAGAAACATCCATATAAATAAACAAAACTAATTTATAGTATCTTTCGGTTATAATAAACATTGTAATAGACTACGAACTCAACCGTAAAGGAACCTTAAAACTAAGCCAACAAGTACTTAGAAGGTCCATTCGCGAAAACAATTCCGACGCATAACTCCGGATTGAAATCCAATATCGTTTACAATTTACAAACGGACTGATGTCGAAGAAAATTTAATTAAACAGACATTGAGCTACGAAACAAGGCTTTATAGGAGACAGACGGTGTAGGGTCAGCGGTCACTATCTAATGAAACAAATAGAGCCGAATGAAAAGAATGTTGACATTTTCTTAATTCAATTTCTTAGTTTTGATTGTAATAGTGCAATTTAAAATTATGCAATTTGGAGTTCGAATCTTTGTTCACAAATTGGAATGGTAGAGCAATGACCTTTTTCATCTTGAGATCTTAAATTGTTTTGTAGAGTATTTTTTACGTTATTTTATTTGTGACATACAACACACTGACACTGACACTGATAGGTAGTTGAAAAAGAGGTGAAAGTGTGATGATACGTGTATAATTTGCATGGTGGTAGGGTACTTTCTAGTACTCGGCTGGCTAGCTACCACCCTCAAGTTGAAAATCTGCCGCCAAGCATCTAACGGTGTGTTCCGGCAGCCTCACTTGAGAGCCAGTTCCATTCCAGGCTAGGTGTGCTTTACCATCTTCGACCACACCTTCACTTAACATCAGGTGAGCTGTGGTCAAACAACTAGCCTGTCAACAGTAAAAAAAAAAAAATTGTCTCACTTATAAAATACACATTGTAAAATTAAAAAAAAAAATCGTACTAAGAAATGAAGTAAAACACAACAGAATAACCGGTGTTGAGTATCTTTCACCGTTATCTATACATAAAGATATTTGTAAAACATGTAAATATCACTGCCACTATGAGTGAACGGTGACCCCAGCGACTTGTTTACACGTAGCAAAAACACTACCGATTAGTTAATTTTAATTATGCCCTTTATTGGTTGCCAGTGATAAATGATTGTTCATTAGAATGTTAGCGAGAACTTTTGCCTAATCAGAGTATTTTAAGCGAATATGTTGTTTAGCTATAGAATACGTACACAGGACACTCACCGATCTGTGGTTATGTATGAAACTAAAGTGTATATTATGGATGTAGGTTGATTTTTGTTTTACTTATGCTATATTGTTGCTTTGACTGCTTAAAGAAGGCCACCGAATGTTGGCGATTATACGTGTATAATCACCAAATAAATAAAGCAAAAACGTGTCAAAACCAAGTAAGTTTTCATAGTAAAATAGTAGGTTGATTTTTTGAATTGCTTCAAACTTATGCACCAAAATAATTAATATCACTGAAATTCATAACTTTACAAGTCTTGATGAATTCGTATAAGGATCTAATGAAATAATTTAGACTGACAAATTCAACTTTCTAGTATGAAATTTTGTCTCATATACATCAATTATTAATTTAAAAAAAGTTTAGTGTTCCTTTTGTAATTCACCATTTTTGTTACTCGAAGTTCTGGAAACCACTGCAAGACAGGGGTTCATTAGTCTCATTACTTTGAAAATAAAACTTGGTTTAATCTACAGATTACCAACTCTAATAATTACTCACATAGTCTGCCTTTTGTGACTCTAGCTCAAAAAGTTATAATACTTGTGACACTAAATAAATTGGATAATTTTATTAATTGAGTGATTTTTTCTTTTTTCTTTTCTAATTGCTGACGTATACAATAAAGAGTTTCCATTTATCTGTAGTAGTTTAATTATCTTCATCTGAGCACAAACTGGAACGCAAGCACTGATACAGGAGTATTGTGTAAACATTGTTGTGTTCTGAATTAAAGGGTACTGAATCTAGCGAAATTACTAGACTAACCATCTAATTTCTTAAAGTAATGAGCGCCAAATCAACGACGCCTTGAACTTTGTTTTGTTTCTCAAAGTTCTGTATATCGCTGCTATGGACAGGCGTTATCTCGTACCATCAGGAGAGTGTCTCTTTCGTCTCATTACTTGTACATAAAAACAAAAAGAAATACGAGCTTGTAAGTAATACCTTGAATAACTACTGCGATCTACGTGTAACCACAATATCAACTACTTGAACAAAAGATAGTTATGATAATAGAATACCAGTTTTGAAGAGGAGAAACTGGTAGGAAATACGCAGTACATTTTATGAATGCTGAAGTAACTTGAGATGCTAGCATACATACTATGTAAACTATACAGAATGTATAAAATTAAGACACCGCCTCTGGTAGGTAAAAGGAAACGCTTTTTCCATGTATTTGACAACTAACGTAATTCTTACATACTAATATACTGATATTGCCACTGATTCTGCTTGCTTGTAGCATATTCACGAACAATGATTTTTGTAAGAAAATACAGTGACCTATAAGTACCTACAGATAAAACGTTTGAAGCTTCAAAATCGTGCATGAAATCACCTAGTAGAACTTTTTGTTATGGACTGTGTTTGACCACAGCTCATTTGATGTTTAGGGACACTGTGGTCGTAAATCGTAAGCACAACTAGCCTGAAATAGGAACTAGTTCTTAAGTTAGGCTACCGGAATACATCATTAGGCGCTTGGCGGAACATTCCCAGCTTTAGGATGGTAGCTAGCCAGCTGAGTACTAGAAAGTAGCTTACCACCATGCCATGGTTTCTAAAAGATATTTTTTCTTTACCAGCTGCTCAAGCTAATTGTGGAAAAATACGCTACCTGGTTGCAATTACACCGCAACTAACACTAAGCCATCATCGTTACCTCATTTTATCATGAAACTTAAGACAAAACGGAATAGTTTTAGTGCCTTCTAGTAATTGTTTGGCGATTCATGTAAGTTTCCCAGTGGGATGTAAGGCTTAAGGCCAAGATATTGCGCTCAACACTCTCGAGATTTCTGTAATGTAAGCGATTGATTACGAGTACGAAATGTATGAAAATAATAAGCACGTACGAAACGAATCGCGCTACAAGCAATTGTAAGGAGATTTCAGTTTTTTTTAACGCTACAATTGTAACATTAATTTTATTTCTCTAAATAAATTATGTTAACACTTCTGGATAATGAAATAAATGTCAGGTGCATATCACTTCATAAGTGCATTACGTACCTACCTATGTTCACAATCATCAGTTAAAATAACTAAAATAATAAAACCTGTAATAATATAGGTATTGTATTTTTGCCTCTTTGCACTTACGGACGAGGCCGCGTACGCTTTGTACTCTGCTTTGTCTCCACGAAGAAGGCCACCGGATGTGGCTGTAACTAAAGCTGGAATATCCGATATCATTAGACGCGAGTAACCTCGCATGAGTAAAGCAAAAATGTGCCAAAACCACGTCGGTTTTCATAGTATAATAAATATAAACATTCTGTCAAAAAAAAGTATCGGGAATGGACGATTTGTTCATGGTTCCAAATTCATTTTTTGTTGTTGTTGTTGTTAGATTGGCACTACTGTTTTCCATTTTGGTGCGGAGTTTGAGTTGCATCTGTTTGGCTTTGGTGGTCCAGTTACTATCGTGACTCGTGAAGATTTAGTTCGTCACACCACCACCGTCTGGGTCGACCCTGAGATCGCACAAACTGTGCTGACCTTTGCCGAGCGGCAGCGGTCGTTTGACATGTTACAATGGTGACCCGCCCAATCTCACATCAGTCGTCCGGCTTTATTGCTGACAAACTGACTAAAAATATTGTTTATCTGTATACAATATTTTTAATTAATTTAATTGTTAAAATTATATAGGTACTTGCATGTTTTAAAAGCAAAAAAGCAGCCTACGACCACACATTTATTTACCTATTTTGCAAATTATTATTATGAATTATAAAAAAGAACATTGAACATTTGAGATAGGTTTTTTACACCTGTTTTATGTCAGACAGCTTAATCTTTACATTGTTTCGATAAAAAGGATAGCCTCTAGTTAGAAATTTACGTGTATGTACTTTAGAAGTGGGTTTGAAACATTTCTAAAACATAAATTTCTTGCCTACACACACGGCTGTATTTTCAGCCCCCATCTCTCCATGTAGCGACTTCACATAGATTAGCGAGTCGCAGGCGGTACGATCCGCACCTGCGTCTAAACAAACCTGCCACTTTACTGCTAAAAGGTACGAAAATACGAATCAATTGTATTTATAGTATGGTTACTTGATACGGAAGAAACTTACTTACTTGGGGCAGATCTTGGCAGGAGATTGTTTTGGTAAGCATTACTGCAGTGACAGATATTCTGCTAAGCAGTAGTGTGTACACATTACTGTGATCTGTTTTGAAGGGTACTGCAGCTAGCGAAATTACAAGTTCGATACTAACCATCGAAAGACAAAGTAACGAACGCGAAAGCAACGATGCCCTGGACTTTGTTTTGCTACTCAAAGTTTCGTGTATCGCGGCAATGATTTTATAGACATACTTTATCTCATACCATCAGACGAGCGTCTCATTCATCTCATTACTATTACATATTAACAAAAAATATCTTTAGTAGTGGAATAAAATTCTGATTCGAAAACACATCTAAATATATAATAAAGTGCAACTAGAAACTTTGCTAATATGAATTTAAATATTCGAGGCTCCGTTCCGTACGCGGCATCTATTTTAATCATAGATAAGTTCGCGTCCACCAACTCACCTGTTGGTAAGCGCAATGTGGCCGAAGATGAAGTACGCAGACTTAGGAAATTCTCAAAAATCTCTCAAAAACATACAAGTCAGTAGTTAGATAGATATAACTCTTATGTGCATACCATAAACATCACTAAGAGGGATCTCTTCCAGGCCACCAAGAATAGAAAAACACCATCGATGACTCCGATGACGGGAGATGTTGTACCACTAATAAGAAAAATAATTAATAATAAAACATATAGTAAGTATAGTTAGTTAGTATAGTAGTATAGTTTTAATTGGATTTTTTGTTATTTTAATTACATTTTTGTCAAATTATATTTTTAAGTTTATGTCAAATTAGTTCTAGATTTTAAGTCAGATTTAGGTTTTTAATTAATAAGCTGTGTCAAATTAGTTAAATTTAAGTCCTCATCACTGTTGTAACTGGAACGACTTAAGTGGAAATAAACCTTGAACATTCAAAATGAACTTCCGCAAAGTAACGCCCGAATCAATCAATTATATAGTAAGTATATAAAAGTAATAATGATGTACTAGCTTGTTTCCCGTGGTCTAGGAAGTTATCCTACTGTTATTATAATGTACTTTCACGTCAGTCGTGAAAGTATGCAAGGCAGGGAAAGTCGTACAAATCTATTGAAGTTCAGGTGCTAAGTACGGTTGGAACCCTTCTAGATGTTATAGCGACCCGCTTTACATAATCACTAGGTATACCAAGATAAGAAATTGTTTTACTCCGGCTATTTGGAGTATTACCTGGTGTTTTATAGTGAAAGCTATTAAAGTAATGTAAGACGTGTGAATTTATCATTTTTCAATTAAACAGCGAGCATAGAATCAATTGAATCAGCTCTTGAGCTTTCAATCAGTGTATACCAGTAAATTTGGACTAAACATTCTCATTAATTCAAATGACTAAAAATGCTAACAAACATTTTAGCCGGCGTCACGGTTCCATTTTTGCCATACACTTGCAAATTGTGAAATGATCTAACCTAACCTAATAACATGAATTACTGTGGTTCGATTTCCATACAAATACATTGTGATTTACCGCAAATAAAGACCAAAACAAATGCCAGTAGCTGTGATTTCACTGTAAAATTATGCTCCATTTGTCCATAAATGGAAAAATTAATTTGTATGGAAATCGAACCACCTTAAGTTAAAATTTCAACTATCTACCTGCTAGGACTTGGAAAATACATTTTGAGATAGGTCGTAAATGCATATGTATATATACTGAAACGGTAGGTTTAGTAAAAGGGTTTTCTCGAAACTCTTAAAAAGTGGTGTTACCTGCCATAATAACGTGCCTATTTTCTTTTACTACCCCAGCAGAGTAAATATCCTTTAAAGTAGGTAATCTGGAGAACGAACAAACCGTAATGTTGTCTTAACACACTGGCCCACAAACCCCAAACATGGTCCAAACCGGAGTATTAATTACAAGTAATCACGACACAATTATCGCGCCAGCTGAGTTCTGTGCTACAAAGGGCTGTGTGCCTTTGAAGAGGAATGTTGATCAAGTAATTAGCAACTTACATAAACGACGCTTGGTTGTCAGCGGTTACAAGGGATGAGTGGATGCGCTTCTTTTTGTTAACATTGTAGTTAGAGATGAGTATCTTTCTTCAAAGTTCGTTTTCTGGATGTCAAATAGGAATTTTTCGTGATCTCTTATAATTACCCCAACAATGAGCTTGAGCTGCCGGTGAAGGAAAACATTGTGAGGAAACCATAGCATGGTGGTAGGGTACTTTCTAGTACTCGACTGGCTAGCTACCACCCACAAGTTGAAAATCTGCCGCCAAGCATCTAACGGTGTGTTCCGGCAGACTCACTTGAGAGCCAGTTCCATTCCAGGCTTGTTGTGCTTCACCATCTTCGACCACACCTTCACTTAACATCAGGTGAGCTGTGGTCAAACACCTAGCCCGTCGATCATAAAAAAAATAATAATTGCATGTTGTCGGTACTTATAATTGTGTTAGTTTAATTAGTTATCGTGATTGAATAGATGCTACGTTATAAAAATTAGATTATTTTTTGACGGTTTAGGTGTTTGAGTATAGCTCACTTGATGTCAAGTGACGGTGTGGTCGAGTGTGGTGTAGCCCGGAAAGTAACTGGCTCTTAAGTGAGGCTGCCGGAACAAACTGTTATGTGCATGGCGACTTATTTTCAACTAGAGGGTGGTAGCTAGACAGTGGAGTACCTACTAGAAAGTGCCCTATCACCACCGTATGGTTTCCTCACAATGTTTTGCTTCACCGGCTGCTCAATTCATTGTTGAAGGTTGAACCCACACTTTTTGGGCTGGGCTACAAACTAGCTACTGGCTTCTTAATAATTATCCGATTTTATTATGCCAATTTACTTAATTCATTTTTAATAATAATAATATAACTCTTTATTGTATACACCAAATTACAAAAAAAATATATAAAAATAAAGACTTAAAACTAATGTAACAATTGGCGGCCTTATCGCTAAAAGCGATCTCTTCCAGGCAACCATAACACGGAAAAATATTCTAAACTAAGGACGGGGTGTGTCGACGAGTTAAAAAAAAAAAATATATATAGATAAAAAGAAAAAAGATTAAATAAAATAAAAAACATTTTAACCATAATACATAAGCATATACATATATATATACCTAAATATATTATAAAATAACAATACTTAAATATCTTATGTAATATACACTTATAGACATACATAAATACGTATAGATATACATTTACATAAACTATACAATATACATAAACATTAAACATATAAGAAGAAGACAGCGAATTACAATTTTAATAGATGCAGCTTAACTTTACTTTTGAAAGCGTCGAGCGTTTGAGTCCTCTGTATTTCTACAGGGAGCTCGTTCCATAACTTGACAGCTTTCAGAGTAAAAGAGGAGCTATAGAAGGAAGTTTTATGTATAGGAGTATTTAAGGAAAGAAGATGAAGATTTTTCTTTTTAATTTGACCATTAGATCGTATATTTAGAAATGCCTTCTCCGTTTTTCATACGTTTGCCGTCACCGAAGCGCGAACTCAAGTTGGCGCAATAAATCGCACGAACAAAGTTTCCATAGAGCGAGTGACGCCTCAAACTCGGCTAATGGCGCTTTCGATTGAAACCGAACCGGAATGATATATCGCTTGATTTATTGTGCTGGAATCGCCTGTATGACGTTTTGTTCGCGCAAAAGTTTGAAAATAGTTTATCGATTTTGCCCATTTTCTTAGACATGTTAATAAAGTTATCAAAGTTGTTACAATAGAACTTATGATGTATTAAACTCAGTTAACTACGCTCTTGATTGTCTTTTTTTAATGTAAATGTAATGAGATGAACGAGGCGCTCTCCTGATGGTAAGAGATAACGCCTGTTCATGACTATTGCTGCGATACACAGCATTTTCGAGTAGTGAAACAAAGTCCAGGGCATCGCTTCTCTGGCGCTCATTACGTTGAGACTTTCGATAGTTAGTCTCAACAGCCCAGTAATTTCACTAGCTGCTGTACCTTTTAAACCGGAACACAGTAATGTTTACACATTACTGCTTGGCGGCAGAATATCTGGTACTGCGGTGGTACCAACCTAGACGATCCCCTGTGATCTAATGATCTACCACCAACCAAGCCAAGCAAAACTAAATTATTAATAATTAATCATAATTAAGGTAGGTACATACGTCACCTGCATCGAAAAAAAGCAAACTGTGTTAGTCCTTAGATGTATAAAAAAAAATGCACTCGCGAGGTTTTTTCTTCACTTTGTTCAAGAGTATCGAAGCTTTATATGATCCAAGGGCGGTCATATAAAACTTCGAATATCGAACAGTATTAAATAAATAACTTTGTGAAGTTACCATTCAATATCGTGCGCTAACTTAACTAGTAACAAAGAGAACAAGATATGAAACGTGTTCTTTGAGAAAGTTATCGTTCTGTAACGAGTCGAGCTCACTCAGTCTCGCGGTACACTTGCTTTGAGATGAAATATTGTACCGAAGTTTCAATTTTAGTATAAAGCTGGCTTGAAATTGCAGTACTGTAGTTGTAGTCCACTTCATCGGTACTAGACCAGTGTCACCTCACATGCTAATTAGATGAACAACGAATTTACTATGCAGCAGAAGATACTAGCTTTGTTTGCGCGGGCTTACTGCACTGTCGATGTTGTATTGCGCGGATAGCCCAGAGTCCACGCGGTTACAACTATTCTTTCGGATCAGTCTAATTTTTTAACCTCTCCCACTGCTGGACGTGGACTTATTGTCATTATGAGAAGGGAAAGGTTCCACCATGCCGGACAAATGTGGGTTGGCACACTTCAGACATCTTCGAGAACTTTTTTGTACATGTAGAAAAGACGTGCGGGCCGTGAAATTCGAACCTTTTGTACCTCCAAATTGGAAGGCAAACGTTTTCCAACTAGGCTACCGAAACTTCAACACTATTCTTACTTATATTATTATACAAACTCAAAGCCGATTTTATACTGCACAGTAAGTCGGTTATTAATTTTTATACTCTTTAAAAAGTGGTTCATTCTAAGCTAGGTGTGTTTACCATCTTCGACCACTTAGCTTGATAACTATAAAAAATAAGCCACATTTGTACATAAAAGTAATCGTTGAGACTTACGATTTCATCAAAAAGTCGCACACTATTTTGTGTGACCCGAAGAAAGTGTGTTTGGTTATTAATTCTTTTACAAATATATTCGCCGCATACTCACGTCATTCGCAACCTATCTTGAGTGCGAGTTAGGAATGGAAATGTCAGCTCGCAAATAAAGTGAAAGTGTCAACGTGTCAATACCACCCTTCCAGTCAGACAACGTCTTGGTATAAATAAAAAAGTATTGTGTTCGACATAACGTAAGTAGCTTGTTGTGGGGAACGCGTTTAGACTATGTTTGATACAAAAACAATTTATATACTTCCAGAAACATTAAAAGAATTAACTTGGCGGAAGATCTCCTTAGCAGGAGGTAGTTTTGGTAGATAGTTTAGGTTTATTGTATTAACTCTAAATAGTAGCGATTATATCCTCTGTTGTAAAAAATATATTATTTATTTATTTAGGACGGCTTAAACTTGTTTGTATGTAACTTTGCCGTATAATGTAATTTATGTGCAAGTGCCAAATAAAAAAATTGTTGTAATTCTAACATTGGATTTGTATGTACTTATGTAACTAATAAATTATGTTCATTAAAATTAATAAATAGAATCACAGAATAGTTTTTCTTAATATTTTTCTTTGAACATTTTTACGTAGGTAGGTAAGTTTTTGTGCCTAGACACAAAATTCCCATTATGCCATAGTAGGAGCATGTTTTAAGGGTGCGTGCACACCTGCCCACGACACGCCGCCATAAATCGAAGCTTCTTCCAACGTCGCCAGCGTCCAATATACGAGAGTTATAGTCCAGGAAATTAATTCTGTCGACACAAGTAGGGTTACGGCGGAGCCTTGTATGGTGTACCTGAGGTATTAAGTTTCTAGGATTTATAAGACCCAGTTCGAGTATATCATGCGTCTAAATGATTATACAATAAACATAAAATGCTACTTTTTATACAAAATACCTAAAAACACTGCTTAAAATAATGTTTAAACTTTATTATGTTAACGTTAACTGTAGTGCAAAAACTAAATAACGTTTATAATTTTTATTACCGATTAAATATACCGATACAGTAATTAAATTAAAAGAAAATAAAAATTACAATAATCAAATGTCAAAAAAGGTTCCTTTGCACCAGGTTCAGTCAGGGGCGGGGTATTTTTCTGACTCTGAATGTCGCTAAACTTATTGACATTTTATTATTGTAATTTTTATTTTATTTCTATTTATTATAATTTTACTATTCATATTTATATATGGGGCGTTCTACTTTTCTACCGACAATCTGAGTGATAAATTTTTAGATTTCAAAAAAAAATAAAAGTGTAATTCTTTAAAAAAATGTATTTTTACATTATTGTCCAGTTATCGAAGATTTCAGATATGTATAGTGCATCGAAGTTTTGTTATTTACTTTTTATTTATTTTAAGTTTTATCGGAATAGTTAGAAAAAATAAACACCTCTGTCACAAACTAATATATTTATTAATTATTATGTCAAATCAAATTTACAGTTTTTTTTAACTTGGCATAACTAGAATACAAGCATTTATTATTATCGAACACGATTTATCCCAATTCTTGTTACAAATATAATATAAAAAATGACATTTAATACCACTCTGTCACATTTTTGCTCATTAAGACAACAAACTTTGAAATATTTTGCAAATAATTGAAATAAACATAGCTGAAATTCTGTTACTACCTTTTATGGTCAATATATAATAATATAATACGTTATTTTAGTGTATATGTTTTCAATAAACTGAACATATGCTGCTTTAATGCTTAATTACAAGGGGGACAAAATTGTGCTAGAGTATGACAGAATGGTAGATATTAATAGGCCAACATTTAAACTTAATCCTTTAAGGTTTTGAAAGTTTTTAAAAAGGATAACAAAACATAAGGCTTCTCTTACAATGCTACATAAGATATTATTTCTTGGTATAATCATTATTTGGTGCACGTAAAATCAGACTAATCTTTTCTTTTCTCTTATTCGACTTTTCAAATACTTCTATAACACGCCTTCCTCTTTTAACCGTAATCATTTTTATCAAGTTTTCAAACATCACATCTGATACATCTGATTTTACTAATTTAAATATTTTGTCAGTGTCAACAACAGTTTTATAAAATATCACCTGAACATCTCCATCTTCATCCACACAACTTTTTTCAACTCCTAAGTAGGTGCACACGACTTAGTTTCTACTGGGTACTTTTACTGACATAATACCATTTTTTATTAATAATGGGTCTCCAGACAGGTCACATGAAGCACCTGGTTTTATGTGCACAGGTTTTTTTCTGATTAACGAGAGGCTGAAGAGGCTGATCATCTTCTGAAGTAGTAATACTACTTCAGAAGATGAAGATGATACAATGTTATACAACAGTCTCATAAAATCTCTTTGTAGGAGCTCTAATTATTATGTTGTTTATTTATATCAGCCAATGGTTCTTTTTAATCTGAGGTTGGGCTTAACTACCTACCTAGCTTTACTTTTATAAAGAGCAACTTAATAAAAATAAAGCTAGCAAATAATATTTGTTGTGCAGCATTTTTTTATTACCAAAGTCTCTTGAAACAGTTGAAGTTTTAGTCCGGAACGGTTAATTGTTGTGTCTTGTAGGAAAGGATAGGATTGTTTTGGAGCAGTGTTTCATTTTGTTTTTGTTTTTAATGTTTTTGTAATGTTCCTTAATGGCACTTGTCAAAATACTATATGTATTTTCTTTTTTCTTCTTTATTCGGCGCTTTTAAATTTATCTTAATTTTTTGGTTTGGGTATATTATGTAATAAGCTGTCTTCTTTTATTTTTTTGGCGATGAAGTCTTTCCTTGTATTTTCGTATTTTTCTATAATTAATTTTACATGGCCTTGAAGTTTCATATTTTGCCTATAAATTTTCGATCTGTCTCGGCTAACTTTTTCTCTTCCCCTTGCTCTAGCAGCGGATGAGGTTGGAGTTAGTGAACGAGATCTAGGAATTAAAGGAACAGGTGTGGAAGTCGAGTATTCATTAGAACGTTCTGCAAAGCTTTCTGTTGTTCTCTTTTTGTTTCTAACTTGCCATTTTATTTTCATTTGTCTGTGTACTCTTGGTGTCAGATCTTTGACTAGCTTTTTGCAAGCATGGTATCTTTCTAAGTCTTATCATTTCACTTCTACGACTTTTTCAGGGTCCTGTTTCCTTTTTTCACGACAACGTCACTGCTTTTCCGTCGCAAATAACGCTATTATTTAATTACCCTGATGATAATACCTTAAATGAATAAAATAATTGATAATGTAATATATAGAATACAAAAGATATCAATTAACTATTGTGAAAATCAATTACGGCAAAGTTTCTGACAAAAAATACCACTCCGTCACGAGCTATACTACTCCCGTCACAGCTATTTTGTGACAGAGGTGCCTCGTGACAGAGGTGTAAAATAACAGTGTTCGAGGATTTCAACGTTCATAAAATTACAAATTGTTCGTAAAAGTGAGTAAATATGACAGATATACTGGGAAATAATAATATTACGTAAATAAATGGGAATTACAATAATATTTTAAAGTAGTAACTTACGTGACAGAGCGGTCGCCGAATAAACACACGCACCTCTAGTTCACTACCAGCGGGCGCCTAACTCGGCTCGCTCCAGGGTGGGGTCTCAAGGCTTAAAGCCGAGAGGAGAAGGAAACCGTGCTGTTGTTTAGTGTTGAAGATCAAACAGCTAAGGCGTGTTTTTTGTTTTGCGAAATGCGTGACGGAAGATAGCAAGAAAAAACATATGCAGCCGTACCCAAGGATAAAATATTTTTTTGCTTAATAGTATGAACCTTTACGTTTATTATATTTTTATTAATCTAAAGACAATATTTCAGCATTTCAATAAATAATTTTATATTATAGGGTCCTATATGATTTTTTTAAGCGACATCATTTTGTAACATTAGGCAGCGTAAAGGGACACGCTTTATTTGTATGTAAAACACCTCTGTCACACGTTTCGAATACTATGTCACAATAATTTTGTAAAAAGCAAAAACAATAAAAACGGGATTTTAGTGTTATTATAATGACTATATGGTCCAAAAAATCTTGTGACAATAAAATTTGAGAAACTGCAATTTAGGACGGATACAGATTTTTTTTTCCTGAGGAGACACGTCATTGTCGGTAGAAAAGTAGAACGCCCCATATACTGGTAATTAGTAATTGAGTATAGAACAACAACTAAACCCGAGAAATATTGAAATCGCTACAGGTGTAATAATTATTTTAGTAGTTAATTTTCTCATTCTAAAATGCGTGCTAATGAATGGTCAATTATTCAGAGATCTGAAACAAGGTCATGTGATAAAATAACACAAAAACCGAATTATAAAGTAAGTTTAAGTTAGTCTGAACCCAATCGCCAAGTGCCATTGAAAGATAAGCGAACAACTCTGAACTGAGAGAAAAGTTGAATGAATCCTATTAAAAGTTCCTTAGGCGTCAACGATTTTCTATCTCCATAGACAACTGGTACAGAGCGAGTATTTTTAGTCAACACATTAGCAGAAATTGTGCTTTGCCTACCATTGATTGACAAGAATCGACTTCGAAGCTTTGAGATGACCAATCTACTGATTGGTCCTATATTCTTATCCTTGAGTATTTTAGAAGTCTAAATGCCATATGCAATTTTTGTTTTTAATATGATAGGTTCACGTTTGACCATATTTTGTTTAAAAATCAGAATAGAATAGACTAGAATATAACTTTATTATACACCAAAAACTTACAAATGAAACACAGATCACAAGTTGTTAGACAAAACGGGTGAGAATTATTTTCTGAAATGTAAAATCCAGTCTGTTCCGGCAAGGGTAGCGTAGGACGTCTACCTACAAATTGGATAGACGACCTAATAAAGGATCACAGGAATACGCTGGATGCAAGCCGCTTCTAACCAGTCTTTATGAAAATCAATGGGAGAGGCTTATGTCCAACAATGGACGTACTACGGCTAAGATTATGATGTTAAAAGATGAAATAATTATGTAAACTAAAATGGGCATGCTTACCTTGAAGATACCAGTTTACTCTGAATTTTAAGATGCCCATATTTAGCCCTCAGAGAAAACATACTCCAGTAAAGTTTACCTACATTCATCCTCGCAATGGCTAAGTATAAAAAAGAAATCCAAGTTCAATGTAATCTCTATAAAGTTAGTAGTTGATGGTCGCCCTATCGGATGCGACAAACGAAATTGATTTTTCCTATAAGCCGCTTAGATAGCGGAGCTGGTGAAATAATAACTATGTTTCGTCTCGAGTGACGAGAACCTTTCTTCAATGGATCTTGATCAGCAAAAACACGAAATGTTACTATTTATCTTAGTTATGATATGTGATGCGAAAGTAAATTTTGGGCAAATAATATTTAGTAGTTTCTATTTTTGTAATTTTTGTAACTTACTTTCATATTTTTCAGGCGAAGAGCAAGCAAAATAATTATACAGTAGTAAAGTAGGTTAATTAAACTAAATATAGTTTTAATAGCTTTGTTGGCTCATTGGTAGTAGGTATATCTGCTTTAAGACCTGTACCTAGAGGGTTAGATTCTCACCGAGGATAACATTTTGTTGTGTAAATAATGATTTGTTCTATGTCTGGCTATTCTGTATGTATTTACAAACAACAAAGTAACTAAGCTTAAGCTTTGCTTAGTTTGGCGTCAGATGGCGCTGTGTGTTATGTCGAACAAAATTTATTTATTTTGATTGCGTTTTGAAATGACGCAAGTAATTGAACTTGTAATGCATTGTAAATAAATAAAACTACAGCAAACGCAGTTCCAAAGGTCTTCTCAACTATACTACAATCTCACTATAATAGACTTTGCGGACGAAACCTTGACAGTGACATATTAATAAACAAATAAATGACACTGATTTCTCCACTGCACACTGACTTCTGTCAAATTCATCAATGACTGTTTCTTGTTTTCTCTTTTCCGTGATTAAAAGTTATGTGATCGAAGAAATTAAATAAAAATGTTCATATATAAGAAAAACAACAACGAAACAACAAAATGTACTTAAATAAATTACAATAAACTATGGCAGCAATAAAGCGACTATTTTCATAGCTACATCTGGTCGCGATTAAGCTGAAGACTACTCAGGACACGCAGCTCCTTTTATCGCCGGAAAGAAGATCTAACCTCAAAATGATTCGCTCAGGAACAGTTTCAGGCTCACTCTCATATGCATGGAGTACTATTGAATTTAGTAGGACGAACGTCAAAGACAATCTAAAGTTCGCAATCACGTTCGTTCTTGCCAACCTTTTACTGCGTGAAATCGTACATCTCGTTTTATCACCTCGCAAAAATATCAGTCAAAGTATTTGTTTAGTAGTCGGAACTATTCTCCTTTACCACAACATCGAAGCAGCTTTATGGACAGTTGGCCTTTGTATGGGCCCTTATGTCTTAATGATATCTTTACTAGCCGTACTTATCATACCATTTCTGGGTATTTACTGTAGTATTAAATTTGTTGTGAACTATTATCGTGCTATATTTAATATAGCGCTTTTGTTAACTTTGCTGTGGTTATGGTCTAAGAAGATAAGTATAAAACCGAGTGCGACGGCAAGGTCACTTAATTCTCTCGCTAGATACTAACGTCTGTCACGATTACAATATTTTTTTTATTAAACTTTTATTACATATTTCATCCTTGTTTTTATGGACACATGAAGTCAAATATTTTCTTAGCCCTTTTAGTTAATAAGATAGTAGATTGTAGTGCCTGTGTTTTACACGCTAGTCTATATGCTTTTTGAGAATAAAATTAGAATATTTGTATCAATTCAATGTAAAAAAAACAACATTTGTTATGCCGTCGGAGTTTAAAGAAGTAACAAAAATATTACACAAGTTTGTAAGATTTAGTATTCATAAAATGTTGAAAAAATATATAGTTTTCAGGAAGACATATTTCTTTAATTTCTTTCACGTTTGAAGTCTCTTCGATATATAACAACACTTCTTTAAAGAAACATTGTGGTCAAATATTTATGTTCTACGTTTCTTATCAAAAGAGCCTAAGATTAGAACAAGCTACCGGCTTTCTTGTTTCTTTAGGTAAAAAGGTATCTTCGACTGTATGATCGCTTACCGTCAGGCGAGTTGGTGGACACATACTCGTAACTATCTTTAAACAGCCAAGTAAAAGAGATAAATATACTATGCAAGCCATAATTCTATACATGTTATACTTAACCGTTTTTTTACAGTTGCAAGCGTGACTGAGGACACAAACTAGGATGTCTCATAAACTGCGGTCATTAAAAATAGTAGGTGCATTTTACTCACCACACAGAGCAACCAACAAATGAGTTGAATGAATGATATATTAAACTAAAATTTTGCACGGGATTTTTTTACTTTTGTTGTAATAACAGAATAGTGGCTCCATTGCTTGGCTGCATGTGTAAGTCAGTTGGTTAATACTTCACAATGTCTTTACTTCTTTGTGTGCAGAGTATCTTGTAGATGGAGGAATAGTACACTTGTGCGGTGTACGTACTTGTCTTTTGTAGGGTTTTGGTTGTTTACTAGATGGTAGGTCTCCACATATAATAAGTTTGTCTAGGTAGATACCACCACAGTACTAGATATTTGCCACCAAACTATATTCCGGTTTTAATGGTATTTTGACCTAGCAAAATTACAGAGCTTAATTGAGCTTAATCTTTTTTTTTTATAATAGATAGGCTTGCGTTTGACCGCCAACTCGCCTGATGTTAAGCGAAGATTCGGTCTACGGTGGAGCACGCTTGCCTAGAAGAAACCGATTCACTCGCGGCTTGAAGGCACCCAAACTATATTCATTGGGGAACACCCACTCGGGCAGCAGATTAATCACCGAATGTCTCTAACTAATGAGCGCCAAAACAGCGATGCTCTGGATTTTGGTATTTAAAATTTTGAGTACCGCTTCAATAGTTTAGGATAGGTGTTATCTTTTACCATTAGGATAAAGTAACTTGATTTTATTCAAAATTCGTCGGCCCAGGAATCGAGCTCACGAGCTTTGAATCCTCGCTACTAAACTATAGTATGTTATGTATAATTATAACTGTGTTCTGATTTCTGAAGAATGATACTTTTGCTCGTGATATAACAGGTTGAGTGCATTTCCATATTCGACCACACCATCACTAAACATCAGATGAGCTGTGGTCAAACACCTACCTTGTCAACCATAAAAAAAAGATATATTTTTTCTCAAATTTCCCAAGTTATAGTAGGTAACCTAAACAGTCTGTCAGTTATCTGTCTTCCATCACACAAGCTCTACTTAGTTTGGGGCATGGTAGCGCTGTGTGCATAGTCCTACGATATTTATTTACTTTATTTATTATTTATTCTAAAACATCGATGTGTTAATTCACTTTTAAATATTGCCACGTTTCTATGACAGTACGTTTATAATATTGGCTTTACAATCGATACAATAGCCCATATTACCTACCTGTACCCAAACAGACTTGTAGGTAAACCCACGTAAGTACCTCGATACCACGACATGACATGGGCGGGCCTGGCACCGGTTCTTGGCATATATTGAATGCTAAATCTGCTGACTGACGCACCTATTTTTGGCTCAAATTACCTGCGGCGGCTTAGCGTATTTTGTTAAGGAATAGCAGGGTTGGCAAGAAAGCTAGTCAAAAAACAAAAATCTGATTACGTTTGTACTTTTGTTGTTGTTGCTTGTAGTCTATTGGTAGCATGCAACTAACAACGTCGCTTGTAGTTCAACCATTTCCTTCTAATTCTTTTAGTGCAAGTATTTTTAGCGATGATAGCTCAGTGGATAGCGCGATCGGCACATGCTGAATACGTAGGTTCAAGCTCCAATAATGAGCTGTTGGTGAAGGAAAACATTGTCAGATAATCATAGCATGGTGATTAATGGGTATGGTAGTTTCTATTACTCAGATGGCTAATTACTCTCAAGTTGGAAATCTACCGCTAAGCTCCTAACAGTGTGTTCCGGTAGCTTAGGTTAGTAGGCTAGGTGTGCTTACCATCTTCGATCACTTAACATCAGAAGAGCTGTGGTCAAACACATAGCCAACACTCCAAGCTTCTAACCCCGTATACAAAAATAAATTGTCGTTCAGTGTAGGTAATAAAGGTTAGTATTAATTTTTATATAAAAGTTATGAAACGAACGAGACGCTCTCCTGGTGGTAAGAGATAACGCATGTTCATGATCATTGCAGCGATACACAGAACTTTAAGTAACAAAACGAAATCTAGGGCATTGCTGCTATGGCGGGCATTACTTTTAAGACATTCGATGGTTAGTTGGTAAAGATCTTCAGTTAAGGAGATACCACCATGTAAAAATCACTCACTTACTTACATTAAATCACAAATCAATCACTCGAATAACAACTGGGAGAAGGAAAAGCATTAAATGTCATCCAGCAAAACATGCTCGTCGAAAGGACCTACACAGCCGGCTGTGGAAATATTTTCATAGTAACTAAACAACAACATTAACATTATCATACAAATTACAACTATCCCTTAAGATTGCCATTAAGATTCCCAACGGTCGGCAGTTTCTCAACTATTTTCTACGTCACGACAAAAGGAATCTCCCCTAAGATGTAACCGGTATTATATCATAATAGCGAACAACCAGGGGCCAAGGGGGCCAAGGAAATATCAATCGCTCCAAATTGTGCTCTCCTGGGGGACCTTGAATGCCAAACTCACGACTTGCCTAATGATGCATTACTCTGAATCACTGCTTCCCCATCTATTTATTACGCTAATTTTACTCTTATTATGTGGCAGGTATAGTTGAAATTTGGTATTGACGGAATAGTCTAATGTCATAAGCAGGTTATCGACTGCACAACCATTCAACGATAGCGAAAAGTCTATTTTAGTCATGGTATGTCAGCGTGCGTATAAAGTTGGTGTAATGTTGATATAACACCAACTTTCCTTTATCATCACTTTTAACTGCCTTAATATAATCATGTGTATATCCATTAGGAAACAAAGGAATGAATTTAAGTTTTTAATGGTAGATCATGATAATTACAAGTAACAAAAAAGCAAAATTATTTAAAAAAGATAAATCTTTTAATTATTTTCAAAAAAATGAGGCTGTCACGTGATCATAAACATCAAGCAAAGTGTGTTACGTCACGCCGTGCAACACACCATTGTTGTTGGCGATGAGTGCTGCACTGACGTCCCGCTTGGGGTGTATTGCGCAATTCCCCCTGCCAGCGTCTACCCGAGCCAACCCAGCTCCATGAAGTACCGGAGCGAGGCTCTGGGCCGTTGGCATAGTATTTACTACTTTGGTGTTATTAATAAATGATTTGTGTTTGTATTTGTATTTGTACTATCCTGTTCAAGACAAAAAAAAAATGTTAGCGGAGCATATTTATTCCCACCAATTTTAATTTAAATGTTAAAAAATATGTAATTTTTATTTTTAACTAGCAGAATAGCCCGTACTTCGAGTCCGATATACTGCAGCGCCACCGACCAGGCCCACTGGCAGGCAATGATAATAATCTGATGAAACCAAAATTTATATAGGTAGCGATACAAGATTACAAGCTTGGGGTGCATTAAGACGAAAAGGAAGCATTATGAACAATGATTACTATAAGCACAACTCGTAATTGCTAAAAAAAACGTATCAGCTGCTTCATACATTTGATCAAGGTTTAACAATTTTTTATTTATTTATTTATTTATTTATTTAGATCACCAACACTATACACAGCACAACAGTAATGGCGGTCATCAACACAAAAAAAACAAAACTAGATGTGATAGCAGTTATAGGTGACGACAACATGCAATAAGTTAACAATTATTTACAAAATTAAGAAATGTCAGCTAAATAGATAGTCAATGGATAAATATGTCAATTTTCAATAAGTCAAATTAAATAATGCAAATTAAATTAAATTTAAATTTATTTTTAATTTTACTATTTAATTTTCTATTAAAGAGTTGTGTTGATTTTTTGAATAAATATAAAGCATACTAAGCTGCACTGCACTACTTTTCTGTCGTCCAAACAGCAATGTAATCTCGTAGCAAATTGTATTTACTACAACTACTTTCTTAATAAGTATTTGTAAGGAAACCGTTTTGTGACTTTCCCCTACTTCCGTTAGATTAATAAACGTTGCAAACCGTGTAATCCACATGCGACACGCAGCTTTGTTTAACCAGTAATTAAATAAACTAGGCGCTCTTTCGTGAAGTAGGTAAAACGTTTTAGTGCTGGTTATGTTAATGGCGGTCTTAAAGTGTAATTGAGAGTGGTATACAACGAAGTTTAGCAATAATTTAAAGTTTAGTAGGGCACTTGTTTGTGTTTTAGTTTTAATTTCTGATACACAGTGAATCATTTCGATATACACACATTCGATTTCGATTTCCGATTGACAGCCCTGTTGGTTCATTGGTAGTATGTCTGCTCCAAGAGCTGAAGGGCGTGGGTTCGATTCCTATCCAGGATAAACATTTTGTGGTATTAGTAAATGTTTGTTCTGTGTCTGGGTGTTCTGTATTTATTATAAGTATGTATTTACAAAAAAAAGTATTTAGGTATACTATCAGTTATCTGACTTCCATAGCTTTGCTTACTTTGGGGTCAGATGGTGTGTAATCTCCTACGAAATTTATACTTATTTATTTTATTTATATCTACATATGGCAATGGGGCCAGCGTTTTGGGAACCATTCCCATTGATAGCGGTCTTTTAGAGTAGTTATTATTTTAAGTTATTTTATTTTAGGTCAATTCTTGTGTGTTTATTATATCTGATTATCTGTAAAAGTAAGACTGTATGTTAAATGTTGGGTGTTTTGTATATATTTTAAATTAATATAAATTCTTTATAAATGCAAAAAAAAAAAAAAAATCTACATAAGGGTGTTTTTTGGTAAATGTAGACTCGGTTTAGGGACTGTACACTAAGGCGGTGGGTAGTAACTGGAAACAAAAAGACGAAGATTAGGCTAAGCGGTGGACTAAAGTGGGCTTATAATTTATTTATCAAAGCGAACCATTTTGTTTGTTTTAATTAAAAACCAAAACCATTATCCAGATAAGTCACTCTCTGCGGAGCAAATTTAATTTCTCGAAATTTCGAAACAAAATGTGTATGTTAGATTTACACACTCTCTCAGTATATACTGCTTTACTTCTACAACACATTCTGTGTTTATTTTGCTATGTAATAATATAGCAAAATATAAGTATGTAGGTATGATAAAATACCATAGCAAGTACCGTAATACACTGTTACCAAGCCACTTTTGCCAAAGTTACATCACAAAAGCCACGTATAATAACTTTGTAAGCCATTTCGTGTATTCACAAACGGTCAAGCTTTCTAGAATGTGAGGAATCCTTTTTGGAACATTCCTCCAGAAAGGGCTAAACGCCAAACATCATCAAAGGGCTGGGCAATTTGTCGTCCCTTGATTAGGCACGTACCCTGAACGCACCTGTGACACCCTTAGCTAAATGCCAGCCCCAAACAAAGAGATCAGGACCTGTGAGACAAGAGAAATAAGCGTTTATAGATTCCAAAACAGATTCTCTTCCAATAAATGTAAATTTCCAAGTCGATTGTACATTTTTGTTTTCAAGTTGAAATTGTAGTTTCCGTTCCCGTGGGAATACAGGTATAAAAAGTAACCTATGTCACAAGGGGATAGTGTAACTTCCCAACGGTAAAATGATTTTTGAAATCAGTCCAGCAGTTTTTCAGTTTATTCGCTACAAACATACAAAAATACAAATCTTTCCTCTTTATGATATTAGTGTAGATGTAGATTTAGAGATGTACATATATCACAAACTATGAATATTATTTTGTATAACGATGTTTATATGTAGATCTTTGTAAATTAATTTTTATTTATAAAATTTATGTTTATAACCTGGAAATAAAGTTTTTGCGCCTGTTTGTTAGTCTCGTTTCATTGATTGGATAACAATCACGGTGATTGTAATCCATACATCTGTAGTTGTTTTGTTGTTCTAGACAAGCGTGTGCGTAAATCGCATTTTTATTTAACATTAGGACAGACGGCGGTCAAACGCCAGCCTATTTGTAAAAAAAGAGGTTTATGTAGGTGCTTTGTGTCGACTTTAAAATGTACGCGTCTCGGGAGACGAACTCGCTTTTCACTTGAGGCAGGCATATAGTCGACAGGTGCACACGATTGTCGTCTGAGGCACTTGAATGTCTGATGCAGGCATTGAGATGTGAGCTTTTAGTCAAGAGTGACAACCATCGTGGCCCACCGAACGTGGGGTTTGAAACTTTTGTACTATTCAGAGGGTTCAAACACTTGAGGTTTTCAAAGTTAAACTGCATTTTGATTTTGATGAAATAGCTACCGAGCTTGTGAATAGCTATCTTTCCTTCTAAGTTTAAGATTAATTACACATTAGTAGTTTTTGTCGTACATTCATTATATTACTACATTTCTATCATAAGGGGTTCATTGATGCGCAACAATGTTCCACCAGATAAGAAGTAGAAAAAAAAAGAAGAAAAAGGATTAATTATATAGCTATAGTATTCATTTAATATAAATAATAAATAAATATCGCAGGACATTACACACAGCGCCATCTGACACCAAACTAACCAGAGCTTGTGTGATGGAAGTCAGATAACTGATAGCATACATATATTATACTTTTTTTTGTAAATGCATACTTATAATACATACAGAACATGTATGTCTATAAGTATCGATAGATATAAGTTATTTGAGATAAATTCATTATTGTTTACATCAAAGATACAAGATATCTAATACAATATAATAACACAATAAACATCTATTATAACAAAATGCGGCCGATATCGCTAAAAGTTTCCTAATAATATTGCTTTATAAGTATGTACAATTGTACATAATATTATTATATGCGTATAATGTGTTTTCACTTGATAGCACATCCAGTCCTAAACCTATTACGTAGGATTACTTTTTTTTAGTAAGCTTTAATTATATTGTAAACTAAGGTGTCTTGGAAGAAATCGTTAAGGCCGCCAGTTTTTTCGTTTTTGTTCAGTTTTTAATAGGTAAATAATGTTTGTATTTGGTGCGATAAATATAGTTATCTTATCAAAACGTTGATTGTGGTGGGGTATTTGTATTTTTTTACTTCTGGTGTGCACAATAAAGAGCTTCTATATATCTATATTTAAATATTTAAGTAAATATATCTACGCTTAAGTAGAGAAGGTACATAAAACGTACGCGATGGAATTATCTTTATTCATAAAATTTCACATAAATTGTATTTGACTAGAGCTTACAGTTTGGTCACTACTTAAGCGATTGTTTATTAATAGACTATTTTATTTGACCCAAGTGTAATTACTATTAAATTAAACATAAATAAATAAAATACAGACTCGCTGTTAGATAAATTAAGAAACTTACATGTCTTATCACACATCTTCACACGGACGCCGGAGCTCGAGGTGTTTAGAAATATAATTAAACTGAAGGGCTGTTATCCGATCAAGATAATTTTCCCCTTCGATGGTAAAGAAAATCTTCTTTAAAGCTTGACTCACCTTGTTGAATTTATCACGGGGCTGTACCTGTCTATAGAAACTGTTAATGGAAGAAAGGTGAGTGGTCTCTTAGGAACTGAAATGAGTTTTAGGAGTCGTGAAATTGTGGTACATGCGAATGCAAAACTCTTAAAAACTCTTAAAATTATATCAAAGAACGTGAATAATTTAATTAGTATCTTGGCGATCATGCTTCGCTCGGTGTATGCAGAATTTATTATCTAAGCAAAATAGCACATTTAATCGAAAAAAATTAAAACTATTTTATCATCTCAAAAAAACGCAAATATTTCTATTTTAATAAAATTTTTTTATATGTTTAGTCTAAGTATGTAGTACAAAACAGAGTCAAACGCTATCCGAGTTACCTCCCATTATGTAAACAAATGTAAAGACGAACGAAATTTAACTCAGACGGCAAGAGTGTAAGTTAAGCGTTCAGTAAACATCTTTTTACTACCAAAAAATTAGAATTTTTTACACATAAAACACCGGCTGCAGTTGGTAGCATAAAATTATGTTCTATGAGTATGTAGCAAATCCCCAAATATATCACATGCCACCACAAATCATCTACACCCATTCACATTCCACGCCTGCATGCATGAACATTCCTCGACGGTTTTACGAGCGGAATTAAATATCCATTGCCTGCACCGCTTAGTGAAAGCACAGCGGCACTTAGGGGACGACGAAAACAACTACATGGTGGAATCGGCCTGCCAAAAAGCACGTTGCTAAGGATCAGAACATACAAGACGTGAATTTTTTTGATTGCATTGATAATTTACAGGAATCGTTCATAGGCGGTAGTGACTACTTACCATCAGGAAGTCCGCTAGCCTGTTTGCCTCTCTATTATCTCTTTTTTTGTATAAAACAACAACACACCACCAATTTGTCAATATATTTTTTGTGTAATCATAATTTAAATACTACAAAATTAGATACAATTTTTTTTATGGTTGCTGAGCTAGGTTCTTGATCACAGCTCACATAATGATAGGTTACAGTATGGCCGAAGATGGTAAACACACTTAGTATGGATTGGAAATAGCTCTCAAGCGAGGTTTTACCAGAACACACCGTTATGTGCTTTTCGGTTTTCTAGAAAGTACCTCATCATTATTTAAAATTATATATTTCTTTTTACATTATTTTGTTTGTTCAATGTTTATATTTAGTTTATTTCCGCTTAACCGTCGTTCCAGTTCCAACAGTGACGAGGAGACTTAAATTAAACTAATTTTACACTGCTTATTAATTAAAACCCCTAATCTTACTTAAAATCTAGAACTCATAAACTTAGAAATATTCTTAATTTGACAAATATAAAAAATTAAAACTGTAAAAAATCTAATTAAAATAATCAAGAATCCTCCTCTCTGCAGTAACCAGTTTGTCGACACGTGTTTCACCTCTACACGAGGCATCCTCAGGACGTGTTGACTCTTCGAGCGCTTGGTCGAGACTGAGTGATCGTCCTTGACAGCGGCGCTTTATTGAACATTCAAAATGAACTTCCGCAAAGTAACGCCTGAATCAATCAATTATTATTTTGTTTAATAACTTAACTTTACTACACATAAAACAATTAACAGCATTAATTAACATTTCCGAAAAAAGAGGAACTACACAAAGGATTTAACAAAATATTAAAATGTAGCAGTGGGCCCCAAACTCTGCAAGGCCGGTCTGTCGGTGGACCTGATCAAAAAAAGTCTCCTTGTAATTTGCGCGCATTCACAGAATATATGTAGTCGAATGGAAATATAATAAATAGTAAGAATAATAAATACTAAAATTACAAGACATATGTATGGACAGTGGTGTAAATTATATATTGTGTAAGTGTCTTTGTAAGTAAGTTTGTGGGCGTGTGGTTGAGTGTATGAGAGAAGTATGAATCTGTAGGTTGCGTGCGTGGGAAACGTATCTATATGTATTAGGCACAAGGGTCGTAAACTTTTACAAGTTCTTCGGTTGTTTCATAGTTGTGAGTTATTAATAAGTTGTTCCTTCCAAATTTCAAATACCAATGTTTATACATTAGGCACTTCTTGGCTTCAGAAACTAATACAACGTTAGCATTCACTGGGTGACTTTCTAAGGTCTATGATTGTTTTGAATGATTTTAGCCCGGAGTGCATTTCAAGCCTATTTTCCAGACTGTAGAATGATGCAGGGTGGAAAAGGCTAATAAATCAACGCCGTCGAACATTAAATCTGGCTCTGGTGTCGGTGCCAGCACGACTATCCAGTGTTCCTCCATGGAAAACAACAAGAGCTCGCTGTTGGCATATTTCCATTAAAATTCAATGGTTTACTAAAATGTAAAGTTTCTATACAGTTTCGAAAGGCTACTAGCTAATAGTACTAATGTAGTAACCTGGTCTTAATAGCGCACAAAACACTTTTGTTTATTTACTTTGGCGTTTGTTTTCAGTCATGTTTTTTAAAATTAATGATTGGCTTGCGTTTAACCGCTATCTCGTCATGATGCGGTCCACGATGGAGCACGCTTGCCTAGAAAAAACCTTTTCACTCACAACTTGAAGGCACCTAGATAACATTCATCAGGGAACAACCATTCAAACACCCACTAACCAAATTCTATGTAAATAATTTTTCCTATGTAATTCTATTGCCGTGGTCACGAGTTGGCTGGAGGGTGCTAATTATAATGAATAATAATATTAAAATTTATTTCACTAAACGCATAGGCATATAAGTATAGAGGCAGTCAGATTACTAGAAAATAAATAAATCACAAGCACATTTAAAAAAAATCGAAAAAAAAAAAATAGAAATAAGAATTAGAATTAGAGACTAGAACTTTCTTTCCTGTATGAAAAAAAATTAGGGTGTCGCGATTTCCTACTCTTATTTTGATCTTACAAAAACGTAATGTTGCCAACACGGCAGCATTTACTATATCAGTAGACCGTTCTGAAACTACACCGCAATACAAACACTTGCCTGCCACGACAACCCAACTCCATTTTTCGTCAGAACTTACAATTCAGTTCGTGGCTACCAATCCGTCAACGCCTGAGTCCACCTGCCATCACCCTGCCTCACCAAGATGTTACTATACAAAACAAGAACTTTATAGAGACATTATAATACATCGTGCTAATACTTCCAACAAACACCGCCGATGAGACAAACCTCAAACAAACTCCGAGGGTGGCTCAGACTTCGACTTAAGACTTGTTGCGGTCTCCCTATTACATATCACCCTAAATTATAACATCAACCACACGGAAAAATCTTCTCTATTGCCTGAACATTAGCTTTGATTTTAGCGTAAAAGGTTGTCCTTTTGTTGCCAATGTGAAATATGATAATTCCAGACTGATGATGGTATTCATAGTTCGCAGGGTAAGGAAAGAAAGAAACCTTAGCAACGGAGGGGAAAAATTAGTGTGCATTTCATAGGTATGTATGTATGTAGTACTGTAACGAAAGTACTTGAGTGTGCTCTTCCCGGATTACAAAAGATTTCCGCTCGTGATTTGTCATGGTAAGAGGTTTAGGAAGGCTGTATTTTTTTATGGTTACGAAACTAGGTGTTTGACCACAGCTCAGTTGATGTTAAGTGACGGTGTGGTTGAAAATCATTAAGCACACCTAGCCTGGAATGAAACTAAAACCTTGGAACTGGAAACCCTTTTTTAGGGTTCCGTACCCAAACGGTAAAAACGGGACGCTATTACTGAGACTTCGCTGTCCGTCCGTCCGTCCGTCTGTCGCCAGGCTGTATCTCAAGAACGGTGATAGCTAGATAGTTAAAATTTTCACAGATGGTGTATTGCTATTGCCGCTATAACAACAAATACTAAAAATAAAATAAAATGAATATTTAAGGGGGGCTCAGCTATAAAAAAAAATTGTATATATAGGGTATACTATAGGTACCTAATTAGTTATCAAGAATATATACTATGTACAATACGAATCCGTTTTCTTTATTTTCTTAATCGCTTCTCGAACTTCATAGGCTGATTAACTTTCACAAGAAATGCGATCCGATTATGACACTGGAGCCTCCTTAGGGAATCCATACGAATGGAGTTTAGAGGAGTTGTAAGGAGCGCTGAGTTGCCGATTTCCTTACACTACGATGGAACAGAAACGATGGAGATAGTTTAACAAATTTACTAAGGATTTTGTAAAGTAAAATAGAACGTTGAAATAATATTAAATGGGTTTGTCAAAGTTTCAGTAACCTAGTTGTGAAGCTGTCTGGCTTCCAATCTAAAGGTTTGAATCCCACGGCGCGCACTGCTATCTTTTCTAAGTTATGTGCGTATTGCCGATGACTTCTAACAGTGAAGGAAAACATCGTAAACATACTTTTAATACATACAGTACACCTACCACCAGTAGTACCAGAACAAACATCTCATCATCATCAGCCTATCGAAATCCACTGCTAGACATAGGCCTCTCCCAAGACACGCCACTCAGCCCGATCTTCGGCTTTTCGCATCAATCCCCCGCCAGCTGTCCTACGTATATCGTCACTCCATCGAGTCTTAGGGTGTCCTACGCTACGTTTGGCAATTCGCGGTCTCCACTCCAGATCTAGACCAGCGTTTATCGGGTCTGCGACAGATATGTCATATTACTACTTTAGCTTGCTAATACGCTGATTTATATCTGCGACTTTAGTTCTCGGGCGAATTACTTCGTTTCGAATACGATCCCTCAGAGAAATGCCGAGCATAGCTCGCTGAACTACTTTGAACTTACGGACTATTCCCGCTGTGAGTCCACGTTTCGGCTCCGTAGGTCATGATAGGTAGAACGCACTGAGAACAAACATCTATCATGATATAAATGTTTGTCCTGTTAGCAATCGAACCCACGCCCTACAGCTATTGAAGCAGATATTCTACCAAATGAACAAGAGGGCAGTAAATAATTCTAGATGTTGAAATCTTAACCTAAACTTTTTGACATAGATATACTTAAATGTTTGTTAGATGCGATTCTAAACTATACCCAACAGCTCTGGAACTAGAGTCACAACCAAATGAGCTAACAAGGCAGATGAAAATAAATAAAACACTCCAACTCCACATACTTCATTGTGTTTAGTTCCAGTAAGCCAGTAATTTAATTACTTACAACTCTTTCTTCGGAAAAATAATACAAAATCGCAGTAAAAAGGCTTCATAAGTTATTAAGCCACGATATGAGCTTGCATTGGCGACGTGAATGCTAGTAAAGGGTCCTATTTCTGGAATAAAGAAAAAAGCTAATCCCATTAATATTTTTTTTTTCATTAGATCAGCTCCAAATACACCGGGGTCCGTGACCTCACATTTATTTTAAACGAAATAAACTTAAACTATATGCAATACAGGGTGAGGTAAGGTATAACCTGTTTGTGTGTGTACATCATTACTAACATCGCTACCAATTCCAATCTGAATCTATGTAGACATTTTTTTTTAAATATAATAGGTTGGCTTGCGTTTGACCGCCATCCCGCTTGATGTTAAGCGAAGATGCGGTCTACGGTGGAGCACGCTTGCCTAGAAGAAACCGATTCACTCGCGACTTTAAAGTACCCAGACTATATTCATCGGGGAACACCCACTCAGGCAGCAGATTCCAATGTATAGCGGTACGTAAGAAGATGGTGGAATCAAACCGCTTAGATCGAGGTTTTAAAACATGAACCATAAAACGGTGTCGCTTTGAACATTTAAATGTGATGGCGGAATAAGGAATTTTACATACTTGTACATACATACATAAATGAATTCTGAAAACATTACACTCCATTAGGGCAGTTGAGTAAAAATTTGTTTTACAACCTACGTTTTTGACCACTCACCTGATGTTAAGTGACGGTGTGTTTGAAAAAGGGAAACACACCTAGCTTGGTATATAACTGCCTCTTAAATGAGGCCGCCGGACCTCACCGTTCTGGGATATCATCGCTATTTATTAGTATCATTGCTTTAATCAAAAAAAATTACAAGCACTTGTAGCGTTAGACTTGTTATCTTTTAAGGATAGGGCTTCGAGATCTAGCTTTTATTGCCCAGACCTCGAGTTTCAGACGTATGGGGTTTAAGTTATGACCGGCGGAATTGTACGACGTAAAAGGACATTTTAATCGGAAAATAAAATGTACGTTAGGATAGAATGAGGGTGCTTTTATGAGGTTTGTTTTGTGTATGTAATTGATACTGACGTAATCAGTACGCGTTTATGTTTCAAAAGGAAATAACAGTAATATTAAAACATATGTGATTAATTAGGACTTTTTACTTTTCTACCCATTATATTTTTTTTTTTTTTTTTTTTTTTATTGTAGATAGGCTTGCGTTTGACCGCCTTCCCACTGACTTATATGACTGCACTGTACAGTGTACAATGTACATGACTGTAAGAAATTGTAGATATTAAATCTAAAAAGAAAACCTCCAGTTTCTGAATGAATTAAATTATTATTTTGTAATGCTTGAATTTTTATGTTTTCCTTTATTTAAGAATTTGTCGGCGCTTTGATATTTTTGGAGTGGCAAAAAACGGAACTGACAGTGACGGTTGGCGGCAGATAACTGATAGCTGACGTTTCTTAACTATGATGCATCTCCGGTTGCTAGTGAGCATAACGTGCGGTACTATGGGAGTGGGTGGCTCTTCTTCTGCTTTTACATACACTACACATTTATACATAAAAAAGCTCTGTAAGCTTAAGTATAATTATTATTTTTATATATTGTTTCTATAGCGTAATTTATTGATTTACATAGAAATAGAAGAGCGGTATCTTCTGCCACAGGTACTTTTAATACATACCAAAAGGTCTCAATCTAACTCATGTAAAAAAAACTGGTTACAGAAATAAAAACATTTTCATGCTTCAAGAGCTGTAGGGCGTGGGTTCGACTCCCCCCTAGGACAAACATTTTATCTGTGATCCAATGTTCTGTATATGTAAGAATATCGTTACTATAAAAAGACAAGAACTCCTGAGTGATTCACTATAACGTGCGTCACGCTTCGCTGTTCTACAAAATGCTACGAATCAGCTACGACCTTGCTACGAGAGGCTACGGGCGTAGGTGTCGATGACGTCATATTTTTTGTCTTGTACGTAAACACCGATTTTCAAATCATAAACAGTTTACACTTTATCACCTGTTGTTTGTTTGTATAAATATGCTTGCAATGGTAAACCGACTTCGATTAGGTTATAAAAGAAGCTGACTAGGAAAAGTAAGCATACATTTGTAGCGATGATAGCTCAGTAGTTAGCGCAGTAGGTTTGCATGCCGAAGGGCGTGGGTTCAAACCCCAACAATGAGCTTGAGCTGCCGGTGAAGGAAAACATCGTGAGGAAACCAAAGCATGGTGGTAGGGTACTTTAGTACTCGGCTGGCTAGCTACCACCCTCAAGTTGAAAATCTGCCGCCAAGCATCTAACGGTGTGTTCCGGCAGCCTCACTTGAGAGCCAGTTGCATTCCAGGCTAGGTGTGCTTTACCATCTTCGGCCACACCTTCACTTGACATCAGGTGAGCTGTGGTCAAACACCTAGCCTGACTAGTCAAACATTAAAAAAAAAAAATTAACTATTTAGCTGTAAATTTTGTACAACTTTTCAGAATAAAAAGGTCTATGTTTTCAAATTCTCACAACTAAATAATGAATGAATGCCGAAGTTTCAGCAGCCTAGTTGGGAGACCATCTGGCCTCCAATCTGGAGGTCCTGGGTTTGAATCCCGCGGCTCGTACCACTGTCTTTTCTAATCCATGTGCGTTTCGCCGCTGACTTTAAACGGCGAAGGAAAACATCTTCAGAAAACCTACACTAATCATTATTCCTAAAGCATAATATGTCAAATATCAAGTATATTGCATGACCTAAATTATATATTAGACTTCATTTTATACTATTTAATGATACTCTTTTTGGTATACATATAATTTGTAATGTATTTCATTTATTTTTTTCTGTGTTGTTTCACATTTGCGACAGCACGGCGATCTCGTCCCCATTCGGCTTTTTGTTGGTCACGCTACGTCTATTAAATATTTCTACAGATTTATACATTTACAGCCGAGCTTTGGTATTGTTATGCTAATTTTAGTGTTGTTTACTGTGTTTTCACTTCATCCTACTGAGTTATGCATTGATTTTGTTAGCAGTAGAGTTTATAGCTATGATGTGCCCCTAGCGTATAATGTTAAACTAAATAAATAATAAATAAATATCGTTGGACTATAGGTACACACAGCGCCATCTGACCCCAAACTAAACAGAGCTTGTGTGATGGAAGTCAGATAACTGATAGAATACATAAATACTATTTTTTTTTGTAAATACATACTTATAATACATACAGAACACCCAGACACAGAACAAACATTTGTTTATTCACAAAATGTTTGCCCTGAGTGGGAATCGAACCCACGCCCTACAGCTCTCAAGGCGGATATACTACCAACGAGCCACGGGGCTGTCAATAATAATAATGTAGATGGCAAGTCATCACCTGTTACAACATTTTTATGTAATGAGGGAAAATTGGCAGGTGCTGTTATTTCATTCCATAAACCAGTCGACGAATACATCAAAAGTTCGCCCCAATAGCCCGGAGATTTTCAATTGTATTACGTAAAATTTTACATTTCACACTAAAGCCCTGTTGGTTCATTGGTAGTATGTCTGCTTCAAGAGCTGTAGGGTGGGGGTTCGATTCCCACCCAGAAAAAAATCATTTGTGCTATAAACAAATGTTTGTTCTGTGTCTGTACTGTATGTATTATAAGTAAGTATTTACAAAAAAAAAATAAGTATTCTATCAGTTATCTGAGTTCCATAGCTTTGCTTAGTCTGGGGTCAGATGGCGCTGTGTGTAACATCCTACGATATTTATATTTATGTTTTTATGTTCAACAGTACTTCTTGGTGTTGGCTTCGGTCTAAATGTCATAGACTCCAAAATTTAAAGCTTGTATATAGATAAATCGATTTCATTTACTACATTATTCAATGAATTGAAAATTTTGCTGGAGAAGGCTTAGATTACTTTTTATTAAACTAGCTAATAAAACGAGATGAATTTTATCTTTGCATCTGGTAGTAAACTATGATTACTATAGTTCAACAATTAGAATCAACTATAGGGACAAAATTTATTAGGGTAACGTTTACAAAAGATTTACAACGGAACTCTGATTACTGAAAATAATTAATATTACTAAGCCTATATTACTAAGTCGTTTGTTCTTTGTTTTTGATGTGAAAGGCCGCTACAAAAAATAAGCAATATTTCTACATATCACTTATTCCATCGCAAAAATATCTATCTATAAACAGAATCTTAAGTGTATCAACAAACAATAAAAAATGCCTAAAAGTTTCGGGTTTGCCCTAGAGATTTTACATGGAATCAAAGCGAATATTTCAACCAAACGAGTATCCAAACTGATGATAATTTGAAAAATATTTCTTCCTACATAAGGTAGGATGTGGTCAAACGTGAACCTATAAAAAGAACTTTATTTAATAGATAACAGATGTTCGGTGCACGGTCGACTCACATTTGATTGCTTTTTTTACTTAAAACTGTTTCAGATGTTAAATAATATATCTACAAAAGAAGTGAGGGTCGACGAAGGTTGTAATTACGTTGGAACTTTCTAGAGAAAAGCTGTGACGTCATCTGCGTAGTTATTTCACGCTGTCTAGGGCCACATGGACTTAGGGGAAAATAATCGGATTTACATTGATCTAACTCATATTATTTTATGCCTTTGTACTCGTGGTCATAATTTCTTTTAGAGAAGTGGAATGTTTGCACATAGAAAAAATAGTATGAAAATTTATGAAACGTTTTTGCTAAGCCATAAAGAAAGAAAAATATCGTAGGACATTTACACATAAACATTTATTTATTTATATTTATACAATCTCTCTCGTTTCTTCTTTTTTATAACGCTCTATGAAACTAAATAATTGAACACGTATTCCCAAATACTAGTTGCATTGTGACACAAGAAATTTTATGTCAATAACGCATGTCATTGGACGTCATAGTAAAATCCTCCGATTTATTTCCCTTTTCAAAAAGTAGGCTCGACTATTTATATCATATCTATTTATATAGAAATCGATTTCCACATGTATGACAAAGCCTCACTTGAGAGTGGTTCGACCGATTTGGCTAATTTCATTTTCTAGTATCTGTAATTGTTAGGACACGGTTTGTAAGAAAGAAAGAAAGAAAGAAAATGATTTTATTTTGCAACAAAACAAAAAAACAAAAATAACAACAAATAGACAAACAGTTACAAAATAGGGGCTCACCTCAGCATAATACTGGTCACACTAATTAGTTTGTGTGAAAGTCGAACAAAGATGGATTTTTTGATGAACTTTTTTTTATCCCGGAAAATGCGATTGAAGCCGCAGCCTGAAGAGCGGTTCAGTAAAAAAGTACATTTCTAATAATAATAACTCTTTATTGTACTACACATCAAGATTACAAAACAAGAATAATTGAATACTCAAGTGGAGTATCGCTAATATAGTTATTAGTTATCTAAAATCACTGAAGTCTGCCAACCCACATTTGGTCAGAGTTTTGGTCAAAGACCCACGGCAATTTATGAAATCGATCCAAATCCGGAAAAATATCTGAAATCGTCTAAATATGGCTCGCAGCTATACGTGGCGTGGTAGTCACTTCGTTGATTTTAATTTTCCAACCAATAACTATTAGATGAACCATATTTTCCTCGTTGGCAAAATCCAGCTAAATATTTCCATATGAAGCGTAAGCGAGTAAAAATATCAAAGTTTCACACTGTTCACAAAACATTATCGACAATATCTCAAGAGACTGAGACAAAATTAAATTTGCGAGTTCTCCATTCAACTCCGCCCCATAATCACCCGTAATTGTACTCCACCGAAGGGCGAAATTTGCATAATTTTTGCTCCGAGACTCTCTTGGGACCGCTTTATACATTCTGCATAAATAAATATAAATGTAGACGGCTTTGATACGGACCACTATCGAGTTTGAAAGTTATTCCCGAGTTTCGCGGCGAATATTGTGGCAGATTTCAGTTAGAAAAGTTGTGTCGAAGAGCGCGGAGCAATTTTTAGGGTGTTTAGAAAGTTACGCGCTGTAGATGTGTTTTAACTAGGTCTATTCACTTCACTGCTGTACAGGAGTTATAAGCTTCGAACAAACTCTCAAACTAAAGGGTAAATGTTTCTTTTCTTCATTCATGTTGTGTGATATTATTGCCCAGTAAAACGAGGTAATAAAAAAAGTTACATACATACAAGATACGCGCGAAAAACATGACCCTTCTTTGGCAGTCGGGTAAATAAACAAAACTATGACCCGTAAACATTTACACATTATTAATTTTATTTTTGACATAATTAGTTCAAGACGCAAAAATCTACTTAACCGTGTCATCCTAATTGTGAATTAAGTAAAATTAAAATGTCAATTCGCCCCATTACACTCGGAGACTCTAGCTTCGTTTGATAAAAAAACATACAATAAAAGCAAATTTGGATTAAAAATCTATGAACACTGTCACTCTCTTGTCACTTTCACGGATTCAAAAGAGCCCCATCTGCAACATTTCATCATTTCGTTCGAGGACCAAACAAACACCAGTGAGCGGTATTAACGCCTCCTGCGCGACGAATTAAGAAATGACAAAGAGTAAAAGTGTAATACGACGTGGGTGCGGATTAAGGTTTTCATTTCGAGGGCTTTTGGTTTCTATTGAGAATCGAAAATAAAATCGAACATGCTAAAAATTAATTTAAAGGTAAGCCTAAGAATTGTACTACTCGTACATTCCAAAACAGCTCCTGGTGTTTTTTCTTATGACTAGGACAGTTCAGCTCAGTTCTTAATACATATAATGTAAAATAATCATTAATAAATTAAATAAAAAGTTAATATATCTAGCGATCTTACTATGAGATATAGATACTATTTCAAGGCATTATTTTTCAAACGGGCTTTCCCGTTTACCTCACTTTAGTTATACCTACTACATAGAGAAAAAAATGTGACGTGCATAGTTTTGTTACCCGACTGCATAAGAAGAAGGTATATTACCTAGAAAGTATATTCCGTGGTTGGACAGCAGTGAGAAAAATTATATTATGGATGATGATGATTACAAGTCGTATAGTCTTTTCATGCCAAAACAATAAAACTACAAATTAGATTAAATTAAGTATGTATAGTTAACGTGGAGACGTCTCACTTAATCCCGCCCTGGTCCAAGCAGTAAAAAGTTCAAAAAGGCTGTATTGCAATTGGTGGGGCTAGAGTACCCTTGTGTTTGTGGCGTGCGCTATCGCTCCATCGACAGTAGATCGTCGTTCTCATTAAGGTTATGGTATTTAATACTAATTTTACGTCAACTAGAGTTGTTTTAATATTTTATATTAATTGATTTGTTTTCAATTTTAATAGCTGCTTGTACATTCGTAATCTTTATGGCTGTAATCATAATCATTTTCAATTTATTGGTAATGAGACGTTACAAGTCAGGCAGATTTAAAATACAATTACAATAACAGTGAAAACGATTTCAAAGTTAAAATACAATTAATAAATTAATGTCACATTTCAATCATTATTGTAAATGTAATGTCATCAGTAAAAATTAAATGAAAATAAGAAATGTCAAGTAAATAATAGTAAAATAAATGAATAAAACCTATTTATACTTATTTCAAATTATCTTTTTGTTTCAAAAATATTGTTAAGCTAACACACGAGCTGATGGTTAGCGTCATGTTTATGCTTAACAATTGAAAGAAATTCTGAACCTCGATTGTTCAATATAATTATATTTTATTCATTTCTTATAATTTTTTCTCTTATATTTTGTTGGTGGTAGATTCCCTTAACAGGAGGTCGTCTAGGTAGGTAACAACGTAGTACCAGATATTGTGCTGCCAAGCAGTAGTGTGTAAACATTATAGTGTTCCGGTTTACATGGTACTGCAGCTAGCAACATTACAGTATTGTTGAGACTAACCATCGAAAGTCTCTAAGCAATGACCGCCAAAGCAGCGATGCCTTGGACTTTGTTTTGTTACTAAATATCTGTATAGTGCTGCAATGACCATGGACATGCGTTTTCTCTTACCATCAGAGGAGCGTTTCGTTTCTCTCACTATTTAAAATATATATATATATAACGCTGTCAGTGATTCCAGCGATTACTGTTTTTTTATAGCTAGTGATTTCACTAAAAATAAAATTATGATGAAATGAATGAAACATTATAGTGAACAGTGATGGCTGTACATTACTACTTGGTGGCTAAATAACCGGCCCCTTTTTGCGTAAGAAAACAATGTGTGTGCTAAATTGCATCAAAAGCGTAATCATTAGCGTGATTGTCCGTTAAATCGTCGATTGTTTGACGTCGGCATTAAAACATCGAAATGTCAATATTTGGCGGTGCTCCCAGGGCGGAGGGCCGTAATCCCTCTCTCCGCAAATACCGGGATATTCCGCCGATGTCGCTTTTTACACCACCACTCACTGCACCCGATTTAATGATACTTAGCCGGATATAAACAAGCTAAACGCGCTTCACGAGACATTATTGAGGTCTGAACACTGAGATAGGAAAAGCAAAAAAGTAGCATGACTCGCAAGCCGTGCACAGTTAGTCTGAACCCGGCTAGCTGTTGGAGTAAATATTGTAGCGATAATAGCTCAGTGGCGCGGTCAGTTCATACGTCGAAGGGCGTGGGTTCAAACCCCGATAATGAGCTTCAGCTACCGGTGAAGGAAAACATCCTAAGCAAACCATAATATGTAGTGTATTAGTACTCGGCTGGCTACACCACCCTCAAGTTGAAAATCTACCGTTACACAACTAACGGTGCGTTCCGGTGGTGTGTTTTAACATCTTCGACCACAATGTCACTTAACATCATCTAAGCTGTGGTCAAGCAAGCTTGTCAACCATATATGTATTATAAGTACGTATTTACAACAAAAAAATCTTAGTATTCTATTATCAGATTCCCATAGTAGGTGTACAAGCTCTGCTTAGTTTGGGGTTATATGGTGTTCTGTGAAATGTCCGATGAAATTTATTTAAATGTATGTGTTAAATTTTTTTAAGGAAGAACTAAATAATATTGTGAACATCATTGGGTGTTCTGTATTTTTATAAGTATGTATTAAAAAAAAGTATTTAAGTATTCTATCAGTTATCTGACTTCTATAGTAAAAGCTTTGCTTAGTTTGGGGTCAGATAGCGCTCAGATATCCTACGATATTTTTATTTTTTATTAAAGAGTTAAGTCGATACGAGTGAGTAAATCTCCTCTGTACACACTCTCTTCTCTGGAGTCGCGCCTTTTGTTCGCAATCTCATTAATAAACATCGAAATTGCGGCGACGAGCAAAACGAACCGTTTCACAATAGAAAAACAAATATCTTTTGACAAAACTGAAGAGATATTTATAAACGGGGTCTCAAGTGACGGAGAAAGTTTGCGGCCTCAAGACTAAATAAATACTTGATTACTAAGACATTTTTCATTACAATTGTAGTAATTGTGAACATTAGAATGGTACTGTTATCTTGATTGAACAGCTTGAGACGTTGGACTTTATTGAGAAGCGTGCCAACAAGCTCATCAGAAATTATTTCCTTTTTCGAGCCTTTTTATGTAAAAATAGATAATGAGATGAATTATATACTATACTGATGGAAAGAGATAACGCATGTTCATGATCATTGCAGCAATACACAGAACTTTTAGTAGCAAGACAAGGGCATCGCTATTTTGGTGCTCATAATTTTGCGAGTTTCGATAGTTAGTCTTAACAACCCTATAATATCACTTGATAAGAAAGAAAAAGAAGACTTCTATGCAAACGTAATTATTAATAAAAAAAATCGATGGTTTTATGTAATTTGTCGTTTTAGACAATTTCGAGCCAATAATAATTGATATTCTAATATTCTAATTTCTCTTAATTGCCTGGTGTACTATAAAAAAACATAACATATAAGAAAATAAAATACATTTGAATCACCTCTTAAAGGGACATGTCTATAAATATTTAAGACATTTTCGTCACAAAAGACACCCCGACCCGCGGTTAAAAATAACACTTGTAAATACACAAAAGCATGCAAATCCCAAACCGCGGGCCGCTATCAATTTTCCCGCAAATTTCCTTCTCCCTGTGGTATTATTTATGCCCAAAATGTGTCCGATTACTCACACTTCACCACCACTGCCGGCCGTGTCTACAAAACCACCAACTTATCTGCCGAGCTGGAAAAATGACGACACTAAAATTTTCTATGGGATGCCATCAATTTTATTTTAGAAAATGCGATGGTAGCTCTTCTTTTCTGTTCTATAGATAGCTTTGAGTTGGTTCTGTGTATAATTTATTGGAGAGTGTCAAAGGTGGACTTGGTTGTCATTTTTGGGAAAAGATGTTTTCGATCGAACAAACCTTTTTGAAATGATTCTGGGTAAAATGATAGCGTTTCAATAGGATCGTAATTTACACCTGTTTTCTGCGAAAGGTATGGGATAGTTAACCCTACAATCAGTTTTGATAAGTGCCAACGTATTCTCCTTTAAATGTAATTACGCAAGCGGCTAAAATTTTACTAAAATTATTTTTCATGCGAAGCTTTACTACACGACTGCCCAAAAAAGAAGTGTTTGTTTTCAGAGTTCATGATGTGTGTTCATGTATATACCACCATAATTTTTTTGAATGCCAATGTATGGGATATCGTTAGAATTCTTCCTTTGCCACGCGCGTAATTCAGCTATTTATGAACAAAAATCACAATTTTTATGTATAAAATATACACTCGAAGCAACACAAGTTTTAGAAAATAATTCAATTTGTTGACATGTTTTTCTGCATTCTCGCAATGTTTTTAACAGTTCATTAAAAAAAATGTACCCAAAACTGTAACTGACCAACCTACACCTGTCTAATAGATGATTAATGTATTGTAAAAGTTGCAATTAGAATAATTGTATCCACTCATTCATAAATTATTCAAATAAAGTTAATTCTGAAGCCCTTGACAAAATTTTTGTCAAAAACAAAACACTTTGAAATATTTTGGGAGAATTTCATTATGTAAATGTTGGGACTTTAGAAGTTTTCTTGGGATCAGATACAAAAAGGATAAGCTATTTAATAATACAAATACAATATATCTTTTTGACAGAGGATGCATCACAAAGCAGTTCCAAATAATGTTTGAAAAACAATTTTCTTAACAATGATCTTCTTCTTCTTCTTAGTCGGCATCTTCATTGCTGAAGGTCGTGTCTAAATTAAAATAAATTTAAATATCGTAGGACATTACACACAGCGCCATCTGACCCCAAACTAAGCAAAGCTTGTACTATGGGAGTCAGATAACTGATAGAATACTTAAATACTTTTTTTTTTGTAAATACATACTTATAATACATACAGTACACCCAGACACAGAACAAACATTTGGTTTTATATCACAATATGCTTGCCCTGGGTGGGAATCGAACCCACGCCCCACAGCTCTTGAAGCAGACATGCTACCAATGAGCCAACAGGGCTGTCATAGTCAAGTCTTAACTGTACTCGGTTTAGCATGCTCCTCCACGTGTTTCTGTCCTCGGTGGTCTTAATAGCTTTAGTAATTGGTAGGCTTGTGATCGTCTTTATATTATAGGTCTGTCCAATGGGTCCAAACCAACAACAAGAGCACAACAATGATATAAGTTTATAAAATCTAAGACACCCGAGTGTCAACTCATGCAAAATTAGTGCCACAAACAAGTCAGGGTCATGACAAGCAGTAATCTACTGGAATCGAAGATTGGATAGTTCAGTTGGAGGGAACAGAAACCTTTGCCCAGAAATAGGACAATAAAGACTGATTAAAAAAAATTTAGATCACAGCTCATCTTACATAAAGCTGTGGCATGCTTCAAGATAGTAAACATGAGATAACGGGAATGATAATGATAATGTGGTGATAAAACACACCTAGATTGGAATGGAACTGGCTTTCAAGTGAGGCTACCGGAACACTGCGTTAGGTGCTTGGCGGCAGATTTGGGTGAAGGTGAACTTCAGGGTGATAGCTAGCCAGGAAATACCCTACCAACATGCTATGTTTTCCTTCACCGGCAGCTCACGCGAATTGTTGGGGTTTGGTAAAAAAAGTCTCACCCTAAACTTTTTTTAATTGTTTCGTAGTACATTTCTAAGAAAACGCCGTAGTTGTACAAACCGCTACAAACTTTTTTGTACGTAATAGATCTACATTTGGGCACAAACTCACAACAAACTTCTAGAAGATTACTCGTGCCTGAAAATTTCCACTATAAATCGTATATTCTTATAAATTGACAAAGTTCTTTAATTAAATTTGTCATGAATATTCAACCGCGTAGATTTATTCACAAGTAAATTTTCATCATGCCGTGTTGGTGCTGGCATCGTTGCTATTGTTGGAGTATTTAGTAATTTTATGGCACTTTTCTTGGTCGGTGTGCCTTGATTTCCTCAATTATCGCCTTTTCTCCGATCTTTTGTGCTCCTCCCGGTCCATTAGCTCTTATAGTTAAGGGCCATCGTCTCGCTATCTAGTTCTTAACCTTTGTTCACATTACATTGGTTATGCTTTTTATTTTATGTTTTATTGGTGTCCTTTAGAATGTTTTATTAATTTTATTTTTGGTTTTACTAGAGTGCTCAAGTAGGACTCTATAATAATGTTTTTCTTGATATTTTACTATTGAATAACAAAGGATGAAACAAAACCAGTAAGCTGTTATTTTGCCCCACGAAGTATTAAAAAATCTTTTAAAATTATTGATAATAATTAAACTAATCTTGTAAGCCGATATATTTCCAATATAAGTTCATTTATATACCGCAGAACTATGGCTTCTAGTTCAGTACTGTTTTTTGAAACTATTCATAATTTTCACACATCTTCCAATACATTGTAAACTGTGAAATAGTATATTTTCATACGATATCTTAAAAACTAGAAACTAGCGGCAATTTCGCACATAACTTAGAAAAGACAGAAATGGTTGTAGTGAGATATGAACCTAGACTCTCCAGAATTATAGTCAGACCACACCGTCACTTAACATCAAGTCTGCTGTGGCCGATACCTAGCCTGACACTTAAAAAAAAATACAGTCTTCAAATTAGGTTACTGTGGCTTCGTAAGACAAAATAATTGTGGCTTAATCTGTTTTAAAATTCATCTAATTCTTTTCCCCTTTTTCATTCAAAATACTGTACGAAAACAAGCTTTAACGTGGTCAATCAGCAGCTAAAATGTGACATGCCACTAAAGTTATCTAGTAAATGTAGCGTGCGGCAATATTTCATGGGTTCCGTCTCAGTGGGCACGCCGACGCCGGAATGTCTGTGGCTCGCTGTCTCTGAGCAGTCACAGCTATGCTAAATTCTACGATCATGTCAGATTTGAGACTATGCTAGCTATAATGAAAATCACTAAAAGTTTAAATCGGACACGAACTCTGCAACTTTTGTACTAACAAACGAGGATTTCGCGCAGTACTTATTTTTGTGCGTATAACAAAATATGTGTAAAAAAAACATGTTTAATAAGTTATAGGGAAATGTAAAATTTCATAATCAGCTTATTGCATTTTCTTTGCAATTGTTTACCTATTTTGGTTACGAAAAATATGCTCATTTTTTTTTTTAATTTACTAAAAATACAGAAAAAGCAAAATTCATAAATTTTAAATCTCTAAAAGAAAAAATATATAAAAATGCTCGATTGCGTTGGGCCGCAGTCAAAGTGAAACAGCACTCACAACTGTGCTGACGCTCCTCTTAGGATAGTGCCATTTCTCGTAAACACCAATCTTATCCACGACAACATTGTCGCCCTTTCCGCTTTAGGTGAAAAGTGAAAGCCCTAACTGTAACTATCTTAAGCCTACTGCCCTATTGTTAGGTTTTATCTGCAGGCAGGAAATACTGTGGCTATATTCTAATGCCCGGCACCAAGGAAACGCTGCAATTAATTACTAACCTCTTTGTTTGGAATAAGCTCTAAAGCCTTGAATATCAACGCAAAGTGCCTTTGTCTGTAGGCTTCGTACTGAATACAATTTGGAGAGTGCGTTTCAGATCTTCATGACTTAATGTCTAGATCATTCTACTATCGCACAGTCAGTAGCTCTAAAAAGTGACACCGTTTCATGGTAGATGTTCCAAAAAACTAGAACTAAACAGTTTGATTCCATCTTTTGTGCTAATCGCTTAACAATGACGTTTACTCCCCGTGTGGATGTTTCCTGATATATTATGTATAAAATTTAAATAAATAATCTGGAAGCCTTTAAGTCGCGAGTGAATCAGTTTTTTCTACGCCAGCGTATTTCATCGTAGACTACATCAGGGATGGCGGTCAAACACAATAATTTTTGTTAATAAAAGAAACATTAAATAAATACTCAACTATTGCACTGGCTAGATGATGATAAAACGCAAGTCTAGCAATTATTTATTAATAAAAACTGTAGGTTTGTAATTATACACGGCCTGTACAATTAAAAAAAGAACCGATAAATGCCGACAGAAGTGAAAACCTCGATAACAGCATGTCGGTTACCTACGTGACCCGTAAGTTTTCCCCCTACGAAAAATCGCAGAAGTTATCACTTTAAAAGTATAGTATTAGGCAGTCATAGGAACTGACAGAAGTGAAAACTTAAAACACGTTATATTACCATACCGGTAACACAAATTCATAAGTTTTGCCCCTACCTAAAAATCACTCAACTATGCACTTCTACACACACAAATATTTGCATGTAAGGCTGGCTATTTTGTCCTTAAAATCAAATAGGCTAGTAATCTATCGAACGTATTATTAAACATTTACTTCATTTATAAACTCAAAAGAACATTCTCGATACAGACAAGGAAAAGGCAGGACAAGTGTCGTCCGCCCTGTATTTATCGTCCGACGCCAAACTGTTCTATCGGAAATATATTTACAAACAACCAATAATTGTGAAAATTACACCCTTTCTGCTATTGCTGGATAAATTGCTTTGTAATGAAGAGCAATTTGAAAAGTGTATAGTTGAAATTGAAATGGTAAATTCTTCTAGACATATTAACTTTCAAGAGGTTATGATTGGAACTATAAAATATTTCCGTTAAAGAAAGGTGGAAATACAAATTATTTATCTGTGAGAGCAAAAAATACGTTTTGACTTTTTTCTTCACTTTTAATAAGCCACCTGATACTTGCCCCGTTTTCAATTGAACGTAACTGAAAGGGAAAAATAAAAAATACCAATACAATAGAATTTCTTCACTGAAAATCAAATATCTCCATTACATCTCACTTTATTCATACTGATCCATATAAATTTTCAATTTGGTATTCAAGTATAAAGCGGGTGCATTGAAAGGATGCATCGAGGATTCCAGTAACGGGAACATTGTGAAGTCCCCTGGGAAGGACTTTTCTATCTAAAAGATTGATGCCTATCTCTTTCACTGAGACTGGCGGGATAAAAATAAAAGTGTTGTGCGAAGTTGAAAGGTATTTTATAATAAATGTTGTTTAGTAAAGTCCAGTGAATTATTTAGAAGCTGAAATATTTGTTACAATTAACTTAGATACCTGGCAAACCATCAACTTCCTGAGAAAGCAGTGGTTGTCCAGTAAGCAAAATAATTATACAGAGACCCTGTTACCTCTTTTCGTAGTAATTCTACTTCATGGGCTGTAGGGCGTGAGTTTGATTCCCACACAGTTAAATAGTTATGTGATAAGCGTTTGCAGATGTCTGCGTTTTGTGGTTATCACAATTATAGCATTATCATCATCTGCCTATTGTAGTCCTTTGCTGAATATATGCCCCTCCCGACACACGCCACGTTATATAATAATGCATTTACTACAAAAAAGTATTCTATCACTTAACTCGTTCCACTAATTACAATACGAGCTTTATTTTGCTTTATTATTTTGTTTTGGCGGGTCAGGTAGCGCTGGTGAAATGTCTACCGACGGTCAAGAAAATACTAATTTCAATGTTGTCCAATTATGTATAATTAATTAACAAAATATTACTTGGTAATGCTTAAAGAAGCATTACCAAGTATACATGAGTGGTGTATCTAAAGAGATACACCACTCATGTATACAGGTTGTTTAACAACAAAACGACTTCCATACAAATTGAACAAAATATCCGATTTAAAGTCAGATTTCAAGGTGTTATGACCAAAGAGTAATATTATCACGAGGATTATGACTACTTTTATCCCCTCCCTTTAACATTTTGTACAACGTACCACAATTTTTAAATATTATAAGTGTAAAGTTGACTACCCAGTCATATACTGTAACATTGTGTTTTATTGTAAATATTATTTACAATAAAATACATACAATTACTTATCACAGCCAGACTAGTATTAGAAAGTACCTTTCTACCATGGTATGTTTACCCCATGATGGTTTCCAGTAGTTCCAACACTAACAAAAAAATGAGATTTTTTTTTAAACAATCAAAAGCCATTAAAAAGGGCAACAACTGAGCAGAAGCACCTGTTTTTTGCGAGCCATTGCGGATGACTACCACAGATAACCTCTCCACTATTGTTCCATTTAATTTAGTAGATCTGGCACTGAACGGTGAAAATGTAAAAAAACCGCGCCCGGAACACAAAGCACTGGATTTATCGTCCGCCTCACGTGCTCGAAACACTCCCACGAAGATACAGCCCTCGTTTAGCCACTGGATGGAGCAATATCTACCTTTGTTCGTGGAATGTTGTGTATAAATAAAGGTTAAGTCTTCAGACCGCCTTAACAGTTTGTTTAGTAGGTACGACAGTTATAGAGCAAGATCCCACGTTACTTATTTTCTTTGTAACAAAATTTATCGAACATAATGGTATTAGTATACTCTAAAAATTTGCATACCTGCTACCTAGAGCCAGCGGCCAATTTCGAGGTTCAGCACTATCAGCTGCTAAAGGTACATAAAGACATAGCTCGCTTTTCTTAAATTCTTAGTGATCATTTTTACACATATTTATCACAAACAATATTGCGAGATAGTTTCTGTGCAAACGTAGCGTAGGACGCCCTGAGATTCGATGGAGTGACGATATACGTAGGACAGCTGGCGGTAGATGGAAACAAAAAGCCGAAGATCGGGCGGAGTGGCGTGTCTTGGGAGAGGCCTATGTCCAGCAGTGGACTTCTATAGGCTAATGATGATGATGAGTTTCTGTGGGCAGTAATTTCCGCCAGACGCCAGTTCATAAAAAATTACGTAAGTCAACTTGATTCTTATGCAGAAACTATTTCAATAATATTTATGTCAGCAAAACAAATCGTAGGGACGAATACATTCGTTTTATTTCGTTTAAAGTGAATCCCACTAATATTATAAATGTGAAAGTTTGGATGGATGGTTTGTTACCCTGTCACGCAAAAACTACTGAGCGGATTTGAAATTTTGTGTGCAGGTAGCTGAGACGCTGGATTAACACATAGGCTACTTTTTATCCCGAAAACATGTAGCGGGTAACACCGCGGGGCGCAGCTATTGTAAAATATTAGGCGTTTCCAGTGTAAGCATATGGTAATTTAGACACAGTACCTGCCCGTAAACAACGCAACTTTCCCTTTGAGCATTCTCTGAATAATCTAGAGGATAGCTCAGATATAGTGTTACATGGACCAGCTGCGAGAAATGGAGACTTGTAATGATCGTAGCTAGAGGAAAGTTCTCAAGTTACAAAATGTTTTAGTTCTGCTTGAGTACTTTTGAAACTAAAGACCGATGTCGTGTTGGAAGGCTTTTGTTTCAGTACTTTTAACCCCCGATGCAAACAGGGGTGTAGCTCCCATACGGCTGAACCGATTTTGATTTTTTTTTGTTTGATAGATTGATTTGTTTGCTATTGTTCTTCTTTTTTATTCATAACAATTTGTGCCGTTCTTTAAAGATTATCAGCTCTTTTCTAGATGAGAGAGCGTCTTACACGTAATTCGGTATTATATTACTGATGTTAGGTTTTTTTTTTAATTTTATACTCGTTCGATACGCTATTTTAGTTCTGTCTGGTTTTGATATTTGATATCAAAAACATGACCAGACTTTTTTAACCTATGACTGTTATAGTACTTAGTTGTTTTACTAAATGAGTTGTTGCATTGGATTATTTGGCAAAACATGTTTTTTTTGCGAGTTTTGTTTTTAAGTAAAGTTACCTGCAATTAAGTTCAAAATGATTTTACAGTATTTTTTTGAAAGCAGCAAATTGAAAACTTGTTATTAATTTTGATGATATTTCTGAAGAAATTGTTGTTTTCGAAACTTTCTCCGTAAAACCTCTAAAATAATACTGAAATACATTTTAAGTTTACGTTTTAGATGAGAACATATTTATTAAATTAGTAATTGTTATGCATAAATTTTGTTTTTAATCTGCCATAATTTTTGTTATTTTATTTTACGATAAATGTATCGTTAGAATCACAACGTTGACGCGTGACTGCCATATTTTTACTCTACTAAATGGAAAAAAACTCTGTGTATTGTTTGATAACTTTTTTCCTGATGTTAAAAGATAACGCATCTCCATGATTAATGCAGCAATACCGAGAACTTTGAGTAACAAAACAAAGTCCAGAGCATTACTGCTTCTGCACTCATTTTTTTTTGCGCTCGCATTATACTATACTATACAATTATATAGACTTTCGATGGTTAGTCTAAACAGCTGTGTAGTTTTACTAGTGTATATTGGCGGCAGAATAACTGGTACTGCTGTGGAACCTAAGTAGACGATCACATGCTAAAGAAATCTACCACCAAGAAAGCTTATTAATCAACACAAACACGCTAGCATGAGTTACTAGGAGCACCTTAAGTGCTCAGTTATACGACTGTTGTCAAAAATCGAGAGAAATAAAAAAAGGCCGTCTTGTCATTTTCTATGGTGCGATCAAAATGAAAAAGCTAAGTCAAAGAAACGTCTGCGCTGGAAATATCTAAAATAGACGCATCTTACGGCACTTTCACATCGGCCGATGTTCTTGTAATCCCTTAAAGTGCTTAAACTGAGGTAACTAAGGGTTAAGTTTTAAAAGCACCGGGTCTGACGATGAGCGTGGCCCACGAGTGGGGAGCGAGCGATTATTTATACGAGTAAAAAACATTATGTAGGTACGAGTAATTTTTTTATTTTACTAGTTTTACGCATCTATGAATCTTGAGCAGAGTTTTGGTTAATAGGTTATTTTCCAAAGTTTTTCGATTGTTTGTGTATAAAAAAAACATAGAGTTTTTGAGTCGGTTAAAAATGATTTGTGTTGTTCCGAATTATGTGTACTAGAGTAGAAAAGTGATATAATGTTGGGAGGACGACGACGCCGATGCTACCTGTGTCATCTGTTCTGTTTATTCAAAGGTTATCTGAAAGAAATCGTTCAAAACGATAAGATGTTGTACTGCCGCCAATAAATCTTGTTGTTGTTTTCTTTTTGTGTTTCTATGTGTATATTATAAAATGTCGATTGTTGGTATACAATAAAGATAGATTTGACTAGCTGCGCCCCGCGGTGTTACCCGCTACATGTTTTCGGGATAAAAAGTAGCCTATTCTTTAATGCAGGATCTCAGCTACCTCTATACCAAATTTCATCCCAATCCGTTTCGTAGTTTTTGCGTGAAAGAGTAACAAACATCCATCCATCCATCCAAACTTTTACATTTATAATATTTATGAGATAGTGGGATTTTATGTGTTAATTTCTTGAACAAATTGTCAATGACTTGTGACTTGTACCACACAATCTATAGTAGGTAGTACACTACATACGACAATCGGATCCCGTTTTAAATAAATGATGAGGGAATGCGCACCGGGCGCGTTCCCGGGCCGCTGTTTCTACGGGTACTGCCTTTTTAATAACACTTCCTTGAGTAAATGTTCCCGGCTTCTTTTACTTAGTTGATCGTTTGACTATTAGAGGTATGTATTTTGTTATTATAGTTCTTTAGAAGCTTTTTATTGATTGTTTCATTTACATGTCTTAAGTCTCAAAAATCTATCTTTAAATTATTCTATTTATAACCAATTGTCCGAAAAGGATGGTAACTAGGGATTGCAATACCGAAGGTGTTTTTCAATACCGGTATTTCGGTATTGTACCTGAATGATACCGGGATACCGGTATTATGATAACTATTAAAATTTGTTCAAATTAACAAACAATAACAAATGGCACAACACGCATCGAATATAAATGTTAATAAAAAACAATTTGTTATAATTTTTTGTTTTTGTTTGTTTGGTTTTGTTGCATTCATTTATTATAATTATCTATTTTCGTTCGTCAAATTTAACAAATCAACAATTAGTCGATACCGTAATTTCGGTATTCATGGAAAAAAGTTACACGTGACATCTATTTTGTTTCATTCGAGTCTTAAAAAAAATTGTCTTTTCAAGTTATTTTTCTCGATTGATTTATTGTTTTATTGATCTCGACAAAATTACTCTCATTGTTCTGAAAATAACCTAATACTCAATTAAGGGATTAAAATTTCTAAAATCAATTTCGAAACTGAAGGAACAACCCTGAATCGCGTACGAGTTATTTCGAAAAGATTGTGTATCTTTTCTACCATTTGAAAATCCCTAATTAAGCGTGAAGTTATTTTCAAAGCAATGAGATTAACTTTGTCGAGTTTAGAAAACAATACATGAAAGACAATCATTTGTCGAGATTTGAATAGAACAGAAAAGATGATATTGGTCGGTAAAACCTTTTTTCCCAAATACCGAAATTTCGGTATTGTCTTACTAATACCGGTATTGTAATACCGGAGAAAATCGGTCCGGTATCCCGGTTTTCGGGATTCCGGGATCCCGGTATTCAATCCCTAATGGTAACGTTTTTACTTTTTATAGTTCACGGATTTTTCAGCAAACTTAAAGAGTTAGGCAATAAAATAGCTCCTAATTCATTTTAATAAAAGATTTTTTTTAATTAATGTCGAATTTTATGCAAACACAATCAATTAAATACGTTACAGAATTGAAAAAAGTTAAAAACAACACAAAGTCGCCTGTGAAAGCTTTAATGAAAACAAATGGGAAAACGTACTCGACAAACAAACGAAAAATACGTGTAAAGGTGATTTTACATTTGACACTGCCGAATATTTTTTTAATTTCTTTTATTTCAGGCAATGGGGCAGTCATTACATTTCAGTCAATGATAATGATTTTATATTTCATACCATAAAAAAAGGTCGACGGGCTAGGGGCTTAACCACACCTCACCCACAGCTCACCTAATGTTATGTAATGGCGTAGTCGAAGATGGTAAAGCACACCTAGCCTGGAATGGAACTGGTTCTCAAGTAAGGCTGCCGGAACACACCGTTAAATGCTTGGTGGCAGATTTTCAACTTGAATCTACTGTTTTATTCAAGCAATTATGATTTACCGCAAATAAAGACCAACATAAATGCCATAAATGGAAAAAAAAAAATTGTATGGATATCGAACTACCTTAAGTAAAAAGATGCACTCAAACAATCATCAAGCCTGTTCACAGTGAAACATCCTCTTAACTTGTCACCTCTCCCCGAGTTTTGACTCTGTACAAATGAAATCAATTACGGCCCAGCCTGCATTTTCGTCCATCGTACGCCCCTCATTTGTTACTATTACCTTTTTCGTAGATTTGCGGCACTTGCGACTTTAGTAGACTTTGTATTAAACTAGCGGACGCCTCGCGGTTTCACCCGCGTAGTTCCCGTTCCCGTGAGAATACAGGAGGAAAAATTGCCTAGGTCACTTGGGGATAGTGTAGCTTCCCAACGGTGAAAGATTTTTTGAGATCGGTTTAGTAGTTTCGGAGCCTATTCAATACAAACAAGCTAACAATAAATAAAATCTTTCCTCTTTATAACAGTCAAGCTGAGGTTTAGTTTCACGGTCGGAGTTTCAGATCACCTTTAACTAGCTGCGCCCCGCGGTGTAACCCGCTGTTCCCACGTGCACACTTCATTTTTTGGGGTAAAAAGTAGCTTATCTGTTAATCCAGGTGGTCACCTACCTCCATACCAAACTTCATCAAAATTGCTCCAGCCGTTTGAGCGTGAAAAAGTAACAAATATACAAACACACATTCACAAACTTTCACCTTTATAATATTAGACAGATAGATATAAAGCCTTTATTGTGCACACCATAAACAGAAAAAAGTATAGAGAACAAAATAATCTTATGAACTAGTGCCACAAGTGGTGACCTTACCGCTAAGAGCGATCTCTTAAAGATAAAATAAAAACCAACATCAGCAGCGACGTACATAAACATAATTTATAAATAACTAATCCAACTAACAGCAATGTCAACTCAGCATTGTGACAAATAATGCAGCTTTACTCTGTCCATTAGTAATATTGACAGCCCTGTTGGTTCATTGGTGATGATAAATGCCTAGAATATAGAGATTGTCATGAATTCAAAACAAATTGCCAAATCATACACGGCAAAATACACCGATAAATAATTGTAAGTTTGGTACAAAATGGAATGAAATCTCGGAAAATAAGGAAAACAAAATACGTGTGAAAAACATCAAACAACTGACGTGACAGACGTCGATTTCCAGACAGTCCATTAAAAAGAAACAATTGACTGGCGCCGACTGAATTTGGCAACAAAAATTGTGAATAAATAAAATTGATAATGGCACTTACCTACAGAAATAAATCACAAGAAATACCTATCGTTTACCAATTAGGTTCTTTAAAATAGTAGGAAATATCACATTTTACCTATAGAAATATATATTACTACTAACTGCGCCCCACGGTGTTACCTGCTACATTTTTTCGGATTAAAAAGTAGCTAATCACCGAGCGCGGTATGAAATATACTTTACGTCCTATTCTCATACCTAGAAAATATACATGAAAACTCATAAAAATCGGTCGAGCCATTTCGAAAGAGTGCAACCACAAATACCGTGGCAAGAGATTTGTATATATACTAGCGACCCGTCCGGCTTCGCACGGGTAGACATTTATTTTTTAATAAAATTCTAGTAATATGCGTTCTAATGGTGAAAGATTTTTTAAAATCGGTCTAATAATTTTTGAGTTTATTCGTTACAAACATACAAAAATCCAAAAATTTTTCTACATTTTTGGTGTATTGATAATTATGATATTTTTCTGAAATGGAACTGGCTCTCAAATTTGATTGTTGGGACACAGCGCTAGATGCTTGGCGGCAAAGTTTTAGCTTGAGGGTAGTAGCTAGCTAGTCAAGTAGTAGAAAGTGCTCTACTACAACCACCATGCTCTGGTTTCCTCACTGTTCACCGATCGCACTAACTACTGAGCTATCATTGCTAGGTGCTTATTTTGGTGACGCTACTTCCAAATTTTTCAATCATAGCTAAAATAATTTTGATCTTTAACATCACAATGCGGTAAAAATCTTTTTCATGTTGCTATTTACCTACACTAAACAGTTTTCAATGGTCAAAGCTCGCTCTGAAATTGCGTCTTTAAATAATCTCTATACAACGGCCATTTTTCGAACACCTCTTATTGATTTAACTATGCATGCATATTCAAACATCTGTGAAGCTCGACCAGAGGAACTTTTGTCCGTATAACCGCAGATTGCAGATTGAAACAGATGTACAACATAAAAGAGATCTGCCACAATCCGTGTTCCCCACCTACGTATTTAAAATCAACATCGAGATCGCAAGTCTTTTCACAGTAGTAAGGGTTTTTGGTTTTGCAAAATTTGAAAATTGACGTGCGTCCTCTCGGTGCGCCATTGAATACTAAACAATTTTATCTGGAGCGAATATAATTATTTTCCTAAATACAAATTTGCCTAAAGTTTTGTCTCTGCTTCATAATTTTCCGAAGAAAACGTTTCCATGGTCGGATAAAAGGCGAGCAACCGCAGACAAAACCACGGGCAAAAAGTCGTAGCAAACAAAAACCCGGCGACGTGGTTTTGTTTCAACTTTCCACTACAATGCTCTGTTTGATAAATACTTTTGCTTGGTGATTTTTTTTGTTTACATTGGAATGGAGATTGTTGGTCAGGTGTAAAGTATTTTTGTTATTCGAAAAATGGGAAGCTTAAAATTTGTTTGATTGACTTGATACCATCCATAGTAGCTAGACAAGCGAGTATTAGAGAGTACCCTACCACCAAGTTTTTTGAAATAATAAAAGACACTCTAAATTTGAGAGTATATGCTATCTGTATTTTATTAAAATTTAACTTTTTTTTCTTTGATTTTGACGTTGCATTTTGAGCATTTGCCAGTGTCAAGTGATTGATATTTTCAACTTTCATAATTTAAATAAGTCGCCTTGTAGCCATAGATATAGTCAAAGCCAGTCTTCGCCAAGTCCAAGTAGTCTTCACAAGTAGTGGCGTGGCGACTTTACTATAAACTTATATGGAGTTTTGGAAGCAACACGAAAAATCATTTTTCACCACATTATATCATTTTCCCACACTCGCACTTCTAATTCGACACTTTATGAATAAAACACCGCCATTTTTATTCGAAAAAACACTAGTTTTGGAAAAAATATACAACGGAGTGACACGACTCTTTCCGCGTTCCCGCCAAAAACTAATTAAACTGTTACAAACCGATTATTATGTATTAAACATACACACAGACTTTCGTTTACTCTTTACTAGGAGATCGTCTTATCTAGGTAAGTACCACCACAGCATCATATATTCTACCGTCGAGCAGAACAGTAGTGTGTTAACATAACTGTGTACCGGTTTGAAGAGTACTGCAGCTAGTGAAACGACAGGGTTGTTGAGACTAACCATCGAATCGAACCACCTCAAATGTGCGCCAAAGCAGCGATGCCCTAGACTTTATTTGGTTTCTAAAAGTTCTGTGTATGACTGCAATGGTCATGGACAGGCGATATATTTTACCATCAGAAGAAACTTTTATAATAACTTTTGGTATATGTGGCGCGATTTGGGAAACCCCTTGTCTAGTTAAAGACGAATATAGACCAATTATTATGATAATGATGAAAAGTATACACCTTAAATGTCTTATTTACTATTAATAAAATATTAAACATTGGAAATAGACACAAAAAATTATTCAGAAGCAATTCAAATACTAGCGGACATTAAATTATTAAAACTTCTTTGGAACCGAGCTCCGGTGACTTTAAACCGGATTTAAGCCGCTTACGTTTTGCGGTTATTTCAAATAATGTTGCAGGTTTGAGAATAACTCTTGTGGCTTGTGGATTTTCAGTGTAAAGTACATTTTTGCATATATACTCGTAAGTGAAATTCGTGATCTAGATTTGAGACCACCAATCGTCAAACGTATAGTATAGAACGCCATGACTCGATAGAGCTAAAATCTTGACTGCTAGAGACTTTGTTTCATGACAGTAACGACTATGTCACGTTGTGGACTAAGCCGAAAATGATAATGATATGTAAAATTAGTAAATATAGTAGGACATTACACACAGCGCCATCTGATCCCAAACTAAGTAAAACTTGTACTATGGCAGTCAGATAACTAATAGAATACTGAAATACTTTTTTTCGTAAATACATACTTATAATAAATACAGAACACCCAGACACAGAACAAAGATTTGTTTATACCACAAAATAGTATTTATATTTTTTTTTTTCAATGGTTGACTGGCTAAGTGTTTGACCGCAGCTTCATAGCTTCACAGCACCGTATGTTAAGTGAAGGCGTGATCGAAGATGGTAAACACATCTAGCCCCAAATGGAAATGGTTCTCAACTGAGGCTGCCGGAACACACCGCGGCAGATTTTTAACTTCAGCGTAGTAGCTAGCTAGCTCTAGTACTAGAAATTACCCTGCCACTATATTATGGTTTCCTTACGATGTTTTCTTAAAATATAATATTATAAATACATCGAACCTATTAAAAATATTTATACGGAATCATTGGCACGCGCCACTCATTTGCAATTGTCTAGTTAATATCTGCTCTTCCTCGTTTATCAATGTTATAAAAGTATATTTTTCTTTATACAGACTTAATGCAAACAAACAATAAAACGTTGCTTTTTGTTCGGATTTCTCATTCTTTCTCGTAAATATATTACCATAATCACTTAGAATTGTAAAAACATCACGGCCATAGAGTAAGCGGTTAAAATTTAACCGCTTACCGCTTATTTTACCGCTTTTATTTTTTTTACATACATATTTAATATGTATGTAAAAAAAATAAAAGCACGGTAGGTATTGTAGTTAAACATAATATAGTTTATTATTTTACTAGCTGAAGAGACCGGTATCTCTCAATGAGACAATAAACATTTTATTGTTGATAGGCTCGCTGTTTGACCACAGCTTACCAGATTTTAAATGACGGCGTGGTCAAAGATGGTAAACACACCTAGCCCGGAATGGAAACGGCAGATTTTTAACTTGAGAGTGGTAACTAGTCAGCCGAGTAATAGAAAGTATTCTACCCCCATGCTATGGTTTCCTTGCGATGTTTTCTTTTACCGCCAGCTCAAGCTCATGGGGTTTGAACCCACGGGCTTCGGTGTGCGAACCGACCGCGTTAACCACTAAGCTGTCATCGCTACAAATGGATTTGGGCTTTGGTAGCTATTAAATTTAACCAGTTTAACTTTTTTTGTTCAAAAATTTAAAAGAAAACACTTATCAATTATCACAAATGTATCTATTCAACAATACATTTGTAGTCTTTAATACCCTTTTTTTATTCTTACCCTAAACACTTTGTACAACAATATTCTTGGATGAGTTAATCCACTATTTGTTGGTTACACTGTGGCTGAAGATAAAGAAAGCATCGACATAATCTCATTAATCTTGTCGTGACGACGTAATTCAATGTCCCGTTAGGACGGAGATAAGGCGCTTGCGAAGAAAGGAACGAAACAGGAATAAACAGGAGAGAGGTTAGTGAACTAATCCGTGGCGCCGGGACGTCAAACGGATAGCAAGTAATCTAAATATAAGAAAAACTTGCGAAGATACGCTAATTGTGTTCACCTACATTGTAATGATTTGTATGTTGTACTATGAGGAATAATAAAGCGATTTTACATTGTCTACTATGTAAAATAATATATCTTAAATTAATACTATTTACAAATGTATTTAAATAACTTAATTTAAATGTCCGTCAGAGAATGAATATGTGGCCAGAATGCTGGCAGCATTGCCACGCTGGATCGCAATGCTTTTGACCAAAGTAGATACCATTTTGCATTGTTATTTTTGCAAGTTAAGATCTTGGCTGCTAGAGACATTGTTTTATGACATTGACGAGTATTGAATTACTAGTAAGTAATTATGATTTTTTTGTCATGTCATTTTAATATATTGACAATATTTTTGGTATTGACATGTTTGGATATTGACATACTATAAAAACAACTTTACTTTCATAGAATATACTTTATTACTTTTTTTAATGCACGGCTAAATAATTTTGTGCAAACTCGAAAATTATAGATTTTATGTAATAAAAAAAAACTAAACCAATTTTTTTTTTCATTTTTTTTCAATTTTGACCTATTAGGTCTGGAAGGTTGGTGAAAGGAACTTACCAAGTCTGTGGTAAGTTGGTAATACAATACGCTTTGCGTGCACCATTAGGTCAGCGACTAGCTCGTCTTGTCTATTAGTTACATAGAGAGAAAAAAACAATCTCGGAGAGCGTCAGTATTTCTCTGATTTCTTTTAATCAAGATTGAAAAACGGAACATCCGCTCCATTTACCAAAAACTTTTGATCCTAATTCATCAAGGCGTCACATTTTGACATTATTACCTGACGAATATAAAAAGGAGCTTTTTCGCATCCCAGCTGATTAAGTAGGGGGTGCTCTCCAAATTATCCGGACTAAAGGGCCTGTAATACACCTTATTGGATTATCTCAGGCTTTGATGTCCGTCCGGCGCTTGTTACAGCATTTAAAGCAATAAAAGTACGTAATTCCTTGAAGATTCGGAAATTGAGAAAGTTAACTAAGTGTATTCGGAGGCAAAAAATGCTGGCGAGGAATTTCTTAATACTTGTTTCTGCGATGGAATTTCGTCTGTTGTTGATTGGGAGGCAAATTGATTTTTGTAAGAAAAACAGAGAAAAATAAAAAAGTTTGAAACCAGTGATTTTTTTAGGGACAAGTCTAATTTAATTTCGATGATTCTTGAAATTTTGTACGACTAAACATTTTTGCTGATGTACTATGGATTGTACATTTCGGTACGACAAAAAGCATACGTCACAATTCTACTGACATATTATTGATTCTAATTGTATCGTGTCTTAATCAATTACTTGCATAAAGGCATGAGAACACGGGCAGTAAAGCAATGCATTGATACGTATCTTATGAATGTGTTTCAGGGGATTGCAAGTCCTAGGCAATCCTTGCAATCCTTATTGTTGGTATTTGAACCCACACCCTTCGACGCGTGAGACGGCCGCGCTAACCATCCCACTAATATTATAAATGTGAAAATTTGGATGGATGGATGGATGGATGGATGGATTGATGGATGGTACGATGGATGGATGGATGGATGGATGGATGGATGGATGGATGGATGGATGGATGGATGGATGGAAGGATGGATGGATGGATGGATGGATGGATGGATGGATGGATGGATGTTTGTTACTCTTTCACGCAAACACTACTGAACGGATTTGGATTTGAAATTTGGTATAGGGGTAGCTGAGACCCTGGACATGGACATGACATAGGCTACTGTTTATCCCTAAATATGTAGCGGGTAACACCGAGGGGCGCAGTTAGTTGTGTTATCATTGCTGCAATTTGATACTAATAACGTGATATTAAAATAATGTTATCGGAGTTTCAAACAAAACAAAATGTTTGCAGTCATGAAATTTATAATTATTATGCTAGGGATAGAATAAAATATTATTAAAACAATAAATATCGTAAGACAATACCAACACACAGCGCCATCTGACCCTAAAGCAGAGTTTGTACTATGGAAGTCAGATAACTGATAGAATACTTAAATACTTTTATTTTTGTAAATACATACTTATAATACATACAGTACACGCAGACACAGAACAAACAGTTGTTTATACCACGAACGTGTCTTTACCAATTTACAGAGATTTTATACCATGCTGATGACCGTTGTACTGATTGATTGATATGCTATCAAATCCACTTAACTAGGTAATTAATAGTCAGCTAAATCAACCAACCAGTCCTCTCATTTCATTTCCAAACCGAACAAAGTCCAAACACATCATCAGTTTCCAAACAGATGATCATTGAACAATCCGATTGCAAACACATTCAGTGCTGGCACGATAGTCTAACTTACAATTGACGGTAAGTCATATTTTCAATAAAAATGGCAATTGTGTTTCTGTGTCAGCCCTGTTTTATGCTGCTGTGTAATACATAAAGTTCCTCACACAGATGTTAGTCCTGAGTCAGATCGAACCCACGCCCTTCAGGGCTCAACACAGAACAACTATGCTTGGCGGCAGATTTTCAACTTGAGGGTGGTAGCTAGCCAGCCGAGTACTAGAAAGTACCCTACCACCATGCTATGGTTACCTCACGATGTTTTCCTTCACCGGCAGCTCAAGCTCATTGTTGGGGTTTGAACCCACGCCCTTCGGCATGCGAACCGACCGCGCTAACCACTGAGCTATCATCGCTACAATCTAAATTTATATGATGTGTAGGTATCTAAATATGATAGTGTGGAATAAACATGTGATAGTCAATATCGGTGATTGTAAATTAAGGTTGCATAGATACTCAATCTGGGTTCCGTAGTGCAGTACAAGTACAGTCACAAACGGAAACAAAGCGCGCCCGCATCACGATCAGTGTCAATACCCATGCACGGGTTTATAGAGAGTTATTTGGGAGAAACTTCGATGGAATTCGATATATGTATTTTTAACCATAATGCCATATTATTATTATGTGTATGTAAACAAAGTGCGTGACACTTCATCTAGTTTGTACAGTTTGAATTTGCCGCGTAATAACTTCGGTGTATAATTTATCTGTGAACTTGTTTGATTCTATGGAGCGATCTGTCATATTATACCTGGCATCATATCTGGCATGATAAAAATATAGATTATGTCAGGTTAAACAAGTGAGAATTACTCAGATTAGATAATATTTAAGTCTTAAAGTAATGAGTGCCAAAGCAGCGATGCCCTGGACTTTGTTTTGCTACTCAAAGTTCTGTGTATTGCTGCAATGGTCATGGGCAGGCGTTACCTCTTACCATCAGGAGAGCGTCTCGTTCGTCTCACTATTTTTCACATAAAAAAAATAAAAAAAAAATTAAATGAAAATTGAAAATTAGATTTTTTGTTATTGTAATTAAATTTTTGTCAAATTATATATTTAAGTTTACGTCAAATTAGTTCTAGATTTTAAGTAAGGTTAGGTTTTTAGTTAATAAACTGTGTCAAATTAGTTTAATTTTAGTCCTCATCCCTGTTGTAACTGGAACGACTGTTAAGCGGAAATAAACTAAATATATACCTTAAACATTCAAAATGAACTTCCGCAAAGTAACGCCTGAATCAATCAATTATTATCATTATATGATCACACAAACACTACCAATTAATGAAATTTAGCCGCGGTTTTTGTTAATCAGCTGTAATCATCTACCCGTGTTGCATCGTGAATTATTGCAAGCTCATGCAAATACAGCCGCAATCTAAATGCAAATCTCTTTACGGGGTAATTACGATCAAGATTGTTTTGTTGCACTGTAGCCGCCATTAAACGTTTAGCTACTTTACTGTTTTGCACGTTTATAGCAACTGTTATGGAATAACGATTATGACTTAATATAGGACATTTTTCATACGATATTCGAAATATAAATAAATATAGCAGAACATTACACACAGCGCCATCTGACCCCAAACTAAGCAAAGCTTGTGTAATGGAAGTCAGATAACTGATAGAATACTTAAATACTTTTTTTTTGTAAATATATACTTATAATACATACAGGACACCCAGGCACAGAACAAACATTTGTTTATACCACGAACTGTTTGTCCTGGGTGGGAATCGAACCTTCGGCTCTTGAAGCACACATTCTACCATTTCAAAATAAAAATAATAGTGTAACGTCACTATTTCTTCTCAGTTATGTTTTTGCCTGCCATATATTGACATGTATGTATGTTGACATACCTTATTTTGACATTTTTGTGTTGACATGTAATCAGTGTTTTATAACTCATTTAATTACATATTTAAAAATCTTGAATCTTGCAACATTGATGTTATCAATAAAATATTTGTATTTGACTTACTGTAAAAGAAATTTTGATCAAAGCACAACGCACACAATTTAAAGGTAACATATTTTAACAAAACAAACGTCCCGAATGGCTTCATCTAGTTTCGAGCAGCGTTTCTAATCTACGTTTTGTGCAGTTGCAATCCACCTGGCACCCATAAATACCTAGTCCCGCCTCCACTTGCATACAAAGTATTGTTCGAATGGTTTATACCCTATAAACCTTTGTGTGCGCTACTTTGTGTGTGAATGCTACGCGTGCGAGAATGATTTAACTATTGGACATGACATACGCGTTTATCATGTTCCATCGTTTACCCACACACTCTCCCACTATTTAATCTTCAAAGAACAAAATATTGTCATCTCATAAGAATAACATAAAAATGCATTGTACCAAAAATGCGCTGTTTTGTAGCCGTCAAACATTAGCTATATTCTGTCTAAGAATTTTTAGTTTTCAGTGTAAATCTGTTTACATTGCCGTCTGTCTTAAAGTTCAGTCAGTACTGCTACCGGAGCTTTTAGTTCGTGGATTCAGCTCCTCCAAATATTTATGTAACATAATATTATTGTATGTATATGTTTGTTCTATGTCTAGATGTTCTACATGTATCTATTAAATAATCCCACTAATATGAAAATAAAAAAGTGAAATTTTAGATGGATGGATGGATGTTTGTTACTCTTTCACGCACAAACGTATTTGGATGAAATTTGGTCCTATGGAGGTAGTTGAGACCCTGAATTAACACATAGGCTACTTTTTATCCCGAAAACGGATATCGGGTAATACGGCGGGGCGCAGCTAGTTATATTTTACGAAAAAGTAAGAATTTATCAGGTACTATTTTAATTCCTTACTTTGGAACTAGATGAGCTGTGAAAAAATGTCTGTCAACTTTTTTATTTAAGCATATCAAAAAGTTTACTCAATTTGATCTTTACCATTGAGAATTAAGGGGTTTACTAATTAAATAGATTTTTATCATTTATTTGAGCCCTTTCTAGTGTTACGAATGCACGCATCGTGAAATCTCTCGAATACGAATTTTTTCGTTTTAACAGTCGAGTGTCTAATAAGTTTATACGTTCAAGTACGAGCTCTACGGCTCCTACGACTTTTATAATGTCGTTTACTATTGTGATTTTAAACAGAAATAAATAGAAAAGCAGGACGCGTTTTATGTTTACGGGACTGTATTTTAAGTCAACGCATTAAAACAGGGCGTCTCGACATGAATTTGATTCCTGTGCACTTATAGGTACATATTCAATTTTCTATTTCGTGCGAGTATATTTATTTTTCGGTATTTTTGCTAGCTACAAGTTTTACAGGCTCACCGGAAGACCAGCGCTGGTCATACCACTAAGTATGACCAGTTTTATGCTGAGGTGAGCCCCAATTTTGTTACTGTTTGTTGTTTTTGTGTGTTCTGTGTTACAAAATAAAAATCATTTTCTTTCTTTCTTTTTTCTTTCTTCAATATAATACTGAATGTCATTTTCACACGTCGCTATCAAGTCCAAACTAACACAGCTTGTACAACAGACTTTCAGACATGTAGGACTGTTGGTTTCCTCACGATGTTTTTCTTCGCCGTTTGTAGTTATCGGCAAATCGCACATAACCTAAAAAGAGACAGAGGTGCAAACCATGGAATTCGAACCTAGGACCACCAGATTGGAAGTCAGACGTTTCCTAGCTAAATTGCCGAAACTTCATTATCTACTGCTCCATTTTCCTACCGCTCCATCTTCAACTACATCGTCACTTGTAACAGGTAAGCTGGCGGTCAAACGCTGTGCAGCGTTAGACCGCCAGCTTACCTGTTACAAGTACCTACCGCTCCATCTTCAACTACATCGTCACTTGTAACAGGTAAGCTGGCGGTCAAACGCTGCACAGCGTTTGACCGCCAGCATTGTATGTACAAAAACAATTCCGAAATTAAATTAAAAATGATACAATGAAACTCGTACCACCCTTCATAAATGTAACATAATATTTGCAACCACTTCATCACAAATGTTTACAAAAACACATTCGTGAAAATGAAATAAATTAATGCCCCGCTTTCAGTAAAGCAACTTGAATGTTCTAATGTAGAGCTAAGTGCCCATGAATCTCTCACAGTGATGAAACAGCAAGCAAAATACGCTGTCTACTTAAATGCATACTCAAGTGTCTGGTTGTGAGAAATAGGCCTTCACACGTTATGTGATATATAGGTATATCAAGCACTCGACGTGTGTCGCGTCTCGACGGATGAGTTAAAATATGCGTAGCAGAGAAAGGTAAAGGTGTGGATATGGAGACAGCGGGACATGACATATTTTATATTGACATGTTTGTATGTTGACATACCTCATTTGTGTTTTTATTCATTGACATGTAATCCAATCAGTGTTTTGAAACTCAATGACACACATATTTGAAATTTGGAATTGACTTTGTAAAATTGGTGTTATCAATAAAATATTTGTATTTGTATTTGACAGTGTTATTCTTTGTCATAATAGGCAAGTATAGTACCTACCCTGGAAAGTGAGCACATATTTGAGTCTTTTGAGGTAGGAACTTTGGAACCGTGGGGACCAAGAAACAAATAAAATATTCAAAGACTTGTCTGGTCGATAATTTGTGATGATTATAAATGAAAAAAATTGTGAAGAATTTGAAATGAATTGTAAAAAAAATAATTATAATAAAGACTATAATATTCCGCTTGTTACAGAGCTCTACCTCTCCATCAAGCCGGTGTCTCACAGCTCTAGGGCCGCCGAGTGGCAATCCGCACGTATAATTCCAGTAATTTTCGGGCCCATTGACCGGGAAAATATGAATTCGCCGGCTATAGTTCAAAGAGCTTAGAGAATTAACTTGATGAGTGTTCTATACGCATATTTATCTCTACAGACGGTATAATTTAGGTGTTTAATTAGTGGAAGAATTCGTATTTCGCTTACTGTTCTCAGAACCAAGATATAATTCAAATAAACATGGACTTTGGCTTGAATAAAATACTCGTTGGCAAATTACATGCTTTGGCGTCCATAAGTATTGTCTAAATCTAATATGACATGACTCTTGTAACATAAAGTTTCGACCAATATGTAGTCTATATGATGTAGTATGATTAAGTGACATCATTTATTTATTAGAAGCAAAATCTAAAAATAGAAATACTATAAATATTTTACTGATAACACGAAAGTTACAAGTCAAATTCCGGAATATCATTTCAAATATAATCTATCATTAAATATGTCAAAAACACTAATTATTATTTACATGTCAATGAAATATAACAAAAAAAGAGAATTTAAAGTACATATGTCAATATAAAAATATGTCAATGTAAAGATACTATCAACATAATAAAATGTCATTATATTTATATTAAAAGTCAATTAAATATGTATATGTATATATATATATGTACATAAGGAACGATATTAACATTATAATTCACATTCAATTAAAATAAAAATGTCCATTATACAATAATTTCTAATTCTAATAAATTAAATTAAAATAAAAAAAATACAATAATAAAATGTCATTATAATATTTTTTATATCAGTTTTATTCAAGTTAAGCTTTACATGTACCTACTATAATAACTTATACTTATACAACCGACATTATAACAAAATAATCTACTCTTACCTAACCACAAAATAATGATTTAAAGAGTAGGCATTGTTTTATTTATTAGAACTGCAATAAGCACGTGTCGAACTCATTTCTATGTACCCTTTTATTAAACATTCCCACGGAACACAATCAAGTGAAATTCAAGCAGCAAGTCGAATAGACAAAACGTTCATACAAATTGGTGTCCCGGGAAGCGTGTGACGTCACCCGCTGATGCTCGGCTGCCATTCGCTCATTACGCTAGCTGCATGTTCACTCACTGCAAATGTTAGTCAGTTGGTATACCTCGGTCGTTTGCGCGTGAAAGTGCCTCAGCATGTGATCTTGAATTTATTTCTAAAAGAAACACAGGTAAGGATTAACTACATTATAGTATAGATTCATTGCTAGACCCACTACACATTATATATATACATATGGAACGATATTAACATATAATTCACATTCATTATGCTTCACGCACTTACGAGATTAGGTTCTTAGAAATTGTGACCCTGTACTATTTCTGAATTGTACCTACAGACGGTCAACCTCTGACAGGTGTGTTCTCGAAGCCGACTCTGAGTCAAGTGACTGCAAGTGGTCGGGCCGTGACGAACGAAGAGGATCAAAAGCGCCTCGGTTTCTGTTACGATGATATCTCTATCTACAGCCGGCACTTAGTTTCCTATACAGACTTTGAATTGTTTTGCATTCGAAAAGATGGCAAATACAAGTGCGACAACTCTTGAGAGTTAATATATTCTTAATGAAAGTTAACTAAAATTGTGTGCAGTAAAAATTCCAATTGTAAAATTGATACGTTTTGAAAGCAAACAAAAGCTGTAGTCATGCCTTTAATGTATATTTTTAAATTTTCTAACCTGCGCTAATGCAAAAGAACGAGCTTAATCTCTCGCGTTTAAACTTGTGAATTTTATCAATACAACTTTTCGAGTGCTATTGTATGAACTAGATTACCTGCATGTTCATTGAACTGCACGATTAAAGTATTTAAATATCTTTTTAACACGCTTACATGTAAGAGTTCACTAGTGACAAAGTAACGGTAAACGCTACTTTTGTTTTTACATGACAAATGCTAAATCGCGTTTAAGCCTTCGTGCTTTCGCGTGTGCCTGTCATCGAATCCAACTGTTACCATGTTGAATACTGACAGACGCAGTGGATCGTATCGGCACGTGCCGGTGACAACATGACGTGCGATGCTCCGTCGGTTACGCGGCAAATACAAAAATGCTTGACTTGCTGCCTGTTCGGTTCTAATGAGGCATTTTTTGGTCTTTGTTCTCGATTCATCTTTGTTGTTATTGCGAATATATGTACCTATAAGTGCAATAGATTTTGTCGGATTATACTTTTTCGGAAATAGTTGTCATTGTTTTCTAATAGAGTGTTATTTTTAAAATTATTATTACTGTATACAATTTTAAAATGATTTTCTTTAGGAAAACTGCTTTTCAGAAAGTCTCTTTTCTAGGCAAGTGTACATACATATCTACTTTATTGTAAACTGCATCTTCGCCGAGATGGCGGTCAGAGGCATGCATAAAAGTCCCAATTTATTAATGGACTAAATTTCTTTGATGGATTAATTTTAATATCTGCGTTCCTTCATTATTTTAATGAAAACTTTACAGTAATACATGTCAATAATCCCTATTTTTTTGCCTGCATTATAATTTTCTCAACTATCAAACGAATATCTCAAAAGAAACTTCACCTTTGACGAAAGCCTAATCTTTAAAAATACTCGTAGATTGTTTGATGATGATGTTAGCTTTTTTAATCATCAAAGGGGCGTGATGTTTCCAACTGGATGCAAATTATAAAAAAAGTCTTTAACATTTGATACAATCTCTTTTACCATGCTACACACTTATCATAAAGCTGACTGAGGGAGCCACTTGTGTAATTTCTGAGGAATACCATGTTTTAGCCAAACACAATTACAGTTTCCTCTTTTTTTTCAATTCTGTATATGATTTGAAAAAACTCTATACATATATGGCGCACATCACAGGGCTTGTTAAGGCGACGCGTGTACCGCACGTGATCAGAGCAAAGTGTCCTAATTGATAATACTTGCCCTTAATTGTACCCTTCACATAGTTTTTAGGGGAACATAATTGTGCTCTAATTGGATGTTCAGAGGACGAAATATATGTGTGTATTATGCAGCATAAAGCATTGGGTTTAAAGGTAAACCCTATTCAATTGTCACTTAATTTATATGCTACTTGCATGCTTTAAGTTATACATCTCTATCTACACTAATATTAAATGCCTGAACAGATTTTAATGTATGGGTTAGAAATCTTACAACATCCTAAGAAGCACTAGCAAAAAATTTTGAAATTAAAAACGGTAGAGCTTTTTGAAAAAATAACGTGGCGTTGGATTCAAACCGAGGACTTCTAAATCGGCAGTCAAACGATGCCCCAAGGCTGACGTGTCAGAATTATCTCTTATCATCGTGAGTGTCCTGTTTAATTCACTACTTATTACTGTAAAAAAATATTTAAACATGTTAAATTTGTGTTGTTGAACTTGACTTGACAAAATTAAATATATATCTTTGTAAACTTTTAATGATAAACCAAAACGGCAGTAAGTGTTGTTTGGAAAGATAAATCAAAATAAATCAATAAATTATAAATTGTCGCGCAATAAATATTTCACATTCAAAATGTAAGTCCTTGTTCCATCGAAGCGTAACTCCCAACAAATCTCTGTGGCATATGAAATATTTATTAAGTTCCAGTAAGCTTGCTCTACATTTTGCGACCGCAGCGCCGCGGTAACAAATAGGATTTCCTCAGGCTTGAATCTGGACGGCCATCTGTGCTCGAATCTTGTAGAGGCGATACACACGGACGAGAAGTAAAGAGGATCTGTGCGGCCATATCTATAAATAGTACAAAAGAAACTCGATGGCTGCGTCTGTCTGACCTCCTGCTAAGGAGACCTACCACCAAGTAAAGATAGTGTACAAGCTTTGCTTAGTTTGAGGTCATATGGCGCTGCGTGTATTGTCCTACGATATTTATTATAGTACAGGATAGTTAAATGAAGTTTTATAGAAAGTAATGCGTAAAGTAACTGTTTGTCTGTCTTCTATCGGATACATTTCGGAGAGTGTGCCTTGGAACTGCATAATTTGGTTCCACCTGTTTATTACCGGACGGCTAGGCAGACTCGGCCAAAGCACCTACCAAACATGGTGGATATTCCCCACGTATGGACTAAACACTTGAATTTAATTTAATTTGAATATTATTTAGAATTTAAAAAAAACCACACCAAGAAAAATCCGTCTGTAGTTTTCTAAACTTGTAACCCGTACGCTCCCAGCATTACGACGTCGTTAAAATTCAATTGTTGCGGCCCTCCGTCCACCTCGTCCCTCTATTGATGTAATAAGTCTATTGAGACTGCATAATTGCAAATCATTTGCGGGTTTTGTCGCGTTTTGGGGTCTACAGGGCCCCCATCAACCGGGTCTATAGGACCCCTATTGTGATGAAATGCAATTTTTTAGAGAATCGATACGATTGCTAAAGATCCTTTGATGAAGAGATGATACTGTGATTAAGTCGGTGGGAATAGAAACAAGTGACGGTACACCCCTTTTTAAGATTAGTTTACCCTTGACGCAACGAATTGTGGTCGATATCGAACAGAAACAAATAGAATGATGACGATTTAGGAGATACAAATAGAATGCTGTGGAATTGAAAGACTTGATACATATATTTCGAGTGACCGTGACCGCCAAAGTGAGAAACACCACGTTATTTTATTAAACTTTTGTTTATTACAATCAATGCAATAGTGTCATAAGGTAAGTGTGAGTGGGCAAGTCGGGAAAAGTCGACGTAGGTGGACGACATCATCATCATCATCAGCCAGTAGTCCAGTAGTATCGTGGTCCACTGCTGATATTTCGATACTTTAGGAATAGAAAAAAGAAGCAAATAAAAAAAGAACAAAGAGCATAATTTAACAAACTAAGGTCTCATCTCGTCTCTTTATTAGGAAAACAATATGATTCATGTTTTCGTCGAGACAGGTCTAGTCTAGGCAATATACACAAATTTATTTTCTCATTTCGTAGGAATTGGTCATTACAGGCAAAGATACATCTTTGTAGATATTACTGTCTTAGAGATGATACAAAAATATCGTAGATAAAAGGTAATGAAGATTCTAATAACTAGGTGTATTCAGAAACACTCATAATTTTGGCCACAAAGGTTTTTGCGTTTTATTTGTCATGACATAACGTATTAGTATAACGTCCCGTAGTCTTGACTTTAAGACTCGCAGTAGTAAAACACAGAATTCTCCCATATTTCCCCTTTAGGGACGAAAGTGAGAAATCATTTCATAGCTACTCGTAATTAATTTTGTATTGAATTGAAATTTCTAGTTTTATTAGCTTACTTGACTGTCTGACTTTTTTTATGTAAAAGTGATAAGATGAACGAAATGCTTTCCAGATAATAAGGACTTACGCTTGTGAATGACCATTGCAGCAGTGCTAACCCAAAATTTTACAAAGCAAAATCTAGGGCATCGCTGTTTTACCGTTAGAGAATACACGCACAGTGCTGTACACTGTTGTAAAATGAGAAGACTGGGTAATGTCAGTATTCCAAGCTCGATAAACAATGGCCTGGCGGACTCATCCTAAACTCATCCCTAAGTCCAGTCTGGTTTTTTTCTCTGTGTCCTGGGTTAGGTTTAGAATGTGACGTTACCTGGCGGCCTCGACGGAACACCAGCGCCGGCTGGTTGCAGTCGGCATTATGCTGAGTCAAGGCTGGTTTGTGACATAAAATGTATTTCTTCCGTTTGTTTTTTATGTTAAATTTATTAAATATGTACATGTAAGTTTATTTTTTTTTACGTTTATTATTTATTTTTGTATGTATTGGTATTGCAGTATGTTTTATGATATGATAATATGTTTTTTATGTTTTTAAATAAGGTATTGTCTATTGTCTATTGAATGTATACTTCTCAAAATGTCCACTGATCTAAAATGTGCATTTAGCAATTGGTGCATTGGATACTCTTCAAAGTGAGCAATTAATTTATTTTATAGACATAGGTACCATACCATAGGCCGGTTAGTGTATAAGTATAAAAAACATAATTATCACAGTGAAACATAAAGTCCCACTATAATACAACTTATATTAATTACTAGCTGCGTCCCGCGGTGTTACCCGCTACTTGTTTTCAGGATAAAACGTAACCTATGTCTTAATCCGAGTTTCAGCTACCTCCATACCAAATTTCATTCAAATCCGTTCAGTAGCCTTTTAGTGAAATAAAAAAAAAATATTGTAGGACATTACACACAGCGCCATCTGGTCCCAAACTAAGCTGAGCTTGTGTGATGGAAGTCAGATAACTGATAGAATACATAAATACTTTTTTTGTAAATACATACTTATAATAACAAACATCCATCCATCCATCTAAACTTTCACATTTATGATATTAGTGGGATTGAGTAATCGACGGTAGACGTTGGTGATTTGTTAAATAATTCTAATTTGCAATTATAAACTCTTTTAAAAAGTGAATAGTATCAAAATGGTCTTATAAAGTCTTCTAGTAGATGCAAGTTCTGATTGTTCAATTAGAAATGCTGTACTTTACAATTAACCAAATACTGCGTAAACTGCATGGCGCATTTAGTGCTGCAATTAAACGAATACAAAGTAATAGCCTACAGCACTAGCACTAAACATAGGGTGTAAAAAGTACCGTAATTGGCGGACCGAATTGGCCCCTACAGGGGTGCCACTAGGGCAATTATCAAGGGGTTCCTTTCCGAACGTGCTTAACCTCATTTGTTCGGCTTATTTAACGACTTAGTTGGTTTTAGCGGGCTATGGTGTAGGATTAAGGTATTAACGTCTTCTTATATGGCGTTCATTTGGGGTGGTTTTGGTAATAGTAGAAAAACTGAGACAATGCTTTTCAATTAAAGTTTTCCGCTCAAGTTCTCAAAAGAACATACTCACTCATCTCTGCTAGTATACGTACTATAATGTATTTTTCTTTTATTTCCGATTGTAAGTGGGTATCGAATCCATGACGTCTTAAGCCATTTTGACTAAGCGATTTTTGATTATTTTATGGTTATTAATTTACGATTCATTTATTAATTACTAAAAAAAATACCTAAAATATTTACAAAATTGTTCAATCTTCGTAAAAATCTAAATTAAAAAAATAATAAAATAAAATAGTTATTAATAATTATTCTGTAAAAAACATTAATCTTGGGTAAAAACTGTGCTATCTCAACAACCGACCTTAAACTTACTTAAAAATTAATAATTAAAATTATTTTAATACCAAAATGTAAGATACCAAAAATTAGATTTAAAAAATGTTTTACAGCTCTCGGACTATAACAAAACACTAGACACAGCAACGAATAAAAAAATGACTCACATGCAACTAAGAACTACATGGAAACAATAAAAAACAAAAGAGAGAGAAATAATCTCTTCTCTTTCTTTTTTCTTCAAATCTTTTCTACAGACTTACAAAAAGGAAGTTAAAAGGGTTATCGATGCAGTGTCCAGAGTATCTAAAATGAAATCTGAAAGATAAAGAGAGTTAATAATAAATAATTAACTTTCTTTATCTTTCAGGCTTAATTTATCACAACTTTATAATTATGTGATAACGTGACCAACAAGCGTTGTTTATTATATTAACATTGACTCCTAACGTGGTTACATCAAGATGCACCACATCCATCACCAAATTACAGCACACCAGTATTTTGGTGATAGCCCTAATTTATTGATTACCAAAAAACATACATACTTTCATAGGTTCTTTTATACAATTCCAATTGTACACAAAGTACTGGATTTTGTTTTACAAACCTATAAATCTCCAAGAGGCATTCAATTTCACTTGGCGTGATATGCGAGGGCCGTGCAACTGATTTGGTAGCGCAGCAGACGGCTTATCGCGCTGGCATCAGAATTACTGCCCCCCTGTCCAGGCAATGATTAGAGAGAAGCAGATGAATAGCTTAGAAAAACGATGTAGCAAAAGGTCTATTTACCGAATGCTTTTACTTTTAACTGTAAATAAGCATAATTATGCGTTGCCTTACGGTTAGTATCTAATTACCATTGCTCCTGGATATTTGGAAAATTCAAAGGGCCATTACAAATACTTTCCCTAATAATAAGATTTTTTACAATCGTCTTTTAAAGAGTTCAATGTTGTAATGTCGAGGATGGAAGATTATTTCACATTTTGCAGATATAACTTAAAAGTGTGTGTGAATCCCATGATTTTAACAAAAGGTATGTGTTTAAGCTCTCTGGGACTTAATAAGTTGTTTACAGATTTACTGATTAATGTCCTGTAGAAACCTATGACATTCCCGCGTAGTCAAGTTTTTTTTTGTTTCTATTGTTTGAAAAATATTAGCACACACGGAATCTGCAGTGTACGACATTTTTATATCCACATACGCATACGCGCACACACATGCACGCAGTTGTAAGTACTAGTCGCTTTGAAAATTTACCTTATCAGTCATTGCTTAGCATCGGTGATCTTTTGGGATTACCTTGCTAAGCTACACCAGTTACGCCAGCAAGCGAGTTTTCCATCGGTTTTCTTGTAAATCTGTTATCTCGACTCGCTGAGGGATGAAGATAGCGACGATCTAGTTAGTCTGTACGTATTAGTGCAGTGTACTGATAACATGGCGACGCAAGGGGCTTATTGATATATTTTATTTGGTTTTGTATTCTCTAATAAAGGAAGAAATGGCATCTAATGAAATATTTTTTCGTATATAAGTACCTTTGTAGCGATGATAGCTCAGTGGTTAGCATGGTAGGTTCGCATGCGGAAGGCCGAGGGTTCAACCCCCAACAATGAGCTTGAGCTGCCGGTGATGGAAAACATCGTGAGGAAACCATAGCATGGTGGTAGCGTACTCTCTAGTACTCGGCTGGCTAGCTACCACCCTCAAGTTAAAAATCTGCCGCCAAGCACCTAACGGTGTGTTCCGGCAGCCTCACTTGCAGTGAGGCTGCACTTGAGAGCCAGTTGCATTCCAGGCTAGGTGTGCTTTACCATCTTCGACCATACCGTCACTTAACATCAGGTGAGCTGTGGTCAAACACCAAGCCTGTCAATTATTAAAAAAAAAAAAAAACCTAATGTGTTTAGTTTTGAAACTAGTGTTGAAAACACAATGCATATTTTTCGCGTCTGCTCAAAACAGGAGTATAATGTTTTTCACCACAATTTTTAAATACCTGAACTGATTTGGATGTTTCTTTAAAAACCATTACATTATCCCGAGTGACAATGGTTATAAATTAAAAAAAAGATATATGACACCAGTATGGCTTCATTTAAAAAATCTCGTTAGTTCGTTTTTTGGCATGGCAGTCGACCTTTTTAATTAGTACACTTCTGTTAGTTTTTGAATACATGGGACCCACTTTTTAAATGAGATATAACACCTTTTATAGCATTTTTTTTTTGCGCTGGGCAACATTCGTAACTCGATTCGGGTTAGAATACAAACTGGTCAAATTATTTGGATTGTCATTGTTTCCGTGTTTGTTTTATGGTATCCCGTCACAGAATACTAAAACCCCGTTAGTGCATTCAGATTTGCAATGCCTTTCCAATATACGCAACTCGGCACCTATTAGTACTTAAATGATGAATGATAACTTATTCCGTTGACGCCTTTGAGCTGTAATTTTGCTTACCGCTAATGACGTCACGATGACATAGTGCTCACGGCACGGTTGTCTGTAATTACCGAAATCAGGGCATTCGGGGTAATTCCACAACAGAACTACGGGTTTTTGCTCGTTAGGGATGAGGTTTGGTTGTTCTGTCTGAGATAAACAAGTTGGAATCCAGAGAAACTTTTACAATAGTAGCTCCATTTGAGACCGCATCGTTGCTTAAACTCAGACAAAATGTGGTCATAACTTAATTTTGCCCACTGATATTATAAATGTGAAAGTTTGTGTGGATGGATGTTTGTTACTCTTTCACGCATAAAACTACCGAACGGATTTGGATGAAATTTGGCATGGAGGTAGCTGAGACCCTGGATTAACACATAAGCTACTTTTTATCCCGAAAACAGGTAGCGGGTAACATAACGGGGCGCAGCTAGTATTCTTATTATATATTATTAAAAATAGGGCCAAATTTCTTTTGTTTCCACGAATTGTTTATCACTTCAATTACTTTTTGGGGCGTACTTCTTTTTTGAATGACAATAAATTGAATATAAACTTCTACGGAAAAAGATGTCGACAAACTCTATACACATTTCTATTTGTACACACTTTTAATCTCTTAGGCTTCATTGCAAAGATAAAATAAGAGGGAAGTATTTAACGTATCCAGATTAATAAAGGAAAATATGTGTCTTTAAGAGTATTTTAATTATTTGATTTATCACCATCTAGTCACATCGCTAAAAGCTGACAATGGGGCCACCGAGCATGCTTCGTCGAGCGTGAAAACGCCATATCATCACTGCGCAGACTTTGGGACAGACATGAGACTGACTATACTATGTCGCATCAATTTTAACATTCAACGGAGAGGACACACATACGCTTCTAGTACCTAATATTTATTAGGAATCATTTGGAACCGTTTCGCAGCTATCAATAACATTAGATGAAAAAATTAAACATTATGGCTTGTAAATTGCTTAGCGTTTATTGAATTTGATTTCCAAAGGTTTCGCTATTTATTTCCAGTCAATCAAGATTTCTATTCCAGTTATTCTACCAAATGAGCTAACAGGACAGACTGTTAGCACATTTTGGTAGAATATCTGATTCAAGAGCAGCAGGGCGTGGGTTCGATTCCCACGAGAACAAACATTCATGTTGTGTCTAGGTGTTCTGTATGTATTTACAAAAAAAGTATTTAAGTATTCTGTCAGTTATCTGGTTCCCATAGTATAAGCTTTACTTAGTTTGGGGCCAGATGGCGCTGAAAAGTCATACGACATTTATTTATTTTAATTCCGGTCCAATTATCGAATCGACGCCAAAGAAGTTTCACATTAGAAAATTCGATTTAGGAATTAGACAATAAAAGTTTTATTGTACCTATTTCAAGAAGCTTTTAGCTCAAGTCTCTTCAACGCTCAAGAAGAAAACCAAACATAATTTATAACACAATTAAATCAGATTCCAAGGGCCGCTGCTCACTCCCGTAAACCGTTTACGATAAGAGTATCTCAGATCTCGGAGAGGTTTCCAAACAATAAGACAATTAGACAATAAACTTGCCGGAATGGCTTAATCTACAAGCGATGCTCCGGTTCGTAAGACAACTGCTACAGACGAGCGATAAAAAAAAGATATTAGTTTTATTGCATTTAGTTTCTAAGTCCAAATGAAATGTAAATATATATGAAACTAGCGGCTTGTCCCGGCTTCGCACGGGTGGACATTTATTTTTTAATTAAATTCTAGTAATAAATGTAGCCTATGTTACTCAGGGAGAATGTAACTTTCTAATAGTGAAAGAATTGTTGAAATCGGTCCAGTAGTTTTTTTAGTTTATTCGTTACAAAAATCCAAATATACAAAAATACAAATTTTTTCTCTTTATAACATTAGTATAGATGGATATAATAATACAAGGAATAAAACTATAATCTAAAATTACAGCATATATTTACACAATTAATTACTAGCTTTGCCTTGTGGTTTTAACCACGCTTTCTGGTATAAAAAGTATTACTTCAGGATATAACCTATCTGTGTATTTCAAATTTCATCTTAAACAGTCCAGCCATGTCAGTGTAATGATGTAACAAGCATTCATGCTCAAAAAATTTATACAAACTTGTAAATACACTAAACTACACTAAACTTGTAAACTACACTAAACTTGTAATACTTAATATTAGAATTAAATACGACTAAAAAGTTCACTAATAAAGTAAAATATTAGTCGCGAACGTACTTAAGTTTTATACGCTTACAAATATTTGTCAAATGATTTTTATTTAGGTATAGCATATGAAGACGAATCGTATAAAAAACGAAAACGCTCGCCTGTAATGTGTCATACCGTCGCCGCGGCCCTGTGTTTCAGCGACCTGTTTTCTTAGAAATCTCCGTAAACCGTCATTTGCACTTTTCCACTGAAGGAAACGCTTTAGAGAAATGAAAAATGAAATTTCACGAGCAGCTCTCAGATATCCGTTTTAAAGTACGATAATTAATTTTTAAATGTTACGACAATGTTTGTGACATAGCTAGAATTTAGCACATTTTTAACTTACCAGAAATACAGGCTGTCCCGATACTCAACATCAAGCGGGCACGGGACGAGAGGGGAGGGGGGCATACCATACCAGTTCTGGGAAACTTAATTTACTTTTATTCTTTTCAGTTTGTTTCATGCCTTTACCTGTCAAATATCGGAAACCACACCAAACTTTCGTTCAACATTGGCACTCCTTTTTAGAAACTAGAGTTTCCAACAATAGCAAGGGAAATGCACCATTATTGGCTATTGACAGTGAGATGGTGGATTGGAAAGCATCGTCATGTCCGGGGGGTGACCTGTCGCTAGCCAAGAAAGTTTTGGAAAGAAAATTGGGAAAACTTGACGGCGTACCAGATAAAAGCATTAGCCAGGAATGACGACGATATTATTGTGCCATTTACTTAGCTAAACTGTAACTGCCTGCTAAACTTTGCTGTGCCCGACAGGGTCCATATTTGACTGTGTACCATGTACAACTTTGTATTTACAACATCTTGCACTGTATTAAGGCAATAAATATCTTGAATCTTACTCTGATAATGGTGCTGAATATTCTATTTTTCTAACACATGAAAACTACTAACTGAAACTACCTGGTTAATGAGATGCTATCGAATGTCTTAGACTAATGAGCACCAAAGCCACAATACTATAATAGCTATAATACCATGAGCTATAGTTTGTTTGTTAAAGTTCCGTGTACCTTGTGTTGGTCTTGGACAGGCGTTATATTTTTATTCAAAATAGGTCTGCATTTGACCACATACTGCCTTTCGTTAATCAGTTACAGAATGAGTTTTTTGCCATCTAGAGTGAGTTTTGTTTGTCTCATGAATTCTTACCATAAAAAAAATCCTTAAGTGTCAACGTGAAAAATTGTGTTTAAATCTACTTCAAATTGTATTTGTATTCGATTTTTTTTTTCAAGTACAAATAAAATTTGTATCAATGTGTGTTTCACAACTTTATTCAGTTACTTGTAACGTCTAGTTTTTATGGGCTTGTTTAGGTAATTAAAATTTAGCTACTAGCGATCGGGATTGATACGTTTAAAAGACTTTCAAAGTACCTTGTACTAATCTGAAATTAAACTGTACAGCTCTATAACCGGAAGGATTGCAATATAACATCCATTACAATACGAAAACAGTACTTGTTTTTGTAAAGTTGTGATTGAAAGTATCTTTTAATACTTTGTTTATATAAAAAAAAAAGGCGAAAATTAGAAATATCGAAACTCCATGAAACAGATAAATAAAAGAAAGGACATAACAGTGAGGCCATTTGAAAGACAAATTTAATAGAAATAAAACAGATTGGCGCTTTCTTTTCATTATCATCGCCTTAACCGTAGAACATGTACTGCTGAACGAGAGCCTCCATTGGCTGCGATAAAGCCTGGCTGGAAGCGGTTCGCATCCAGCGCGTTCCTACGATCTTTATGAGGTCGTCTGTCAACCTTGTGGGCGGACGTCCTACGCTGTGCTTGCCGGTCCGTGGTCTCCACCTCCAGAACTAAGCAGCCCCATCGGCCATCAGTTCTATGTGCTATGAGCCTTGCCCAGTGCCATTTCAAATCCCTCTTTATTTTAAACCGATTGAATAAGGAAATTATATGGACATAGACGATCTCCAGAAATTGGGCATTCTATTACTATCATAGTGCTATTCTAAAACCAAACTAAATTTAATTAGAATTGGAAAATTTAATCTGAATTCTCGTTCAAGAATTCAAAAACGTCCGGCGCCAGTCCCTGATATAAAATGAAATAGCTGTACACTATAGATGCACTTTATTCCCGGCACGTTCGAGCTGTTTACCGATAGCTTGTGTGCCAAACAGCTTTACTGTATCAGCCAAGACACTGAGTATTTATATCTGAAACTTAGGTTTGTGGACTTTCTCCAGTAATAAATAAATATCACAGGACATTACACACAGCGCCATCTGACCCCAAACTAAGCAAAGCTTGTGCTATGGAAGACAGATAACTAATAGAATACTTAAATACTTTTTTTTTTGTAAATACATACTTATAATACATACAGTACACCCAGACACAGAACAAACATCGATGTTAGTCACACAAATGTTAGTCCTGAGTGGGAATCGAACCCACGCCCTTCAGCTCTCGAAGCAGACACACTACCAATGAACCAACAGGGCTGTCAAATAGTAATAAAGTAATAGCAGTATATGATAGTAATACTGAGATATAAAGTTACAAGTTTGAGAAGTAACATTTCATAGATATATAGATTGATAGAAACTCTTTATCAAAAAACACCAAAAATTAATACATATTATTTGTATTAATATATACAAAATATAAGTAATTCGTGTTAATATCTTACAAACGATCCACCCCAGCTTCGTACGGGTGCAAGTTATTTTGGCAACATTGATTACATTAATTTATATACTTGTACATAAGACTATTTTTTTTTATTGTTGACAGGCTAGATGTATGACCACAACGCTCTCAAGTGAGGCTGCCGGAACACGCCGTTAGGTGCTTGGCGATAGATTTTGAACTTGACCACCAAGCTATAATTTCCGAACGATGTTTTCCTTCACCGGTAGCTCAAGCTTATTGTTGGGGTTTGAATACAGGTCCTTCGGCGTATGAACCGAATACGTTAACCACTGTGCTATATTCGCTACGAAGATGACTCAACTGGAATGATTTACAATAAATACACTTTGTAAACTTGCATCTAGGTTTCTAGACAAATCTGAAATGTAAATAAATAAAAGACGTGAAACTTCAAGCTGACCTCACCAGTTTCAGAGTTTTCATACCACATGAAAAAGATATGATATCATCTCTATGGCCCATACCTGAAGTAGATAAAAAATGATACGAGTATCTAAATACCCATAAAATTTTTAGTGCTGGGATCCAAGAAGTGATTCATAGATTTATGTATCCAGGAAAATCAAGCTAAAATCGGCGAGAACCAAACTTCAAATCATAAATTGTTTCGTACCATTTCCCATTGTTTATGCAATGCTCGTGCAATCTGCTGACTCATAAATACAATTGTCTTGCTTCGAGTCGTTTCTGTACTACCGCATCGATTTATTAATTTGCCTTCCGTTCCGTTTTGTAGTCACGACAAAGTATACTTAATGGGTTCAATCATACTAACACAAAAAATGCGAAATTTTGTATCTACGTTATCCATACTTCTTCACGCTGAAACGGCTAATTTTTTTATTTATTTTTCTTATTAGTATTTCATCTCCCTTCTGTTTCTTATGTTATCTATTGTGTTTTTCGTTTCTTGGTTGCCTGGAAGAGATCGTTAGCGATAAGGCCGCCACTTGTGGCACTAGTTAATAAGGCTATTTTGTTCTCTGTACTTTTTTCTGTTTAAGATGTGCACAAAGAGTTTTTTTCTATCTTTTTCCATCTCGGAAAACGTGCGTAGAATTGCGTGGTGCAGTTTTAATTTTACAAAAGTTAAATAATAGTGTTTACACCCACCGTCTTTCTTTTTTTACTTTCTTTACGAGTCTCTTCGTTACCACGGTTGCCTAGACGAGATCGCTCTAAGCGACAAGGCTGCCGATTGTTTTACTAAATTTTTAATGTTACATGAGTTTTTTAAATTAGATATATTTTTTTTAATTTTTGTGTGAACAATAAAGAGTTACCTATCTATATTTACTTTTATTATACGTTGACATAGAACCACCTTGATCTAGAAGTGGCTAGTTAAAATCTTATTATTAAATTCACAAAAAATACAGCTTCTATTTACTGGCCCGCCAGGAGTGTTGTCCTAATCTCCATACTTTTCAATTATTTACGTAGAACATTAATCTCTCAATTAGATAGCTGATTGCTGGCCTCTCAGACAAGTCTAGATAAATTTCAACAAAATACTTATACAACCTTTCTCGCTTCTATTTACTTATAATGTAGATTTTTCTAGAACCTTTTTCTCTGTCCCTCGACTCACAGTTTTTTTCTGGGTAAAAGGTATCCTTTGTCCTTTTTATATCCCTGTCAACGTGTATGTAAAATTTCGTGATGATTGGATGAGTAACGTTAAGGCATGTAAGCATAACAAACAGACAAACTCAAACTAGCATTTATTATATTAGTCAGGATTATACTAAAAAAAAGGTCTTTAAAGACAACTAGAAACTAAAAACTAAAATAAAAAAATGTGCTGAGGATATAGATACCGGGATTTCTTGTTCCTATATTTACTACACTTAGTTTGTGTTTAGTCATAGTATTAAAAAAAAAAAAAGTTTAGAATCTCCTTAATAGTTAAAAAAAAAAAAAGTGTAGAATCTCTTTAAGATTAGGTTGGGGGTTTTGGCGGGAACGCGGGAAGAGTCGGGTCGCTCCGTTGTATTTTTTTCCAAAACTAGTGTTTTGTCGAGTGTTTATGCATAAAAATGGTGGTGTTTTATTCATAAAGTGCCGAATTACAAGCGCAAATGTGGGAAAATGATAAAATGTGGTGAAACATGACGTTTCGTGTTGCTTCCAAATCTCCATCGAAGCTTTATAGTAAAGTCGCCACTACTTTACTAAAGCATGACTGGACTTGACTGACACAGACTGGACTTGACTAAGACTGGACTTTGACTATAACTAGCTACGAGGACACTTATTTATCTTTTGAAACTTGAAAATATATAAATACTTGACACTGGCAAATGCTAAAACGCGACGCCAAAACTAAAGAAAAAAAAAAAAAAAAAAAGAGTAGGTTTATTTCCATAAACAAACAATATGTTAATCAAGCTGTGTGTGCATGCCTATAACTGGCGCATGTATCCGAACATAACTTTACGCAATGTGTTTTTGTAAATTTACCAATATGTGTGCTGTTGGCGTACCTTAATAAATAAATAAATAAACTAGAGACACAAATAAAATAGCAGATTTTCTTTTTTTTAATAAAATGTTAAGTATGAATTTTCATTGGTTATTTTTTGATTTATTTTGTTAAACAAATTGTGTTATAAAATCAGCCTTATTTATTTCGATTCAATGTCATATTAAAACGTTATTTGTAGTAGGGGAGAACACGCCTCACTGCCCGGCTGAATTATAAGACGACACTAAATATAGCAGTGGAATTTATGAGTTATCGTAAATTTTGATGAGTTTCGAAATTCCGTAATTTAATTACTACCTGTAATTGTCGTTTTATCGCTCCACGTCAAGTTGTCAAAGTTATTGCGAATTTAATGATCGCTCGAGAATTAAGTGAAATGAACGCTACAAACTCCTAAACATTGTTAAATACTACGAAAGTACCAAGTTTTGTTGAACAATACGTTTCATGACAGGCATCACGATTTTTTTTCAATATTAAGTAGATACTACTTAACCCCTGTTAACTTAAGAGCTGTAATATCTTTATGATGTTAACTTATAGTAATGATAGTAAAAGGTTTTAATTCCATAATTTTAATTGTACATAGTAGACAGGTATATAAAAAAAAATGAATGGTCACTAATTGACAGCCCCGTTGGCTCATTGGTAGTATATCTACCTTGAGAGCTGTAGGGCGTGGGTTCGATTCCCACTCAGGGCAAACATTTTGTGAATAAACAAATGTTTGTTCTGTGTCTGGGTGTTCTGTACGTATTTACAAAAAAAAAATTGTATTCTATCAGTTATATGACTTCCATCACACAAGCTCTGCTTAGTTTGGGGGCAGATGGCGCTGTGTGTATAGTCCTACGATATTTATTTACTTAACTAAAACAACTTTTTCGACAGAAATCTGTTTAAATATTTTTCCCGGAACAGTTCATCTCAAGTTTAAATATAATATAATCATGGTTTTAATCATGGTTTGATAATAAAGGCAGTTTGGTCAAAGTTTCGTGTGAGCAAATAGTAGTTAATAGTTTGCTCGATCGTGACAAACGTTACTGTACCTAACCGGTTTCTTTCGACAAAACCTCAGTCTATTCAAAGCGTTATCACCCTATAGACAGCGAGCGAAGCAAGGTGATTGATATTAATGGCTACCCGCCTTATCTCCGCTTTGTCACCAAAGGTTGGCTTTTCAGAAAGATCTCCCTTTAGGACGGAGTTGGGCAAAAACTAGGTCGGCGGTCGCTGGGAACTTTGGTTTAGCAAGGGCGTAAATTGGAAAACATCCTTGCTTTGTAGTCTTATAGGTTGTTTCTGAATGAAACCTTTTTTTATCAATGAATTATGGTCGCCAGGATTGATATTCAACATGGTATTTTAAAACTAGCTACGCCCCGCGGTGTATAAAAAGTAGTCTACGTTCTAATCCAGGGTCTCAGCTACCTCCATACCAAATTTCATCCAAATCCTTTTAATAGTTTTTGCGTGAAAGAGTAACAATCATCCTTCCATCCATACATAGATCCAAATTTTCATATTTATAATAATTAGTGGGAGTTTTTTTTAAATTAACTAATTAAATGTTAAGTGCTTCTCTAGTTTAAGATATAATCTTACTTAGTTTTAATTAAAGAAAGGAAACTTATAAAACACAATTAGAAACATTAGGTTTTACTATGGATACTTAAGTAGTCACGGTTGCAATTAACACATTTTTAGTCGGAGATAATACCTGGCTCCTAACACGCGAGGCGTGTTACAACTCTATTCTCTTTCGCAAAAGACAGACGTACTCGTATATTTTATATCAGGGGCGCAGGGAAATACAATTTAGTCCACAGCACATGCAAGGGTAGCAGTTAACATTTTCGCGATTTCTCAAGTGTCCTTATAAAGATTTAACAACAGATTTAATTAATTATCACATGCAGCAATTACATTTCGTAGCGATGATAGCTCAGTGGTTAGCGCGGTCGTATCGCATGCCGAAGAGCGTGGGTTCAAACCCCAACATTGAGCTCGTGCTGCCAGTGAAGGAAAACATCGTGAGGAAACCATAGCATGTTGGTAGAGTACATTCTAGTACTCGGCTGGCTAGCTAACACCCTCAAATGGAAAATCTGCCGCCAAGCATCTAATGGTGTGTTCCGGCAGCCTCACTTGAGAGCCAGTTCCATTCCAGGCTAGGTGTGCTTTACCATCTTCGACCACACCGTCACTTAACATCAGGTAAGCTGTGGTCAAACATCAAGCCTGTCAACCATAAAAAAAATTGTGATTATTTTAAAGAAATTGTAACAGAGCACGGCGCGCACGCACGTAATCTTGCTCTTTATTCAATATTATTCTTTCTCAATCAAATTTTTTTATTCAAAAGTGCACAAACATTACGTAGTTACCTACTCGTATTTCAGAGATAGAAATATCTTTTACTATCTTAACTTTATGTGTAAAATTTTGTAACTAAAGTTGACAAAGGTCACGGACCCCAGCGTCTGTGGAGCGTATAATAAAAAAAAAAAAAAAAAAACTTTATGTGGGTCCTGAGTGGGTTCGATTCCCACTCAGGACTGACATTTGTGTGACTAACATCGATGTTTGTTCTGTGTCTGGGTGTACTGTATGTATTATAAGTATGTATTTACAAAAAAAAAAAGTATTTAAGTATTCTATCAGTTATCTGTCTTCCATAGCACAAGCTCTGCTTAGTTTGGGGTCAGATGGCGCTGTGTGTAACGTCCTGTGATATTTATTTATTTATTTATTTATTTGATACTCAAGTAAACTTGAAATTATGTGTAAAAGGCTATTTTGAGAAAGGAATAAGAGGAAAAAGTGTAAGCTTCGTTTTACGGTCCCGGAAAACTTTAAATGTAGTTACTTATAAATATCGAAACTGAGTTAAGCTTTTCTTTGCTGGAAGTTGAAAAAGTATTAAAGTTAATCTAGAACTCTATGTTATTCAGACTCGTAGCAGTTTGGAATAATATCGTTTTAAAGTTAAACAAACGGATCGAAAGAAATCCTACAATCCGTTTATATGCCATTAAAATTCTGAATTAATTCTCACGGCAGTGTATGTAATATTTATGATAAAGTAAAACACTGTAATTTTTCTATTTGAATCACGCTCAAATACTTGACATTTGTTCATGAATATTAAGTAGAACTTAACATCAGGTGAGCTGTGGTCAAACACCTGGCCTGTCAACCATAAAAAAAAAAAGTAGAAATATATTTATTTATTTGCTTTGCTTTGTCTATACATAATATATATACTTTATTTATTTACTTTTATTTATTTATTTATTTAATGTTACATGACCCTTAATACCTATAATACATTAAAACATCTTATCTTAGTATATTAAGTATACAATACAATTAGGTATTACTAAGTACCCTAGACTTCACACTAGGAAAACCTGTGTCGCGAAGTCTAGTGTACATATACGACAGCATTTTGGTGAAATGTGATGTGACGTAGGATGGAGCACTATTGCTTGGAAGACATGTACCTACTTTGGTTGGATGACATCTTATTATACAAAAAGCGTAAAATCATATTTTTGTTTTACTCATGCGGGATTACTCACGCAATTATGTGGGATACTTCGACTATAGTTTCAGCCACATCCAGTGGTCTTCTTCAAGGAGCCAAAGCAGAGTACAATGCTCGCGCGGTGTCATGTCTCACATGTTGTGCTCGCTTGTGTGCGAATTGTATAGTGTGCAGCAAAACTAGACCACGCGTTGTACTTTGCTTTGACTTGTTGAAGAAGGCCATTGGATGTAGCCGAAGCTATAGTCAGAGTATCCCACATAATTACGTGAGTAATCCAGCATAAGTAAAACAAAAGTGTGTACAAATCACGTCAGATTACAGAGCAAAAGTATTTTTTTAAATGATGTTTATCAAGATTTTCTTCAGTTAAGTGTTTTATTATTAAAAATGTTAAGTTCTATCGTAAGATGAACTACTTAACCATTTGGTACAGATACGTCTTATAAAAAAATCTCTAACAATAAAACGCGCAAGTTTCATGACTATTGTTTAATTGCTTCTTACACGTGTATCATGTCTCTCTGAACCTAATTCTAAAATTAACGTGGACGATGTCGCAGGCTAGTGTATAATATTATTTTAGGTAAAAAACTGCTGAAGTTTAATGTTTTAACGTTTAGCACCGAACTGTTGTGGGAAGCGTGGCACTTATATTGAGCCAACTGAATCGATCGCTTCGTAATTTTTGCTACTAACATTTTTGTAGTCCAAAGACAACAAAAAAATATTACAAAATCTACAATAAAAGTCCTATATATCTACTGTGAAAAAAAACAGGAAGCAGTGTAGGAAATAATAAAACAGCGCCTTTGGTGTTCAAAGGGGAATTCTCAACAAGCGACCGAGTAAAATGTGAAAATAACTTTACGCAACCAACAACGCTCACGTTAAACATCGTTGTATTATGTTGATGGAAAGAAAATTGCTATTTTCATACTGCTTGTTATGCTGATAGCTTTGCCTGGGTATCGATAACTTGAGGTGAGATTTGAAATTGATAGAATACACCTGACAACTATCGTAAACCATTGCGTTACACGATTAGATGTGAAATAATGCCCAAGCTATGGGCAATAGATGGTCTGAACCTTATAAGTTTTTGATGAAAGTTGAAATGAAATTAGTCTAAGTCATTGTCAAAGTCACAATGTAAGTCAGAGTCAAGTCCAGTTATGCTAGCTTTACTACAAGCTTTGTATAAGTTCCAAGTTTCCATTCCAGGCTAGGTGTGCTTTACCATCATCGACCACACCCTCACTTAACATCAGGTGAGCTGTGGTCAAACACCTAGCCTGTCAGCTATAAAAAAAAAAAAGTTTCGGTACTATATAATATCACGTCTACATTCTTCTTTTATCGTTTCATTTTATTTATTCTATCTATACTCGTGCATATATAAATCAGCACTTTATAGATGAAACACTACTATTTTTATACATGAACACTAGAAAAACACAAGTTTATCAAAGTATACTTTTTTCCACGTTCCCGACTAAACTCATACGTGGTCCTGATTTTTTTTTTTTAGTTTGACAGGCTTGGTATTTGACCACTGCTTACTTGACGTTAAGTGTATCGGTGTGGTCGAAGATAGTAAGCCTAACCTGAAATGAAATTGGCTCTCGAGTGAGGCTGACGGAACACACTGTTAAATGCTTGTAGTCGGTAACTAGCCAGCCGAGTACTAGAAAGTACCCTACCACCATGATTTGGTTTCCTCTTGACCTTTTCCTTCACCAGCAGCGCAAGCTCGTTATCGGGGGTTAAGCCCACGCCGTTCAGCGTGAGAACTGACCACGCTAACCACTGAGCTATTAACGCTGACTTATCGAGCACACGTTTTACAGCTACAAATAATTTTGTGGATTTTGCCATTTTGCATTTATTTTTTTATAATTTTTAATATTTTTACTGACATTTATTATTTGTCTATGATTATTATTATTATTTGACAGCCCTGTTGGTACATTGGTAGAATGCCTGCTTCAAGAGCTGAAGGGCGTGGGTTCGATTCCCACCCAGGACAAACTTTCTGGTACAAACAAATGTTTGTTCTGTGTCTGGGTGTACTGTATGTATTATAAGTATTTGAGTATTCTATCAGTTATCTGACTTCCATAGTACAAGCTTTGCTTAGTTTGGGGTCAGATGACGCTATGTTTAATGTCCTGCAATATTTATTGACCTAATGATAATTCTTGACCTCTATCTAACACCTCGTTATCAATAAAATATCATTATGATTATTATCGCTACAAAATGTCTCATATGTCTTTCAACATTACATATGCTTATAACGATAATATTAACTGAATAAATTGGAGAAGTTACATTCCGTTCCGGTGAAATTTAATCTACCACCCAGCAACTACAATTGAATTTGTACCAGAACTTCATCCCATAACATTTATCACCAGTCTATTACAAATAACAGTCCGGCCACCACCGACGGTTTATCGCGAGAAACATCGCAGACGTGAGGTCCGTGAAGTCTGTGAGGCCCAGATCTAAGAGATAACAGTGTAATTGAAACTGACTTGTAGGGTGACTGGATTGGATTATCAACCTCATTTTTGTATACATGTGTGTATATATGTTCATGCTATAATAATTCTATGACGGCACCGCCAATCGATTATTCTACGGATCTGCGGTAGGATTTTTGTTCGATAGAAAGAATAATTTTAAATCCGAGATTCAAACTCCAATGTTTCAATTTTACACTAAACGCTTGTTGTGCTTATGTGTTTTTTTTTTTAATTATTGAATTTTCACACAAATATTTCAGACATAAAACTTACACAGTATTTTTCTTTTCAATAAATAAAACTAACAGAAGCCTTATTTCAGGGATTTCGCTAAAAATGTAAACATAGTATCACTGAATATGGGAATTATTATTTTCTGAAGTTTGATAATAATTATCTGTGATAATGGTTTTAGGGTGGTCGCAATACTTACATTGTTTTATTTATTTTATATATGACAATGATTTGTATGTGTTATTTAATTTTTATTTTTTATCATTTACTTTGACATTGCATTATTTAATTTTAGCTCAGATTAGTTTTAGCTAGCATACATATAAGTACACATTATATACTATATACTAAGGCATAAAGATAAGTATATATTTATATGTACAATTGTACATATTTTCTATGATCGATCATAATCTTCGTTAATGAAATTGGCGTAGGTCCAATAGCGAGAAATGTTCAATCTACATACGTAATAATAATATATTTTGGTGTTGCAGAAAACAAGAATTTAGATTGACCACCAGCGATTTTTTTTAAGTCGCGATTAAGTCACTTCTAACCAAAATCAGTAAACAGTTAACGTACATAATTTCGACTATTACAAAGCGGCTGTCAAACTGTACACTCAGCGCTAAAACCGCTTTCCATCCATCGACGTCTTCCACAATCAAAGAGTTAACGACCGGCTAAAGTCTTGGCACCGGTCTCCCATACCAGCTAGTAATTAGTGGCCAGCGAAACTTCCACGCCATTAGTCCCTGTGGCTCGTTACACCACTAATTGCGGTCTGACGGACCCACGGACCCCTAGACCCCCTTGTTTTTGCACCCAATTACTTTGCTCCACGAAATATAATAGTTTTAGGACCTTTTGAATCGAGGCTAATGATGCTGATGCCGCAGATCGAAGGATTTGCTTACCTTGTCTGGATAGACACTGTTTTGCTTCGTCAGATTTGAACGGTTAGAATTGTTTTGGCTACGTTGTATACAAATATTGTTCCAATAGTTTGTAGTTTCTATCTTTTGTTACAGTTAAAAAGATTTGCTGATTTTTTTTTTCCTTTTACAAATTTTTATATTATGCGTTGCTGCGACAGTTCGCCTGATGCTCAGTGCCGGTGTAGTCGAAAATAGTTAGCACACCTGGAATGGGAACTGGCTCTCAAGTGTTGTAGTTAGGTGCTTGGCGGCAGATTTTCAACTTGAGGGTGGTAGCTATTCTGCCGAGTACTAGAAAGTATTCTACCACCATGCATGGTTTTCTCACGATGTTTTCCTTCACTGGTAGCGAAAAAAGGTAGAAAAAAAATCTAACGAAAAGCAGAGACTAGAGATAAATAAAAAGTATATAAATTCTATCAACTATCTGGTACTTATAGTACAAGCTTAGCTTCGCTTGGCGCTAGATGGCACTCTGTGAAACGTTTTACAATATTTATTTATTTATCCTGACTAAGCCAGTTAGCATAGCACGCTGTCTTAAAAAAGTCTTAAATCGAGTTTTCTTATTTTTTGGCAAACCACAAAGCACTTTCACGGAATCACCACTTTACAAAAGTGCTGAACGGCTAGGGAACAAAAGAATTCGATGCAATAAAAAGACTAGCAACACACGCGGTTCAATAACCTATAACAATTTCTTTTCTATTCACCCCGAAGCCATTCATCTTGGTCCTTAACTACAGAAACACAGGCTCCGACCAATTCATTAGATCGAGCAGTTCGCTCGCTATACAACGCAATCACAAGCAATAAAGGCGTAACATGTTGTATCCATTCATTGGATCGGCCAGATTTGTGGTATACTCGTGTAGCGCGGTCGAGGTCGAAGGAACTTCGGCGCCGGGACGACAGACGTCGGGTTAAGAAAGCTGATTGGAACGCGTGCTTGTATATTTTGGTATCTATATCCTATCTATACAATGAAAAAGAGAAAAGATTTGATTGTTTGTTTGTATTAAATAAGCTCCGAAACTACTGGACCGATTTCAAAAATTCTTTCACCGTTGGGAAGCTACACTATCCCCGGGTGTCATAAGCTACTTTTTATCCCTGTATTCAAACGGGAACAGGAACTACGCGGGTGAAACCGCGAGGCGTCCGCTTGTTGCAAGATAAAATGTTGTACGGAAACATCAATTTCTTTTTGAATGCGTATTGATATTACAGTACATTCTATAGGTAACGTAAATTAAAATCTAAGACGTTTATTCAGTTTCAATCTGTGGCTCGTACTTGAAGAAAAAAATGTTTTACTCCTGTAAAGTTAATTTAAAAAAATATATAAAATACTATTGTTTCTGTTTAACATCAGGCAAGCTGTGGTCTAACCTTGACACTAAACACAAGACATTTTTTTTTCGACAAACATAATATAATTTTTAGTAAAAAACTACGTATAAATGTTTCACTGAGACTCAGTGTTAAGTGATGTGTGGTCGAAGATGGGAAACACTAAGCCTGGAATAGAACTGGCTTTAAATTGAGACTGCCGGAGCATATACCGTTAGGTGCGTAGCGGCAGACTTTCAACTTTAGGGTAGTAGTTAGCCAACCGAGTGCTATACCAGTGGTGGTGGGTGGTGGCGGTGGGTGAGTGGTGGTGTAAGTACCTTACCACCATGCTATGGTTTCCTCACGAGGTTTTCCTTCACCAGCAGCTCAAGCTCAAGGTTTGAATCCACGCCCTTCGGTGTGTAAACCTACCACGCTAACCGCTGAGCTATCATCGCTGTAAAAGATTCTAAGTTTTCCAAGCTACCATGTCTCATTGCAACTGCGGGCGGATCGCTACCGGACGCGGTTGCGGCCGCGACGCGGTAATTTATCGCCGCGTCGGAAACGCTAGTGGGGCGCCGCCCTAATGTATTGCCGTCTACAAGGAAACTGCATGTAATGAATGTGGATATTTGATTGCGGTAACGGAAATAAAGGATATTGAATATGTTTTTCCTGGTCACTATAAAGCTTTCATTTCGAGATGAAAAATAATATGATGATAGCGCTCTATTAACAAATACTTTTTCCGCATTTTTTTTACAGGCTAAGTTTATTTACCATAGCTCACCTGATGTTTACAGTGTGGTCAAAGATAGTAAAAACACCTAGCCTGGAATGGAACTACCTATCTCTCAAGTCTCAAGTGAGGCTACTGAAACACTCTGTTAGGTTAGCCACCCGAGTGTACTACGATTTAATTTATATAATAGTTTTTTATGTATCTTCGGTTACAATACAATGATACGGTACCATGGAGCTGGTCTGATGATGGATACGAAATATGGCCACAGGAACTTCTGAGCTAAGCTTCAATGTGATTTAAAAGACTGCTCCCTTAGAGAAGCTATGACAAAAGCAAGAAAGTGGTTAATGTCAATAACGTACGATGAAACTGAGTCTTTGGTTAAAGTATATGGTCAACTTTTTTAATGAACGCTCTGTCCATGTCACAACGTAGTCGTTTCCCCCACCTTTTCCCTAACCTATCTGACCTTTACGATCAATTAACATAAAACTTTTAACGATATACGATATTTATCTGCTTAAATTCTATAGATGGTCTCAAATAAATGCATATATGTATATTTTATGTAAGTATGTAAGTATATCTAATGCACATGTATTATCCATTGGTATTATTGACTTGGCATTGTAAGAATCCCTTCCGTAACATAATTGTTTTTGTGTATATATATATATATATATATTTTATAATTATTAATTTGTATTCATTCTGTCACTACTACTTGTCCTATCTACTCTTATTTAAATTGTATGTTTGTGTAGCCTGTATCTCACCAAGTAGCGTGTAACACTTCTGGCATAAAACCTGTAAACCGGGCCACCAAGATACAGGCTTTGCCTAGTTTGGGGCCCAACGGTACTGCGTAATCAAAAAAATCTGTATTATTTTGTAACAAACAACTTGTATTATTTTGTATGTAATGAAATTATTTCTGGCAATAAATTATTATTATTATTATTATTAAACAAGATAAACAATGAGTTTGTATTTCAGTTTTCATTTGTGTCCACAAAAATTCATAAATTTACTGAACAAACTAAAATATCTTAAATTAATACTATTTACAAATTTATACAAAAAACTTAATCTCAATAGGTTTATCTTAGCAAGGTAAACCCATTGAGCTTGGGCTCGATTGATTAGTCTCGAGGAGCGATCTCTGAAATACTTGTCTACAAAAAAGTTAAAAATATTTTTTTAAACCTAGCCCTGAATCGCAAGTCCTATGATCTACCTACAACACAATTGATACGGCACCAATACATCAATCGAATGCGAGTTTATAATTGCAGTTTCGTCGTCTATTCAAGCGTTTTCACGGAACAATATCCAGTTGTTTGTTTACTATTTACCCAATAGACAGGCAATCTCTACTCAAAACAGCGCACCCAATCCCCCACGCATGCAGTCCTAGCGATACGTCATATTTAGCCGCGCGATCAATCAGCGTACGCCATTACTCAATTAGCCTGATGATGGATGCGCCGGGACGGTTTACAAGTGCGTGTACTTTTTCACTATGTACTTTTTATTTTTTAAATGATAGATGTTAGTAGATAAAATTTGAAAATAATTTACAATGTTAACATATAGGTAACAAATGATAGATAACAACCAAAAATATACCTAGGTGGAATTTATGTTCCTCAGATTGAAGCACCTGTGCTTTGATGTCACAGTGGTTCATACTTGGGTTTATTAAATCAAGTGAACTTATTATCATACGTCAGATTTCATCAGTGGCGTAGCTACCGCCATGTCAGCCGTATCAATGATACGGGTTTCCCCGCCGACAGAGGCCCCTAACGTGTGAAAGCAAAAATTAGCAAAATGTTATTCACAATGTCACTTAATCTCTTCGCGGGGGAAAAACATAAAAAAAAACTGTCATACGATCAACTGTCCATATAATCAATAAACATTTATTTTAATTTAATGCAAGCACTTTTGTGAGAAATCTTTACCCTTCATTTGGCCCCTTAACTAATTTTGATACGTCACTGGGTTTCATAGAAATGATTAAATAGCATCATTATGAGTGTTTGATGTCAGTCAAGGTGGAAATATATGAATTTTATTGCACGCTAAATTAGTATCTAAGTGGTTCTTCAAAAGAGTTGGAAATTCATAGCTCTAAATTAAGCTTCTTGCATATGACAACAAACAAAACTGCTAGCGCTTCTAATTGACACTAAGTCCTGATACAGCTCAGCAGGCAGACCCCTAGTTAGTGGACTGTCATTCTTCTCAACTGTTAATCTCCAAGGGTGTCAGAATGGCCGACTCTTGAACTTGGAAAGATGTACAGTAAGATGCGAGGTCTACGGTATCGGTATCCTAACAGCTTTGTTTGTAGTGATTTCTGAACACATAAATAAAATTGACGTTTTTTTAAATAAATTATCGACAAATGATTTTAAAGTTTAGAGTTGAGATAAGATAACTTTTTTATTGTATGGTTTTTTTTATATATAAAGAAATTTGAGGAATAAATTAATGATAGGAGCTGTGCCCGGAACTAAAATCCAATTGAGAGAACGTTTTTTTTCCCAAGTCCCAAACTTCGCAAAGCAACCGAAAAGCTCCTCACTATGAGCTAATAGATATAACCTGATAGAATACTCATAATTATACCTTTTGTAAATACATACTATATGCATGTTATCTGACTCCCATAGTACAAGCTTTGCTTAGTTTGGTGTCAGATGGCGCTGTGTGTAATGTCCTGCGATATTTATTTTATTTATGTACTTATGTTCATGATGTCTCGTTAGAGTTTCGCTAGGCTCACCAAAGTAACCACACCCGACGCGTTGCAGCGGCGCCATTGTTAGCAAAGTAAATATTTGTGGAAGTAATTAAGGAGTTCTAGTCCCGAAGTGCCTCACCGCGGGTCCCGCGACACTGGGTCGGATTTCGCAGCCTCTAATTGTTATTGTTTATGCTTGTAAACAATGTAAGAGGATTGCTAAGCCTTTTAATTTTCAGATGTAGAAAACTAGATTTGTTTTTACGGAAGATTTTACGCGCAATTTTCTTAAAAAGTATGGTTTTTTATGGTTGACAAGCTGGGTGTTTGACCACAGCTCACCTGATGTTAAGTGACGGTGTGGTAGAAGATGGTAAATCACACCCACCCTGGAATGGACATAAATTCAACCGTGTAGTGGTAAAAAGATAAAGAAAACCATACATTTTTGTTTTAGTACGAAGCAAAACGAGACTGCGCACGCGTTGGTGTACTCAGCTTTGACTCCATGAAGAAGGCCACAGTACGTTAAATATTATTAATAAATTATTATTATTATTAAATAATTATTTTTGGAATGAACTCTTCCAGGTGCCATTATCTATAGCTTATTTTTGAAAATAAATAACGACTTTGTGTCACGTCAGGCTTAGGTTGAAAGTTGCATATCTGCATACCGAAAAATTGTACACATTTTTTAGATATATAATACCAGTTTGTGTATTTTAGCAGTTACTATCTAAACAGTAAACCTTTGCTAAGTAAATACATTCTAAATTTGCTTAAGACTTAAAAAGTGTTTTGTGGCTGAAAGTCCAGCTGTGTACGCAAGTTATCTTTAATTTCGCCCTCTCAGCCAAAAAAGTTTATTTTTGCCGTTTAAGCGATATTGAAAGCTAATATCAAAATGTGCGAGAACTCATCAAGCAACTCCAGAATCGATTGGAAAACTTCGATCGTTAAACAGTTTCTGAAAACGTGGAACTGCAAACATACGAACTTACTCATCCTCGCAGCACAGTATACATTAAAACAGTGGCTTAAATTATGTTACGCGTCTTACGGCATGTAATAAAAAAGTATTACGAACTTTTTTATTTAAATATTTTAGCACATATGTATAGCTTTTAACGAACCATCATCAGCCTTTTGTAGTCCACTGCGCCACTCAGCCCGATTTTCGGCTTGTATAGAGCTTATCATGCCCATAGTCACCAGACTAAATTTAGCTACACCATTGTAATTGCGAGTTGTAATGGTTATACCACCATCAGTCGGTCCCCTTTCAGTAGGTTCCTTTAAGGTGACGTTAACGTAAGGTAAGGTAGGCTAACGTATTACATGTGTACATTGGTAATTTTATAATTGATGAGGTCAAATTTGTTTCGCCAAAAATGGAAAAACGGGCAGTGAAGTATTAATGCGTATCCAAAACCTACATGTATACTTTTATACTCGTGTTACTTGCAATCTGTCTTGCGCGTAAAGCAGTATTATATAGGCAAGTGTGCTCCATTGCGACCACATCATCGCAGCAGACTCGATAGTGGTCAAACGCACGCTGATCTATTATTCATTTTATTAAATGTTTAAAGAGGTATATGCCCCAAAGAATGAATGCTTTAATACTGTTCTGCACTGCGTTCTTGGGACAAAGGTGCGAGATTGCCCCAATTTGGGGGAGGCACGTACGGGCGAAGTTCTTACTGATAAATTGTTATGATTATATTATTATCATTGTGGAGTACTTTGTTCTTTTAATAGAACACGAAATAGAAACACTCAAAACAGTATTTTAAATGTATTTCATCAATATTACATAATAATATAGCAGTTGTTTAGCATATTAGCATTCCGTACAAATCAAACAATCGACTTGTGTATTAAACATTTTCTACTTATACGCAAAACAATAACTAATCGAGACATTTCATACACTCGGGTCACAATAATAATAAAATGTACACAAAAATAATCGCGAAGGCGAAAGAATTGAAAAGGCAAGCGGCAAAGGTGGATGAATTCTATTTTAATCGTCTATAATAACTTTTTACAAACCATGACTTATAAAGCGTAGACTAGACCGTAACATGTTTTTAACTTTTTAAACTTTTATATCCTGCCCCCATTGTTGATTCTTTAGCACAAAAATTTTACTGTCACTTAAAATCGAATAAAAGTGGTTTTACTAGTTTATTGTTATGGTTTTAACGAGTTTTCCACTCGTTAAAACCATAACAATACATACTCGTATTCTGGTTGGCAAACCTTGTTTGTCTGCCTCGATCTGATATCAAATAAAAACTTGTCAAGTGCAAGTTAGATTTGCGCATCGCGTTTCCGTTCCGCTAGACAAGGTTGTTCTTTCAAGTTAAAGAAAAAAAAAATAGTGCATTTCCATGTTTAGTATCCCGACTAATTTTAGCCTGTTTTTTTATATAGTTCGCAAGCTAGATGTTTGACCACACTCTGATGATGAAAAACACACCTAGCCTGGAACGAATCTGGGTCAAAATGAGGCTGTCGAAACACACTATTAGCTGCTTGGCGACAGATTTTCACACTGTTGCACTTGCCAAAACTTGCAAAGTTTGAAAGTATTCATATTATTATCACGAAATAAAGTTAGTTTTTATCCTAACATTCCTAAAGAACAAATAATTGTAATACAATTAGAAATCGTCGAGTTCTTTAACAAAGTTCTAAGAACTTTGGCGAAATTAACACGAAATCGCCTGTAGCATCGCAAAGTTAATATCATTCACGTCTCAGTAATCCTCTAACTAGATTCGAAATAATTTGAATAGATCTTTGATCCTTATGCAGCTAATCGAGTCGAGAAGTAACAATTTAACTTCTATTTGAAGTCATTTGTCTCGAGGAATTTAATTATTTGAAATAAAAAAGCCGGCCAAGCGCGTGATTAGAGAGTAGGGCCTCGGATGAACTGTTACTTAATCTGGAACACGTTTAAAAAGGAGATAATTAAGAGCGACGATTTTCTGGTCGAGATGTACCTAAAGTCTCAAAGTAATGAGCGCCAAAGCAGTAGCTAAAGCGCCCTGGATTTTGTTTTGTTACTCAAAGTTCTGTGTATCGCTGTAATGGTCATGGATAGGCGTTATCTCTTACCATCAGGAGTGCGTCTCGTTCGTCTCATTACTTTTTACATAAATATATATATAAGAATTTTTCTTCATCCGGACTCTCGTCATCTGTTGTGACTGAAACAGAGTTGAATAGATTTTCTCTAAGCCTATCCAACATGTTGTTATCCTTTTAAAACAAATTCTTCCAAAATATCGTTCAGCACCGGTTCCATTCGGCTCTATCAAAACGGTCCTTTCAAAACTTTTGTGCAAAGAATAGTGAAAAGTGAGTGAAAAATGAAAACATCAGAAACATTTCCCCGGGCCCTGCGGCGTATTGTCGCACTACACCCCTACAGGGCGGAAAAATGACAGCTGGCAAAGAATAACAAAACATAACGCTTGATTTTATTTCACACATGGTTTCATTTTTAAACTAAAAGTACCTGATAACTTACGTGTACCGTCTTTCTATTCCAATTTTCACCCACAATCTCACATCAATACAAACTTTAGCATCTGTTATAACAGTGTGAACAGTGTGGTGTCACGCATTATTGTATTTGGTAAATTACACCAAAGGTGAAAATCTCAGTACAATATAAAGTTACTATCAAAACCAGCTTGTATCTATAATATTGTGAGCAAAACCCATAATCTCAGTTTCGAGCCCAGAATTACAAATCTAATCACGAATACAAAATGCATCCTCAAGTTGCGGAAAAGTTGTGTCACCGAATTATATTATATCGAAACACTGCACACTGTAAAGTGGGACGCCAAAAACATCAAGAAGGATGTCATGAATTCATATTGATTGACATCTATTCCGCTGTTTTCCGACATAAGACTTTTCCGGAAGAAAATAATAGCTTAGTTTTTTTACCGTAATAGTTTCCAATCACAAATATGAGGTTGCATCTGTCTCCGCAGTCTATGCCCTCTACAAAGGCAGGATATGGCGCAAATTTTTCAAAAGTTTTCTGTATACTGCTTGTTGATTGTACGCATCCAAGTGAAAGAGCGATTTTTTGCCGTTGTCCCGTTGAAAGGAACATACAAATGTATGGCAATGGGAGCCGGTCTCGGGCAGGCACTGACTGTAAAATGAGGTTCGTTTTAAAATAATGTTGTGAGAACGCGAGGCAACGCAACGGTTGTAAACAAGTGATTTGTACAAATTAGATTGAAATAGAGCGACGAAAATAGGTGTGTTTGTTAAAAGAGTTTTTTGTTTTCTATAATACAAGCTTTGCTTTGCTTTTAGCTGTGTGAAATGTCCTCTCATATTGTAGACATTACGTAGGACACAAACGTATCACAAAACTATTTTTAATCTTTTTAAATATCTTAGCTACTAGAGATCTTGTTTCATGACTTTGATGATTACTTAAAACTAAATTCAATACATATTATTAACTCTTATTATTTTTAATCGATATTGCAACGAGACTGGTGTTATTCATGAAAAATATGTATTAAAAAAATAAGTAGTAGGTACATACCTACTCCATCCAGGTAGGTACTCCATCAATGTACACTTGTATTGTTATTATTATTTTTTAATGTGAAAGCAATGAAATTAACGAGACACTCTCCCGATGGTAAGCGATAAAGGCTATCCATAACCATTGTAGCGATACACAAAACGTTGAGTAACAAAACAAAGTCCAGTGTATCGCTGCTTTTCCACTTATTACCTACTTTGAGACTTTTGATGAGTGGTCTCAACAGCTCTATAATTTTGCTAGTGTACCTTCAAACCAAAACACACTAATGTTTACACACTACACAAATTTAAAAGATACTTGATACAGTCTTAGTGCAATATATTCGTACGATGTTTTTTTAGAAGCTTTTAATGAACCGTATCGTAATTTCGTGACCTAATTAAAAACCGATCCGACCCTCAGTAGGGAAAAAAATCAAAGACAAAATGCTTGAAGAGCTCTTATTGATTGGGTCACTTCAGAAAGGTCGAGAACGTAAGAAAAAATGCTTGAGCACACTCTAGTTCAAAGTTAATACGTATAAAAGAACTGTATATTGACATCTTGAGTATTTGCAGATGCTAACAATACCCGCGGTAAGTTCACTTTACATGTAGCCAAGACAAGCTGAGAGAAAGTGAGACTGGATAACTTTTAGACGTTCTTTTAGAGATCTCGTCTGATGTCGTTGCAGTCGGACCTCAAGTTGAAGAATAAGATTTTATTTAAGTTTATTAAACTTACCCTTTAACTTTATGTAATTTCCTTGGTTTAACTGTATTTTTGGTGAGAGCTTATTAATGTATGGTTGCCTGGTATTTCAGTTTCCTCAATACAAACTTGCCTAGAGAGAAAACCAACAGGTAGGCAACCAATTTTTTGGTTTTCAGAGAACTATAAGGATACAAAATACATGTATTACCTATTGTATCCTAAACTGCTATTAGGTACTATTACGTTATTTCATATCAATGTAACGAGACTAACGAAGCGCGCTCCTGGTGGTAAGAGATAACGCCTGTCCAGAGCCGTTGCCGTAACAGAAACCATAGCTTGGAGGTAGAGTATTTTATAGTACTCGGCTGGCTGGCTACCCCCCTCAAGTTGAAAATCTGCTGCAGCCTTACTTGAGGCCCAGTTCCATTCCAAGCTATAAATGTGGTCAAAAACCTAGCCTATCAACCTTAAAAAACAGTTCATTTCGCTCGAGACTTTTTGGATTTTATAAAGATACATACAATCGAGTCACAGATCAAACGATCATTAGGAATGCACCCACGTAAGATGATCCTGATCTTGTTATATCAATCTTCGTTGACAACCTAATGGATTACATAAAAACGTCTTCGAGGGGAGGACTAGAGAAACAAAAAGTTTGAGACGCACACATAGAAATTATCTGTTTATGTTGATTCAATGGCTGTAAGGTCCTAAAACGCGTAGGGTGGGACTTATAAGTTAGTAAGATTGTGGGTTTATGCCGGTCGTGTGCTGATTCGTAGCTGCGAGAAAATCTGTCGATAAACTGAACGTAAAATCAATGTCGACCGTTAAGTCTATAATCACCACAAAGAAAAAAACATCATAAATAAAACGCACAGTAAGCAATACAAGTATTACATACATAAAATCACGCCAGTTTCCTGTAAAAGTATGCAGAGAGTATTTATCTTTCCACTTGCTACAGTACACATGTTTCGTTTCTGATACTTTCATTAGCGTTTTCATACTTGCTCTTCGGTTGCAGTTATTTTTGACATGGCTTCGCTTTAAATCATCTTTAATTTGATTATGTCAGCTTAAGTCGGTGATTACTGACTTGTCCACTTATATTCCCATTATAAATCTGTTTAATTTATCTTCTTTCATCCATCCTCTCTTCAGATCTTAATAATCTAAGGAAATCTAAGTGTAAGTACGTACGTGTGTACGTATTATGAGAGTTAAGAAAAAAAGTATTCGATGATGTGTGAAATCTGCTAACCCGCATTTACAGCTTGGGCTATGGCCATACCCATCGAGCAATGAGAAAAGGGTGCATATGCCAGAGGTACAATTTATAAAACAGGGTTACTCAGAATTATTTTACACCACAAAATGCAACAAACACAATCTACAATGTTTATTGTTCACGTTTACAGCGTTTTACGTCGAATAGTCAAAGCGTGATGCGATGACACGCATACGCGTAACGCTGTTTGCAAAATGAATTTTCGCGAAACGTACAATGTAGTACGTATAAAAATGCAACTTCACTCTTTACCCAAATCAAATTCTGCATATACCTAAATTCATTTTGGCGCCGCACTGGCGTCGCGTTGCACGCAACTAACAGTCCGGACATTTTGCCCTGAACCCGGGGATTTATTTCAATGGCATCTTTCAACTGAATAGAGAATACTCAATGGTAAAAGTAAGAGCAGTTACCTTATAGAAAAACCTAATATTTTGGAAGCCAAATATTTTGGAATTCGATTTTATTGACGCTAATTTTGCAATGTGTATTTTTTTAGATAGTTCAGTTCCCACGTTCTTACGCTCTGTAAACCGGACAACTGATGACTGGTGACTGGGCGAGATATATCTGTTGCATGTAGAACGAACGTGAGCAAAGGTCACCACAGCACCTAAATTTAAGAGACCTCAGGTTCGACCCAGACGAAGGTGATGTCACGACAGTCACTGGACCAACAAAGCCGAAAACCGGGCAGTCTGGGAGGAAGAAAGAGAGGCGTTAGCCTAACAGTGGGATACTAGAGTCTAAAATAAATAGATCCCATACCCCAAGCTTCGCTAGTTTAAGGCTAGATGGCGCTGTGAGAAATGTGCTGTAAGTTTAAAATATTAGAAAATAAAATATTAGAATAGTCTTTTTCAGGTTAGGTGTATACGATTCGAGTAAACTTGCTCTTACTGAAATAATGCTGTAATGTGTAAGAGAGGAAACATTCCATGCAAGCACTGAAACGACTGCATACTTCTCTTTAATAAGACGCTCAAATGGGCTTGTGTTGAATATTTGGAGCTGTCTCGCCAATCTTCTTTAAGTTATTGAAAACTTAAGAAACATCGCTGCGCATTAACGACCTATGATGAACTGAGGTAAATGTACTATTATAAAGAGGAAAGATTTGATTGTTTGTATTGAATAGGCTCCAAAACAACTGGACCGATTTCAAAAATTCTTTCACCATTAGGAAGCTACACTATCCCCGGGTGACATAGGCTACTTTTTATCCCTGTATTCTTACGGGAACGGAAACTATGCGGGTGAAACCGCAAGGTTTGAAATAAAACTTTTCAATTCTTTATAATATGCGTGTCTGTTTCTATCTGTTTCTTTATTTTTATTTTACAATTTACGGAATTACTTACGTTCTCTTCATCTTTGTTTATTACTTTCTAATAACTAAATTAAATAAAATAACAACATTAAAAAACACAAAATAACTAAACTCTCGGAAAATTGATTTTCTTTTGAAACCCCAACGCAAAAACGACGGGGTGTTATAAGATTGACGTGTCTTGTGTGTGTGTGTCTGTCTGTGGCATCATAGCTCCCGAACGGATAAACCAATTTTTTTTTTTTCATGTATATCATCTCTTACCATCATCATTTCGTGCGTTTCATTATTTTTAGATAAAAAATAACCTAGATTCTTAAAGAAGTAAGTGAACACCTCAGTATAGGTAGATACATAATGATAATTTTATAAATATACTTTTTACGTATGTATGTCTAAAACATCAAATTTTTAATAAAACACGGGAAGGAAAGACTCGGAACCGTTTATTATGTATGAACCCTGTCTGTCGTGAGATGAAATTCAAATGAGCAGTAATAAATGTTTACGCGTTTGATGTTAGCCCTCCAAAACGCGAGATGTTCTAAAAAAACATAAAACTTTGCCGACGGTCACCGCTAAAATGTAAACCTTAGGGAGCGTTATCACGATAATACTGTTCCAGAAAAAATAACAACAGGTGTACTGCCTCCGTACTCTGAGCTACTAATTGAGATTCCTTAAGGCACTCAGGAAATAGTTACACAAACATGTATCGTATGCCTGCGTTATAAGGTTCGCAATTGCTTCTTTGTGCGCGTCTTAAATAGCCTTTCAGTGTAAGCTGTGAACTGAACCATAAAATGGGTTTTTATATTGTTTACATGCTATGTGGTTATGTGGTCGAAGATGGTAAACACACCAAGCCTGGAATGGATTGACTTTGTTATCGACTTTTCCTTGCCTGGCAATTTGATATTGTTCGACTACAAACTGGACTCTGTCGGTAGCAGCATTCTTAATTCTCAGCTTTCTTCTGAACAAAGCTAACAGGGTAATCATAATTAATGAAAAAAATGTACTCGTATGGCGTTAAAACGCTGCTTAAAGTTAAACGATGTCAGTTGTTACTGCAAAAGAGTTAAATGACAGTCTTGGTAAACTCAAAAAGTTTTTATAAAAATACCCTAGGGTCTATCATCGCAAGTTTCCTTGATGGAAACACTCACTTAGGGATTATGGTATTTATTATTTGAGATGGTTGTTTGAATTTATTAACATACGTTATTCAAAAGGGTGTGTTGATGTTGATCTTTACGAAAATGCCTACGTTTGAATTTCCGTAAAAAATAAGGCTTTCCACCTTTGGTCGTATAATACAATCATCTAACATTTACATTATGTTATTTTAATATACTTTTAACTATTTAGATACGAAATCTAGGTATTTAAAAAAATATCAACTTAAAAATTTGGTGACAGCAAGAGAAAACGAGCGATAAAATTCGAACCATTGGTTAGGATCAACCAATGACAATGTACTAAATTATCTGTAAAAATGCTAGAATAATAAAACACAAAATAAATTCATTGTCTTCAATTGCAATTAAAAACAGACAGCGCTTGTAAAAGTTCAATTCAAACGGCTAATAAACTGTAGGTTATCCAACAAAAGCTATAAACTATCACTTATTATTATCAGAAACTTTTACAACAATTGGCGAAAACTATCGGTAAACAAAAACTGCTCTGCCAACAAAGACGTCAATATAGAAATTCTGATTCCTCTTCAGACTACGTTACTAATTTTGGTGATTTTCTAACAATTACAAACTCTAAAAAATATTATTGCTTAAAATAAATAATTGCCGATTTATACAAAGCTTTAAATCACTGACCGAAACTCTTGCGTTTATTTGAACACATACATATGACCACTCAATGTTTTTATTGCGGTTATACTTCAATGGTTAGTGAGATCAAATTGTATGCCACACTTTGAGCTGCTGGTGAAAGAAAATCGTGAGGAAACCATAGTGTGGTGGATCGAATACTTTCTAGTACTGGGCTGGCTAGCAACTCCAAATCTACTGCCAAGTGTACTAACGGTGTGTTCCGGTAGCCACTCTTAAGGTTCAGTTCCTATTACATTCTCATTACTCTACTTTGACTCCTTGAAGAAGACCATCGGATTTCGCAGATTATCTGAGTATCCGACGTATTAAACGTGAGTAATCCCGCATGTGGATAACGTGGACACATAATGCGGGAATGGTCCGTAAGTTCAAAGTCGCTCATCGATGCTCGGCATTTCTCTGAGGGATCGTATCCGAAACGAAGTAATTCGCCAGAGAACTAAAGTCATAGACATAGTTCAGCGTATTAGCAAGCTAAAGTGGCAATGGGCTGGACATATCTGTCCAAAAACCGACAACCGCTGGGGTAGACGTGTTCTAGAGTGGAGACCGCGAATTGGCAAACGTAGTGTAGGACGCCCTGAGACTCGATCGAGTGACGATATACGCAGGACAGCTGGCGATGGATGGAAGCGAAAAGCCGAAGATCGGGCTGCGTGGCGTGTCTTGGGAGAGGCCTATGTCCAGCAGTGGACTTAGATAGGCATGAATGAATCCCGCATAGGTAAAACTGTGTCAAAACCACGTCAGTTTCCATAGTAAAGCTCATAAACTGCAAATAATTGTTATTAGAATATTAATTACCTACCAGTAACGACGTCTGAAAGAACCCTAAGTAAGTTTGTTATCTCATTGTCTGCGAGTCGGTATAGCAATGCCGATTCAATAGCTTCAGGACGAAGTTTCCGATATTAACATAAAACATCAAAACTCGCATTAAGTGTCCAAATTCAGCCCCTCTGAGTTCCCCCTCGGTTCTGTGGATCGCTGAAGCGGGGACTTCACTCCGGGTGCCGCGTGTCCCAAGTGATGATGAAAATGTCAGATACGAACAAGGACATTTTGCAGTAAGTGTTTTAAAAGTTTTGCCACTAGAATCAGCCTTCGTGACGTAACAGTAATCACGATCATTATAACCTGTCTTCGTTTTTTGGATCATTGGCCTACCACCGAAAGAAACTCTTGCCATACAAGATTATGCTTGTGTGCTGGTGTGCTAACCTGAAATAATGTAAAAATGTAATGTATTAAAAAAGTATTTAAGTATTCTATCAGTTATCTGACTCCCATAGTACAAGCTTTGCTTAGTTTGGGGTCAGATGGCGCTGTGTGTAATGTCCTACGATATTTTTTTATTTTTTTTATTTATTTACGGTATTTATCTACGGTTTTTGATTTTTTATACGGTCAAAGGTCTACGAAATTATTTTCAAAAGACGGCAGATTTTGTTTCACGTTGTGTTGTGACCATGATCACAACCATGACCCATAGAAAAAGTTGTTTGTAATGATGAGCATAACTCTCTCGTTTTAGTACACCCCAAGTTGTGCACACCCTGTATATATGAACACTCTCAAACGCGTAGATAATTACGTAGGTTTAAGAGTGTACAATTAGAACAAATGTAAGTAATTAAGGAAATGTAGGTCAGTGACAATAGGTAGGTAAAGAAAAACTCTTTGTGTAGTATACCAGAAATTAAAAAAAAAACACAAAGTACAAGACAAAATAACCTAATGAGATAGTGCCACAAGTGGTAGCTTTATCGCTAAAAGCGATCTCTTTCAGGTAACCAGGAATTGAAAACAGAATATTAACAGACGGGAGATGTAGTAACACAAATAATCCTATTAATAAAGTGGAAATTAATTTACCTTCAGAAACTTTAGTATTAATTTTGTGTAACGTGTTGTGCACTAGTTTTTTATTCAGGTAACCAGTAGTCAGTAAAACGATATATCAATAGTTGCAATTTTAACATAATAATTCAACTGATGCCTTCTTACAACTATAAGTCGCTCTTAACTTTGACCACGCGACGCAACTGCGCCTATATTTTATTCAGCTACATCGAAATACTTGAACAATATAATAATTATCATTTATCGTTAAAGGTTTTATGTCGCGGAAGAAACCGGAGGGATGGAGCCGCCAACTTGTGAAAACGATAAATCTAAAGTTATAGATAAAATAGGTGAGATATAGCCGGTAAAAAATAGAGTAGGATAAAAATGCGTACGAACTTTCTTGAAAAAAAAAAAAAAAAACAAAACTTAATGAAACAAAAACCTCTAAGGAGGAATAAAGAAGATATGAAAGTCGAAATGCAATATAGTTAAAATATAGATATTATGTATTTATAAAAAAGATGATAAAATTATTTCTTTCTATTGCATACCAACACTTTTTGACAGCCCTGTTGGTTCATTGGTAGTGTGTCTGCTTCGAGAGCTGAAGGGCGTGGGTTCGATTCCCACTCAGGACTAACATTTGTGTGACTAACATCGATGTTTGTTCTGTGTCTGGGTGTACTGTATATATTATAAGTATGTATTTACAAAAAAAGTAGTATTTAAGTATTCTATCAGTTATCTGTCTTCCATAGCACAAGCTCTGCTTAGTTTGGGGTCAGATGGCGCTGTGTGTAATGTCCTATGATATTTATTTATTTTTACTGCATGGAGCTATGCTGATTTCAAATTATATTTTTTCTACTGACATCAAGACTTGAATAATAAAAATAAAACACATTTTTTTAATGCACTATACTTTTCAACCCAGCCCAGCGTTTCACAGATTCAATGGCTATTCAACTTAATGTTCTACCATTTAGAATGCATACTAAATTACAACGCAATACAAAATGAATTCACTGTACACTATCGATACACTATTAACTTATAGACAGAGATCATCTGATATTCCATAATAAAGTTTAATATTTTTATGTATAGAAGCAAGATTTCTATTTCTAGACTTTTCAACCATTCACAAATACAAAATGCCCTGTAGGGAAACCTCCAGCTTTGTGTGTGCCATCGTCCTTTCACCCAACAAAAGTACTCTCATCATCTGTCAGCGAGCAAAGTGGCTGAGCGTTCCGCGCGAATACACACGTCACGCGTCCCGTCGCCGCGCCTGCCGCTTGCTTACTAACGACGACATACAACACGATCAGCGACAAGAAAAGTACAAAGTATGCCTCACACTGACGCAATTTGAAGTAGTAACTATGGTGGTTACTCCCTACCGCAGGCCGTATCTTTTTTACGGATATTTCTTATGTTTCAATTTGTTTGATAGAAATATTTTATTAAAATTTGGAATCGAAATAGCTTAAGCCTTAAATTAGCACATAGGCATTTTTGTAGCGGAAAATGAAAATGAAATTTCAAGGCGAAACTAATAAATATTCTTTTAACGTAATTGTAGTGATCGGCTATCGGATATATACATTGAATTGAATTCAAAAATATGTCTAGGTACTAAAATTTAAAAATAGACAATATTAATCTTAAATCTGAAGACTTGAGGTAGGTGAATACGAATTTATTTTATTTGTGGAAGGTGATTTAATCGGGAACACGCCTGAAAACATTTATTCGTGAATTAATAAGTGTGTGCTTTAGCGTATAAACCATAGTTATAATCTATCTTTGTTTAGTTACGGATGGCACTGGATTTTGCAACACAGGGATATCTATTTCCAGACTTCCAGATGAATACTCAAGCGTATAGTATTGATCTGTTTTTATGTTCAAATAAATTAATACAATTGGTGTCTTATCGTATAATTTGTCGTGTCGTCGAATGTAAATTGTATAGGTCTAGTCACGCGCCTTTGTCTGGCCTGACGGCGTGACGGGAGCGGGACGTCCTTCCGGGCGCGCTGGCTCGTGAACTTTGGATTTGTCACGCTTGCGAGATGGAAGGGAATGTGGGGATAGCTTTGTGATTGCATGTATATTGCGTATTTTAAATATACCTATACATGTATCGTTAGACTCAATACATAGCACTTAATAGCTTGGGGCTATAAACAACTATTACTATGTTCACAAATCTCAAATCATGACAAAAAATCGATTGTTCTGTAGAAAGAGTTCTAAATCTTGACATAATTATTCATGTTCAGTGTTCATTTCTAGAAGGTCGTGCATGACTATGTTTGCTTTACACGACTATTTAATTATATTTTCTTTGTTTAACGGCCAGTATAGTGAACCAAATTAAAAAGAACGCTTGATTGATTGAAGCAGCTGATTTTTCTTCGCGATTTTTACTTTGGAGTAGTAAAAATTGTTTATTATGATGCGTATAGTGACACCTTTCCGGCTTAGTAATATCCCAAGAATATAACACTTTACATTTTCATATAAAAAATCTACCGTATCCAACGTGCTATAATTATTTTTGGTTAATCGTAGTAAAATCGTATGGGTTACCTTTTCATCACAAATTAAAATGAAGTATGGGGAATTTTTAGCAAGTAATAAAATAAGTGCACATTGTTAAATTCCAAATCGAGTACTTATTATCTATTAATTGTTTTAAAAATGCATCAGTAGTTACCTATATGATGCTAATTTTACTTTAATAATTCCATCAAATCTGAAGTCTTACAATGAAATTGAACTGTTTCACCAGGTTCGTATTATTTATCAGAATCAGTAATAAGTAGGTACCTATGTTAGAAATGGGAAAAACATGCTTAAACCTGAAATTGTTTTCCGTTCCAGACAATGATATGTGGAGAGAGATAAGCGGCGTGTAATGAGCCATTCACTGCCAAGAGCTGAAGAGAGAACGCAATCAAACCGAGGATTCAGACGAGATAATACCAGCTACAACCTACTTACACATTTATATGACTTATTTAGAAAAGAAAAGAAGCAATCTTTAACATTTTATACAATTCGGACGGTTTATTTTAGGTGGGTACATACAAGAAGTTTATGTACGTATAGCCATACGTACATAAACTTCTTGAGGAATACAGAATCCGTCAAACGTTCTCCTAATGGTAAGAGATAACGCATGTCTATGACCATTGAATATATAGGTAGAATGGTAGGTTGTCACTTATAGTAGTAGTAATTCGTAATGACGAGTACAATAATCCCATTTTGGCTAAATACGAGTACCTACTTACCAAGTTAGATAAACCATAAGTACTAAAAACTAAATTGGAAATATTTGAACGTATCAATTTCCCAAACACAAATAAAAATAAACACGCAAACTATACTCGGATTATAACGGGCGGTAAGTAACTTTAACAAATAGCTCTCAATGTCAATCAGAGGGGATGGCTAGGGTGGCAAAGTGCATTGCTGTGTTGGGAGCATTGGTATCTAACCGCTGGCGGATGAGAAAAATAAAGATGACTCACTATCTGACACAAAGGCCGTGATAGGAAAATTAAATTTAATAAAACAAAGATTTTTTTGTATATTATTTATAAGTCCAAAATATCAGCAGGAAACATATTTATTAAAATGTCATTTTCATGAATTAATTGTATTGGTAATACGTAAATAGTAGCCTGAATTAGTTGAGGCTATAACTATTTTGAGTTTTAATTGGCTTATAAATTTGTAAATGTCCGCTTTAGTAAAATTATTATTAAGACGTAAATTGCATATGTACAAGTATAATTAGCAAAGTAATCATACAAAATGTAAGATAAATTCTTCCAAAATAATATACCTATAATTAATGTTTTCTTTTCAAAATAGAAATGAAAGATGGATTTTTTTTAAAGGGTCACTACATTTGTTAAAACCTAATTTTGTTACTATTATTGTTTAATGAATTTCAAAAAAGCCGAAATTGCATCTGAATGTGGTAAGTAAACCATCAATATCAAAAGTTTTTAGCAATTATAAGAAAGAAATGAAGATTTAACCACGAAACGAAAATGTTTAACCATTCTTAAAAAAACGGGCGTGAAGCTTTCACCTAAATTAAAAAAAAAGTATATTAACTCCGGTAAACATAAAGTTTTGGCACCCACTAAACATTAAGAGGTTTTAAAATTTATTCACCCTTCGATTCGGGAGTTTCTTGGAGAAAGTTTAAGGAAATTCGAGCGATTAAACCATTCGAAGTGCAGAACTTAAGGGTTACATTAGCATAACGATCGACCCGCGCAGTGTGGTGATGTTTACTAGAATATCTCGAGATGAATATGCAGCTGTAGCCCTTGGCAGCAGCTAGTCATTTAATACAGAAATGTTTGAACACTTTCTGCTTGGTAGTAGATTATCTGAATCTGCAGTAGTGCCTAATTATATGACCTCCTGCTAAGGAGATCTACTTCCAAGTGAACAATTTTTGGGGAAAGAAAATGAACATAATAATTCTGTTTTGTGGAATAGCTAAATACATCTGCTTTCCAAGTCATGCATATTCCATTAATGACATTTAAATACTGATGACTGTATCTAAATACAACCTATTCCAGGAATTTTTAACATGCCAATGCTGAGAAATGGCAAGCTCAATAAATAGTCATTCTTTGTTCTCCGTTGTGTAATATAACTGTAACCAATATCATATGCGTACGTAAGTATTTTTTTTAGCCAATCAATGCTACGAATTGTTTTCTGTAGTACATTTTACAAGTTACGTCGCGTAGCTGAGTAGACTTCGTAGAAGTACTACGACGTTAAGGATGTCTCTTTAGTTGTAACTACTCTTATCCATTATCTATTCTAGAATGTTCGCAATGATTCCGTTTCTTTATAATTATGGTTTATTACAATTATATTACAAATATCTCAAAGTATTATATGATTTTATTTATAGTAACTTGTAGTAAAAGGTACCTACCTTGCCTCGCTAGGTAGGTACCTTGCCAGCAATTCTGCTCCTTATTTAAAATTATATCTAACATAGAATGTTATTCTGAGAGTGTTTTCGTAGGCCAATTCTACATATATGGGCAGAATCAGTGGCAGAAAGGAATAATTTGGTTAATGTTTTAAATTAAAATATTTATTTAAGCGTTTAATTTTTATATTTATCTCGAGTTACAATAAAGACTGTATCTATCTATACTCTCTTATTTACTACCACAGCAAGTCTGACATGACACCGACACTCACTTTTGTTATCCTTCCCATATTCCAAACCAACAAAGAAAACCGACCGACGAGCATATTTGCCCATTCGAGTACAGTTTGCGCAAACATCTCTCATAACACACTTCAGAACATAAAATCCACTCTTCAGAACAAACTGTTGGCGCATTCGCACAATGGCGATAACAAATTGTGCTTTTAACGTCTATCTGGAGGAGATATTGTTTCCGAGGAAGGAGTTGATTTACGGCGACTCATCAGGTCGCTGGAGCGTGTCCGATACGATGTGATGGAGTAGGGAGGATGTCAGCTCGCATGGGAAATGGTATCAAAATGACGGGACAGATAACTCTACGTGCCGGTTTAGATACTCGACAACTTCGCGGTTGCAATCAATGGCCTGTATCCTAGGCTGGAATGGAACTGGCTCTCAAGTGAGGCTACCGGAATACACATGCTTGATGACAGATTTTTAACTGAGGATGGTAGCTAGCCAGCAGAGTACTAGAAAGTACCCTACCACCATACTGTGGTTTCTTCACGATATTTTCCTTTACCGGCTACAAAAAATATCGCAGAATTACTCTAGCATGACCTGATAGACAGTGCTGATAACCCTGGTATATCCATCAACAGTATTTGAACGCTGTCTGACATTTTTAACCCTCGTCGCAAAAACGACGAGGTGTACCTAATTTGTTTGAATTGTCTGTGTGTGTGTGTGTGGGTGTGTCTGTCTTTGGTATCGTAGCTTTCGAACGGATGAACCAATTTTGATTTTGTTTCTTTTTTGTTTGAAAAATTACCGATGAAAATCGGTCCAAGACAGCCGCTGCCACAAAATGGCGGATTACATATATTTTCACAACTCCCTCAATATGGGTATCAAATGAAAGGGCTTGACTTGTAGAATAATATACACTTGTCGAGGGTTTTTTTAATTTTAAATTTATGCTATGTTTAGTAATGATAATTATCTCTCCATTACCTTTTTAACAAAAAAAGTTGTACTATTTATAATCTTTGGTGCAAATAAACGATTTAATATGTAACTTTTCTCTAAAGCCAGGTCCTGTAGCATTTCATCTCAATTTATCATCCACAACTTTAATTTTATTCATGAATGTAGCCGTAGAACTGCGAATAGGGTTTTAGTTCCAGCCAACTCGAGAAGAGGTCGCCAAGGGCTCGCGAGGTAAGCGCTCTCCAATTAAGGCGAACCCTTATGCATGCCTTGACACTGCCGCGGCGGTGTTTTTAAATGTTCACTGTGAATTGTGTACTGAGAATGAGAAAATAACTTTTGTACTATAAAGTATATACTAGTGGATCAAGTGCCAGATTTTCGATTTAAGTATGATAGACAACTGAGTTTTACTAATTTTAATTACCGCTATTTTTTATGATTGTTAGGTTAAATGTTTGACCACAGCTCTTATGATGTTAAATGATGGTAAAAGATACCTAGCTGGAATGGAACTGGGTCTAAAGTGAGGCTTTCAGAACAAACTGTTTGGTGCTTATCGACAGATTTTCAATTTAAAGCTAGCCATCCGAGTACTAGAGAGTACCTTACCACCATACTACGGTTTCTTAACGATATTTTCCATCACCGGCATTGCTCATTGTTGGGGTTCAAACCCGTGCATCAACAGCAACAACAATGAGCAATTGAGCAAGGTTTAAATTAAAAGTATACAAATAGATTTTGTTATCATCATCACCATCACCATCATCACCATAGTTGGCTGATATAATACTTATTACTTAAATACTGTTTTTTTTAAATACATACTAATAAAACTCGAATCGAACCCGCGACCTAGCGTAAGAAGCAGAACTACTACCAAATAAGCTACAGGGAGTCAAACTGTGAAGTGAACTGTCATAAAAGCTTGTAAACCTCTCAATAAATAATAAACTGGCGCAATCAAAAATACCTAAAAACGTAAGAGATTAGAGGCGGTACATAGGCCTACGTTCCGTGCATGATTTTCTAATCCGGCACTGAGAGAGGATCGGAATCGTAGAACATAACAACTCCATCTTTATGACGGGCTTCCTTCAATATAACGGAACGCGCAATGTTACTGCCATCTACTGGGGTTGCAAGGCATACGCGTATCGTGTCTTATAACTACATAATTATTATATATTTTTTTTATTTCCATAAATAACATGCAAATGAGAAAACTTTGAATTAGGAATCATGTACCGTTCTATTTATGTTTACGTCTAATCTACTCCGACTGTGATGAATCAGATGAATGTGATGTCTATCGATTTTTTGATAGTATAATAATATAGTCTATAATAGTTTTACGTAGTTGGTTCATAGATTTTTGTGATTCAAAAAAAAAAAATATTTTACTACGGAGACTGACGTGGTTTTGACACATTTTTGTTTTACTGATGCGGGATTTTTAAGAGTAAAATATTATTTTTTGGTAAAGCTGCTCTCCATGGATACGTCTAGAGTCCATGCTGTTTTTTAACTTAAAAAAAAAGGTACATACTTCATAATCTCAGCCAAATTCATCCACTGCTGGACATAAACGTCCTATTGATTTTCATAAAGACCAGTTGGAAGCGGCTTGCAACCAGCGCTTTCTCACGGTCTTTACTAGGTCGTCTATCCACCATGTTGCTGGTACTAAGGTACTTAAAACAATTACAATATCGGCAAGATAAATTTAAGACTTTTAAGTTTAAGAGTTTTGCCATCTGGTGAGATCGTGGGCAAACGCATGCCTAGTCCGATGTAAAAAAAGACAAAACATTCCTTAGTTTCGATCGCTTATCACTTAGACCGCAAGCTACGAAAGTACAGCACCGGAGCTCGGTCTCAATTATTAAACAATGCAATCGTCTGCCCGCGCAACCCTAACGTTAATACTTGAAGACCTGTATCTAGGTCAGACCTACCTGTGGAGGTATGCCGACGAAACGTGCGGACGAGTTGAAACCGGAATAAAGGCCAGTGATTACAAGGTAGGTAAACTTGGATAGTGTAAAGAATTGAACCTTGTCCAAAAAAATACATCTTTTGTAGTTTAATTTTTTTTTAACGGTTGACAGGCTAGGTGTTCTCCACGGTTCACCTGATGGTAAGTGACGGTGTGGTCGAAGATGGTAAACACACCTAGCCTGGAATGGAACTGGCTCTCATGTGATACACCGGAACACACCGTTAGATGCTGTCGGCAGATTTTAAACTAGAGGGTGCCAACCAAAGACTACAAAGTATAACTACCACCATGTACCACTAAGATATAGTAAGACTACTACCATGCTATGGTTTCCTCACGATGTTTTTCTTCACTAGTAGCTCAGCTCATTCTTGACGTTTGAACCCCTCCCTTCGGCGTGTGAACCGACCGCGCTAACAACTGAGCTATCGCTAGAAATATAAATTTATATTTTTTAAATTAGTTATCTGCTTCCCATGTCACCTTTGCTTAATTAGGTATAGGGCTGTTTGAAATGTCTACCAATATTTATTTTATTTTTGTTAGGCTAAAAACTATTTTATTAAGTAAATATTGTCAGAATAAAAGTACATTGCTCACAGCAATACACTTTTATTCTGTAACGATTAACACTTTTAATTGTGATAATTTTCTTTATTTAGTTTCTAATTTTTGTATCTAAAAAGCAATTACGTATGTATTTACAATTTACCTACATTCGACACACATAAAAACGCAAGTTAAAATACTTCTGACATTTCTTGCCCTTTTACATAAAAATAATACTTAAGAAAATAGGTTAATAATCAACGTGCGACAAACAGGTGTGTGAAGAAGAAATTATTTAGTAGGTAGTTGTAACATTATGGGACAACCCGATCCTGAATAAGATATGGGCCGTGATAGATTTTGTGAGCGTCTTACCTATTTTATGGGGCATCCTTTTAGATTACAGTTTAGTAGGTTTTGATTAGACTTTGCATATTTATGAAAGTCCCTTTTTACTTTCTGACAAATTTCTCACTTTAACTAAGTTATATCGGAAATTTATATTTATATGCCAGTAGGAGTGGGAGATATCGGCTTGCCAAGAAAACATACGCACATACATGTAGAACATTAAGGAAAGTAGTAGTTAGGTAAATTTAAATACTTTTTTTATTATAGCGGCAAACAAGCAGACGTTTCGCCTGAGGGTAAGCTTACCGTTACCTATGAGCACATACAACATTAGGTATGTTGTCGATGGATGTTGTCAACACCTTTTTTTCTTTTTTTTGACCAGGGAAATTACTTTGTATATACCACCCTGCTCTGGGGCAGGCAGGGTGGTGGTTATGTTGTAAGTGTATCTTCGTCCTAATGACGGCCTACCCACTAAAAACCCTGGAGTGTTCCACCTCGGCGCTTTGTGTCGAGGTGTGTGTCGAGGACAACATACATTATTATCTATCACAAACGCTACACATGGCACTGTGCGTGACGTTTTTTTATTCTAGCTCAGACATTCTTTAAGATTTAGTGAGAAAAATAAAACAAAATTAAATGTTTAATACTTTTATTTAAAAGTTTAAAATCACACTACTCTATCAGTATCTTATCTATTTCAAATACTTTATTCGTGTATCTAGTTTTGGTTCGATATAATTTATATACAACTACATAATAATAATTATGTTTTTTAAACATTCATTTCAATAAATATTAAGCAATTCTAATACAATTTTAATGATTGAAAATTAATTGATTTTTTTACATGCTTAACAAACTATATTTATTGTGTAAATTAATGAAGAAAAATTTATTGTATTCTTAAAAGCAATAATTTTATTGCTACAAAAACAATCGCAAAATACGTGTGAAAGAGAAAAGTTCAACTGTAGCTGCAGAAGTAAAAACATTCAATACTCTTCTATTCTTTTATTTCTTACACTTATCAGATAACATTTTGTTTGTGTGTAACTAAAAAGTATTAACTACATAGATCTGGTAAAAAATATTTAAACATTATCCTGAGTTTACCTATTTAGATATTAATATAAATATAGAGATACCAAATATGTTGTCATGACATAATTATATCTATATCAGCTAAAACTGTTATGATTTTAGTCCCTTTTTGTTTCGAAAATTTTAAAGCGGCAGATGTGAATTTCTCCTTCCTGTAGGTATCTATGGTTGTGGAGGAACATAGTAGGTATTTTATTTTGAGCTTCAGAAAAAATTAGAACCTAATTGACGCTAGGTATGCAGGGCTATAGACTAGGCTGCGCTAAGCGGAAAGGGGGTTGTATTACTACTATCAACAACATTAACACAACACAATTGTATCGATTCAACTCTGAAATTGTAGAGAAAAAATAACAGCTGTTCCATAGAAAAAGTTTGTTGACACTTGACCAAATATATGAAGCTACATAGCCCATGTATGGGGGTTAGTATACACCAAGCTTATAACCCTAAAACTAAAGATAAATTATAACTTTGTTCTATTACATTTCGTCGTTACCTCTTGACGACAATTTTTAACTAAGGAATATCCAATATTTTTATTTAAATATCTACACATCACTTCAACTAAGTATAAAATTGTTAAGAATATTTCAAAAAGATTCGTTCAGTTTGGAAAACATCTCCTTTCAACTACAGTAGCGCAGTCAATTCTACCCATCTCTCTAAAAATTCTCGCCATACTAACGAGCATATTAATGTCGTTATTCCTAACCAACCAAAGGTTCAAAATATTCTCCATCGGCGAGCACGTATTCGAAAAATAGTAGTAATACGAAGATAGCTTCAACTTTTCTGCTAACAATCTCCAATCGTTACCTTTAGAAGATTGAGAGTCCAAGAGTTTGCACAATATCACGCGGTCAGATTTAGTTAAAGCATTACATCGATAGTTGTCCGTAGATATACTATTCCTGTAACTATTGTTCTTGTAAACAAAATCATATCTACCCTCCTTTTTTGTCAACGAAGAATATGTGAAAGGATTCTCCAATATATTTATAGTATCAGCACTTGAGCAACTATATCTTTTACAATTGAAATTGAAGTTTAAATCATTAGTCTTAAGATTGAAATTGACCGAATTAGACTGCTTCTGCTTTTGATAAACGCACATATTTAAATCAAAACAATTGATCGCGTCCGTCTGTTGGAGCACGAATATGCAATGAAGAGATCTAACCGTCATGTTCCAAACTTGAGAATAACTTAACTCTTGATATTTCCCTCCCGATTGGACCTTCCACCCGACCCCTACATCTCTTATATTGAAACATAAATCAGAGCAATTTTCTTGAAAGGGAATAGTTTTGGGATCGCAAAGCAAGGATCCGCCTAGCCGCCTTTCACTTTCGAAACACTCGTAGAAAGCATAAGGGGTGTCGTTAAACACATGTATTTTCAAACTGTAGTAGCTATCGTCCATTCTTTTCGATATAAACACGGCAAGTTTGAGCAACTTCGCGTCTAGCCCGCTAAAACTTCTGCCGACTAGAACGAAGTCGCTTAGAAATTCGCACACGAGGTAAACTTTAGCGGGGTCCACTTGGGCAAAGAGGGGAGTTCCGGGCGTTTCTTGGCCCAAAGTCAAAACTTTGCGCCATTCCCTTGTGTTGATCTCTTCGGGCCGCTGCAAGATGGATAGGAGCCAGCTGGTGGTTTTAAGAGCTGCGCAGTGAGGGAATGTGAGGACCACCCCTTTGCCAAAATGAAAGTTTTTCGGGCCGCACCGAATCACCGGACTTAGTTGGGTCTCACCTGCCAAAATAATTACACTACATTAAAGAAAAAACAATTAATCAAATTATTTCGAATGCAAAATGATTTTTTTAATAAATAAAATCATTTAAGTCTTATTGATTTTAGTTTTTTTTTTATAGATTTAAAAAGTGATTTGAGTTCACTTTCAATGTGCGAACCGCTGAACAGTGAAATGCACTATCTAAATGGGTGTTCCCCGATGGATACAATCTGAGTGTCTTCAAGTCAATTAAATTGAAATCTTCTAGACAAACGTGCTTCCACGTGGACCGCATCTTCACTTAACATCAGGTGTGGTGGCGGTTAAACTACCGTTAACCGGCTACCGTTTAACCGCCACCACACCTATTAATAATAAACCTATTAATTCTAAAATAAAATCAAAACGTAAAAAAAATGTACAATATTGTGTACTTTCATTAGCATGTAATGTTTAACAGAAAGAAAGGTTGAGGCTATCGTCAATTAAGAAGTGCTAAAATTAACATTCAAATAGTATTATTATTATTACTGAGAGCCAGTTCCATTCCAGGCTAGGTGTGCATTACCATCTTCGACCACACCTTCACTTAACATCAAGTGAGCTGTGGTCAAACAACTAGCCTGTCAAACATAAAAAAAAAAAAAAAAAAGTATCTGAAAATGGTTTTCCAGCTGCCTAAAATTGCAATATGACCTGACATTTGAAAAGTGGGCCAGGCCTTCCAAACCAGTCTCAGAATATATGATGTAATATTTGAAAATAGTTTTCTAGTTTTCTGAAACCAAATCGGCGTCAAAAATGGGAACGAATTTAACGAACCTTTATTGGTCCCAAAATACTAGTATTCAAATGCAACTTTATTTTGAAAGAAATGAATGACTAAATTTTTTTAGATTTATGATTCTTGTTATTCAAATTAATATGTACGTTTATCTAACTTAAAACTCATTGAACAGATAAACTTTTTTTTGCTAGTATTAAAACTTTCTTGTTAGTATGTGTTCCCATTCAAGCCATAAATAAAATAATCAATCTAAACTTTCATTTAAATTTTGCGAAAATAGATAGATTTATTGTTCATTCCAAAATTACAAAACCGAAACAAAAACATTTAACATTTCATTTAAGTGCAACGATTGCTAGCCTTGTCGCTTACAACGAACTCCTCCAGGCAATCGCTATGAACAGAAGTAGCTGAAGAGGCAAAAAAACGGGGTGTGCTAACTCTAAAAACACAACATTTACATAAATACCTACGTCCATTACACACAGAAAATAATTATATTGTCCCAGAACGATAGCGGGTAAATCCTCATGCCACTATTAATTAATTTAAAGTAGATTCATATATAGTATAGAAGTGAAACGTGCCTCGAAAAGTATTTTCCCTGAAAATTAGGGGCAAACTAAACCTGCATACAAATTACAAGAACAAAACAAACTAAACAATCAAGAATCTTAATCCACCTGCCAAATAACCCCGTAGGCTGCATGCCCTGACATTTCGGATGTAGGTCGTGCCTCAGCGTGGCTTAACCTAATCCTGTCTCCGTCTCACAATAGGCAAGGTTTAATATTAAAGAACTTTCTGGAAGGGTTGCAGGTGTTTTGACGGGACGCCAAATGTCGTTAGGGTTACTTTATTACGGGAAGGTTTACCTGATTTGGGATGTTTTGAATTTTGATGTTCTCATTTTGAAGTAGGTTGAAACCGTGATGATAAACTGACTCCGTTAAGTCTATCTTTAAATAATATGAGTAAATTGGAAATTAAAATAAGCCAGATTATCGTGATAGCGTAGTCTCAGCAAACACACTTGAGAACCACTTCTATTCCAGAGTAAATATGTTCACAATCTTTGACCCAACCGTTACTTATTAAGTTTAGGTGAGTAGTGGTCAAAAACCTATACCATTGCTAAAAAAATTGTAAAATATACACATATGATTTTTTGCGTGAAAAAGTAACAAACGTCTATCTATCCATCCGAACTTTCACATTTATAATATTAGTAGGATACTTTCGTTAGTAAAAAAAGTTTTATTATTCCGAGAAATAAGATAGGTATTACATACCGTCCTGAAGCAAAGGCCTGTTCCATTCCTCATCGACAATTTCTAAAGAAAACAATTCCTCTCCTTTATCAACTACACCATCTGGTATAAAAAGGCTCACACCGCATTTATCCAGTTTCAGCCAGTTACCGTCGATCGTAACTATTTTTGAAGTGGCTGTCTCTATATTGCCGTTTGTGTATCTAGATTCGATTGATGCGTTGTTTTTTAGAGATGGCGACATTTCTACACTTTCGTTCCCATATGACGAGTTAGCTGAAAATGTTGTTTTTAAAAAAAAGTTGGTAAGTGCATAACATATATTACGATAGCTTTACGACAAAGCAGTGCAGACTCCCCTCTCATGTTTCATATTTCTTTATTTACATTTTGGATTGATGAGACGCAATTCTAACTACATAAACTATAAAATATAGGTACGTATAAATAAACCGCACCCCTACCGTTATGGTATGTATGGTATTAATGGTACCTATGTATCGTGTACATACCGTTTTAGTTTGGTTTTTTCATTAATAATTGTGACCTTGTGTATTCATACTTTTTGTTTTAGAATTTTTAATTTATTTTTTACTAGTGACAAAATTATTGTTAGTAACTTACAGGTCATGTATTTCTGTATCATTATTAAATAATGTATTAGTTTTATATAACCGGTTTAGTTATTAAATAATGTACAAAAAACTCAGGTCATGTAACGTGAAGTAGGTACATGACTGTAATTGTGTATTTTTACAAAACCGTGCAATTGACCATAAACCGTATATCTTACTAACAACTAAATGAATTACAATGAAATGTAAATGTAAATAAAGAAATGACAGTACCGTTATAATGACTAATTATAACAGTGTCATGGCATACAGAATTAACTCGGTATGTATGCGGAAGATTCCATACTGGATTACATTTATACACCACTATTTTTTTAATACGCCAGCCGGTTTGGTGGTAGTACTCTTTTGTAATAAATGAGTGCTATATTCATAATTTTTGGCGGTATTTCCGAAAATTTTGACTAGTAATAACTTTGGCATTATGAAGTAAACAAAAATCATGATTGCACATTTACGATGTCTTACTCGGTCTGTATTACCCATTAATTTTTTACTAGTAATTAAAAAGTAGTGGTGTAAAAAGTTTTTTTATAATTAATGAATGAGAGAAGGGTCTTGTGCAGTGAACTCACAGCTCAAAAAGCAGCTCGAATCAGATCGATCTGAAGGCACGCTATCCTTACAAGCCAGCGTCCTCTCGCTGCCCGGAGCATCAGTCCTTACCTCGTGATCTAGTGGTGCTATGTAGCTAAAAACAATTATAATGTTATGACAAGCTTAGGTCATAGATTCAGCTCAATTGATAACAGTTCTGCTTTGAAAGCTGAATGGCGTGGAGATTCCTACTCAGGACTAATATTGTGTTGGGACGAACACAGATGTTTATTCTGTGTCTGGGTATTCTATTAGTATCATAAGTAAGTTTTCACAAAATCAGTACATTAGTCTATCAGCTATCTGGTTCTTTTAGTTAAAACTATGCTTATTAGTTTTGGCGTCATATGAAATATCTTTCAATAATATTATTGAGCAAAAGTTTTAACTTTTGTCATATATTTTGACTGAACAAAAAGCCATTGAGAATCAGTGCTTGTTCTAGAAGTCTTTTTAAACTAACGCAGCCGCGTTTACATAATGTGGTGCGATTCGGATTAAATTCTAATGTTTTTTTCTCTGTGCTTCTTGAAGAAGTGCACGACGACATCGTGTGTGACGTACTTATTTTTAACTGTCAATGTTTTATATGCAGATGCAATTAACACTATACACGTTTTTGGCAATGATACTCAATACTCATGTGAGATAGAGAATCGGTGTTCAGTTTAAGTATGTTGACCACAATATCACTTAACATCAGATGAGATATGATCGTACATCTAGCCAGTCAACCTGTATTTTTCACAAAATAAGTAGAAACTTAATAGAAATTAGAGAGGCGCATGATACCAAAAGATTTGACATATAATTTTATTTTGCTTGCTACTAAAAAGTGGATGAACTATTAAAAGTTAGTGAAGACAAACAAATATAAAATGAAAAATAACAGTAGAAAACAAATTTAGTTTGGGCGTTCAGGTATTAATAACTTAAATCGTTAATTTTATAATTCATGATAATGATCAGATATTCTAGAGTCTTTTTTTAAACTCACCTGTTAGCTAATTGTGGAACTTCATACAAGTGCTCATGTCTCGTATTCGTAGACGTGCTTCTATGCCTGTGTGCTCTCCTTGAATCAATTGTATGGAACTCTTCATGTATTGTTAAATCTGGCTGATTTGTTAATGTTCTCTTTAACACGCTCCCTAAATAATTCGATCCTGTGAAACCAAAACAAAATTACAAAAAGGCAAATTTTTTTTATGGGCAACCGAAAAGGATTTAGTTTTAAAACACGTAAGTAAAGGAATCTAAAGGAGAAAAAGTGTTGACAATAACTTACTTTATGTGACACATATACATAAAAAAACACTCACAAAACGTCCAAAGGCATAAAAGTGGCAGAAGAAGAAATAAGTTACACATAGACGTTGCGGTATGACGTTAGCCAATTTAAGCCCAATTTTGAGATTGCGTGATATTTCTTTTTTATAGTTGTTAGTTACAAGCTAGACCAAACTATCACCACTCACCAGATGTTTAAGTGACGATGTGGTCAAAGATGGTAATGCACACTAAGCCTGGAATAAAACTGGCTTTTAAGTAAGGCTGCTGGAACACACCGTTGGGTGCTTGGCAGCAGATTTTCAGCTTGATCGTTAACTTGGTAGCTAGTCAGCCGTGTACTAGAAACTACCCTACCACTATTTCACTAGTTTGGTTTATTTTCTACTACGCTTTGCTCTCTTACGGTGCCACCAATTTGATGTCCCAATCTATATTCGTATTTAGTTAAGTCTCTATTGTTTTTTCAATTTTCACAACTAATGTAATTAAGCAAGATGCGTTACCTGCAGGTGGTTTAACATACGGTGAATTTTCATTTAATTTTATCTTCATATACTTTATACCCAATACTATAACAACAATAAATATCAGGAAAGCAATTGACAGCGCTATCAATAATGGCCAGTATGATGTTCCTGAAAAAAAGAAGCTTAGTCATATAACTGAAAATATATTCGAAGAATTTTACACTAACCGTTTATTAACATTTTTTGATAATATTTGAAGTGTGTTTTTAAAAATGTGTGTGGTCAGAAAACAAAATAAATCCTGAAATTAATAAATAATATAATATGAATAATAGCTAGAAATGAATACAGATCAGAAATCTATTACTCATTTTTTTATTTTCATTAATAAATTACTCGTACAAAATGTTATTCTATGTGATAGAGTTTAGTTCAACGCCAAAAAATAAAAAAAATATTCAAACCGAAACGTAACAAAAAAAACATTTAGGTCTAATAATGTAAGCTATGATTTTTATCACATTTTTATTCCAGCAAAATCAGAAATACAAGTACGAAGACAGCAGTTTTATCTGTGTTTGTGTCTGTGGACAATGGAATTGAAACTCGTTCCATTTATCTATAACAGTGTGAGATATTCAATGCAGTCCAGTATTAAAGAATTTACTAAAGACTATTGTTGTATACACTATACATGTAATTATAGAGTTATGACTATTTTATGGTTGCTGTAAAAAGTATATTGATTTCCAAAACAGCTAATTTATCTTACCATCGTGCATGATCTGTGATTTAGAAGTCCTCACGCACATAGGACATTGCGCTACTTGGTAATCTTTTCCAAGACAAGCCGTGCTGGAGAGACATCTACGTCGTCTAGTTTGGAGGCAGTCAGTATCACACCTGGACCACTCCGACCACTGGGACCAGCGACCTGGAACATCTTCAAGATTAATTTAAAAAAAAATAACTAAAAGAAGAAGAAAGCAGACTGAAGGTACGGAGGTTACTAACATCAAAGGATATATGTGTGATGTCTTTTTTAATTGGTTTTCGTATTTTGACATCTGTTTATCAATTTTTTGACTCACGATTAATTTAATTCACTTATTATAATATACCATTCATTTATTGGGGTATCTTAATCATTTACCTAATGCATTGTTGGATATTCCACTGACGGATTTCCGTTCTAAATTAGATAAAAATAAGCACATATAAAATAAAATTTCAAAATATGATTTAGTGTTTTCTTTTATTTCACGTTATAAATACAAAAATCAATTTGTTTACCTAAAACAATATCTGATGACTCGTCAGCTAGCTCGTCAAGGCTGTCTACATAGAGATCTGTAATAAAACATTCCACTCAAGAAAAATACTGTTCACTAAACTTGTAGACTTGTTTACCCACTAGAGATAACAATGCAGTGAAACTCAGAATATCTTACCTTACCTTTCCTTCCTTACTTTTTTCTTTTCTTTACTTTTTCCTTCCTATCCTTAGAAACTTAATTCCATTTTAGTTGTAGCATTTTTGCAAAACTTTCCAGAGAAAAACGTAATAAACTTATGTATACCAATTGCCAGACAACATGTGAGCAAGTGTCTATCTAATTACTAAACTATAGCTATATTGCCACAACTAAATGGGATTTAGTCACAGAATTAATATTCTAAAATAAGTTGTTACAATAAGTAGTATAATACTTCAACGTAAAAAATACTTCGGAATGTACGTTAGTATGAATTCATAGTAACGTACATTCTGAAGGATTGATACTTCATATACCTTCAGAATGTACGTATGTAGGTAGTAGATAGGATACGTAGTAGGTAGGACACGCAATATAATAATACTTCAACGTAAAAAATACTTCAGAATGTACGTTATTATAAATTTAAAAATTCATACTATTTTCAGTGAAGGAAAACATCGTAACGGAACCTGTGTAAATCCGGAGAAGAAACATAATCGCAGGACTAATGGGGCTCACTATCAAATGTCTCGAAGTACTGAGCATCAGCGTTGCCTTATACTTTCTTGCTTAAAGTTCTAGATATCGCTCCATTGGCTATACGCAGGCATTATCTCTTACCAACGTCTAATTGGCCTCAATACTTCATACCATAAAAAAGATAAAAAACTGATGATCTTTACAATGTTATTTAATGTCTGTATATAAAAACACTTATAAATTGTTCATGATTTACTAAAATTGTGTTGTAATTGTAACCTACGTACAATACCTTAATTTATTTCCAACAAACAAATAATTTGAACTTAACATGATGTTGCCAATATATAGAAGTTTAGTTTCAAATATGGGTCAAATTGATCAAAGGGTAAACAAAAATATAAATTTAGACGTAGCATTGACTGTCAACCTAAATCGAGTTTTTTTAATGTGTGTGTTTTACGACTTGACAGTGATAGTGTGGTTTGTCTCACCCATGTCACAATCAGGGCAGTCTTGTGTTTTCTGAACATCAGGGCCCACGCAAGGTTGACCACCGTTCAGCGGTCTAGGAGCAGAACAGCTCCTCACCCTCCGTCTGCCAGTCCGCCGGCTGCCACACTCACACTGTTCCCATGATGACCACGCACTCCAACCACCGTTCACTGGAAAAAGTCTTAATAAAGAATTTTGGCTGGGACACGGAAAATCATTCATCACATTATTTCAAAAAGTGTTTAGGAATAAAAATAGGGGTGTTTTATTCATAAAGTGCCTAATGAAAGTGATTTAATGTGGTGTAATATAACTTTTGCTTTTAAAACCTTATGGAAATTTGTAGTGAAATCACCGTTACTTTATTAAAGTATGACTAGACTTGACTTTGACTTATTTTTTTGTGACTTTAGACTTACCTCGCCGAATTTATTATACACATGAAAATATCGTAATAATTGACACTGGTAAATGTACAAAGTGCGATGCTGAAAGCAAAGAAGAAGCGTCGGAAAGAAAATAATAGTTTTTACCACACAAAAGAAAATCCAAAATGCGTGAACAATACAAAATAACACATTAAAAGAACGCACACATACGTAAACAAAGATAAAATGTCGAAGACATAAATTTCATTTCTGTAATTTTGTTTTACAAAACGCAGCACAAAACCTACATACGATAAACAAGTAGAAAGCTTCAAATAGTTCCAACACTGTAGAACTATGTTTCAGCGAGAATGCTCTGTTTCGTAACAAACAGATTCTCACTACAATACTCTACATTCAAACATACCAAATACGGTGAGTAAAGCCGGCTCAGAAATCCGCTTTCCTGCTAAGTTCTCAGCCACACAGGTATAGTTGGCCATATCCTGAAAAGTTCGTTTATTTGTATGCCTATTTCCACAATGTCTAACAAAATTGAAGCAATATATTATAAGCTGTAGTAGCGTTTAGTATTCCACTGTCAGTTTTTCATGCCCACTTTACAACGCTTAATATTCATGAATTGTTCATGAGTTTAGCTCAATTCGGTATTTAGTTTAGTATTTCATTTGCACGGGAATTGTTTTTAGCTGTGCTGTTTTTACAGGTAGTTTGTTCAGGTTTTTGCAATTTCTACGAAAACCAGCTTTGATTATTAATTATCAAATAATTAGATCAATTTTTAATATTATTTTTTATTTAAAATAGGTTTGATTGATCACACTCTGCCTGATGTTAAGCAGTAGTGTGGTCGAAGATGAAGCACGCTTACCTAGAAGAAACCTATTTACTCCAGATTTGAAAATGTTGTACCTAACAGGAAACACAGCATGTATTTTATAGCCGCTTCCTACAAGCCTGCATGGTAATTATTGGGGGAGGCCTATATCCAACAGTGGACCTCCTACGAAGTCAGATAACTGATAGAATACACAAATCGTTTTTTTTTGTCAATACATACTTATAATACATACAGTAACACCCAGACACAGAACAAACATTTATTTATACGACACAATGTTTTTCCTGTGTGGGAATCGAACCCACGCCTTACAGCTCTTGAAGCAATGAACCAACAGGCCTGTCAAACTTACAACAACAATATCAAACTTACCAACAGCATAGCTTGCTTGATGTTCAAATCCCCATTTTTGGAAATTTGCACATTATCTCCTGCGACGACTGGTGCGCCGTTTTTCAGCCAGTACATCTGAGCAAAAGGTGCCGCTGGAGGTGGCTCGCAGCGAAATGTCACCGGCAAGTACTGTTTCACCAGCTGGGACTGAGGCGCTAGTGTGAAATGCTTCTTGATATCTACAATGGAGAATTATGATAGCGCCCTCTACAGCAGTACAAAATGAAACGTTTTTCTTAACGATTTAAACAATCGTATCGGTAAATTTTTGTAGATACATGGTTTCAATCAAAAAATATATTTCAAATCTGTCTTATAGCATGCTTTTTTACGTATATTAGTACTTATTTTGATAAGTACCTACCTGTATTAGAAATGATCTGTCTAATCTAAACGATATCTATTATTAAACAATATTTGTGTATGTTTATATCCGTATACTAAAAAAAAATTGCGAAAGATGTGTGAAGTCTGCGATCCCGTACTCGGAAACTGCACCCGAAAACGACTCTATCGTTTTCAATGAAATTTCCTATGCGGGGATTTTGGGGGCGAATAATCTATGGAATTAGGTGTCATGATGTCAACGTGGTTTTCTATGTTTTCCGAGATACATTTCTCATACACTGAGCACAGCTCGGTCGCACAGGTAGTAGAAATTTAAAATACCTAGATTTCAAAAATCTTGCTGAAATGTAATTTAAATAATTTTCATCTCAAAGTGATTCTCCAAAAAGCACTTATGTTGTGATATACATATAAATAGCACCTCATGGCATTATTGTAGCAAACAACAAACTATCAACTAATATGTAAGCATTGCTGTGTTATAATGCCGGGCTCTGCAGAACCCATAAACTTGGTGTATTTTCTCTTTTCAAACAGGCTCTAACAGGATTAAAAAAGTTATAGTAACAACCACTTTTCTTTTACAAAAAGATAGTATCTTATTCACACACAACAAAATCGAATTAACCGCAATACAACTTACAAGCGAGCTCGATAGTAGCTGGTTGGCTCCTGATATGACCTCTGCTTGTCCAGGCAAAACAGGAACACTGATATTTATCGCTCCCAAAGTACTCTTCCACATTTTCTCTAGATACTTTGTGTTCTTCTTCAATAATCCTGACTCCGGATTGAGGGTCCACAAACTCAAAGTTAGCGGTATGGATTTGAATGCCGTTACATTTGAAATATATCTTGAAAGTAAAGACTTTATTTAAGCAAAATAGCATAGAAACGTTTTATTTTTTTACTAATCAGAATAATAGTAATGAGACAATGTAAAAAGACTTATAGGTTCTTTTGGCTACGTGGGTAGTATACTTGCTGGTAGATCTCATTGGCAGGGAGTTGTCTAGGTAGGTACCACCGAAGTACCAGACATTCTGCTGCCAAGCAGTAATGTGCAAACATTTGTGTGTTCCAGTTTGAAGGTTACTGCAGCTAACGAAATTACAGGACTGTTGGGACTAACCATCGAATGTCTCAAAATAATGAGCGCCAAAGCAGTGATACCCTGGCCTTTGTTTTGTTACTCAAAGTTATGTGTGTAACATTAGAAGAGCATCTCGTTCATATCATTAAAAAAAATGGATATGTAAAGGCTATGATATATCTAATACGGTAAAATAAAGGAGCACTCGTCCATGAAATGTTGCTATTAATCCGTATAACAAGAAAATAGTTAGTAAACATATACATTTAACAAATAGCTCTCTCAGCAAAAGACCGAGCAATACAAAAAAAAATAACAAAAAATGTAAAATTTCTTTGTAATGTGTTGATCAAGCAAAACACGGCACCTTTTTTTTTGACGACTTTAAGGCTCTTTTTATAATTTAATTTGAGGCCATAACCCTTTTTCAGGCTTCACTGTAATCGGATAAATTAATATGAAATTAAAAAAAATGTATACAGGATTTTTGCATTATTTCGAAAGTAGATCTTTAAGTCTAACGTATATTCCATTTGTTAGTACAAGGTTTGTTTTGTATTTCAAATAATTTTCTTTAAAACAAATAAAGCGTTTAAAGAATATACTCACTTCTAATGCATTAGCAGCTCTGCACTTCAATAATGCTGGTTTATTTTTAACAACATAAGTATTTTCTGGTTCCAGCAAAAACATCGGTAAATTATCTTTAGTAGTATGCAAAGGTATCTTATCATCTACAGCCAATTCTCCTTCAGAGTTTTTAACTGTTGCAGACTCTGGTAAATCTTTATAGTTCGAATCTTTGTTATCGTAGTCGTAGTCTAAATATGGGCCTTCATCTTCTTCATCCAAATCATCGTGGTTGGTGAAAACTGGTGGTAGGAAGTAGTCCTTAGCTTCATTTGGATGATTATATTCTAAGGGCTTGTCTTCATTTTTGTCATTATTTGTGTCATCTTTGTGATGCGTTTCTATAAATCAAATATTTTTGTAAACTAAAAATACATTACGACAAAAATAAATACATAAATGTGCCTAAGTAGGTATAGAACAGTTTTGGCCAAAATCGTACCGCATTATTTTATTTTCCGAAACTATTTTCGTCTTTTTTTTGTTTAAATGGTAGTGTAACGACTAATTCCCGACTCACGACTAATTCCAATCCATGCCCTGTTAGGGCATGGATTGGAATTAGTCATGACTCACATCTTGTGCCTTTGTCTGTGACCTAATACTTATTTTACTTAAGACACTTAAAAATATAGAACGGGTAAATTGTACAAAATGTGATGCAAAAAATTTTAGGAAATAAACAAGTTATTGTTTTAATAAAAAAATTTTCAAGCATTATTATATACCTATAATTCCAATTGCTAAATTACTATGGTTTGAATTTTATCGTTGAATAATTTTGTAATATATTATTTTTAAGTTAGGTTACGTTTAGATTTGAACAATTCTTGTTCCTGGATCAAGTAGTCCGCAGCTAATAAAAAATTGGATTGGGCAGGTGGGTGTCACCATTCAGTTTATCATTATATCGTAAGCGCCTAAAACAGTATCTGGATCTCAAATTTTAGTATAATTCTCAGATTAGTTTGATTCAGAAAATGACACAAAGGTATCTGTAAATATCATATCCATTCTACTATCAAAATTTACACTAACTATACCTACAACTACATGACGTTGAAAAAATCGCGTATGTCCCAATTTTTTATAAATGAGATCATGAGTATGTGTAGCGTAAGTATGTTGTTTTATAAATATAAATACAGAAGCAATAAATACTTACTTTTGGTGAAATGTTCTCCGGTCACGTGAAAAACTAACAGCATGGGTACAATCAAGAAGCATGTCCAATAATTCACTTCCATTTATAAACACAAACGAACCCAAAATATTCAAAAAAACTGCACTCGATTCGACCACATCATTGTTTTCCATAACGGAAACTTTTTTCACATTATACGAGTACTTTACATTTATATAATATGTAGTTTTCGTGTTTTTAAACAATTTTCAATGTTCCATTGCACTTTTTAAACCAAATTGTTCTATTTACCATATAGGAACACTTAAAATCACTAAAAGTTGATATTACATTTTTATCGTAAATTATATCGTAAAGTTTATGTGTGATTTCGATAAGGTTAAGTATGTATTGACAGCGCAACGGTTTCTATGCCACTGAAGCTAGGGGATGAAATAACTACCCTTCCAACTCATAACAGACACTGCGCATGCCCAAAACTTTTTACACTTTGCAGACTGTTCAAGTTCAAAGGAAATGGATTAGTAATTATTTTGAAAAGTCATATATTTGTAAGAAATGACAAATACATATCCACTCACAAATTTTCTTGTTTATAAAACAGTGTGCTTACGGAAACGAATTTATAATGACAATTGGGTTTCCGAAAAATCAAACTTTCAATACAGATTTATAAGATTAGAGTGTACTAAGCCGAAACGGTTGGTTGGTTGGTTGGTTGGTGGTACTTTCTAATACTCGGCTGGCTAGCTACCACCAAAGTTAAAGATATGCCGCCAAGCACCTAACGGTGTGTTCCGTCCGTTAGCCTCCCTTGAAAGCTAGTTTCATTCCAGGCTAGGTGTGTTTACCATCTTCTACCACGCCGTCATTTAACATCATGTGAGCTGTGGTTAAACACATAGCCTTTCAACCAAAAAAAATAAAGAAGTAATTCTACTCATTGTACATCAACCCCACATTTTGTTAAAGGCCAATGACATTGTTCAATGGGACAGCTAACTTTCTGCGATTTTAGGGTTGATGCCATAATAAAATATGTTCATAGCGATGAGTACAATGGTTCTTTTTTGGTTCAGATAGTACTCTACAAACTTATAACCCGACTTAAGTAAGCTTAAGTTAAAACTTTGTGCACTGATATTGTTCACGTCATTAGAAATAAGACTCAAATTAAAGCGAACGTTAGGCTCAATGTTAAAAATAAGATACTTTTACAGAAGTTGCATATATTGTAACTCATATTCCAACAAATTCTTCATGGTTCACTGTATATTCCAGCGAACAATTGTTCAGTATGCGCTTGTACGTAGAATAGAAACGGATGGTCAGCAATAAACTTTACAGGTTCCACAACGGAGCTAGGAGCTCCAAATGCCGTAATAATTGCTGAAATTTGAATAATATGCATCAGATCTGCATGATCTGGTTACCGTGGTCATTTTGCTAGCGGATGGTATCTTGAATAAGTATTATATCTTATGAAGTATTTGATACATTATAGTCTTGTTTGTCAACAAAGTGCTTCTTTTAATTTCTTACTTTCTCTCATATCTGTTTGTTATGACAATAGAGACCGCAATTTGTGCAAGACTAGAACTATTCTAGAACCGAAACGCTGAAAATCGAAATGAATAGCGTGGCTTGAGAGATGTCTCTATAAATTGTCTAACCGTGGACTATTAACTATAAAGCTAATTACGATGATGAGGTAAAATAACAAAATCAGAATATTGTAAAACCATTTTTAATAATAGCTCTTACGGTCCACTATATATTCCCGCAAACAACTGTTCTGTGTTAGCTTGAATGTAAAATAAGAACGGGTGATTGGCGGTAAATTTTAATTTTACTATCATAGCTGACAACGGTACTGCGTTCACAGCTGAAAGTGATTAAAGTACATAAGTATTTCCCGTCATACGCACTGTTACACATGGTAACATTTTAAAAGGAAAAATATTATTTACAGCTTTTGCTATCGCAGCAATGACTATGAATTCGAGAAAAAAAATTACCTAAAAACCGACTTCAACAGATCAGAACAGAATTCACTGAACTAATAAGCATTTAATACCTAACGAAAACCCTATCCAAATCAGATTAGTAGTTTTTAAGAAAATTGCAGGCATACAAACATACAAACATACAGACATGCATACCATGGTCGAATAGGAAACATTCAATCCATTTCATTTTTTTGAAGTCGCTTCAAAAGCTATTGTTTCATGTTTTATAGATTTACAATTTTGTTTAGGCCTTGACAACAAAATGTTTTTGTATCGTTTTTAAGGTTAGCCCCAAAAGAAAAAAAAATCGACTGTACGCTTTGATAAATTCCCAGAAATTATTTATACATGAGCATAATTAGTTTAAGAAAACAATTGGCTCTTTGCGGCGTATAATTTTTCAAAAGTATATTTTTATAATTACATTCGTAATTAAAACTAAAAGTCATGTATTTTTACTTAGTAGGTACTGAAGTGGCCGATAAGGAAATAGAAACAATCAATATTGATGCCAGTTTGTTCATGTTGTAAAATTTATCAGATCACCTTAGTCCACTGCTGGACAAAGTGGACATAATTCCTTCCCAATGCACGTCACTTAATCCGACCGAATGATTTTACAAAGATTTTGCGTTATTTTTATGAAAAAATAAAATTTATTTTGCTTAAATTTTTACACAGATTTGAGTTCCCTAACTTTCATATTTTATATAAAAGTAATGAAACGAACGTGACGCTCTCCTGATGGTAAGAGATAACGCATATCCATGTTCATTGCTGCGATACACAGAACTTCCATTACTTAAACAAACGGTGTCTCAATAACTCTGTAATTTAATGCAGCTATATAGATTTGAATGGTACATGCAGCTATGCATGTACCATTCAAATCAAAACACAGTAATGTTTTTACACACTACTGCTAGACGGCACTATATTTGGTAACTACTGCGGTGGTAAGATCTTCTACAGGGAGATTTATCACCAAGTTTTACATTCCCAAAGAATAACAAATATATTTTACTTTTTGACTAAAAATATCCCCAATAAAAAATATGGTTATGTGTGGTAGGCATTAATTGTGCCACAAAAATATCTTTGTAGGGTCCAAAATAATGAAGATATAAATAATTTATAGCTAACGTTGAAACGCACAAGTCATCAGTCATATCAGGGAAAGACCCAAAACTGTCGACCACTCGGAAGTTTGGCAGTTTTCGAACCTTTGCCTTTCGTACTCTCGGGGACCTAAAGACGGATTTGCAGAGGATTAATCCGTGTTTTGAAGTAACTGTTTACCCACAGGGAGTTACTTAAAAACCTACTAGAGATACTTATAACGGGTTTTACTCACTCAGAATTTTATATCGTGTCTCATACACATCTTTGTTTTATAAAACTAGATTAAAGATAAAGATAACTTTATTTAACAGAAAGTGTTAGGCACATATACAAAGAAAAGAAAACAGTGAAATTAATACATAGATATGGAAGTGTTGGACGCTACAATTTATAATTCAGTGTATATACTGGTTATCATTGGACCCCAAACTAAGCTAAACCGTGAAGACTTACAGTGGGCATGATCCACAAGTTCAAAATCGCTCAGGGAGCAATGCATTTCTCTATGAAGTCGTATAGGAAACGTAGTAATTCGTACAAGAACTAGTCATAGATATAGATCAACGTATCAGGTAGCTGGAGTGTCAGTAGAGCTTACATATCTGTCGTTGAACTGATAACCAATGTGGTAGACGTGTTCTAGAGTGGAAACCGCGAATCGGCAAATGTAGTGTAGGACGCCCTGAGGCTAGGTGAATTAATTATGTACCTATATAGGTACGAGAGCTGCCAATAGCTAAAAGCGAAAAGCCGAAGATCGGGTTAAGTAGCGTGTCTTGGGAGAGGCCTATGTCCAGTAGTAGACTACGATGGGTTAATAATGTTGATGAAATACTTCTTTGTCAACTAAACACATTGATCTATAAGTACATAGAAATTGTTGACTCGAGATTAATATTTTTCTCTCGGTAATGTCACGCTCACGTGGGACTAGACTGTGACTTGGAAAATAATTCACATTTTAAACTAACTCTTTATAGGCTATGTTATGCTATCTAATTTACTGTAGTAAACACTATTTGATTGTTGTCCTGGCTAAGTAACGTTCTTAATTGACACAATTACTAATTTTAACAGAGCATGACTTGTTGTTGAATCATTTAAAATTCAATCATGTGTTGTATTGTATATCTACGTTGGCACTCAATACCCACGCACGCAAATTCATTAAAGATAAAATACCTAAGCACAACTGATAAAATAAGGAAAGAAACGAGTGTCGAACCTTATTACCTAACCAAGCATTCTACAAAGTAGACGATTTTCTACTCAGAGTAGACTAGTTCAAATGTAAGCCAATTTATTTATTTTATAATTCGAATTAAATTAATTAATTGTGAATTATTATTTTTTTTTTTATATTAATTTAGTTGCGAATTTAATTTTATTTATTTTGATTATCTTAATTGTCTTATTTAATGGTTGTGACTTGTAACTTTTCGTTATTAATAAATGAGTATGAGTATGAGTAACAAGCCACGCGCAATACCTAAGACTATAACTTGACACCAAAGTCTTATCGTAAAGACTATACTATCATGATACGGAACCCTAAAACTACCTGAATCGTGATCCACATTGCCTAATAACGTGGTAGGTTGTGGTCAAACTCAAGCGTACGTCGAATAAAAGCTAGACCATAAATAGCTTACCCGATGCTCCACTCGCTTCAGTGCCCCTTTCATGCACTTCTATCACAGCTTTTTGAATAGCGCTGGACACTTTCAGCTCTTGGTTTTTTACTATATTTTTGAGGCCTGAGTTAGGTGACATCATTTCCTTCACTCCAACCTGCGAATAAGGATGAGTATAACAACAACGTATTTCATAGCAGTGTAGATAGATAGATATATAGAAACTCTTTATTGTGCACACCAAAAACAGAAAAAAGTACAACGAACAAAATAATTTTATGAGATAGTGCCACAAGTGGCGGCCTTATCGTCTTATTACGCATTATCTAGCATTTATTTTCTACGGTTATAAGTAAAGAGACGAACTAGATGTTCTTCTGATATGATATGTTATATGAACATTGCAGTGATACCCAGAATTTTAGAAACATAACAAATCCAAAACGTGACTGTTTAAGCGCTCGTTACTTTGAAACGCGGTTTCATTTAGCACTATAACTTAAGAGACTCTTGAGAAAATAATATGGCAGTCCTATCGTTTTTGCATACAGTTGTTTCATAATATTTTAACAAAGTACAATAAAAACGCTCATTCACATTCACAATAACTGCAACGATGGTGGGTCACTTAGGCAATTCCCACAACTGAACAATGAACATCTTCGTAGCTGTGTTATAGTAATACCCTACATTTTCTAAAGTATCAAAAAACATGTCCCCATACAATACGACCATTCAATTGGGTTCTCATTTAATATTTTTAGAAATCATAACAAGCAAAATAGTTTACTAAATATATTGCCACGACTATAAATTATCATTTCTATGGAAGAGGTGAGTTTTTTTATTTGATCTTAAGACGTTATTATGTAGTTAGGTAGTTACCTACTAATAACCCTATATATGTATATTATATAATAAGATCTGCGCGTAAAACTTAGTTTCTTAAACACCAGTATAAAAACACCAAGTCTGAATTAAAAAAACAGATTTTGCTTAAGAGCACAAAGAGCGGAAGGCTTTGCAAGGAATTAGTAGTTGCATAAATATTGTATTCCTACCTTTTCATACATGTCTTTAAGGTCGAAGCTTGTAGTAATCGAGAATTTGGGCACCGTTACATGAACAAACTTCATTTTCAATTTCTTCAAAGCATTATTTAGGAGACTAGGAGCTAGTTTCAACTGATTCAGTAATAACGGAAGACCAGTTTTCTCGAGCGGCAAAACTATGACAAAGCTTGCTTCTAATCCTTCGTACGGGATTTCGAGTATCTGCAAAGAAAAAACTGCGATCTTAGGAATTTTATGTTAATTTATTACTAGTAGTAGGTACTCATTTTCAACTACGCATTCTTATTGGTATCGACCTAATGATTTGCAGAAATGCCCGTATTCCTTTTCAGTATGAATTTAGTCGCAAATCAAACCAGTTACGGGTTCTTATTTTTTACATGCCAGCAAATGAACATGGCAGCGAAAGTCAGAACTTTGAAGATGTACTCTAAGTCTAGAGAAACACACTCGTTATTTAATGATAAGGCTCACTGAGCCTGATAATTTTGGGGTTATAAAGCAAAAAGGCTCACACACGCTATAAATTTGTTGAAAACACAGTTGACCACTAACCTCAGCATTTAATATATTACTTTTCGTATATCTACAGGTCGTCTTGTGAGACATGAGCTGAACTTTCTTTTGTCCAGAGGGTGCGTAAAAGTCACCTACATTAATTTCTTTAAAAGGATCCCGCCATCTTCCCTGAAATAACATTATTACTCAACCAATGACTGACGAAACCGATTCAACAAACAAAAACGAATCGAATAACTTATTTTGTTTATAAAACTTACTTTAAAATAAACAGCATTGATAATAATTAACGAAGCGTCAGGGATTATCTGATCAGGCTGCACCAGTAGAGGTATCATGCCGTTGGTCTGTCTAGAAACCTGAGGAATACTATAAATGTCATTCTTCGTACTTATCGCCTGATTAAAGTGAAAGTCCCCAGAAAAGTCCCCTGTGAACATATGTGACCAGAATCACGACATTATGAGCAATTTATTTACAGTCTTCTCTGGAGCGCAGTGTCAAAGATAAATGGACAAATGAACTTGTGGGACAGCAGTGACTAGCCAAAAAACACTTTCAAAGAAATGAAAATTGGGAACGGAGGTGCGCAGACCTTGTAGCGGAATAGTCGCTATTAAAAATAAAGTAATAGCTTGCTTAAATTGTCTTAGATATAATATTTTCTTACCCATCCGTTTATCTCATCAGCGGCTTGCTTCGGCTGTTTGAAGGAAATTTTTTCCACGTCAGAATTGAAGATCGTCTTGGCAGACTCGGTGAATTTAGGAAGAATTTCGGCTTCTTCTGCGACGTAAATTCTACTCGCTACGTCCAGTTTTACGCCGTGGACATATTGGAGTTTCTTAATCAAATCCGTGAAACTTTCGGTTAACTAGTGGGGAAAAAATATTACTGGGTCATCTTGAATCTATGACTGACCCAAATTGTCGTGTACATACATATGGATAACCTGACAATCAAAGCATTTTTCTAATCAACTTTGTTACTTTTGTTTTACGTATGCGGTATGCGGTTTGCGGTATTGTGGTCTTGCGGAAAGTCTCCAAAGTAATGAGCGCCAAAGCAGCGATGCCCTGGACTTTGTTTTGTTACTCAGAGTTCTGTGTATCGCTGCAATGCTCATGGACAGGCGTTATCTCTTACCATCAGGAGAGCGTCTCGTTCGTCTCATTATTTTTTAGGTACACAAAAAAAAACTCACGTTTAATTATATCGGCAACTCCGACTATAGTTTCTGCCACATACGGTGGCCTTCATCATGGAGACAAAACCTAGTACAACGCGCGTGCGGCCTCGTCAAAGCGTAGCAAGACGAATAGAAGCAGGAGAAACAAAAATGTGTCAAAACAACATCCGTTTCCATAGTAAAACTTTGTTACTTTCCTTTGTAGTACGGATACACGTTAAAAGACATGCCCGCGCTCCAAGTTTTCATTCATTTTTTTTTTTTTTTTTATTCATGTGATTTGTTTTTATTCATGTTTTATATCCAATACCTCGCGTTAGTCTTCATCGTTCTGTATCTATTACTGAGGAGACAAGCCGTTCAAAATTAATTATGGAAATAGGTAAGCAAATAATTCTGATGTAATCCAGGGACAGGGGCAAGGGCAGAAATTCTTTGTGCATTCATTCTCTGATGCCTCGTATGAACACAGTGCTAAACTCGAGCACATTATGAGCAACCATGATACGAAATGCTGCTCGCCGAAAATTTAGTTTAAATTGAAAAATGCTTCTATTATAAGTAGGTACGTCAATATTTTTTGCTTATGAAAACCACAAATCAAAATATTATAATTAGCACTTCTATGCATAACATATTAATTTTCATCATAATTAAAATGTTATCATCGTAAACTTACAGAACTCTTTTTCTGGTCTCCAATGACTTTAGTCAGTTCTGCTCGCGTTTGCCCTTCTGCCCCCAAAATTAACTTCCCTAGAGGTAATAGCGCCGACACTGGCGAGCAGACCACATTACGCCCGGTATATTGGAACGATAATTCCTAGAAACAATAGAAGTGATTTTTACACAAAACATAACGATTTATTTTTATGATAAAATAACATCAGTTAGGTACTCAAAATGTCTCCCATCTATTCGGTACTCGTCATATCACATTATAATTATGATTAATACAATTATGTATTTTATTCAAGGCAGTTTTTTTAATAGTATATGTATGTATGAAACTAAACTAATCGTAGGTCGGAATAATTTGTATTATTTTATTTGTGGTTCGCAGCCTAGATCTTTGACCACAGCCCACCTGATGTTAAATGACGGTGTGGTCGACGACGGTAAAGCACACCTAGTCTGAAATGTAACTGGCTCTCAAGGGAGTCTGCCGGAACACACCGTTAGATTTTCAACATAAGGATGCTATCTAGCCATAAGCCAGCCGAGTCGGTATTAGAAAGTACACTACTACCATGATAATGGTTGCCTCACGATGTACAACTACACACTAATAACTAACTAAGCAACACAATAATAGATACTTACTATCGCAAAACTCTGTCTCAACGTTCCTTTACAATTAAAATATGGATGCTGGCTATCCGAGACTTTTTGGATCCTAAAAACGACGAATTTCAAAATTAATAAAAATACTTCATTTGTCACACCCAGTTTTTTTTACATTATAAAGGCAATGTTAATACCCAAACAGGAAAGTTTGAATCTCGTGAGGTAATTCCTTCCTGTGGTCGGTACTTTATAAATACAGGTAAAAACAACGGGTAACAATAGTAAACTCAATAGTATGAAGATAGCCAATAGATAAGTAAAAGATATATAAAAAATATTGTTATTTCCCTAAACAGAGACTTATTCTAATATAAAAAACCGGTCAAGTGCGAGTCGGACTCGCGCACGGAGGATTCCGTACCATTATCTATAAAAACGGCAAAAAAATCATGTTTGTAGTATGGGAGCCACCTTAAATATTTATATTATTCTGTTTTTTGTTGCAGTTTGTTATTATAGCGGCAACAGAAATACATCATCTGCGAAAATTTCAACTGTCTAGGTAACTATCACGGTTCATGAGACAGACCTGGTCACAGACCTGGCCTGGCCTGGTGACAGACGGACAGACAGACGGACGGATTGACGGACAGCGGAGTCTTAGTAATAGGGTCCCGTTTTACCCTTTGGGTACGGAATCAAAAAATTACACTAATTACGGGAACTGCCCACTTTTTTGATATATTAGATAAACCAACATTACAATCTAGATACTTGTTAAGCAATCATTTTATTGCTAACATTATATAGAAGTTATAATTATATTGTAATTAAAATTGATTTTCTATTTAATTCGCAATTCGCTCTTCGCAGAGCGTAATTTGAGTAGTACATTATGTCAGCCCTATAACCATGTAGGTAGGTAGATACTGCACTCTGGAACTTACGGTTTTTCTTCAACGGAACTCGAGTCCGACGATGTACTTTGGTATCTCTTATGATGTTTCCTCTTTTTTGATAAGCTCACAGATAATGTTAATAGGAACAGAACTGAAAAGAATATCCACAAGGCAGTCAGCTAGGCGACATTAAATTTATCTTTTTTTTGCAAACAAAATTCCACATTCGCTCTACCCATACGCTATCACCCAATCGTAAAAGAGTAAGGATGAAAATAGAAGCTATCGCTTCACCGTATTGTTGCGCAAAAGTACGCAAGCGTAACTTGCAAATCTAATAATTAATTAATCAATTCCTCCAAGCAAGTGAGTTACGAGAAATGCACAGCTATTTATATAAATAGCAATAGCATATTTCTTTTTGACAACTGAACTGATAACTGTTTAGTTGTGTTCTTTACTATTTTCTCCTTTTTACCTATGTTTTCTTTTATATTCTTCGAAAATTATTCCTATATTAACCGTGTGTTCACTTTACCCTATGAGCCTTTATTTTACCCGATGGATTGGGCAAAGCGTATAGCGATAACAATTTTAATTAATATGACTAATAATAATTTTGAGTAAAGTAGGTACCAACTGATGATACATGATTTTTGTTGAGTATATTAAAAAGTTAAATACTCGATGGAGTGACGATATACGTAGGACAGCTAGCAGTGGATGGAAGCGAAAAGCCGAAGATCGGGCTGTGTCTTGGGAGAGGCCTATGTCCAGCAGTGGACTAATATAAGCTGATGATGATGATGATGAAATACTGTTTCAAACTGAGTCATTATTTTTTATCTATCTGTATCAACTCCATTCCCATAGCCTGCCAAAGATTAAAGTCCACTCTTCCCGGCCTTCCCCTGAATGTGTTAGCCAACTTTTACTATGGACAAAACTCTGCATTCGTAAAAAAAACACAGCTGCTCAGATATTTAGTCGCTTCCCGAGTGATTTTATAGAACAGCTGATATTTTTTCTTCACGATATCAGAGTTGTGTCCATAGTAAAAGTTGTTCATAATGATGACAAGGTACAGGGTACAATGCCCCCTTCCGGCTCAGTACAACACGAGCGTATAGCGTATACCCTTATAATTATATCTGTAAACTTTTAACTAAAACCTTGAAGTGTCATAAATACTTACAAATTAACAATTTCATGATTATAATAAATTAATAATATTTGTTAGGTATTTTAGTGTTTAACACCTAACTAAAATTTAACCAGAATTAAATGCACAAAAATACAGAAATTATTCAATACCTATTTCAGGTTACATTTTTATCTTGTCTTATTATTATTTACATGAAAGCAATTTTCTCAGGAGTCGAAAATCAATTTCACGATCATTAATTATGAAATACTTACACAACTAGATAGAATAGGTACTAAACTTAATTTCTCGTTTGAGTTTATTTTTAATTATTAAACAAAACCATGTTGTGCTTTAAGTAATAACATCATACGTACACGTAAAGTACATTATTGCAGCAACTGTAACTCAGACGAATAATCAGAGGTCCAAGAACTGTAAGCATTAGAGATGAACGAGTCCGTACCAATGAGTTCTTGTATACATCCACTATAACAAAAAATATGTACCTAAATTCAGTTTATGTGCTTGTTCTACTCGATACAGCTCTTCTATAAACAATTCTTATTAAAATTATATCTTACTAATAAAATACAAACATTTTAATGTGCTATCATTTGACTAGACTTAACTTGACTTATACATAAATCGAAATACTTGACTCTGGCAAATACACAAAGTATGACGCCAATAATAAGGAAAAAGACTTGATTTTTCATACACTTGACATTGACACTAGCAGAAGCACAAAACGTCAAAAAACAAAAAATCCTATGACAATATCAAAGAATTCAGGAGTTTTGGCGGGAACGCGGGAAGAGTCGTGTCGCTCCGTTGTATTTTTTTTCCAAAACTAGTGTTTTGTCGAGTGTTTATGCATAAAAATGGTGGTGTTTTATTCATAAAGTGCCGAATTACAAGCGCGAGTGTGGGAAAATGATATAATGTGGTGAAACATGAGTTTTCGTGTTGCTTCCAAAACTCCATCGAAACTTTATAGTAAAGTTGCCACTACTTTACTAACGCATGACTGGAATTAACTGACACGAACTGGACTTGACAAAGACGACTTTGACGATAACTATAGCTAAGCAGAAATAACACTTAAGACAAGGCAGTATGGCTCTATAGCTTTAGCCTGCCCGAAGGGGCAAATTAATAAAAAAAAAAAAAAAAACAAAGAATTCATAATTTTACGAATCGGTCGATGTTGAATTTAGTTTTTCTCCATGTTTAGATAATAATGAATTAAAACATTAATAGCTACAGGTATAAATTATTCTTAAGGCCTCTGCCTAGTGATATTTTCCAGTTAACTCTTTTGGAATTGAAATACTCACACAAAAACATTAATATATCGATCGTCGGCCACCGATAGGAAGAATAGGAACAATGATTCCGAGCGAGATCTTCGCTGAGGATTTGATGAGCACAGTGATACGCTACGGCCTATACATTGGTGCGGCTTTCCAACTAGTCTGCTTACTAGCTTGCGTGACTCTCACTGATGAGCAAAGTGATCCGCATCATTATGAGAAGGTTTGTAATCACACTGTTCGTTAGTTGCATCCTGGATTTCCATATTTCAGAGCGAAAAGGTTGATCAATTTTTTGAGAAACTCATAAATAAATAATATTAGTGTATGTGCTTATTTTACTCAATACAGCCACAATTACTATTAAAATTATGTTTAACTGACTGCAGGACCAAGTTTATCATTACATGAGACAGTAATAAATGCTAAAGTTGAACATGATTGTTACTTTTTGAAGGTTGAAGGATCTTAGTAAGATGTAATTTGAATTAGCTCATAATGCTGAATAAACACAAAAAAAAAGTTCAAACAAACAAAAAAAAAGTTCATCAATTCTAAAAAATGTTTGTACTCAAAAGATGTGTAAAACCACAGTATGTTGTTGACTCATCATCAGTTTATCAACTTTAATTTACAGAATTACACAGACAGTGATGAATGCAGTTCAGAACAATCCTCACCAGGCCATAGAGCAGCCATTTCTCGGGCACGAAGACATGACAAGAAGAAACGGCGTTAGATTAAAAAAATATATTTAATGGATCACAATACAATATTCATCTATAGAAGTAACATAAAGAATGGAAAAATAACCCCATTCAGAATAATCAAACATGCTTTATGTACCACACTTCTGTTTTACTCTGGCTATATAACTAGATTCATAGCCAAAACAAAACATAAGCATAGTTCTTAAGAAAATTCCGTATCAAGGTTGATGACTGACAGTTTTGTGTAGAAATCTTGAAATTTGACTATTAGCTATATGACTTCTAATTATTTTCTGAAGTACATGGATAGAACAATATGCAAGAATATATACATCATTATGAGATCTCACTCTAATTTGTTATCGTACAAAACTGCTAGTTTCAACAAAGCATTTGTTATAAGAAATGAGATTCCCATTAGCTACTTAAAGGGTAGCTAATCTCTTAATTCAAGTTTATGCCTGAAATAAAGTGTTGACAGACATACTCCTATCACTTCTATTTTGGTGAATTGATTATAATATTACAGATTATGTATAAATAAATAAATATCATAGGACTATACACACAGTGCCATCTGACCCCAAACTAAGCAGAGCTTGTGCTATGGAAGACAGATAACTGATAAAATACTTAAATACTTTTTTTTTTGTAAATAGGACTACATACTTATAATACATACAGTACACAAGTGACACAAATGTTAGTCCTGTGTGGGAATCGAACCCACACCCTTCAGCTCTCGAAGCAGACACACTACCAATGAACCAACAGGGCTGTATAGGGTTTTGTAATACAAATAATGTAAATCACACTAAAGTATCTGTTATTGTATATCATGTTAATTAGAAGAACAAAACATGTGTACAATATATATCATATGCTAGTCTATATATATAAATGCTTTCTAAAATAAGAATCTCAACTGTAATTTTTAAGCAAGTTCTATAGTTATTAGTTCTAAGTTTTAGGTGATTTTTTTAACAATTTATATTTTTCTTTTTTTGGTATATTTTGTCTTTACAAAAACCCACCTGTGCACTTTTCCTGGTTAGGTAAAGCTAATATGATTCATAACTATTAAGTAGGTATTTTAGATTGAGTCAATCTCAATAAAAATCTGATAAAATGATAATAAAAACGTTATCATAATACATGCAGTTTTATCTCGTCTAGTTTCCATTCATCTATATTTATGATTAAAAACGGTGGGTGGACATATTCAATTCCCAAATATGCTGAACAGTTGGTGAAAGAGAACTTTGTAGGGAAAATGGTACAAGGTGTGGATCAACCTGCAGCATCACAATCTCATACAATCTAAGGATCTAAACTAGTAAATGTGTAGGTATCTTCTAGGCAAACATGCTCTACCTTAGACCTAGTGTAGGGTTCACTGTGCCATGATATAACACAACCATTCCATTCCTCGTTATTCCACGACAGTTCCATTGGATTATGTAACTCATATTTAGCCCTGCCGATGACAGAAACCACAAAAAAGGTGATAGATTTGGTAAAATCAGGTTTGGTGAACAGAACAAACCTTATTTGATGTCAGATAGGGTTTGTTTTGATCACTAAACTGTAAAGACACTATAATTATATTATAATGTGTAATTTAAGAGTTAGAATTTAAACATAATAAATTAAGACAACAAGTGCGACGTTTTCGCTGTGCGAAAAAGCACTCTAAAATAAAGATCAAAAAAAAAAAAAAAAAAAACCATTCCATTCTATAAAAAAGGACTAGATATCTATGACGTAAAGTAAGATGCTACTTATTTCACTTGGTGGTAGATCTTAGCAGGAGATCGTCAAGGTAGATACCACTGCAGTACCAGATATTCTACTAGCGAAATCATAGGGCTGTTGAGACTAATCATCAAAATTAAATGTCTCAAAGTAGGTAACATGCGCCAAATCAGCGATGCTCGAGACTTTGTTTTGTTACTCGAAGTTCTGTGTATCGCTGCAATGGTTACGGACAGGCGTTATCTCTTACCCTCAGGAGAGCGTATAGTTCGTCTCATTACTATTGCATTAAAAAAAACTGCTGTAGTTAGAAAAATTTTATCCAGTGAGAATCTTTGAAATCCTTGATAGATGCCACCAGCCTTGTGCCAGGCAGACTGATTATATGGGACTATCTATTCAAATGACGGCCTCCCTAATAAAAACCCTGGAGTATTGCACTTCGGCGCATTGTATCGCGGATGCGAGCACGGTTTCGAACTTTTCCGCAGCCTCGACAGCTGCTATAGATAGTCCTAGGCATCACTTTTGTTCCAATTGATAGAGTGTTCTTATTTAAAGTGGGGTCTTTAAATCCTGCACCGATTTCCCGCTTGGTTTGTTAATTTCCCCCTACCAACATTTACCCAAGCCAACCCAGCTTCTTAAGGATCGAAGCGAGGTTCTGTGCCTCTTGAGCATGATGTGCCGAATATGGAACATGCTTGCCTAGGAAGTACCTATTCACGCTTTACACCTTCGTAAAACGCGAAGCACCTTCATTTGAAAGCCATTTCCCATTCCATGTATGACTACAACATCAGACAATGCGATAGCCACATGATACAAGTTATCAATATATTTTTAGCTGAATCATTCCTTAATTCGTTATTCTTCCTACTGATAAGATAATGATGGAAGGCGATCTGAATGGAAAATAACAAAATGTAGACTAAATAATAAATAAACACGTAACTGTTTAACAAGCGTTTATTTGTTACATGGACTAGAAACTTACGGCGTTACATTATTTTTTTTGACAACTAGTGAATAAAATCTTATTTATATAAAATTATTCAACATTTTGTACATTTTAAGCACATTGTAAGTACAATAACAACATTTAAGGCACTTATAATACAGCACCAGTATTTTCCTTGAAAGTGGTAAATTTTTCTAAAAATTATGCCATATTGTAATTTGTACAACATAGACTTAAAAATAGGACGACAAATGTCCAGTCTATGAGATTTTTAATCACAGACAGATATGGCACCCTTAACTGGGATCAATAAAGGCACTAAGTTCACTTATAAAATAATTCAATTGGAAAACATTTGAGACAAAAGGTCAGTTTTAACTATAGTTGGAGTTTCCAACATTATTAAACATATAAACGAAAAATGTGACAAAAGATCAGATTCAATCTGAGAACTCTTTAAAATTTTTGAATTCATGTTATTAACTTTACAAACAGTATAATAGTTTATTATGCCTGAATTCAAGTAAATTGTTTATCAGAGTATTTTACCTATCAACAGTCAAATCTTTGGATATGTTATTGCATTGATACTTTACTGATAAAGTAACATTTTGTATTATATTATTATACACAGACTGTAAGGGAAGCATTCTTGAAAATGAAGACAAGCAGTAATGCTGGTCATTTCTAAATCAACCAACAATTCCAATTTTCAAATGCTAGTGGTCAAGTTAAATACACTCAACTTTTAAAAACATACCTATAGCATTTTTCAACAGCCATATCATATTCTATATATATATTATTTTTCATTACAATGACCAGCAACCAACAACAAATGTACATAAATGTGTATATAATAGCCATATCATATAGTAATCAGCCAGTTCTATCACCTGCTTTTATTTTAGATAGTGTTGTCCTTATACCCAATATGAGAAAACTACATACTAGAGATGGCATCAAATCAAGACTTTCTAATCTGGTTGTGGCGATATCTCAAGTATGAGAAAAAAAAATGCTTGCATAAATATTTGCTTGTAACACACATCTGGTATTTCTGTACAAATTAAATACAACATAACACATGATCTCAAGCGATGGTCTAGTGACAGAATTATTGCGATATCACCGCAACTAAACGGAAGATTATATGAAAGTGCATTAATAATAGATACGCAATAAACAACTGTGATATAAAGTTCGACTTTTTACTACATGATACTTATGATTTATGCAGTAAGTACTTACTTTCTCACCGACAGGCCCTCTTCATATAGAGGAACTCAAATATACGTGATCAGATTTGAAAGCAAAATCTGCGCTTTCATCAAATAGGCCAGATTTTTTAAAATCCTTCAGTAGTGTCACGTGTCTAAACAAAAAACGTGACACAATGCCTAGAATCTAGTAAATTCAGCAGCGATTACAGCGATAAGGTTTCTATTGCCTAATCTTCGTGGCTTTTAACATAATCTTTTGTCAAACAACTTTGAGTATTCAAGACAGTATAAAAACACAACACAAATAATAAGTACATAACATAGATGCTTAGAAATGAACAAAATATCACAATTAGCGGACTACAGCAAACTAACGATGCAATCCAATGCAAATAAATGTTAAATGCAGGGTTTCAAAAGCCACTAAAATTACAAGCTAGTTAGATTGTGCGCTTTGAGAGCTTTCACTAAATCGTTTTCGCTCAAAAACTGCTTCAGAGAGTTGAGCTTTTTGAAGCATATTGTGACACAACATGATTTCTTCTTTTCACCACCGCAACATGTGGCACTTTCCTTTTTCGATGGATCGCGGTTATCACCGCAAGCGGCCGAAGCGTTGCATGAACATTTTAGGCTGTCTACGATTGTGGAAGGGGAATCTCCGTCGCATTCATGCAATGTGTAAATGCCTAGTTCTTCCAAATTAGTAGAATTGTTATGTCGTTTGTGGTAGTGTAGGAATGTGTTGTGGTTAGTGTCGGTTGCCCGACCACAGCCGACAGCACATTTCATGGCAGCGTGGTCGCATTTACAGTCGACACATGAGCACGTGTCTTCCCCACACCCCGAAGGCTTTACGACTTCTTGTACATCTTGGTTACAATTCCTGCATTCCCCATCTGTGGGATCACATTTGCAGTCCATACAATGACAGATGCCAGAATCAGCTGCCAGTTGCTCCAGAGCGTTTCTTTTAGCGATCTCTTTGCCAAAGATATTCTCTGTTCTCACTACGTACATATTGGATAAAGGTTCATTATCAAATAGCAACGTGTCTTCGAGATCCAAATCTGTGTTGAAAAGAACTGAGTTAGCGGGATTGATTTCTATATTCTGTCTGACTTTAGAAGGTGGAGGAGTGTTCAAAGATCTGTCGTCATCAGACCCGAAATATATGTCTGCGTCAGAATCTAGTTCGAGATCGTTCAAGAGTTTGGGTGGATTGTCCAGATCTGCAACTATTCCGCTGTCATTGAATATTTTACTTGGTTCGATGTTTGTGACGATTTCGCTATCATTGAAAACTTTGTCTCCAACGTCTAGAATGTTCGGCGTGTCAAGGTCAAAGGAGGTGTGCGTCATGATATTGGCTGTGGGTGCGACTTCGGTGCTTAAATCTATGTAACTTTGCATATGTGTCGGAACAAACGTAGCGAGAGTAAATATGCTTTCAGGTGATTTCTCCTTGATGCTAACGGGGGTTTCTGATATAGAAGCAGCCAGGACACTGACATCGACCCACGGGGATTGTACTTCAATTTCGTTCGCTAAAGCAAGTTGTAGGGCTTTTGACTTTATTTCCATTTTGGGAGGTGCGATTTCAGGTTGGAGTGGAACAGTAGGTTGTAAATTATTAATATCGACCCAATCATTCGTGTCCTTTTTGTCAGTTCTGTCTGCGAATGGCGAGAGTGTTAGATTAGCAAGATCGTAGTCCACGGTTAGGTTGTTAGCTTTAGCGTTGTTAGTGGCGTTATCGAAAAGTAGCTCGGTTATATCAACGGTATTGACTGCTGGGATGTCTTCTAGGCTTCCGTCTGTGGAATTTGACTCTGTGGTGATTCTACCGAAGGATTCAAGGAGACCATCCCAATTCATGAGGTCATTGTTTTGATGGTTGGTAGGTTTTACGTTCGGAGTGTTCTCTATAAACGTTTCTATTGTCACTGGGTCCGCTTTTAACTGTAATAAGAAAATAAAACTTTATTTTATGTGAAACTAGCTGCTGTCCGCGACTTTCCGTTAATCGATTTTGTTAAAACCAAAGGTCGGTAAACTGGTCGGTAAGGTCGGCAAATACATAGACAAAATTAAAAATAAACCTACCTATTAGTTATTAGCTTTGCAAACAAAATGTAGGCGCCTAAGTAAATCTGTTTCTTAGGCGCCTTATCTCTGTTTTGATATTTGTAGGGTGTGGGTTCAAATACCACCCACGTCAAACATGTAACGAACATTATGTAGATGTTTGTTATATCTTGAGTGTTAAGGTACCTATGTCATATTATTTAAAATTAGGTAGGTATGTAAGTATTCTATCAGTCATAGTATTATATTTCTATAGTACAAGCTTTACCTACTTTTTTGGGGCAAGGTAGGTGTACCGTATATACGTTATTTATAATTATGTGTTACTATGAACGCCCGATATTTGCGAACGCCTTGCAAGCAGCCGCAAATCCGGATGCTTGGTTGTGTCCAAACATATGTAATAAAAATTTTGAGACTACCTTGGGCACAGAATGGAGAAACGAAGGGCAGATATCGCCACGAACGCAATCCCGAGGACATACCTGGTGTTTACTAGTGTGCGCGCGCAGACTGGTGGCTGTAGAGAAGAGTCGGCCGCAGCCGGGAGCTGTACAAGCGTGGGGCCGCGAACCGGAGTGGGTGCGACCGTGAGCTTTCAGGTGATGAGACGCGGTGAACGATTTACCACATCCTTCAGTCCGACATCTGAACACAATTTTTTTTTTTTATTTCTTGTCTTTTGTGGTTAAATTAGAAATTAATTTGGTAAGAACTTCTTTGTAACGATTATATGTATATAACGATATTCAAATTATCAATAGGTACATATAAAAAAAAGTTTTCATTCACATCCAATACTGAGAGGTTGCTGTTTCAGTATCCATATATTTTTATAAGGTTTAGTTAGTGTATATGTTTATTATTTGCATATTTTTATGCAACCCCTCAGTTTGACTATAACATTTTTTACGATAAAAAGTAACGTTACGCTATTCTTGATTTTTTTATAGTACTTGACAGCTTAGGTGTTTGACCACAGCTCACCTGATGTTAAGTGACCGTGTGATCGAAGATGGTAAATACACCTAGCCTGGAATAGAACTGGGTCACAACTCACAAGTAAGGCTACCAAAAAACACCGTTAGGTGCTTGTCGGTAGATTTTCAACTTGAGGTAGCTAGCTAGCAGAGTACTAGAAAGTACCTACCACCGTGCTACGGTTTTCTCATTGTTTTCTTTCACCGGTACAAGCTTATTGTTGGGATTTGAACCCGTACCTTTGGGCGTGTGAAATGACCGCGCTATCTACTAACACTATTCAAATTCAAATTATTTACTGACACAAAAACGATTAATCAGTTACATTTATGTCACGGAATTATAAAACAAAAAATAAACTAAATTCAAAATAAATAGTCAAATTTAAATATTTAAGCTCAAATACAAATTAAAATATAATGTCAGGTTCAAATACAATGTCAAGTATAAATACAATCATCGTTGCAAAAAAGTTAAGCTATTACAATCTTATTCATTAGTTTCTAATGAACGGTAAAATGATTTGTATAACTTTATAGTAACTTCATAGTCTGATATTAAAGGTAAATGCAGGCTAGTATAGTACACTAACTAACATCTAGCATCGCTACCCATGATTTAGTTGCGTCATGTTCCGATAAGATAATTGAATTAGCGATCACGAATAAGATTATTATAATTAAGCACTTACGTAAAAAATTAAAAATAGAATTACAAACGTAATGTAGGTATGATATCATTTGTTTATAAAATTAGCATGCAATTGTACTTTGGTCAGACTGTAATAAACATAATAAGTTAATCAATTAGTTTTAACAAATCAGAGCAGAAAAAATTTGCCAGGGGTGTGACACTTCGCAGCTTAGGTACGATCGGGCGCTTTTCCTCACCGTGAGGCAAATGGAATTAGGTTGCCGCTTGCAACTTGTCACGCAATCTGTATCTGATGTGGATTTGTTGCAAATAACGAAAAAGTAATCCACGATATTTTCCTTCACCGTTCCTCATAACAAAGAAAAAAAAGAGTTGCGTGTCGTGGGATTCGAACCCAGGACCTGCAGAACACAAGTCAGATACACCCAACTAGGCTGCTGAACTTTGAGGAAACATATATTTCAGAGAACTTAAAAAAAGTTCTCGATCTTAAAGAAAATTCTGCCAACCCATTCTTGACCAGTGTAGTTCTCACAATGAGAAGAGTGCGCCCAGCAGTGACAGTTTATAAAAACAAGACTGATTCGGAATACAAAATAATTAATAAGTAATTTGTGTAGATAGTAATTAGACGATTAGGTTGTCATATGAAGATAGTTTATTAAATACACACTTAGCATCTTAATTATTTTAATATTTATTTTACATATTTATTTATAATTTCGTGTGCAAGCATAATGATCGTCTTTTGTTCGAGTAATCCTTCTGGTTACCTACTACATATTACTTATTCTGTGGTATAGTTAAAGACGGCGCAACCAGATTCAAACTTAAGGTGGTTCGATTTCCATACAAATAATTTTATGCCATTTATGGACAAATGGAGCATAATTTTACAGTGAAATCACAGCTACTGGCATTTATTTTGGTCTTTCTTTGTGGTAAATCACAATTGCTTAAATAAAACAGTAACCTTAATGGCGGGTCTAAAGCCCAAGCGCAGCTTTATCGAAGTTTTATATAATATGTAGGTATGTATTTTGTTATTGAACAGCGCTTCACAGATATAATAACTTCAAAGCCGTTATCAATTTTGAAAGGCGTTTCAATTAATCTACCCAGTATTCAGTGAGATAAAAAGGAGGAGAGGCGGAACGCTATCAATCGCCACGCCTACTCTGAATAAATGTAGTGTAAATAATAACTAGATGGTAGATTTACTTCGCATTACATCGTACTAGCGGTACTACCGCAGTATCAGATTATATACCGCCAAGCAGTAGTTTACAAACATTACTATGTTTGGGTTTGAAAGGTAGACAAATAGATAGATACACTCTTTATTGTTCACAACAAAGATTATAATATCAAATATAAGCAAAAAAAATCTAAATGTAACTATTGGCGGCCTTATCGCTAAGAAAGCAATGTCTTCCAGGCAACTTTAAAATGGAAAGGATTAAAGATTAATTAGAAAACAGGTTGTGTCAATGATAGTAAATAAAATTAATTCTATTGAGACTCATCACCGAATACCTCAAAGTAATGCGCGCTGCCGCCCTGTTTAGGTACTTTGTTTCGTAATTCTAAACAATCAAATTTTTCCTCTTTATAATAGTATAGATAGATAGATTAGATAGCATTAAAAATAACGGTTTTAATGGGGATAAGCTTGAATCTCACTTGTAAGGTCTCTCCTGTGTGTGCGTGCGTATATGTTTTTTCAGATCGCTAAGTGTTGTGAAGAATTTCGTGCAGCCTTCCGCTTTGCAGTTGAACGTGTCGCCGCTGTGTAACCTTTGGTGTGCTCTTAGCCTAAAAACAAATGACAAACCAGCATTAACTACCAAATTAACCACAAGCCAGTTGATAGAATAGAAAAGTTAGCCGTTATGTGTATGTAAATTTAACAACTTTTTTTTAGATCACTGGAATATAATTAGTTGTGACCAGCATAGTGTAACATGTCTTCCCATGTCACGTTTTCCTTGGGATAGCACTTCGTCCCCGTAACACAAGCAGTCTGCTTAGTTCGGAAGCGGAGAGGCGCTCCGAGGTCGCAGCGATGGGAGGAGGGGTAATTCCTAGTAAATGCTGGTCACTATACTATAGATACATTATACTATGTATATTATGGTGGTTTTGTCTACACAACATTTTCTCATGTAAAAATAAATAAAGCTTTTTTGTTTTTGTTTTTTTGTAGAAGCTCTGCTTTGTGAGCTGTATGGGTGTGAGTTTGCAATCCCATTTATAATCAAAGATTGTTTTTGTTTGTGAAATGCATTTCGACTTTGTTTGTTCGTTTGTTTTTTTTTAAACTACACGTTTTGTTACGGTATTCACTATCACATAGAGAGGCTCAAGTCAGAAACTTTAGACGGTCTTTGTTTAGAGCGCTTACCACATTTGACAAGGTGGGTGTTTGACCACAGCTCGCCTGATATTAAGTGACGGTGTGATCGAATTTGGGGAAGCACACATAGCCTAGAATGGAACTGGCTCTCAAGTAAGGCTGCCGGAACACACCGTTAAGTGCTTAGCAGCAGATTTTCAGCTTAAGGATGGTAGCTAGCCAGCCGAGTACCTACTATATAGAAAATACCCTACTACCAGGTTTCCTCACGATGTTTTTCCTACACCGGCAGCTCAAGCTCATTGTTGGGGTTTGAAGCCTAGAAGAAATGTAATATAAACTAGCATATGCGGAAATATGTAAATGGTGCATAGTTATCATAATGTGTCATTGAAATTAATACTGTTGGTTTGCCGAATGGTTATGCGGATGCGATGCGGTTTGCGGTATGCGGGAAGAGATTCTCTGTTACACACCAAGAAGAAGAAACAAGAGAGTGAGCACTAACCTGGCTTGCCGACTGGCTTCTGGCACGGAGCTGGTGAGTGGCAATGCACTGCGTTCCTTTATAATGCACACACTAGTTACGGCGCAGCGGGAAGAGAAAAAGGGAAATAGCGGGAACAGCGGGATTGAGGAAGGGAAGAAAGGTATTAGCGCGTACAAAATGTCGGTTAATTCAAATGTGAACATAGGTATGTACAGGTGCGATGCGAGAGAATTACAGCGAAGGAATGCTCCCGTCGCAGGCGAGCGCCTGCGGCGGTTAAGGTCGCTGAGTGCTGCCATTGGCCACTTGCGCGAGAAACGTCAACGGCCAGCTTAGGCAGTGTCCCACTCCGATGCATCATTCCTCTCGCTTGTGTAACAGAGAAGGATAGAAACGGCGTAAACATTCTCCCCGGCTTGGAAAACTGCAGGGTTTTTCAAAAAATAAATAAGAAAATGAATGCGATAATAGTAACGCTTACGCACGTTTGATGCATCGATTATGTTTAGAGTATTAGAGGATGCGAAATAGGCAATCAGAATTTATATATATGTATATATGCGGTGGGTAAATAATATGTAAATAATTGATAATGATAATATACATACAATATAATAAATATTATTGCTAAGATAACAGCATATTGTAAGTTGCAGAGCGAGTAATTTATTGTGATGGAAGAGGACATAGTTTTACAACTGGAGGCTTAAAGGTCCCAGAAGTAGTTCGTACTAATGCAGCACGCGTGATTCCGTCTTTCCCGGGATATATTTGCTCAATAATGCCAGTAGGCCATCGAAGTGGCGGTGTATCATCCTGGTGGATGAGCACAAGGTATCCCGGTTGGATTTGTACGTCAGGCGTATTCCATTTTTGGCGCGACTGTACCGTACTTACTACTGTAGCGTAATAACTTTGAACTAAGTTGCCCAAAAGCTTTTTCCGGACATATATCGATTTAGACGTATCGATTTTCGTAGCCAGGAGCGATTGTAAAAGAGTCTTGTTTAAGAAGTGGGCTAGTGTTAGAATAGTATGCGGCTGGTCAGACAGTAAGCGAAGCGGGCACGAGTATAAGACTCCTAAATGACGCGGTATTTGCAGCTCAGGAAGAAGCGGTAATTCTTCTACAACGTCAAATAACCGGGCGCTAGTTGACAGTATGGCGCGGTTAGTATTGACTGTTGTAGATATGGATGTAGAAAATGAGAACATATCAGCCGAAGGTAACCACTTCAAACGTAGAATTTTTAATATGTCACTGTCATCCGTGAATTTTATTACTGCACGGTGCGACTCGGGCACGTGGGCGAGAAGCTCCGCCGATTTTGAGGCCCATTTAATAAACTTAAACCCGCCCGCTTCGAATAATAATGTGAGCAGCTCATCGGCCAGGCGTGTGCCATCTTCGACCGTATGTATTGATGTGGTAAGGTCGTCGATGTACCACTCTCTGCAGGCCACCTCTGCTGCGCGCGGGAAGCGATCACGTTCGTCATAAGCTAGCTGACGACTAGAACGGAGACCAAAAGTCACAAAGTTGAGCTGCAGGATACATACAGGTTCGATGTCATTAAAGCGGTATAATATTTTTTGATACTTGCGATCTTTATGATCTAACAGAGTGCGTAGATACATTTGTTGTACACCAGCTGTTATGGAGACTTTGAAAAAGCAGAATTTCAGTAAGCGCACAAGCAAATGTGCTTGCAGATTAGGACCAGTGTGTAATAGGTCATTTAATGAAGTGCCATTGTCCGTTTTAGCGCTAGTATCTGAAACGACACGAGTTTTAGTTATCGCTTTATTCGGACGTAGTACAGCGTGATGCGGTATGAAGTATCCTTCCTTGGGTACGGCAGAGGTAATAGCTAACTCTGTGAGGTAATCATTATTTATATAATCAAACAATACGTCATTAACGAAATTACCTAACCCTTCCGGGGTACTTTTAAACGGTAGCGAAACAATATATCTTTCACAAGTGCTTTCTGTGACTGCCGTCTTGTATAGTTGTTCACGTTCTTGATCATCCGGACTTATGTTATTTACGGAAGGAACTTCCTCAAGTTGCCAGATGTTTTCAATATTTTGATTAAGTTCATTTACTAAAGGACCGAAGGACCAGGATATATTTTCAGGGTAACTTAGTATTTCTCCCGTGATAATATATCCAAGCGTTGTTTCTAATGCGTATAAACCAGATTTAGATGCGTCCGTTAAGCCAAGAGGTGTATTGTAAGCGGTATGCGGCGACACTTTGCGGCCTTGAATTATGAATGCGAAAAGTTGTGTTCCGAAAATTCCGTCGATAGTGCCTGGGGAACCCCAATGTTCATCAGCAAGCGGTAGGTTTTGCAAATGCTCCAACATCGGTGTGGGTATCACTCGAGTTGGTAACTGGTCAGTGATGTGTTTCACTACTAAAAGCGTTATGGCGTAATGAGCGTCCGACACGCGCGATTGTATTGTTAATCTGACGTAACCCATAATGGGCGTTGAGGATGACCCTACAGATTTTAGCGAAGAGTTAGCAAGCGGTTTAATATTTAATTTTAATTTTTTACAACATTCCAATGTGATTAAATTATGTTGAGAAGCGCTGTCTACCAACGCGCGTAAGATAAAACGCTTTCCTTCAATAGGCACGTATACCTCGGCGGTAGGTAAAACAACTGTCTTTTCTAATGCGTTAATATCTTTATCGTACGAGTGCAAAGCGCGCGAAGTTTCGAGCGAAGTAGGTTCAGACTGCATAGTTACTAAGCGCGCGTCAGAGAAGGACGTCTGCGGTGCGGCTGTATAATGAGTATGTAAACAAACGGAGTGCGCTCGAGTCTTTTCGCTAACCGTGCTGGTAGCTGCGACTGTGTTCGGCGACATCGGTTGTTGCGTACTTCTACATAGTAATGTATGATGGCGTTTTAAGCAAAACTTACATACATTCCGAGATGCACATTTCAATGTATTGTGAGAAGTACTAAAGCAGTTTATACACAAACTATTTTCTTTAATGAAATGAAAGCGGTCATTAACGGGCAAATTTTTAAACGCTGAGCATTCATATAAGTGGCTATGAATTGTCGATTTACAAAAAATACAGTCTCGTTTGTTTATGCTGCTATCATTAATCGTAGCAAACGTATGCGACACCTTTGTCTGCGGTGAACTATGCAACCGAGCCTGCGAGTTATTATTATTACTCCGCGCGGGAGTTGTTTGCTTACTATTACTTGAACTCGTTCGCTCTAAAGTCTTTATGCGGTGGCGAATAAAATCGACTAAGTCCATGCTACTTGGAATGTCTTTATTACGGATAGATAGCTCAAAGTTTTGAATTAAATTTGAATCTATCTTTTTTAATGCTATATGCGTGAAAATGAAATCAGATAAGTCTTCGATTTCCAGCTGTTTTAAGGCAGCCCAAGATGCATGTACTCGCTCAATAAAATTATTTAATTGAGAAGCAGAATCGTAAGCGGGTTTGGCGTCCAGTATTTCATTTAAGTACGTTGTACCTAACAATCGCTTATCTTGGTATCTAGCTACTAAAGAATCCCAAATGATTCTATAGTTTTGCTCATTAGGTATTATTCCTGCAAACGTACTTAGTGCGGTACCACTTAACTTTGAAATTAAATACTGTACCCTCATATTGTCTGTTAAATTGACATTTTCGTGAATATTCGTTTTAAAACTTTGATAGAACAATGGCCAAGTTGCCGCATCACCAGAAAAACTCTTTAATTCTAAAGGCGGTAGCCGACATCTATACTCAAATTCGTCAACCCGTTTATTAACCTCGGTCGAGGTGGTAGCACTCGCACCTCGCGACAATAGTTTCGAACGTGTGTGTTGTATATTTGAATATAATGTTTCGAATGCTGACCAATTGCCAAAATTAAACTTGTAATCGGGATCTTGTTCTAACAATAAAGCGTTATGTTGATCACATAAGTCATTAAAACTTATGTATAATTTTTCGATATTCGATGTCGCAGCTAGGAAATCTTGTGTTTTTCTTGTTTCAATATTATCCGACACATTTATTTTCCTAGAGGAATCATGTAAAGCGGTAATGTGGGAGAAAATAGCCTCCTTCTTTGCAGAAGCGAACCTTATCTTCGATTCCAACTCCATTTCTAACGGTAACTAACTGAATAACGGTATCTAAATAATGGTTAAAAATGCGGTTATAATAATTTAAATATTAATTAAATTAATCAGATGTATTTTGAAGTTCTATGTCTACTCTAATGTTTGCAACAATGAATAATAATGTAAAAATAAGAAATGAAACCGTTACCTGAATAAGCCAGTTAAGAAATATTTGAAATAGTAACACGAAATAAGTCCGTTGTATTGATAAAGCGAGCGGGCCGGTTACGTCTTCCTCGACGAGCACCGTCAATCGACGTTAAGAACTACCTACTTATATTTTAAATACGAGTCGTAACGTCACAAATTACAAAATTGTTAGCAATATTGAGCAAATATGTTCGTGAAATGCGGGATAAATAGTTAAATAACTATTTGTTTTGATAAATAAGCACAGATTAAGCGTAAAATGCGACAGTAATCTGAATTGTACTGCGTAGTAACAGGTAGTTGTACATATAATTTCAAATTACAAATGCCGTTATATATGCAATTTTACGAAATACACAGAAATTAGCGAGTAATATACGATAAATATGATACAATATACTGGGAAATATAGGTAAAAATGCGGTAAAAGTATAGATTAAGACTGAAATGGTGTAATTAGCCTTCGATAGCTAGGGAAAAAACTAGTTCAGTCCGGTTCGAATGGACCAAAAAATGGTTATGCGGATGCGATGCGGTTTGCGGTATGCGGGAAGAGATTCTCTGTTACACACCAAGAAGAAGAAACAAGAGAGTGAGCACTAACCTGGCTTGCCGACTGGCTTCTGGCACGGAGCTGGTGAGTGGCAATGCACTGCGTTCCTTTATAATGCACACACTAGTTACGGCGCAGCGGGAAGAGAAAAAGGGAAATAGCGGGAACAGCAGGATTGAGGAAGGGAAGAAAGGTATTAGCGCGTACAAAATGTCGGTTAATTCAAATGTGAACATAGGTATGTACAGGTGCGATGCGAGAGAATTACAGCGAAGGAATGCTCCCGTCGCAGGCGAGCGCCTGCGGCGGTTAAGGTCGCTGAGTGCTGCCATTGGCCACTTGCGCGAGAAACGTCAACGGCCAGCTTAGGCAGTGTCCCACTCCGATGCATCATTCCTCTCGCTTGTGTAACAGAGAAGGATAGAAACGGCGTAAACACCGAACAAAAAAACAAGTGATTTTACGTAATTAAAAAAATTGTACAATTTCGTACTTTCTTGCTCTAGTCAGCTGACAGCAATATGCTGTAACATACGCGCCAGGTGCTTTTACTATTTTTATAACACCGACAAAAACAATGTTAGACCCAGTTATACAATCTATTAATATGCGAGAGCTTATATAAATAGAAATGATTTTATACAACAAACAAAACGGATACAATTTTATTCTTATGTAAAATTTCTGATAAAAGAGATGAAAAGGTTTATTTTGACTTGCAAAGGATCAGTTATATTACAACGTCTAAGTCAAATGTCAATCGTGAAATTATTTGATATAATTAACATGAATTTATGATAACCTTATCATTTCGTAAGCTAAATATAATTATGACGCATGAATTGTTTTAAATATAAGTAAGTTTGTAACACACTTACATTCACATAATTATGTGTATTTTTTTTTATGGTTGACAGGCTAGTTGTTTGACCACAGCTCACCTGATGTTAAGTGAAGGTGTGGTCGAAGATGGTAAAGCACACCTAGCCTGGAATGAAACTGGCTCTCAAGTGAGGCTGCCGGAACACACCGTTAGTTGCTTGGCGGCAGATTTTCAACTTGAGGGTGGTAGCTAGCCAGCCCAGTACTAGAAAGTACCCTACCACCATGCTATGGTTTCCTCACGATGTTTTCCTTGACCGCTCAAGCTCAAGCTCATTGTTGGGGTTTGAACCCACGCCCTTCGGCATGCGAACCTACCGCGCTAACCACTGAGCTATTATCGCTACATGTATGAATGTAAGTGCATTGAATAATACGTGTGCATTTAAATATAATTTTAATCTGTTGTTATATGCAGGCTATAAGTATATGCTTATGTGGAACAGGCTATCGTCGCCGCGTCAGCCGTCACGAATTACTGTACCTACTTTGAGCAGCCAAGGTTTAATGAATCAACAGAAACCTGAAGAATAGTAGCGTTGCAACCCAAAGAGATGTGTGTGTGTGTGTGTGTGTGTGTGCCTGTCTGTGGCATCGTAGCTCGAACCGATTTTGAAATTGTTTTTTTGTTTGAAAGGTGAATTAGCCGGAAGTGTTCTTAGCTATGTTTGATAAAAATTGCTCCAAGATGGCCGCCGCCACAAAATGGCGGATTACATAATATATTTTTAGACAAAGAAAGGGCTCGACTAGTAGATTACTATACACTACGAAAAATTTCATCTTCCATAGGTCAGGTCAAATCGAAATTTAATAGGTATGCTGTTACTGGTGTCTGGTATGTTTTAAATTTTTAATTTATACTTGTTTTAAAACGCTCCGTATCAGTTACAGTCTGTTTCATGAGAGTCAAACGGACTTCAGACTATCACGCCTACAGTATTTACAGCCGGGGTCAAATAGCCAAAAGGCCTCTTGCAAGGCCTAATGATTATCTAAGCTTAATGCGCACATTCTCACTATACAAAGGTCATCAAGTGATACAAAAACGTAATGTATAAATATATTACACTAACATTTGTGGTATAAAAAGTAATGAAGCGAATAATCCCCAAAAGATTAGGAAGTATCTGTATTATAGGTGCAGTGATTAAAGGCGTGTATTCACTAGAGGAAAAATCGTCTGTGACTCGTCAGCAACTCGACATACTACGACACGTAGTATCTCTGAAGATGTGTCGCGGGGCATTTGCTACCTTGTTTTGTAATGACAAAGAAAGACATAAGGCTTTTTTTTTGTTTTGGTGTCGCATTTGCAAGTGTTTCATATTTTCAAGTTTCAAAAGTTAAAAAAAGTTGCCTCGTAGCTAGTCAAGTACAGTCCGTGTCAGTCAAGTCCAGTCATGCTTTAGTAAGGTAGTGGCGACTTTACTATAAAGCTTTGATGGAGTTTTGGAAGCAAAACGAAGTCATGTTTCACCACATTATATCGTTTTCTCACACCGGCGCTTGTAATTCGGTACTTTATGAATAAAACACCACTATTTCTATACATTAACACTCGAAAAAACATTAGTTTTGGAAAAAATACAATCGGACGATACAACTCTTTCCCGGTTCCCGCCAAAACTCCTTGCATAGTTTTTGGAGAGCTTTTGGTTGTTTACTGATGATTCCTATGTTTTATAACATTTTTGTCCATAATAAAGCGTATTCTGATTCTGATTCGGAGAGATTTTGGAGAGTGTGCCCAAGAACTTTACAATTATATTCCACCAGGCCGTTTTTACCACCAGGCCAGCCAAACACAACCGGAGTAAGTGTTCCCCGAAAAATACAAATGGGTATCTTCAAAGGCAGAGTAAATAGGTTATTTCTAAGCATACACCATCTTCAGAGCAAAAAAGTATGTACGGTAACAACAGTCGCTGTAAAACGTAACAAACTAATTATTTAAGTGTCGCGTTGCCGCGTTTGTCGCCCACGTTACGCTGGGCACGGAATAGACAAACAAACGCAGTTTTGGCGGGAACACGGGAAAAATATGCTGCTACATTGTAGTGTTTTTCAGAACTTGCATTTTCTCGCGTGTTATTAATAAATAGTGATGTTTTAACGATAAAGAATCTAATTACTCTCTATTATACGCAAAAGTGGGCTAGTGATTGAATGTCTCAGAAATCCTTTTTTCTTGTTGTTTCCAAACTTTCGTAAAATCTTATACAATAGCCACCAGCGCCTACTTACGGCATAGGCACGACTTGACTGTGTGTTACTTTAAGTGACTAAGGTTTATTTTGCTTAATGTACAAAACTCTTGATACTGTCAGAATGTACAAAACGCGATAGTCCAAAATAAAGAAAGAAGAAGAATGTAGCGCTATGTCGTATTGTTTCAATGAAATCAAGAAAGACAATACCACATTCGCTGGCTTCTCTGGCTGCCTACAACATTTTTTTTTTTGAGATTTTGCGCACGTATTTTTATTGACTTTTATAAATGTTACCGTTTTCTTGATATATTATGCTAATGTATAGTGTTTTTCTACAAATAACGTTCGACCGCCATCTCGCCTTATATAAAGTCCCACTCTGACTGATAGCTACCGTGTCTGCTACCATATTTTCTCTCTAAAATAGCTAAAAGTCTAAACCGAGTCTTGATTATAGCCGCAATTTCCCGCAAGTTTGAGCTTTAACAGTAAAGGAAATTTGACTGTAGGTATCTAGCAGTTCAATAATAAATAAATGTTGTCGAAATAATCAATAAAGTATACGCCTTCTGAATTGTTTTTAATACGCAATCATTACTTTTTTATACAACTAATTATTACTTCCTCATATTAAGGCAATATATTATGTATCTCTGTAATAAATTAATAAATGAGAATTCCCCTATTTATGTGCCAATAAAAACCAAACCATCTTATTACTGAGACACAAGGTATAATATCCCATGTTTGTTTTTTGAACATGTTTTTTATCTTGAAATTGTAACAGTTGAGATGTACGTTGATAACATGTAATCTCAAAATTAATATTATCTGGAATATAAGCGGCAGGTATACATTATAAGATTGATTTAGTGTTAAAAACTTGCAACTCATTAATCAAATAAGAGACTATTTATAATTACCTACTCATATAATATATGTACCTACGTATATAATTACTTATGCAAGCGTTAAGGTGGTTCGATATCCATACAAATAAATTTTTGCCATTTATGGACAAATGGAGCATAATTTTACAGTGAAATCACAGCTACTGGCATTTATTTTGGTCTTTATTTGCGGCAAATTACAATTGCTTGAATAAAACAGTAGATTATTAGCATATCTTTTAATATGACGACTTGAAAAACTAGGAAACTATAGTCCGAGCATAATTAAACGTGAATAAACCCGCATAAGAAAAACAAAAAAAGGCAACTTTTTAATTTATTTTATGTACATTTCATTTATATTTATTCATCGACCAGGCGCTCGAAGAGTCAACAAGTCCTGAGGATGCCTCCTTAGAAGCGAAACACGTGTCGGCAACTGGTTACTGCAGCGAGAAGAGGATATAAAGACTTTTGTTGTTCAAGTTATTTCAGATTTATAGTATTAAATATTAAGTAATATTTCGGATAGATTAAAAAAAATTGTTATCACTGTTTTAACCAAAACGACTTTTGAGGTTTGAGGTGTCAAAAATTAAGAAATACAACTAGAAAAAATTGCGATCTCAGATAAATGTATAGGAAGATAAGTCTTAAGTGATATCATATAGGTTAAATATCACTATGCACGTGGTACCCACGGCAAATCGTCGTTATCTGTTTACTACAATAACAGCGATAAGAACAAAATATCGTATTAAAAATATCAGTTACTTAAAGATAAAATCTAAAATAAAACTGACGCAGCATATTTAAAAGGAAATATTGTGCAATTTCTGAATATAATTATTATGGGCGTGCCCTATCATTTATTCATTTTTTTAAATAACCGTCTTTTTTTAAATCCTATATTTCATAAATCCAGAATTCGGTATGTAAAGTTTTTTTTTTGTATTTATTTTATATTTTTTACTGATAGTAAACTTTATTTTATGAAACTAATTTGAATATTTTGGCTTTCTATGCGGTAGTTTAATTCTAATACATTTTCAAACTTTTTATAGTTATGACGTCATAACATTGGCTGAATATGTAAAATATGTGCACCTTTTTTAGGCACTGAAAGAATCCTTATACAGCCAAGGACATGACGTCATTAGAAGGTAATTGAAAGTCAAATTTATTTTATGTATTTTATTAAAATAAACCCCGTCTCATAGTTTAAAGAGTTTTAAACGGAAAAATCATGTACAGGAATGTAATATTTCGAAATGGTTTTGGAATCAGCAAAGTATTTTTTTTCTTTACATACCGAATTGTGTGTACATTCATATAAGAAATTCAGTAAATAAAAACATTTACAAAAAACAAAACAAAAGCGCTCTGTCAAAATTAATGCTACTGGAAAGTATCCCCAACAGATTTGCGTCTCAATGGAAGTCGCGAACTTAGAAGGAAGATGTAATGTATGTGGAAATTCCTATACTTACATAATTGTTTCGCATACAACATTATCATGCCTTTGTTACTTTCTGTACTTTGTGCTATTAAATTAAATTTACACACACATACACACACACGCGCACACTCATTCATTGTATCCCCAAATATCCCTTTTTTAGATTAATCTATTTTTTTATAAAGGCCTGCATGTTTTTTTTTTATAGCTGACAGGCTTGGTGTTTGACCACAGCTCACCTGATGTTAAGTGACGGTGTGGTCGATGATGGTAAAGCACACCTAGCCTGGAATGGAACTGGCTCTCAAGTGAGGCTGCCGGAACACACCGTTAGATGCTTGGCGGCAGATTTTCAACTTGAGGGTGGTAGCTAGCCAGCCGAGTACTAGAAAGTACCCTACCACCATGCTATGGTTTCCTCACGATGTTTTTCCTTCACCGGCAGCTCAAGCTCATTGTTGGGGTTTGAACCCACGTCCTTCGGCATGCGAACCGACCGCTAACCACTGAGCTATCATCGCTACAGTGTACATGTAGTGGTTTTCTTGTCCGGCGGAGAGTATTTTATGCCATAACACAAGTTGATTCCTAGCATGGGTAACAATGCTTCTACATGTATGTTTCTTTCGAACAACATTTTTGTATAACCTCTGATAGACGAAGTACCTATGTAATTGCAAAATAAAACTTATTTCATAGATTATTACCGATTGCTATGTGATTACCAATATAATATTTGTCGAAGTAAACGGGACTCTATTACTAAGTGTATCTGAGTCCAATCCCCTGTGTCCGTCCATTTAGTCTAAGGTCATAGAACAAGTATTCTTATAAGGGAGCCACATAATTAATATAACATAGATACATTTAAATCAGCAAGACCCAAAACAAGTTTCCACATTTTTCCTGGGTGGGAATCATCGAATCCACGCCCCATGCCTATGAAGCTGTGCCACTGAATGTGCTAATAGGATTTTTTTTATATTTAAATCGGCAATGATGAATTTATCATATCTGACTCAGCCCTCTTTTTTCGTAATCCTGGGCCACTGCTGAGCGCGGGCCTCTTCTCGTTGTGAGAAGGGTAAGCCATAGTCCGCCACGCTGACCAAGTGAGGGTTGCCAGAATACACACATATTTTTGAGAACTTTTTTTCAAAGCAATGTTTCTTTTTTAAATATTTTCCTTTATTCTTTTTCATTTGAAGTCATCAGCAATCCGCACATGACTGAAAAAAGACAGAGGTGCGTGCCGTTGAATTCGAACCCAGATACCAACCCAAGGAAAGTATAAGTGGTTTTTATCATAGACTGTCATGTTAGGCCATTTGGTACTAACTCGTGTTTTATTAAGTGCAGAGCATGGTAACAAAAAGGTATACCTACATCTCCTATTAGCTCATTCAGAAGCACTGCTTCATAAACATGGGTTGATGATGACTCCCACCCATAAATGTTTGTCTGGATGTTCTAAACATATACGTATTAAGTACTTATTTCCAAATCAAAAATCAAAATTAAATAATTTATCGCCAAGCAGTTGTGTTTAAATATTACTGTGTACATGTTCCGGTGTGAAGGGTACTTCAACTAGAGATATTACAGGGCTGTTTGACTAACCATCGAAAGTCTCAAAGTCAGTGCCAGAGTGAGTCCATCAGCAATGCCTTGGACTTTGCTTTACTACTCAAAGTTTTGTGTTACTGCAATGGTCATGGACAGGCGTTGTCTTTTACCATAAGGACAACGCCTCGTTCGTCTCATTACTTTTATCTTTAAAAAAAGAAAAACTGTTATCATGGTTAGGTTAGTTAGGTAGACGGCGCTGTGTGAAATGTCCTCAAATATTTGTAGAGTAGGTAGGTAGTAAACTTTGAAATATTGAAACAAATGCAAAGGCAGATAATCACGTACGTAATCTTTTAATAACAAAAAAATAAATAAATAAATAAATATCATAGGACATTACACACAGCGCCATCTGACCCCAAACTAAGCAGAGCTTGTGCTATGGAAGACAGATAACTGATAGAATACTTAAATACTTTTTTTTTTTTTTGTAAATACATACTTATAATACATACAGTACACCCAGACACAGAACAAACATCGATGTTAGTCACACAAATGTTAGTCCTGAGTGGGAATCGAACCCACGCCCTTCAGCTCTCGAAGCAGACACACTACCAATGAACCAACAGGGCTGTCAGGTCAGGGGACAAGTCAGGTTGTCTAATAGCTATCCGTATTTATTGATTGGACTTTGGGTTCGAGATTGAAAATACGATTCTAAACATGTAGGTAATTGATTACAACTTATCATAATGCAAAAACTTGGCTCAAAAAATTACCGTAGCTTTAATAAGTTTAAGCCAGTTTACATTCTAACCAATATCGATCTGACCAATATGTAGTGTCTAGTTTAGTTTCTAGTTGGTGATATACCTAGTGGCAATGTTTACCTTTACTTACCAGCCACCATAGTAGCTCATGAGATTTTATGAAAATGTGTGCTAGTAATTGTCATGTCATGGTTAATAGTACCTACAATACGAAGTTCTATCATAATTTTTAGGAATGACTGGCTACAATTTAGGTACTATAAGTATTCTGTGTTCACGTGCTATTAGAATATTTAGTCGCGGCATTCAGAAGTTTTGGTATGGACTCATATATACATAGAATTAACATGAGACTAAAAAAGTGCTTTCTTTTGGCACAAGGTACATAATTAATGTGTTTCCGCTTAAAATGCGGTTTAGGTTACAACGGTGATGAGGGTTTAATTTAAAATTTATCTATCCGAAATATTCCTTAATATTAAAAACAAAAATCCGACATAAACTTAATTATCTAAATAAATAAATAATAACTCTTCTTAACAAGTCTTTACATCTTTTCCACGCTGCAATGGTTAACCATTTGCCGACACGTGTTTCGCCTCTACACGAGGCATCCTCATGACGTGTTTTGCATGCTTGGTGCTTCTGGATGCTTGGTTTTTCTCAGCCAAGTGCTAGAGGCAAAACACGTGTCGGCAAGAGGTTATAGCAGCGAGAACAGGATATAGATACTTGTGGTTATTTTAATTAGTTATTTTTTATTTATGAATATATAGCACGCACCCATCAGTCGGACAACTTATAAAAGCAAGGCTGATTCGAAATATGGAACGAATTTACATACGCTATTTTTCATTGAATTTGTCATCGTTGACGTGCCTCACTTTCTTGAGTATCGACTACAAACTTTTCTGAGCCCAAAACTCAAAGGATTCCTTGTTATAAAATTGAAACGACAAAACGTAAATAGAAATTGAAAATTAACACTACTTGTTTGGTAAATCACGTACGAAGTAACACATCGGGAAGAAAACTGCGCCCGATACATACATACTATAATGAATAGATAAAATATAAAATCGTCTGCAAATAATTATGAATCGGTGACTCCCGCCCCATTGCAAAGTTCAAATCGAAACGTAAGAAAAAAACAATATTTCATAATATCACGTTACAGTATAATGTGGAATAACTACAAGCATGAAGCGAGCTAATCAAATTTAATTACTACGTCAATAGCCACAAGATACATAATTCAATGTGCGCATAATGCCTGATTTGATATTCTGGCAGATCACCAAAAAAAATATACATATGTTACGAAATATCTTCTGACTCACTTATTTTTGTTTTGAACCCCTCAGATTTATAGCAATGTATCTGTCAAAAAATTAAACTCGTATTTTACTTCGAGTATCAATTTCTTTTAGTTGAGGTGCGTAGGTAATGGGGGTATAGCTTATAGTGTGATATTTTCGATTTTTATCCTTGTTCCCAAGGTTCACGGACGATTGATTGAATGAATTCATATAATTGGTAGAGCGGCGAGACTTCCTAGAAAAGTTAATGGTAGGTTATAGGCTGGGACTAGCAGATCAAGTTAATGTTTTTCTTTCGCTTTAACTAAGGCTGTCGCAGTTTGTTGGGGTGCTATTCCACACAAATACGGTTTAAATTCGTGGCTGCCATCACCAGTGTGAAGCAAACTTAAGAGGTAACGCGGGTCCAGCGGAACTTGATTAATATCTATGTGTGTGAATAGTCTGTGTTTGTGTGTATTTTTCGCTAACATTATTGGAAAATACTACTTTGTCTGAAACCCCCTCACCTCCGTTCCCCGTAGAGTGCTATAGGACAAAGGCAACTCAGACCGATTATACCCACAATTTTTTGACTAAATTGGGGTTTCATATTCCCCTGTTTTCTCCTCTAACAATTGAGCCTAGCCAATAATATTTTTTTGCACAAATATTTTGAAGAAGAACAAGTCTATTTTGAAGTCATATTTTCTTATGTAATTACATAGTTCGTAAAAAAGCTGCCATGCTAAAGTGGGACTGGGCTGTACACGTCTACCGAATGCCAGCGGAGCTATTGGCGAAGACCACCGCCGACTGGGTCCCGGAGGTTAAACGGCCACCAGGCCGGCCTAGAAGACAGTGGGAAGATGAGCTCGATGCCCACAACAAGGAGTGGATCTTAATAGCACAAAACAGAAGGCGTGGAAGGGAGGGAGAGAGGCCTTTGCCCAGCAGTGGGACAAAGTGGGCTAAAATAAAAAAGTTAGTTCGTGGAAAAAAAGAAATAATAGGGACGTAGCTTTGGCAGACCTCGATTTTATGACAAAAAATATTGCTCTATAAGCATTATACAGGCAGAAAATAGGCGATTAACATAGTGATGTAGTATAATATAGTATGGTAATTTAATGTCAGAGTTAATATCCTACTGCCCCATGACGATAGCCAAGCTTGATGCTTCCTGTTACAGGACTAAAAGCCTAGATGTGCCTACACTCTGTGATTAAAAAAAGTAAAGTAGGTATAATGTAATCTGTGGTATTAACTAACCTGTATAGTGTATTAAAGGCTTTCCTGCATCCAGGTATCTGACAGGCGAATGGTTTCGACTTGGTGTGCGCCCTCACGTGTATTTTCAGACTATATGACGTGAGAAATGCTTTTTCACATGTTTGCAGTGGACATTTGAACCTGTATTCACCTGGAACAGAGTGTAACGTACTATATAGATTAACTAGCTGCGCCCCGCGGTGTTACCCGCTACATGTTTTCGAGATAAAAAGTCTATGTGTTAATCCAGTGTCTCAGCTACCTCCAAGTAATGAGCGCCAAAGCAGTGATGCCCCGGACTGTGTCTTACTACTCAAAGTTCTGTGTATCGCTGCAATGGTCATGGACAGGCGTTATCTCTTACCATCAGGAGAGCGTCTAGTTCGTCTCATTACTTTAAAAGTTAAAGATTAAAAGTTACATGAGAGCTTGTTATTGCGAATCTTTCCGAAAAAAAGTTACGCGATCGCATATCGTATGCCCGCCCAATAAGGTTCGCAATCGCGAGGGTTTTTCGTGAGCATCTGGATATCATTATAAGCTCACTGGATTGGTTGCCAAATACTAGGCTTTGTACGGATTCCTTATTACATGTCATAACAAATGCTAAGATATTTCGTCTATGTCATTTTTACCCGACTACCTAGGAAGGGTTATGTTTTTTACTACCTCGTTTGTTCCATACGTCCAAATGGATTACGACAATTGAGGTATCGTTAGATTCGTCTCAGTAACCCAAGTGTTCTTAGACAGGTGTTTGAAAAAAAATGACAGATTTTTGGCGCGAAATAGTAGGTATACGTTATTAAAAAACATTAACCAAACCTATCAAGAACAGTAGATATCTAAATAAAGAAAATTAAAAGAGGATTACAAAAATATATTTAAGTTATATATTTACATTTATTTATAAACTAGCGGACGCCTCGCGGTTTCACCCGCGTAGTTCCCGTTCCCGTGGTTCCCGTGGAAGGGATAAAAAATATTTTATTTTTTTTAAACTTATGTTTTAGGTAGGTATAAGTAGGTATTTGTGTTTAAAAATAATAGTGTTTCAATCATAAAGTACCGAATTATATGCACGAGTGTGGGCAAGTATTATTTATTATGTAGTAAAACATGTATTTTTTGTTCTGTTTCCGAAATTCTGTAGAAATGTATATTATATTAATTCTTTTTTGCATCCATGCATACAAACATAATTATACTTTTTTGTTGTTGTATGTGTTCAAAGTTTTTTATGAAACAATAGTGTTGCAGCATCTCCTGTCTGACTAACTGTGACTAATAGCTAATTTATTTATTTTTACCATAAGACACTTGGAAATATGAAATACTAAACACTGGCAGAATGCACAACGTGCAATACAAAAAGTAGGAAAAAAATATGCTTATAATGAAGTATCAAGAAACATGAGGCACCTACGTATAACTGTGGAAAGGAATGCGTGCACGAAAGAGTTTTTATATGTCCACGAAACACGAGTGATAATATGGCATATACCTACGTACATAATTTTAAAAAGTTTCAATGTTTGAATGGTTTGAATTGAGAATCGCACAAACCGACCGACCGACTCTCACGTCATGATAACTCATGCGCAAACGAATTCAAACGTATCCAAAAAGCTTCAGATTAGAGTACCATTAAGTAATCTAAGTCTAGCTAAACAAAAAATGTTTATTTAAAAAATAACAACCCAATAAATTTAAATAACTTGTAACAGTTCTTCAAGTTAAATATCATAAATTATGTAAATGTTTTGTTTAACTAGATAATACCAATATGTAACCAAATTAAACCAGTGATTGTTTTAAATAAAAACTGGTTTTTCTTATTTATCACGATTTAATTATTATCGTACCATACGGGTTATTTACCTAAATAATATGGCATAAGATGAACAAACTATAGACAAAATAATATCGCTGCAATCTTGTTTTTTTTTGTAATAAATAGGCGTGAGTTTAACTGCCATTTCACCTCGCCATATTACTTATAACTTTAAAAAAAGGCCGCATCTGCCAGTGGTATTTTTCTTATTTATTTTTATCTATCTAGCTTGTTAGTTGCGTCTTTTAATAAGGATGCGCTATTAAACATGATTTTTGCCATGATATTGTAGGTAAATGAACTAAAATTACGATCGATATAAAACTAAAACATGTTATTTTTCAAACCTTTTTATGTCCATTAGCCGTTCTTTTCGGCAAACGTCGCACAATAATCGAAATTTTTCTATGACAAACTATGACTAACTAAAAACATGATAGATAGAAATTCACTCGTTATTTTATTTACTTAAAAATAGTGTCTTTTTTAGATGATTAAGTTTTTTTCTTAAATATAACTTAGATTTGCAAGTCCGTGCTTTCGAGCAACAATACAGTAAATTCTATTTTTATCCCTATTTTTTATAATTAGGGAATAGTGTATGGACGGAACGAACGTGGTTTTTTTCTATTTTTGAATCAAGAGTTTATATCTATAAATGGTTCAACATTCAGCACATCATCACACGATCGCTGTTAGCGATAAGGCCGCCACTTGTGGCACTAGTTCATAAGGTTATTTTGTTCTCTGTATTTTTTTCTGTTTATGGTGTGCATAATAAAGAGTTTTATCTATCTATCTATCACATTAACCATCTGATGATGATAAAGTATTTCAGTAAGTATTACTTCCAAATGTGATACATGTAGGTATAGGTATAACACATAAAGTAATCATATCAGTAACAGGTATTTCTCAACGATATCTAATACTATTAAACGATAATATACGTATATATATATGTATTTATAAGTATTCGTGTATATCTACATAATAATATGAGTAGTATAAACCCAAGTCGCTTCCCGCCTCTTAGATCTTTTAAACTACGCAACGCGCATTTTAATGTGGTTTCCATCTCATTCAAGAGGACTAAATAGGAGGTTCACTTTAGTATCTACATTGCACCTGTGCGAAGCCAGGGCAGGTCGCTAATTCAAATATATTTTGAGATTTCGAAAACGGCACTAACGATTTCGATTAAATTTGCCATAAAATTTTTGGGGGTGAAAAATCGATCTTGTTAGGGTCGGTCGTATTAGGAGAACGCTTTTTCCGAGTTTTCACGCACATCATACACCGGGCAAAGCTCGATCGCCCAGGAACTAAGTAGGTACTTAAAGCACTATATGTATATTATAAAAAAAAAAAAAAAGACATGGGCCAAAAATTACCTATCAAGTATCTACCAGCAATAATGGTAAATATACAATATACATATGTACCTACCTAAGTAGTTATGTAGTCCAATTTTCATGTCAACTTTGACGGCGTTTATCACACATTTTCTGATTAAATCACAATGTATATTTAAGGATTGCAATACCGAAGGTGTTTTTCAATACCGGTATTTCGGTATTGTACCTGAATGATACCGGGATACCGGTATTGATACCGGTATTATGATAACAATTAAAATTTGTTCAAATTAACAAACAATAACAAATGGAACAACACGCATCGAATATAAATGTTAATAAAAAAACAATAACAAATGGTGCAAATACGCATCGAGTGTAAATGCTCGTAAAAAAAAAAGAAAAACAAAATGGAGAAAATAATAAATGAGAATAAAAGAACACACTAAACACAATCATTGAACTTTAATTTCTTTAATGTCAAAATTCAACAGTTATCACAAATATATACAAAATCTTCTTTTCATTTGTCTGTACGCAAAAAGTAAGCACGCAAAAAACACAATTTGTCAATGCTGTCGTCACCAAGACGACTTCGCAGTTTAGTGCAAAAACATAAAAGACAATCATTTGTCGAGATTTGAATAAAACAGAAAAGATGATATTGGTTGGTAAAACCTTTTTTCCCAAATACCGAAATTTCGGTATTGTCTTACTAATACCGGTATTGTAATACCGGAGAAAATCGGTCCGGTATCCCGGTTTTCGGGATTCCGGGATCCCGGTATTCAATCCCTATGTATATTCAATTATCGGGCAGGTGAGAAAAATTTATTGACATAAATAATAGGTACTTTAGAATGACTGACGAATCTAGCAATTTTGCGGTTCGAACCAGATAACTCCAGTTTTCTCGCGTTATCTCTTAGTAACCGATTGTTTTTCACGTTGATTGTACCTGGTATCAAAACAGATAATAATCATACGATTTTCAGGATTATGTTTTTTTTTTTTTTTTTTTTTATAGTAGATAGGCTTGCGTTTGACCGCCATCCCGCCTGATGTTAAGCGAAGATGCGGTCTACGGTGGAGCACGCTCGCCTAGAAGAAACCGATTCACTCGCGACTTGAAGGTACCCAGACTATATTCATTGGGGAACACCCACTCGGGCAGCTGATTCCAATGTCTAGCGGTACGCACGAAAAAGGTGGAATCAAACCGCTTAGTTCGAGCTTTTGGAACATCAACCATGAAGCGGTGACGCTTTTTAAAGCTCCTGGCTGTCCGATAGTAGAATGGGCAAGGTGGAATTAGGTCATGCAGATCTGACGCGCACTCTCCAAAATGTATCCGGTAGAAAACCGACAGACAAGCAACTTTCCGTCGATGTTCAAGGCTTTGGAGCCTTTTCTGAACAAGCGAATCGTTGCTTATGAGCCTCTTAGCACGTTTCTCAATGGACTCCAACGCCTCAAGCTGGTATTTGGCTGATCCATGTTGCTGATCTATGTATTAGATACCTCACTGTATCACAACTTTGCAACATGATACATATTGGATCTGAGTGTTATCTTTAATTGATTACAAATTGGTACATGTTTTCTTACAAAATCGAAGAAAGCAAGTACACTCTAGTTATTATTTTAGAACATACTATTTTTCTTATGCTCTCTGGAAATGTAGAAATTTAAAGACACCGATAAAATACCTAGATACAAAACGAACTACAAATGTTTTATAGTTCGCTTTGTACTATACAATATAATTTTGAGTATTGCAACATAACTCAGGGTTTTGCTTTGGCGATAGTTGATGGTTAATCTCAGCAGCCGGAACCCCGTAATTGCGCCAGCTGCAGTACGCTTCAAACCGAAACAGAATTGTTTATACCTAAGCGACCTCAAGTTCTACTATTTAAAAAAATGTACGTCTTCCATTCAGACCTAAAAGTTGTGCATGTTTTGAGATATTAAAAACATTGTTTTGTTTTAGGCTGTGATTTTACTGCCCTGAGATAAAAACAATAATAATCATCATCATTCAAAATGAAGCACAACTTTTCATTTTTTTTTTTTTTTTTATGGTTGACAGTCTAGTTGTTATTATTTATATGTATATATTTATTATTCAATAAAAAAATAAAATAAAATGTAATTATGTATTCTATCAGTTATCTGACTTCCATCACACAAGCTCTGCATAGTTTGGGGCCAGATGGCGCAGTGTGTATAGTCCTACGATATTTATTTATTTTAATGAAAATAATTTATAAATTTGAATTAATTATTTAGAATGTTATCATAAATATGAGTTCCATTCATAGGTTGTGCGTATCAAGAAACTAGAGTTGCGTACAAATACTGGGAACGTCGAGCAACGGATGGTAGTGTGCAGTTCTTCTGCTTGTTCTGTGATGGAACGGAAGGTGATATACGGTCATGGAGCCCTTGCGTACCCTCCTCAAACTACATCCGGTAAAAAATATATATGCTACACTGCGGCAGTGATGAACTAAGCAATTTTTTGGCGACTTTATCGCTATCATCAATAAGCCTTATAACACTTCGATCCGCGGCTTCCAAGGCTTCCCCAGCTGGTATTTAGGTAACGTCGTTTTTTTTTGACATAAAATTATATGATAGTTAAACTCAGTACAAAAGTAGCAATAGGTCATGGTGCGGCGGAGCGTACCTCGGGCCGCCCTTAGCTGCATGTACATGTACAGATATAACTAGTAGGTAGGAGTATGTGTACAGTATGTGTATTTATTGTTACATCATTTTATATATATTATTGTTACTCAGATTGTTATTACATACGTATATCCAAGGTTGATATTTCTATTCATATAAGTAAACGATATTTAAAAAATCGTACATTTTGTACATAGGTATAATAGTTACTAATACTCTTTAGGTGCCCAAGTTATAAAAACTTCTAATGGCTATTATACTTACTGTGAATGTAAAAATGTAAGAACACAAAATAAATTCATTATTAGTGAATAATTATTTTTAATTAACTATGTGAAATGTTATGTTAAAATAAAGCACTAAAAACTGTGAGCAATGCCCCATAGTTTATACGAAACACGGAAGTGCATGAATACATGCAGATCCATACAATCAGAGAGGAAATAGAAAGGTCTTCTGAGGCCTATAAACAAAGACTTAGACTGCATAGAAACCATTTAGCTGCATCACTACTGGACACCAGTGACCACCTCTTCCGGCTAAAAAGACCGCGACTAGCCACAATCTAGTCGCTGAGTAACATAATATGAGATGACACATCACAGGATGTGCATATCCCAAAACCAACTAAGATTAAACTCAAAACATTTGATTATGGCTTCCAGGCTGATTGCAGATAGACAGATAGATAGACAGAAAAAAAAACCTATGTAACATTGGGTGGTTATTGAATCCAGGACTCTATTTTGACTACATTTCTTAAAACCATAATAATATTATCATGGACTAAGTGGTCAATAGCTACATTTAAGTTACCCAACAAGCGTTGGAGTAGGTACATCACTCAAACATAAACTTTACACGAAAATACTAAGCATAGAACATCACGAAAGTATAAAAAGGGTTTTCATTAATGTTTGTATTCCCTTGAGACGAATTAATCAAAAAGTTTCCAAGTCGATTTCATTAAAAAAAAAAGTATCTTAAAGCTTTCGGCCATAGCAACAAAGTCTCGGCATTAAACAAACCTTGTTAAACAAACATCTATTGGATAAATGTTTCACAATATTATGCAACAACTACGTGTGTTTTTGGTGCTGAAATAATATAAATTACATCATCAAGTACACATATTAAGTACGTCAATAAACAAAAATATTCGTGTGAAAGAAAAGTCAACAAGCCGAATAGAGAACCAGTTTCAATCAGTCTCCGGAGACCAATCAGACTGTGTAGATCGGCTTACTTTCGGGAATAGGAAGAATAAGAATATAACCTTTTGTAGGTAAGTCAAACGAGCTCGTCGTTATACAAACACCGACTTTTTCATTTCATCTCATTAATCTATGATAGCTCTTCAAAGCGATTATAGCTCAGTGGTATGCGCGGTGCGGGCACGCGCCGTAGGGCATGGGCTTAAGCCCTAATAAAATAATCTTGATAAAGATGATCAGACTTGACCAGCCGGTGAAGGGAAACATCGTAAGGAAACTAAAACATGGGATACTTTTTAGTACTCGGCTGGTTTACTACCTCAACTACTTCAAGTTGAAAATCTATTATTTTTACATACTTACAATGTTTTATTTTTATTTATTTTTTCTATTAGTGTTACATCTCCCGTTTGTTTCTTATGTCATCTATCGTTTTTTCTTTTCATGGTTGCCTGGAAGAGATCGCTCTTAGCGATAAGGCTGCCACTTGTGGCACAAGTTCATAAGGTTTATTTTGTTTTCTGTACTTTTTTATGTTTATGGTGTGCACAGTAAATAGTTCTATCTATCTGCCGCTAAGCCCCTAACGGTTCGTTCAGCCTCACCTGACATCCTTTCCAGGCTAGGTGAGCTTATCATCTTCGACCACTTCACCACTAAACATCAGCTAAGCAGTAGACAAACATCTAGCCTGTCACCACTAAAAAAAATCTCTCATCTCATTATAATAGTTTTAATATACAACCAACTTGTCTCATTAATATTACAAATTATGTGAAAGTTTGTGCGTGTGTTTGTTACCAGGTACTTTATATTTTCGGTTCGGTTATCGGCAAAGTAAGTAGATATGAATAGCGCTCGAGTCAACGTCGGGATCAAAGTGAAATTATTTGCAGTAACATCACTTTGAATTTGTATTATAGGTAGTTCTTACATAACTTACTTTGTTAATTATTTCAATGTCGGCAAATGTTTATGTTTATTGTTGCATACTTATGGTACTTATTAAAATATTTTTATACGTATAAAGCCAACAGTAAATAACGTGGGAATACTGCCAGCGCGACTTCATAGATACCGAGACAAACCACAGCGGTTTTCGGTATCATTTAAATGTAATGCTAGTTTAAAACTGTAATGAAATGGAAAAAAAATGAAAGGCTTTTTCCATTTATGGACAAATAGAGCATAATTTTACAGTGAAATCACAGCTACTGGCATTTATTTTGGTCTTTATTTGCGGTAAATTACAATTGCTTGAATAAAATAGTAGATTATTAGCATAACATCAAATTTATGAATGATTTATGAATTTATGATATTTTAATAAAACAGTAGATTATGCTAATAATATACTGTTTTATACAAGCAATTGTGATTTACCGCAAACAAAGACCAAAATAAACGCCAGTAGTTTTGGTTTCACTGTAAAATTATGTTCCATTTGTCCATAATTGACAAAAATTATTTCTATGGAAATCGAACCACCTCAATGTAAAAGTTCCGAAACTAACGAGATGCTCTCCTGGCAACGCTGCTTTAGCGTTCATTACTTTGAAACTTGCGCTGGTTAGTCTCAACAGCCCTATAATTTTTTAAAAGAACTCCCAGTAGCTAAAACAAACTATTGTATAATAATATAAGTATTGGAACCTTAGTTGATTACCAACCTTATTAAATAATACGCAGAATAATATTTAGTAGAGCAAAAATGCGATAGTTACGCGTCAACGTTGTAATTCGAACGATTTATCAGAAAAATAATTAATTGTACCAAAACTATTGCGTAATTTAAAAAAAAAACTACAGTACCGTTATATAATGTAACGGAAGTATAAAAGTTCAAATTGATATAACTTTAACTTTTTTATTAGTACCAAGGAAGGTCACCAAAAAATTTAAACCGACAGGTACGTGCAAGCGGGGTCGTAATAAAGGTTCTGAACTGAACCACATTTTAATTGTGATCACAGTATCGAGATGTTGACGTCAAAATTAAAAACAGACATATCCACTGCAAATCCTAGTTTGAAATCGTAACTTTTCAACGCCCTAGCACGACGTGTGAACGAAATTGTCTTTCACCGCGCGGAAACGCCTAAAAGGCAAAAAAAACCTAGTCAGATGTAAAAAAAAACGTGAAAGCTATTATAAACTAACAGAACTAAGAGAACTAGAATAACTATTATTCCTAGTCCTGGGGTACATGCCTACGTCTGTCTCATTTTGGCGAGAGAAAAGAACACAGTTTGCGTGCTAAGCGGGCTGTGGTTTTCATTCATTTAATTCTGCCATTATTTTTAGTGCCATAGCTACTTGATAATATTATTTTGTGTTTTATTCGTATAGATTTATTTTTTAACAATATCTAATTAAAATAATTATGTATAATAAATCAATTATTTTGTCACAATTTCGTCATTATTTTTAACATTACCTATTATTATATTGATCTCATAATCTTCAGTGCTCAAACCTAGTTTTTGATCAATTAAAGACGCTCAGAAGTCCAAATTCAAAGTCGGTCAGCAAACAATAGAACTCAGTATTCTTGACGTGAAATTAACTGGCAGAGTAATATAGAGCTACGTTTCAGAACTGGCATAAGGTAGGTATGTGGGCAGCAAAACTGCTTGGCGGATACACCGGAAAGGTGAACGTGTTTTTTGTTTTCCTGATGGTAAAAGATAACGCATGCCCATGATCATTGCAGTTATAAAAAAGAATGTTGTGTAACAACACATTGTCCAAGGAATTGCTGCTTTGACGCTCATTACTTTCAAGACTTTCGATGGTTAGTCTCAACAACTTTGTAATTTCACTAGCTGCAGTACCGTTCAAACCGGAACACAGTAATGTTTACACACAACCGCTTAGCGACAATAGCTGGTACTGTGGCGGTATAGACGACTTGATGCTAAGGAGATCACAGAGTAAACACAAAAACCGGTCCAGACACAATGTGCGCGTGCCCCATTGCACGTGGAACGATTAAAACGCTCTCTGTCGAAATAACTCCTAAGTAGTTCGCATTGAAGTGAGACAATTAAAGGGAAATGGAGATCTTTGGCCTAGATCTATTAATATAAAATAATTTAAAAAAAACCGGACTTAGATGGTGGGCAAAGTTTTTTTACTAGGTATGCCGCTTTATTCCGTACCTCATAACTGCCAGCCATTTAAACCATAGCCAATTTAAAAACGATGCCCGCGAAATAATTTGCTATCAATAAATGCACAGGCATACAATTTTTTATTTAATACCCCCCCGATATTGCTGATTTAGACTACACGGATTAGGTGTTTGACTATATGGAACTATTTTATCATATACTAGCGGACGCCACGCGGTTTCACCTGCGTAGTTGCCGTTTCCTTGGGAATAAAGGTATAAATATAATAAAAAAAAAGGGATAAAGATAATGAATTATGAATTATGAAAAAGTAGCCTATGTCACCCGGAGATAGTGTAAAGGTACACTATCTCCTGGTGACGGTGAAAGAATTTTGGAAATCGGTCCAGTAGTTTTGGAGCCTATTCATTACAAGCAAACAATCAAATCTTTCCTCTTTATAATAGTATAGATAGATTGCTTGACCATCACGATGTGAAGAAGATAGAAAGAAAAAGTATTGTTCATAAATTCTTCTTGCACATCGCAATGTGTTTGGCTTGAAGGAATATTATTTGATTTATGGTTTTAAAGTTTTTCATCTTTGTTTTTGTCGATATTTTGAAATAGGTAATGGTAAACAAGCATAGTTAAATAGTCAAAGTCACACAAAGAAAGATAGGATCAAGTCCGGTCATGACTTAGTAAAGTAGTAGTAACTTTACTACAAGCTTGGACAAAGTTTTGAAAGCAGCACAAAAATGTTTCCCAACATTATAACACTTTCTCATCCTCATGCACGTAATTCAGCTCTTTATGAATAAAAAACCTCTATTTTTATACATATAAGCACTTGAAAAAAACTCAAGTTGCGGAAAATAATACAATGTGGTGACATGTTTTTTCTGTGTACCATCAAAACTCTATTTTAAAAATTACCGAAGCAAGATTTTTTCCAAACAAAATAATAGTTACCTTTATGAGTTTTCATGTGTGTTCGTAGGTTTCCAACTGTACTGTACGTGCGTTCACAGCCTTCATATTCACATTTGTATCTCGCTGAGTTGTCATCCTGTTTCTTCTTTGTCTTATCCATGCTGTTTGTGACATCAAGAATGGCTTTTGACATATCAGGTTTTCGGTCATTGTTACTGAAAATATACATTCCAATGGTCAAATCACCGGTACATTATGAATGTAAATGTTTGTGAGTGCTTCTTGCACAATGGAACTTGGTGAAATACTGAGCACCCCAGAATGTGATACATGAAGATTGGTCATTGTTACTGGAAATACACATTCTGATCAACTGATCAAATCACACACTAATATTAAATATGATGTGAAATTTTGTGTGTTATTCATTTATAATGGATATGTCAGTTACATAACTATTTACAATGTTACTAATGAGTGCCAAAGCAGTGATGCCCCAGACTTTTTTTTGCTACTCAAAGTTCTGTGTATTACTGCAATGGCCATAGACATGTGTTATCTCTTACGACCAGGAGAGTGCATTGTTCGTCTCATTGTACAACTTTTACATAGATATATTAGTACAGTACTTATCACCAGCAATTAGTAAAAATCAGTCATGCACAAGCAGGGTTTGTATGTATCATTTCTGAACTATGTTTTTGATACCTATATACTGTAAAGAAAAAAAATATAATTATGTACAAATATGTTTAGTGGGGGAATTTGGCCAGTATTGCGGGAACTTTTAGTCAGGGCTCGATGTGTAGGGAGACTTTAAATAGTTCCAATTGACAAGTTAATTTATTTAAGTTTGAAATTCATTCAACTGCATATTGATATGTATATAGCAAAATAAAATAAATAAATAAAACATAATTTAATTTTATGATTATATACTCAACACCCTAGTTTTTTAATTTATATTTATGTTTTTGTATACATTTGAGGTAAAAATTAAAAAAGCAAATAACACACTTACATGTAGTCTCATAATTATATGTTATTTATACATAATGTACCTATGTATAATAACTGAGAAATGAATTACATGTCATGTTATATTTATGGTAACATTGAGATTAATGTTTACTTATTTCTCAGTTCTGTTTGATTCCACAGAATCATGTTTTAATTGTTTTTTGTTTGATTTTGATTCTGATTGTTGGCCAGTATTTTTGACACTCTCTAACTACATAAATTATATTATCTGTTGATAGGAAACTATTGATGCTATAAGAATGAAGAAGCATTTAACAGTGACCAACTTATAGCTATATTTTAGTTTTATGGTCTGAGAGGTAACAGCATTTTACTAACAAATATCATATTGTAGCACTAAGTGGGCTGGTACTAGTATACATACTTTTCTATCTATTCAGATAGGATAAGACAGGTAAGTTTTATTAGTAACTAAAGAAGAAACTCTAATCATAGGTTAGAAAAGGTCTAGTTTTGAATAAGATAAAAGCTTAAGAATATGCACAAAAGGAAACTTGTATAACTCGTACCTTTCGTTCGCCTTCCAATTTATGTACTCTAGTGAGAATACAAAATTAGGATGTTCGCATCACATCGTGATGGTAATATACAAAAATAGAATGCCCAAAAACGATACACAACGCAAAAAAGAACAACTCTAGCTCTATTTCACGAGTGGGAGCAGGATAAAAAATTATTGACAAACAGCTGATTGGCAGCAAGAAACTTCAGAAGTTGTTGTTGAGATTTAATCGGATTAAATTACTAAGCAAACATTAATTACGTAATTTTACAGTTAAATTTATAATTTCAGTAAAAGTACTCACAGTGAGAGTCCGTTGAAGTTTTCCTTCAAATCGTCCTTTACGTTGTCGTTGGCGGCTGAAAAAGTAAAACTATCACTGACGACGTTTGCGTCGTAATCACTCTTTTGAAATTCACTAAAATTCTTATCAAAACTATTGTTCTCAGTTTCTGTTATAATATCAAAGTCTCCCGATTTTATTGTCCTTTCATTATTTCGTGCCGATATATCGCATGAGCCGCTGTCACCCGGCCATGCGGCCATGTTGCGTATTAGTGATGTACCTACTAAAATGAAAGATTGGAAATGAAGAGATAAAAATGAGCTCTGTCATTTCGGATGACGAGATAGTAAACAAAAACCGGTAAGTCATGACGTAGTACAATGTTCTTCTGGTAGATGGCGCTATACACAAACTTTTTAAGCTCTAAATGATACTGCAATGTAGTTTCGCGCTTGCTCTGAGGACTCCCGGCTTAACTCCCGTTATAATGAACATCACTTGTTGTCTGAGCGGGCAGTGCGTCGACCGCACTCCCTTCCACTCACGCGAATGTGTCATCCTTGCTTTCGTAAAAAATCCGCGTTTAAAAGTGTGCTGGCTTGTTTAGTAGCGTAACATTTAAGAATAAATCAGTTAAATTATTATAATGTGTTCAAAAAGTTTTTATGTTTGTTTTCAACTGGTAAGTGATAGTTATCCTTTAATTTAAATTTAAAACATTTTATTTCATGCATGTACCGCGTATAAACTAGGTGCTGTGAAGTATTTTATTCCAATAATATTGAAACTTATTTATCCATGTTTTAATTATTTTCATTTTACTGTTACATTATTATGAGTTATATTGAAGGAATAGGTACATAATAGGTAAGATATACATGCCAAATATTAATCGTGACCGACTTTTAAAACTTTCTTTTCAGTGATAGTGATGTGTGTTCTTCCTACTTTTGCTGATTTTATGAGCTTTTTTCCTTATTTACTGCAGTGAAAATGTAAAGGTATAATATTTTCTTTGAAAGTAAACTTACACTACGAGAAATGTAAACTTGAATAGACACACATTGAAGATGTTATTTTTGTCTTGAGCGTAATTGGAAACTTAAAAATTATCCATTCCTTGGTTGACTGACTCATTGCCTATGCATTTGGACCGAACGAACGGATCAGGGAGATAGGTAACACGTATAGAACAGTGAGTGAGGTTTATCTTGATTTACTGTTACCCACGGCACCCATTCGCTGTCTAACGAACATTAACGTGTCATTAGTTGAAGGTTGCTGACCGACTTCGTATACTGTTTTTTCGAGACAACGACATAAAAGGAAGTCGCAAAATTCTCTACAAACAAAACATAAAGAGCACTTTTGAAGAGATAAAAATCTTCTATTACAAAATCCCGTTACATCAAAGTATTTAACAGTACCTAGTTACTTACTAATTTAGTATTTAGAGCAACGAATATAAAAATAAACAGCCAACTGAGTTAGTACACAATTAAATTTCTGCTAGCCTTGTATTAAACCCATACATTTTTATAACTGTATTAGCAATAATTGTTATGTTTTACTTATGCGGGATGAGTACCTATACTCACGTTTAATTTTATCGAAAAATAGAGTAAAACAAAAATATTGTGTAAACAAACTAGGTCAGTTTCCATAGTAAAATGTATCTACTAACAATTTCTTAAACATAAGCTAAGTATGTCAAAGTAAAACTAGGACATTACCATTATATAAGTAGTAACTAATGCAAATAGATTAAGCTAAAGCTGAAACCAATAAACTTGATAGAAATCACCGCAAAATGTATTAATTTTAAGTATGAGCGTATCGGCAATCTATGCTAGAAAGCTTTTATGCACAACTATCGAAGTAGCTAAAAAGCAGTTTTATCCATGCTAGAGAAATTGTACACAAAACATAGACAGCGCGAGGTTTTCAGCGTTTCTGTGAATAAGTACTTATTTCAAGGTCAACTGCAATTTTGCTACTGCAACGATTTTACTACTAAGAAATCGGGCACTTAAGTGACATTCAAGAACGTGCTAGGCATACAATGGACCCGAGAGACTAAGCACTTTCGCTACTTTTTCTTTACACGAATTTCACTTTTGAATCAATCCTCATCACTGTTGATTGATGCCAGACATAATAATAAGGTATTCCCATGAGACAAAATTGCATCAAACTATCGGATCATTAGGTATAATATTTATGAATAAAACAACGTATTAGTATAACGTAATAATAAAGATAAGCCTTGATTATAAAATAGTTGAGCTGTCGTGGTTAGACATCTCGTAGAAATATAATCTTCTAACGTATTTGTTAGAATGTGATAACACCGTTATTTAAATTATTTATTCATACGTAGAAAGTGACATTACTTTAAGAACTTACGCCTACAAGAGTCTATTGAGAGAAATTATCAAATGTCAGCGAAACTTAACAATATAGGTACACCTGCCATCAACCTGACGTTTCATTCAAGCGCAGTTCAATGACATGTTATTCACACATGGCCTAGATATTTGATACTAACACTTTCTTCTTGGGACTTTTCAATTCACTGCACACCATTAGTTTGCCCTTTCGTTTCCGTACATATTGATTCACCACGACATTGTTCAGAGAAATCACACTAATTAATACATTTTATAAAGACGAAAGTTTGTGAGTGTGAGTGTTTGTATGCTTGTTACCTTTCACGCTCAAACGGCAAGACTAGTTTGATGAAATTTGGTATGGAGGTCGCAGATGCCCTGGATTTAACACATAGGCTACTTTTTATCCCGAAAAATGTAGTGTTCACGTGGAAACAGCAGGTAACACCGCTGAACGCAACCAGTTTCACTATATTTCTATCAGATTAGTTTAAATGGCATTTAAAATGTTTCGATGTTTTTTCTAGATAACTAACATACAATTTTTAGTCAGCTCTATGTTAATTTATATTCCTAAACACTATTTACTTACACCAACACCATCAATACATTGTCAAAAAGATAAATAAATAATAAACAATCGTAAATAATAAAAAATAGTCAATACTTTATTTGTGCCAGAAAAACAATATACCTACAAACATAAAGAAACAAACATGGAAAAATCTTGAGGAAAAACAAGATTTAAAAAAAATGCTATTGTGATAGCGGTGACGAGAGCATTTAAGTACAAAGTTTTTGAATAAAATGAAATTTTAATAACCAGTATACCTATTTTATTAACTGTTTATGTAAGTTGGGGTGTTTCATCAGTTTGTATGTTATCCGCATTTACGTAAAAGTAGGTTACTAAGTAGAAATTTACGGAAATATTTGCAAAAAAATGTGCTTATTAAATTTATAAGACAAGCAAAAAACAATTTTTTAACCATTATAAAAATGGTTGAACCACTTATGAACCACTGTAAAAATGGTTCATAAGGCGAGTGAATGTAAAGATGAATATCAATATTTTTTACGTCCAGCGATTGTTTGGGCACGAAAAAGGACAGGCTTGTCAGTTTAAGGCCCGAGTAGTTACGGGTTCTAGGTCATTCGGCCACGGCATACATACCAGTCCAGCGGCAACTCACGCATATCCACTCTGTTCGTTATATTTTCTTAATGTAAAATAGGGTTGTATTTAACCACACTCGGCCTGTTATTAAGTAGTGATGTGGTCTAGGACAAAGCTCACTCACCTAGGATAACACAAAAATAACCTGTGAACATTTATTTTCTTTGAGTTATTTCTTCTTACTTTAAATTTTACTTTATGCTGACTAAAATACCTAGATACATTATAATTATCTAAGCCAATTTACTACATAAAAACTAATGTTTAGTATAGATACAATTGAAAGTCTAAATAATTATTCACTATTCATTTTCAATCGGCAGTGTTTTTAAATGTAAAAGTAATGAGACAAACGAGTCGCTCTCCTGATGGTAAGAGACACCTGTCCATGACCATTGCAGCGATACACAGAACTTTGAGTAACAAAACATAGCCCAGGGCATTGATGCTGTGGCGCTCATTACTTTGAGACTTTCTATAGTTAGTCTCAATAGCCCTGTAATTTTGCTAGCTGCAGTAGGTACCCTTCAAACCGGAACACTGTAATGTTTACACACTAGGTACTGCTTAGCGGCAGAATATTTGATACTGCGGTGCTATCTACCTAGACGACCTACTGCTAAGGAGATCTACCACAAAGTAAATTTGGAAACGTATATACTATCGCTATTTCTTGTCTTATTTAACGTGTCTCATATTTATGGTGTGATATTTTACTAATCAAATAATTTTCTTAAATTTCAGGCGTTCATATCATATGTAATAGCAGATTGTGGCCCAAGATTAAAATATGCGTGGGGAGATGCACTTCAAGGAACTGATTGTCCGGGCCCAGATGGAACGCCGTACCCTAGGTATTACTATTATAATCCACCACTACATAAGGATGTTAAACTACTAAAGGATGAATTCTGCTTAAGAAGTGATCAACTTTTATTATGGGACCTGAGATCACTTAATTTTTTGGAGGTTTTTGGAACAGCTGCTTTTTCCCAATGTTGATTTATTAGTAATTAACATTTGTCTACAGTTTGTTTGGAACATCAGCAATATTGCTAAGTAATTAGGTATTGATACTCTTCCTTGAAAACATTATTTGGACTGAATACTTCTCTGAAATGAAATCATTGTATTGTGTAGTAATCATTTCAATGTTGTCAAACCACTCTTATCTATTCTCATCCGAATCAATTTTATCTGATATTAGATTATCGATATGAGTATTAACATTGATTCGAGGGTTGCGAAGATCTAAGAATCGCAAATTCAACTCTTTCCACGTTCTAAAAATCAGAGTCATCGTAAAAATATTATTATTATTCTTAGTGCCAATGAAAATAGCTGAAAATGTTTTTTATTATATTATAAGTACTTAAAACTAAACCGTGGCCGATCGCTATTAAATACTAAAGAGAAACATAAAATTTCTACTTTGACACGTATCTAATTGTCATATTAGACGCTAAATCTAGAAAGGATAAATAACTACTTATTATCCGATTCTATTGAATAGTGCACTCACCAATATTATTGAATAAAAATGTTTATAATGCCAATAAAAATTTACTGAAGTTTATGCGAAGTCAAAGGAGCATTCAATGAAAATATCTGCCACGATTAGACATACTTACTTTAACTACTTGACGTTTGACTGATCTTCATGAATTGCAATTTACGATAATTTATAGATTTTTTTAATCCGGTTTACCGATAATTAAATCACAGCACTACTCTTTATCGTTGGATACATGATTGATTATGATGTGAGTTTTGGCGGGAACGCGGGAAGAGTCGTGTCGCTCCCTTGTATTTTTTTTCCAAAGCTAGTGTTTTGTCGAGTGTTTATGCATAAAAATGGTGGTGTTTTATTCATAAAGTGCCGAATTACAAGCGCGAGTGTGGGAAAATGATATAATGTGATGAAACATGAGTTTTCGTGTTGCTTCTAAAACTCCATCGAAGCTTTATAGTAAAGTTGCCACTACTTTACTAAAGCATGACTGGCACGAACTGACACGAACTGGGCTTGACTAAGACGACTTTGACGATAACCATAGCTAAGATACAGCAGAAATAACACTTAAGACAAGGCAGTATGACTTTATAGCTTTAGCCTGCCCGAAGGGGCAAATTATAAAAAAAAAAAAAATGATGTTCTACTTACGTTTCATCAAATTTTAATATGAGTATAATTATGAGTAATTTAACACGACTGAAAAAAGGAGTGTACCTATGTGAGTTTCTTTATTCCACCATAACTTTTAAATGCCCGAACGAATTTTAATATTAATCGTTAGAATCCTTACATCATTGTAACACAGACAATAAAAAGTTTTGAAAAAAAAAACGTAGGCGTTAAGCGACCATTATATTTTTTTTTGTTTGTTGTTTGGCATGGCAGTAGTATTTTTTATTTTTTGTTAATTTTATTAGACTTGCTAAAAAATCTAAATATAGTTTTACGAATCTAATACAAAACATTTGAATTTTAAAATAGCTGTTGTGTTAATTTTTCTGATAATACGCCTGAGTTTTCGCACTCGAATATACTTTTGTAAAGCCATATTCTTATGCGAAAAGATACGCGTATTATCAAAACAGTAAAAGAAATTATTATATCTTGTTTAACATGTCTCGAGTTCATGTATCAACACAAAGATGACATCAATCATGAATCCCGTTAGGAACAAAGAAACCCACATAATAGATCCAATAATAACCAACATTGTGTGGGAATATTCCCATAGGTAGAGCCTCATTATCTTCATTTTCCTTAAACTCTTTGAAAAAATCTACCTACCTATGAGTATGCTTCTGTAAAAGACATCACCAAGTAATTATGTACAAGTTAATCGATTATAATTATTATCTTTACTTGGTGCTAGATGTTGTTTACATTAGCAATACGTCGCTTAGGTTGGTATATCAATTTGTTATTATAGGTTAAGATAACTTTGTTTTCACACAAAAAAATTGCAAAAAAGCGGAAAGGAAAGGCTGCCTGTGAAGGAAAACATCGTGAGGAAACCATAGCTTGGTAGGGTACTTTCTAGTAGGTACTCGGCTGGTTAGCTACCACCCTCAAGTTAAAAATCTGCCGCCAAGCATCTAACGGTGTGTTCTGGCAGCCTCACTTGAGTGCCAGTTCCATTCCAGGCATAAAACATCTGTGGCTAGGTGTGCTTAGCATCTTCGACCACACCGTCACTTAATATCAGATGAGCTGTGGTCAAACACCTAGCCTGTCATTCAGAAAAAAACCATAAAATACAAAAAAAATTGTAATTCATGGTTTAGCAGTAGGCCCGAAACCTGCTTGTATTTTGTTTTATAATTAATTAGCATGTAACTGTCGCTACCGTCATTACGATGCCATTGAGAATTAAGACTAACCACCGAATGTAGAGCCATGATGTAGCTACCGCAAGGGTAATGACCATATCTAACATTTTTTTGTTAAAAAAAGTATTATGTTTTTCAGACATCTAGTGAACAGGCTGCTCAAGTCAGGACCCTGGGGGTCGGCGCGGCAAGGACGGACCGCACGGACCATGGACCCACAGTTGATGCGACGGGCACTTTTAGACGCGCATGCTGGGTATGCGGAAGGCGAAGTCAAGGCACCCAGTGGCAATAGAACTGGTGAGGAATTACTGATGTGTGCTAAGCCGATTGAAGGTCATTGTACAGGGCATATTCAGCGTCGGTGTGCGTAAGTCAGCTTGCGCCCGTGCTCGCGACTCCGCTCGCGTGATCTCCGTTTAGTAGGTACCTATTTACGGCGCTCTCGGCTTGCGCCCCCTAAAGTTCTGCGCCCGGGTGCACCACACTCCTTGAACCCCCGGATAAAGACGGCCCTGGTTACGAATGACTACAGCCTCATTGAAATCGCGAAAATATTTCTGTTTCGTATGTTTTGTCAGGGGTCAATGAACCTTTTTGTGTAACAGCTGGTTTTCTTTTCACAATGGACTGCCCTGTTAGCTCATTTGGTAGAATATCTGCTTCAAGAGCTGCGGGTTCGATTCCCACCACAACAAATATTTATGTGACGATAAATGTTTGTCCTGTGTTTCTGGGTGTTCTGTATTTTTTAGAAATTAAGTTAGTTAAGTAGAAAGTTGTTTAGGTATACTTAACTCGTTTTTCAGATCTATTTAATTCACAATAGGTTATTTCTATAGCCATAACTATAGCTAAGAGACAGCAGAAATAACATTTAAGACAAGGCAGTATGGCATTACAGCTTTAGACTGCCCTATGGGGCAAATTAATAAAAAAAAAATCAAGTGTTTCAAAAATCTTATAATAATTCCAGGTCGTGCCACCTCCTTTCCCGGCCTCACCCCTGCAGCGTCCAGCTCTTGTGGCAGCGGGCGTCTCTGTCGCACACGTTACAATACAACGGCACCTACGTATGGCGTCTCGCTCACTTCAGGTCAACCGGTTACAATCGTGCAGAAGTTCCCGGATCTATTACAGCAGGTCGTGTTCGAAGTTTGCGAGTGAGTATAAGTTTATAGTGGTTATCTCTCTTTCAATCTTTATAATAATTATAAAGATGCCAAGATACAATGTCTCTTTCACTCGAATCATTATCGTTTAGAATTTCTGAATGTTGGTCAATTCTAAAAATATATGGAAAGTTCCTTGGCACATGGAAACTAATTTTTTTTAATATCGTCCTTTGTTTGCTATAGCCACTGATCGTGATCGTAGGTACTCCAAGTCGAATTAGAACAAAAATACATACGAATTATTTATTGTTTCATCTCTCTCCGCCCCATAAAACACGAAGCCAAATCTCATGCTTTTTTCCTTCTTTGTTTTGGCGTCGCACGTTGCCCAATTGCCACAGGCACTTCTGTTGCTTTTAAATTTACTACGAAGCTATTTATAGTCAAATCATTTGTAACCTACAATACACTTAAAAACCTTTCCGCAATGAGGTTGGGTAAGAAGATAAAATGACAGCCCCGTTGGCTCATTGGTAGTATATCTGCCTTAAGAGCTGTAGGGCGTGGGTTCGATTCCCACTCAGGGCAAACATTTTGTGAATAAACAAATGTTTGTTCTGTGTCTGGGTGTTCAGTATGTATTATAAGTATATATTTACAAAAAAAAAAATATTTATGTATTCTATCCGTTATCTGACTTCCATCACACAAGCTCTGCTTAGTTTGGGGCCAGATGGCGTTGTGTGTATTGTCCTACGATATTTATTTATTATTTATTATTGATAATTATGTAATCTGTCTTTTAAACGATCTTTTTTTAAATTTCAGATCCAGTGAATGCTCAGTAGTCCGAGGCACGTGTACTCAAACTTACATGCCCTATCTCTTTCTAGTGCTGCCTCTAGGGCCGGTCACCTTAACCGGGCAAGATTACGTGTTGGTAGAATCAGGGTGCGTTTGCAGACCCGACCCTATGTAGGCATAAGTAGATCAATATACTAGAAACATCTAAAGGCGGCTTCACACGATCAGTCAGACTGATTGTTTTTGCTAGAAATTTCAGTGCGTCAGTTTTTAACAGAAAAATTAGCATAATTATTTCAAAGTTTTATAAGTGACAGCTTGACTGGGCAGGAAAAATCTCTTTACAACTTCAGTTAAGACTGATCATGTTGGTCGCTGTAAATATAATAGAATTAAAACTTTGTAAAGTTGCATTTATTACAAATTAGGCAACAGACGATGCACTATTGTATTCACTCTTGCATAAATCTCTTTGCAGTCAGCAAACCAAAAATGCCACGATTGACAGCGGTATAGTTTTTTTTATCAAATTGGCCTGTCAAACTTTAATACTTCAGAAGGATAACTAAATGTACTAACTGTATATTTTCTGTTTTCTCGATTTTTCTTTAACAGGGGGATAGAAACTATTACGAAAACAAATGTGTATTCAGCGTTTTTGCTCATTATGAGGAAAGATGCTCTGCATAGGGATAGAAATTATTTTCTGCCTATTGAATCGTCTAACGCCCGTTGTAAGTAAGTACTGCTAAAGTAGAGTGTTTTGCAGATTTCAATACTGCACTAGTAAAAATATATCTTTTTGTTCAGCTTAAGCCTCTTCACATACTATAATTTGAAATTATTCTTAATACCAGATTAGGCGATTTACTAAAATTTTGTTTGAATGTCACCTTAAACTTTATCTAACTGTTTTTACTATTGAGACAACAATATCTTTTTGTTTCAACGGTAAGTAACAGTAATGTGGTCCATTGTACTTTATCAAGAGTATCAAAAGAAACGCAGTGTTTTATACAACTAATATAGTTTAAGCGCTAGAGCACTTATAAAATTGCTAAGGCTATATCAACACAAGTGACATACTTAAGTGGTGAGTACGTAAAAAAATTATGTATAAAATGGCGCCTGATTCTGTTAAACTATGCTGTGTTAATGACATTTTAAACGCCACCAGTGGCTCGTAGATTAGACATATCTATGCACTCTACTTTTGTTGGTATATCTCAAGACTTGAAATATGCATTTAAATCTACTTTTTAAGACCTGCTTACTATTATTAATAAGTGTTTTTTTAAATTAGCAAATTGTAATGTTCCGTCCAAGCTACGATTGGCTAGGTGTCATGGGTTAATTCGTAAAAACTACTGTAAAATTGCCGAGAAATTATTATGAAATTGACAATCAGATCGATTTATCGGCCATTTTGCGGCTCGTTTAATTTATTTTTATTTATAGACTGAATTATATCTGTTACGTTGATGCTTAAAATATTTATTTCTCTTTACTCCGTTTGTAACGGTGCTGAATATTTAAAGATGGACTTTTAATTATTTAAGTTATAATAATATAGTGATGATCAACGAATGTAATAACGACGAATAAATGATTAAACTTTAATTTTGTAAAATACATTAGTTTCATATTTCTTTACCCATTACACTAAGTTTCCAATTTAGAGAGTGTTGCTTGACTGGATAATAATTAAAAGTAAGATGTCTTACAGAATTGGAGATTTCGTTAATTAATTCTGTAAACCGTCTAAAACCTGACAGCCTATTGAACGGTTATTTCCAAAGATATTTGTTTACCGAGTCAAATTTTGTTTCACTCTCTCAATAAATAACACTGCAGTTAACTATAATACTTTTTTATTTAGGATATTTTTTTGTAATAAGATGGAGGTTCCTAAAACAGATATACTTTATTGTAATTTTTTTATGGTTGACAGATTGTTTGACCAAAGCTCACCTGATGTTAAGTACCGGTGTGGTTGAAGATGGTACAGCATACCTAGCCTGAAATGAAACTGGCTCTCAAATGAGGCTGCCGGACACACCGTTAGGTGCTTGGCCTTGATTTTCAACTTGAGGGTGGTAGTTATTTCCATTCAATCAAACCATTGGCATAACCTGCTATTATTAGCTATTAATGTTATCTGTGGTATAGGATTGTTTTTTTTTGATCGAATAGCTAACGGACGTTTGCTAACTGTGCATAATTTCGGGTAAATAAGATAAGGTTTTAAAATACAGTCCTTTCACTTTATTTGTATAAAATTCTACTTAATTACAATATTTTACTTAAAACCATTTCTAGGTAGGCACTTAAAGTTACGACTAAGTAACGAGGCACAAAGCATTTAAAATTAAGTTAGGAATAACACTTAAGTTACAATGATAACGTTGGAAAAGACTAGGAAGAAAAAAAACAGTGTGAAACACGAAAGAAATATCAATGTGAAAAGATAAAGGGAAAATACACACACGCAGAGATAGGTACCTATTAGCATAAAATAAAGGAAGTTTATCATTATATGGCTTAGTAAGAAATCCTAGAAACCAACTACATTGCAAGAAGAAATTAAATGGAACAGATTTCCATGTAAAACACTCATTATTGTTATTATCTCACAGTATCTACATTTCAATTTAGTCTTTTTGACGTTTGTTTATTTATGATCACCATCGTCATTCAAATCAATCCACTACAGTATAAGTAACACGTAAGTAAATCTTGAACATGATGTAGGTTTACGGTAATTAAATCAAATATGACTGATAGTGAAACTGATCGTGTATAGATAACCTTCGCAATCCATTAAAATGCAGATGAATGCAGATAGTATTACAATAATAAAATGCTTTACAACGTTTATCTCTTCTTAAAACACATGACTGTATTATGTTGGTCAACATTGCTGCTAACGTATTTAAGTTTTTAGTATCTCATATTAATGAAAAATAGCAGTCACGTGTTTTGAAGTGTACTATGAATTAAAGAACTTAAGGTAAGACAGTCTCGAAGAAACGAAGCTTAATATGATGAAACTTGTCTTGTGGCAGTCTTCAATATAAAAGGCAACACGAAGGGGGATGCCTATGCCCAACAGTGGACTATTACGGTAATGATGATGGTGGAAATCGACAATGACAGACTTAGGTACTAAAGATAGCAATATGTCCATCACAACTTTATAGCAATAGGAAAATTATTTACAATTTTGCGAAGAAACAATGTTTGCCTAGGAACGTTATCATTTCTAAAGTATCCTTCTTATTGTTCATATCTGTAGTATTGCTGTGGCTGCGCTTGCGCTTGCGCCTGAGGCCTGGCTTGTTGCTGAGGTTGCGTGAATTGCTGAGGTTGTGTGTATTGCTGAGGTTGCGTGTATTGTTGAGGTTGCGTGTATTGCTGAGGTTGCGCGTGTTGCTGGGGTTGCAACGTCTGTGGCTTGGGAGTGGGGACTTTGACGACGATGTCTGTAGGCTGGCGAGATACCTGCAACAATAGGAAGATACAGTTACTTTAGTAATTAGATAGATTACGATTTGTAGTAGGTACAGATTATAAGTCATTTTGTGTAGTTTTCCGCTAAACCAAGATTTTAAAGCGTTTGTCCTAAGACAGGAAACTTTTTATGGCTTACACCAGAAATTACAAAACTACGAGTATATTGTGATTATACATACTACTTGTGTGATTATACATAGAAATTGTGGGTCTCTAGTGACTGTAAAATAGTAACAAATACATTTTAATGTAAATCTTGAGCACTGAATCCCATCCGGCTAAACTAAGTATAGCTTGTTTTTTGGTAACCAGGTAAGTGATCAACCGAAACTAACTAAGCTCTTTTTGCCCAGGAAAAGTCTTAATAGATCCAACAGGCTTAGGGGAAGTAAGATGGTCATTATGTTGGACTCACTGCCAGAATAGCGACCTGTCCACTAAAAATCCATGGGAAGTTTTTTCTGCCCATCGCCCATATGTTGTGGTCACAGATTCGCTTTCGCTTACCTAACCTAAGTATAATAATCTTAAAACTCTTTGAGTATATATAGCCCCTGTAGAAGTTTAGTAAGTGGTACAATAGAATCTCTATCTTATTTATATCTTTACCTCAGCCTTGAATCCTTCTTTAGGATCAGCTGTGTAAGAAACAGTTCTGATGAAGCCATCACTGTCCACTACGGAGTAAGATCCCTTAATGACGTCACCGTCGCGCTGCTCCTTCCGGTTCTGGTAGTTGGTGTACTGGTCGTCATTTACGTCAAAACCGAACTGGTAGGAAGGATGGGGCTGGAAGAAAAAGGAAAATTATACATAAGCAAACTGGCACAAGCCTTAACGTTCACATATATTTAATTGGTTGATTTTAACAGAGTTAGTTTAAATTCATCACATTATTTGAAACAGTTAACAGTTAAGCGTTAATAATTGAACCCTACATTTATGCTATTAAAAAATATATGATAATCTTATGATTCAAATGCTGAGGAAAATACAAGTTTGTTTTCCAATAGGTATTTTGGCCTAGTAGATGCAACATAGATCTATAGGTTAATCGTATAGTATTAGCCGAGTTGTTTTTATAAATGATTCGAATTCCAATATTTTGGCACACGATGTGCTTTTCATCGATATTTCTTTAGTGAATCCTATCCATACCAAGATCGCTCTTAGTAATGAGGCCGTCGGATGTTGCTCTATTACTATGTTATTTTATTTTATGATTAGTGACCCACATCAGCTTTACGCGGGAGCAAATTTATTTTTGGCACTTAATTTTTATACATAATATACCAAAGTTTACATTGGATATATTTTTTACTCAAAGCTTTTGTAGAAATTAATGTAAATGACTGTTAAAACCGTATCAAAATCTGCTGTGTAGTTTAAAAGACGTCCCTAAGCGGAAAAGCAGACAGACAGACAGACAGACGCGGACAACGACTTTGTTTTATACTAAGTATTTAAAAATTATAATTATTTTGTTGCGAATAATAAGATTAAACATTACTAATATGTATCTATATATCGTCCTTCGGGAAAACATTCTAAACTTTTAGTTTTATGAAATATAAAAAGAGCTTATTAGCATTCTCCCTGCCGTAAAATGTAAATGTTTTCTCTATCTACGCAGAGTTGCGACTTAATAGTCCCTGTTTCCTCATCACTGTCCCGTAGAAAGTGCTGCGTAGATATAAAATAGATATAGAACGGCCACCCGCCACCCAGTTCCTGAGTGAAAGTTGTCCGGCGAACTGACCCACCACTACCGAGCTAACTCGTGTGGAACGAAACCTGATTCAGTTCTTCCGTGATTTGCTTAGAATATCGGAAAATAATGTTCACCAATTCTATTTTTATTATGTTTGCCTACATAAAAACGTTACTTTTGGGATCTCAGACACAAAAAGAAATAATCTTTCTTTATAATACAGATTGGGTCAGTCATGATATTGTTGACCTTGTTTCTGTGATGATTTTGTTTTCAAATATTGATCCATATTACAAGCATTGAGTAAAAGTATAATAATAATCAAAAGTATAGACCCAGGTCAATTCGATATTGATCCTATAAAAATTTGAGATGTAGGTACTAAAATTTTTAGGCTTTAGTACAGATTTAAACCGATTAAAAATGTTGCCGTCCTTATCTAATAGAATGTATGAAAAAGACAGCAATATTTTTGTAATTCTAGATCTGTCAACTAAAGTTTCCAGTAGGTATATAAAACATACAACATTAGGTAGGTACAATGTACATAGGTATAGTTCGCGGCATGGACGAAAGTGTTTGCGCGTGGGTACAGTCGCGCACCAAAGTACTAGGCTATTGTTTTATTTTTTAATCAACCTTTCGCTCGCGATTTCGTATATTGGTTATTGGTTGGGTACATGTAAAAATATATTAGATAGAATTAAAAAGATGATTGACCGCCAGCGTTATTTTCACATGACGCGACCTGTACCTAAGTGACATTGGACAATGTTTGTCTCAATTTCAGAAGCCCAAAGGATTACCACACAGGTCAGACTCGACTGTCGTAAGGAACAATTGAAGTAACAAAAGCTTTACGAACTGACCTAGAATATTTTTTATGGACACAGTCATGTAACTACAGCCGCGGTGACACAGTAGGCATTAAATGTCACTTACAACATTTTTAGCTTCAAATTTAGCGAGATATAGGAAAAGAATTCTAATGTGCAATGTAAACTTTCTTTGGGATTTCAGCCGTGATTTTGTTCACTGCGCCAGAAACATTTTGTCTTTTCGTAGTAAAAAGTAGCCTTTGTCATTCTCCAACTGTAGATGTAATATTCTCTACAAAAAGTAGGTACTTACCTACAGCGGAACTACGATCTTACAGCAGAAAACCTTGAAGATGAGTTTTGTCCTTGTTGCGTAAAACGCAAACAGTGAAACGACATAATAATAAATTAGGTACAATTTTTACTGCGTTAAAAAAATTATAAAGAAAATAACATAGTTTTTATTTTCTTAGGTACAAATTATTAGTACGTTAGATGAGAAGTACATTAGATGATAAGGCATTAAGTTAATTTAGTATTAATTTGCTGAAGAATTATACAGAAGAGCAAAATAGAGGCCAGTGTTTTGGTCACGTCGCGTCAACGATTTTTACTTACATCATAATCTTCAGACTGTTGTGGCTTCTGGGCTTGATACTGAGGCTGCGGTGCCGGCCTGTACTGAGGTTGAGGCTGTGGCTGGTATTGCTGCTGCTGCTGCTGCTGGTACTGCCCATCATTCTGGACAGCATACGGCTGAAAAGAACATGATAGAAAATATGTCAACTTTGTATAATTATATAGATAGTTAACTTTTTTCTATGTTAAAAAAATATGACGTTCTAGGAAGAGATAACGCCTGCCCATGTTTATTGCAACGTTACCCAGAACTTTAAGTAGCAAAACAAAGTCTCCCAAATACTTACTCCCAATAGACCTGTTATAAACTTGACGTAATTGTGTTATATGATGTATTTTACGCAGGAAGAGTGGTGAACAGTAGACGGTCAGCCAGATGGTAAACTCACCGCCACATATGAGCTAACGTTATGCCAACTCAGAGAAATGCTTATAAACGCCTTATATAAAACGCTTTTTTGTTTTTATCGCCTACCAAAAAATAGGTATTTATCTTTGACTTGACAAAGAAATTTGTCCGCGTATTATTATCATACGAGTAAGTAAAATTAAAAAGAGTTTAAGTATGTAATAATAACGATAGATGACAAACTTTAAAGACAATGAGTGAGAGTAGGTAGTTGAGAATTAGTGCGAGCATAATTATTATCTTCTGCTCGCGACCACGGTCTTCTTAGAGTTGGTGCCAAATACAAAAGAATTTACTAACTTCAAGAAGGATTCGAAGGTTATGGTACCATGTAGATACAGTTAGCGACATTTGATTTATTTCAAAAGATATAAAAGGCGAATAGGAAAGACTTTCCTGCTGTCAGTAAGATATACCCGTCTTGTATAGGCAAGTGCAAGCATATTGTTGTGTTGCCTATTTTTCAAGGTGAGAAATCTGAAGCTTACAAGTCTAGCAGGCGCGGGGGCAGCACCAGGGATGTGTGCTGGTCGTGGGATGACTTGTGTTTGCGCCTGCGCCGGACCCTGGCTGTGCCCGTCTGCCAAGTACTGTCTGAGTAGGTGTGGGGGGACTTCTGCCGCCTGTTGGAAAATGAGTGAGTGAGTACGATGCAGAGCAACGAGGTGTCAGTGTAATATGGTAAGTATATAGGGTTATATGTTTGGGGGTATCAATCCGAAAGGGGTTTACTGTACGCCTCGTTAAAAAATAAAATTTAATAATGATGAATATCGTTGGGTATTTGATACAGCGTTATCTAGCCCCAAATTAAGCATACCTTGTACTATGGGAACCTGATAGCTGATAGACTGGTTAAAAAGTTTTCTTTTATACCTATTATAACTTCTTCAGTATTTTACCAAAACACGCGAATTTTTAACTTATTTCTATAAGTATTAAAAAGTAGACAATACGAACTGAGAAGCAGATAAAAAAAAATTAAAAGTACCTATTTATTTTTTTATTTAGTAGGTACAAGAAACATATAAGTTTGCTATGTTTTAATTTTGTTTTTCGACCCAGTGAACTTGAAATAGCAGTCGACTTCCTATCTCGTAACATCCCAGCCCACATACCCAGCTACCGTCTTAACACTTTCAACACTTAATAATTACCGGTCCGTTTAATTGGCAATTAATAAAAGCAACCGCAAACCAGTCGATTATATTACATAAGGTATGATCTCGTTACAGAAAGAAAGAAACCGCTGGTTGCAAAACTGTAACACTTCACTTGGGTCAGTGAGTTTCGACCGATTGGTCACGGGTTTTCAGAACGCATACATCGTCGTTGGGCAATCAGAAAAGCGAATGTGATGTTAGTAAATGTGTTCCGGTTTGAAGGATATAGTCCAATAAAAAGTTTCATCTAGGGTTGCAAAATTCAGAGCACGCTACTTTAAAAGGGGGTTAGTGTTAAGTTAAATCCAATAAGCTAGCTATTTTGACTACCCATCGAATATCTAAAATTATTGAGCATCAAAGGTGCAACGCCCTGAACTTTGTTCTGTAATTCGAAGTTCGGGGTACCACTGCAATGGTCATGGGCAGGTGTTACTCTTACCTTCAAAAGAGCGTTAAGTTCATCTAATTACTTTTAAATAAAAATAATTGGACATCAAAATTTCGGTAGGCGCTCGAAATAAATTAAAATTCATGTTTACTAGCAATGGTTTAAAGAATATTAAAAGTTTATAAAAAAATTAAAGTATTATATTGAGAGATTCTTATACTCATAAATAGTAAAAAAATAGCAGTCTTGATATTTTTCGCATTGGAAATCGCTACAAAGCATTTCAGACTTCGTAGTCAAATTGTAAGTAGAGTCGTTTACCGTGATGTAAATGGTGAAATAATTCAGTCGCTTCATAGGCAAGCTTTGGATAGACTTATGGTTTGCAATGGGATGTTGAAATTTAAAGCAGAAGTGCAGTAAATCAACTGGCATTTTTTGTCCGTTTGTTCAAGAAAAGTTTTTTACCATATAACGTTTTCAAATCTGTTTCTATGATGGGAGGCACATCAGAAAACTGATGATAACAAAATCAGGGGTCACAGTTTGGTGATAATTCGTTGCTACGGCTGAAGAATTTGTTCACGGATCGCCTTAAATGATTGTGTCGTCAAAGATAGTATTGTTTATCGTTGCATAAAAAATATGCTTATATCTATACTATAGATCCAATAGCGATGACAAAAACGGCTGCAAAATGTAAATTTACTAGGCCGGAAACAAATAATCTATCAAAGTCTGACGGATTTGATAAATTAGACATTATGCAATATAAATTTGTACTCGTAACAATTTGTAGTACCTACGGTAGGTAAGTAATTTATTCGAAATTCAGTTCATAATTTAATAAATTTTGATAGTTACGTGAAATTTACCTATATTGGTTGCATGTAGCAAGCAAGCAGGTAAATCGTTTAGCGAAGCATTTAAATTAGGTAAACGACCTAACAAAAAGATCATACTTGTAGGTTAGGGTTTTTTATCTCGGAAAAGAAATAAGTAGAATGTTAATATAATTAAAAGAAAGAGGGACGCACTTTTTTTGCAATGTTTTTTTACGTTTGATACTGTTAGGATTTAGAATTTTTGTGATAAGATGGAATTCAATAAGCTTAAAATGAGCTTGAGTTGTTGTGTGTTGTTGTGTTGATATTAATGAAAATCAATACATTTAAGAAAGTAATAAATCGTGCACATTTACACATAAAAATTTAATTTGCTTTAGAGTGATCACTTAACCAATTACCACAAAGACGTGACTAGAATTTTAATTAAACAGTTTCACATAAGTAAAAAATACAACAAAGTTGCTACTTATGTCTAATTTCTCATATAAAATTTTCAAGCACATTTGTAAGTCCTCTTAAAATCCAATTAGCTAACCTGTTGCTGGTACTGATGCTGTGGCCTGGCCACCACCACAGCCACACAACCCAGAACGGCCAATACGACACACTGCATGTTCACTCACAGGTAATATAAAATTACCAACAAAGTAAAAAAATCTAAAGACCACCTCCACACGCGCGGTATAACGTATTGCGATGCATGTGAAATACTCTCACTTTATATAGAGACACCCCTCTTTGAGGCGGGGTAAAAATGCACCAATACATATTCAAATTAGAACGTTGGCTAGGTTTTGTTAGCTTTGTACTCCCGAGTCCTATTTCACAATGGTTGCTAACGGGACCTTGAATGTCAATACTTCGTTTTCAGCAATTTTAAATAAACTCAAATAACTCTTGTTAATTATGCTGTGGTGAAGTTTGAAAAATCGGTCAAGTCAGGATTGCGTATCATAGTTTTGTTCTACAAGTATTTTGGTACTATTTATTCTGTTTTAAAAACTTACAAATATGTGACATGTTTTTTCATTCAGTTCTGCCCAGCTATAAGAATGTAACACTTTTTACTTTAGGCACAACTGCGATCGGTATCGATCGGTTAGGCACGATATGTATTTTGAATTAAAAAAGAAAATATTTAAAAAAGTTTTTCTCACTCGTAATTTTCATTACCTAGATTAAAAGGTGGCATAGTAGATATAGACTATAAACTAATTAGGACCTAAGTTCGCTTTAATTTATTGCACAGGATTTTGATGTAACTAGAACCTTTACTTGGTGGTAGATCTCCATAGCAGGAGGTCATCTAGGTAGTACCACCGCAGTACCAGATATTCTGCCGCCAAGCAGTAGTGTGTAAACATTACTGTGTTCCGGTTTGAAGGGAAGGTACTGCAGCTGTCGAAATTACAGGTTGAGACAATTACAGGCTGTTGAGACTAACCATCATCGAAAGTCTCAAAGTAATGAGCGCTAAAGCAGTGATGCCCTGGACTTTGTTTTGTTACTCAAAGTTCTGCGTATCGCTGCAATGTTCATGGACAGGCGTTATCTCTTACCATCAGGAGAGCGTCTCGTTCGTCTCATTATTTTTCACATAAAAAAAACCTTGTATGTATTTAACTCGTGGCACGGATGGCATGTAAAATGTAGGTTCAGGATGAAAGAGCACCCATCGATATAGTCAATAAATTCTCGCTGAATCAATGGAGTCGTGCGCTCGTAATGGCTTTGGCCTTGCAGCTATGCCATTGCACTTTACGTACAAATATCAATGCATTCACTTTTGTCTATACGGTGCATCAATTGTTCATTGTAATAATTAGGGTTTTCGTGCGTGTTCATTGATTACAGAGGGGTCAAAAGGCAACCGGAACGTACGGTGAATGTATACAGCTCGTGTATGCTTATTTTAGGATCTCTGTCCTGTCAGTGTAGTCTTTTTTTTAATTAATGACTATTGCGGTTGGCTTTAAACAGCATCTACAACTTTATATGACTTTCGCGTAATGTTTGTTGTCACAGGTGTGATATGTTTGGTAGACCTCTTTAGCAGGAGGTCGTATAGGTAGACCCCTGTAGTATCAGATATTCTTCCGCCAAGTAGTAACATAACTGAATTCTAATTTGAAGGCAGAAATTTTATTAGTAGAACGTACCATCAAACGCCTCAAAGTATTTAACGCCGTAGCATTACCGTGGACTTTGTATTTCTACTCAAATTTTAGAGTACCTTTCGTTGCAATGGTCATGAACAGGTGTTATCTCTACCCGCAATGAGGGCATCTCGGTTATATAGTTTTACTATTCACATTTCAGGGGTCACATTTAGTAATAAAAATGTGACCCCAAGTGACACGGCATTCAATAAAATTGAAGATTGAGTGTTCGACTACAGCTACCAAAGTACTCGAAACATCAGAATGCAGAAAAAGAAAACAAGCAGTGCGGTTTTTCTTAGTAGATGCATAAGTCCAGCAGAACAGCTGTTTCATGCGAATTTTAGTCATAGAACTGGGTGTGTCTTTATCACTTTAAACTCGATCGACAAAGTAATAGTGTTGTAAATGTTTCGCCGCAGGGAGGTATAACAATGTATCTGATTATTTTTTCGAAACATTAAATCAATCTCTCTTACGTCTGTATAAAGTGCATGATAATCTTTTTAGAACATCGAACGTTACTGACTTGTTAGAATCATTACTTCAGTAAATTTTTAAAAAGTTTAGATTCACATGCAGATCACGCAGAAGATAGGATTACTATCAGGAAAATAAAGTTTTTTTAACGTATCACTCGATTAACTTGACAAGAATATCTAGTCAGGTTTTAGGCGAGTGACCGCGAGTTGCATTTTTAACTGAGCAATAAATAGGGACGCATGGCTAGTAAAGTTTATGTGCGTGTGCTGTTTTTGCAATTCGCTTGTACGTAATATAAATCATTACGGTAGAGTACGCGCGATTTTCGCAAAATGCGTTGATGTCTTTTTCATCAAAATGCGCGCGCAATATTAGCATCGAGTATTAAAGTCTTTTTTTTAATGTAAGGAGTGCGGAATTTTGCCAATTTGAGTTTCATTTGATAGCTAATTCTAAAATATACAATCTAGCAAAAAAAGTAAACACAATTATTAAATAAACACAGATATAATCATACGGGATAATGGAACCGCATTACTTTTAAGTGCCCATTGTCGTGCAGATCATGGATTGTTGGGATGGAGGCCGTGGCTAGGGATTTGATTTGTGAGTTAGGAAGCTGAATGAGGGACAGAAGTTGTCAATCCATTGCAGCTACATTCTGTTGTAAAGGTTTACTATTGCCGTCTAGTGTAGAAACGTGGTCAGTATTATGGGCGCCTTTACGCCAAATATAGTCGGAGATGGGCTTTACGGGTGTCAAATTACTTTGATTCTAACAGTTCACGTCAATCATAGATAGTCTGGAATGGAACTGACTCTCAAATTAAGCTGCCGGAATACATCGTTAGGTGCTTGGCTCGTTTTTTAACTTGTAGTTAGCCAGCCGATTAGGTACTATAAAATACCCTACCACCATGCTATATTAAATTTAATTTTAATTTTTAATTTATTTTATTTTAAGTATCTAGACTCATATTAATACATAAAATAAAATCAAAATTAGTAATAATACAAATACAATAATGATAACAAAATTTAAAATGTCAAAAAATAAAATTTGCTATGGTTTCCTCACTGGCAGCTCAAGATAATTGTTGGGATTTGAACCCACCCATCGGCGTGTGAACCGACCGCGCTAACCACTGAGCTATCATTGCCACGAAATTTTAGCTATATTAATATTAATATTTTCATTGTGTCCCATGGTACACTAACAATATTATGTAGGACAAGTATTACACGTTTGAATATTTTTTGAGAAAAGTAATATTCCTGGCCTGGATGACGAAAGAGTCAAGTCCTCAGATGTACATTTTTTGTTTTAGTTATGAAAGTCTACGGTGAAGTCTTAAAACTCAAGCAGAAAAAAAAAATCGGTAACAGTTCATTCAATGTCGCAATGAAAAAATACCAGCTCAGTACATAATCACGATTCATGACTCAATTCAGATCTTTATGAGCGGTCAGGTAAGTGCTCTTTTGTTATAGCTCTACTTATTGCTGACAAATAACTATCTCACAAAGGGACATTAGGCAATCTATTGTTCTAGCTTATGTTTTCTCGAGCAATTAGTCTAATATAAGTTTGGACCAATGTTTAAGTCATAAAACGTTATGTGTTTTGAGGGAACGCAGAAAAATCATGCCTCCACATTAGATATTTATTTCCAGAAATTTTGTTATTTCGAATTTTTATGTATAAAAATAATGATGTTTTATTCATAAAGTGCTGAATTACATGCGTGAACGAGGGAAAGTAGTGAGTGTATCATGCTTGCTTACAAAACTCCATGGAAGCTTGTAGTAACAACCAGGTCAAAATCTGACTCATTCTTGACTTACCTTATGTAAGTTTGACTGTGACTTGATTTGTCATAAAATACTTAAAAGTTATCAAAAGATAAATAAATGCACAAAATGCAATGACAAAGTCATCAAGCAGATTAGTTGGCACAATTATTATTAATTGTTCTGAAGCTCACTTCTAGGGTTCAAATATTGTTAAAGAACGAGTGAGTTGTGTAGCTGATGCGCGGATGTTAAGGCAGAAAACACTAAGAGCTGTTGCAACCATCAGGCCATCTTAGAACGTACCTAAATTATTTAGGTCATTCACCTAAATAACTTTGCTTTAGCGCATGCCTCGGCCTACATTCGGTTTACATCCATCAATAGACAGATATGTGTCTACTGTCTATGGTGATAAAGAAAATAGACTCTTTTGTCAGCCAGTATATTACCTCTATTATTTCTCATACAAAGTCATACAAAAACGAAAGGTGCGGTCCCTGCGGACAGTTTGCTGGGTTCGTCAGCCACGCCTCTGTGAATTCAGATAGGTAACCTCATGACGTATTGCGACATTGCATGTGTTATATATTAGACACGTGATTCTATTTGACATAAATTAGATCTGGTGTGTGGCCAGCGCTGAGCTTGCCTGTCGATAATGAATTGATCAACACGTTGAAAGAGTAGATACTTCGCCATGGAGATGATACTGATTTGGAACATTAACTTATTGTAATATAAATTTTGATGTGAGATCTTTTACTGTAGTTATACAGTGAAACTATATGGCAAACGTTATTTTCAGTCTTTTAGACAAGTATGATTTATTGACAAGAGATAGTATTCCATCTATAAATACTCAAATACCCAGCGCTTGAATTGACTGGGTGAAAATTAAATTAAATAGTTATTTTTTCTTTAAATAAAAACGATATTGTGAGTTAAATTTTTTTCACACATTAAAATAAAAATAATAATAATAAACAATAAAATAATTAACGATGTCAAAACATTATTGTTATATTACATAATCTTAGATGTCAAAGAATAATCATTTAAATGTCACAAAACATAATACTGCATACCTAAATATTATAAAATATGAATACTTAAATAAATAAGTCATACAATATATACTTATAGACAGTTACATAATATGTATGTTATGTTAAAGTACATACACGTAATTTATATAAAGAGATAGCGATTGGCGAATTGCGAAGTTATTTTAGGATGTGCAGCTTTACTTTGAACCATAATTTATTAATACCTACGTCATAACTGCATATGTTTTTTTTCTTTAAACCAATCTCGCATAGACAAACCTTGGGATGAGGATCACGAACTATATGGGCAAGGGTATATCTGCTTATAATGACGATCAATACTCACATTGGTATACTTACAACATCAAGTAAGCTCCCAGTTGAGTTTACGTAGGTACGACTTGCACCACAGAAGATATTACATCGAATTACAGTTTCATATTGAGCCGGATAGGTCGATATCAGGTCACATAGTAACGTGGTCTAAATTCGCAATACCTAGCTTACCGACCGGTTATCAATACATGTGTCACAAAAAGTCGCTGCCAGTGTGGATGTTGACAAGTTGATAAGCGAGTACCTATATGTGGTGTGGCTCTATACTTCTCACTACAGTACTTATACGTATTTGTACGTACTGAATCCACTGTCCTAACATTTTTAAGGTAACAAGTACCTAATTTTACACCACCCACTAGTTCATGTATGTTAGACCTTAGGGACGGATCATTCGAGTGTTCAACAAAGTTTTGTTGTTAACAATTGCGTGGCTCTCTATGCTCTACAGAATAAATTGACGCAAAATAAATATTTTTATTTTGTGTCGATTGCTCGATGATAACAGAGTTCATACTACGTTGGTACCTATTTACACGAGGTATGTATCAAATTGGAGCCAATTTATGGCTAATGAGAAAATAAATAAATAATTAATTAATGAGGCAGTTGATCAGAGCCTCCAATTACCAAAAAAAAGATTAACGGGCAAGTCTTGTGAAATAAGGCAATCGATGTGTTTTTGTCAACATTTTTGTGTCGTTATACATCATGTGGAAGTTTGAAATTAATGAATACTATAGTACATATCCTGAATTATTATGCTTGGAGAAAAAATAGTTTCAAACGCTTTTCGTTTCTTGAAATTATGAAATAGAATATGGCCAAATTATTTTTAATCCGTAATCTTGACATCAAAATAATTATAGGAAAGGCGCAATTTTATAGATGCTAACTTTGATGCAGATACATTTAAGGCTTAGACCTTTTATTGTACGTTTTGTTTATTCTATTAGCAGATAAGTACGGATAGTTTGATGAAAATTTCTGATAGTGCCTGCTGAAAATCTCTTTTCTGCGTTACGTCTGTTGCTGTTTTATTTTGGTAGGCGCTACAAACCATCGAGAATCTCTGAATCTGACAATCTAACGTCACGAGTCTCGTGGTCGTGTATAGCACGTCACGAGAGGCCGCAAGAGGTGGGCGCGCGGTGGCGGCGGTACCGAGCACCGCGCGCATGCTTCCCGCCCGTTTTGTATTTGACACTTGACACTGGCAAATATTCAAAACGCGATGCCAAAACAAAAAAAAAACTTCTGTCATAATGTAACAGATAATCAATGTAAAATCCGCTTCCGGCAATAGGAATAAACATTCTGTCTCCTTCTTGCTCGTGGCTATAGTAATTTAACTCTCCTTATCTATTTTAGCGTGACGTCAATGTATTCAAATCTAACGTCAGACGTATGTACGTCTGTGTGAGTGGAAAATATCAATGTAAGTGTTCAAGCAGAAGTTCCCACGGTCGAGGACTTGGCCCTTAAGTAATTCCAAGCTTAAAAATATTTTTTTATTAAGTCCATGGTATCTATCCTACTATAATATTATACATAACAATATGAAAATTTGTATGTTTGGACGATTGTTACGCAAAAACGGCTGAACGGATTTAAATGAAATTTGGCACACATAATAATTTAATACCTGGATTAACATAGAAAACGTACTTTTATTCCTGGAAAATGTGAGGTTCCTGTAGGAATATCTTAAAACTAATTAGGTATAGGACGTAACAACTTGAAATCTGGTCTTACGGAATAATATTCCAGAATGAAAGGGCAAGTTTTATGATAAATGACACTATTGCTTTTTTGTTACACATACACATGTTTCATTTCTCTCTGAACTCAATTCGCGGTCAAAGTCATGAGCGCAAGCTTTTTTTTTTTTTTTTTATGGTTGTTTGACCACAGCTCACCTGATGTTAAGTGACGGTGTGGTCGAAGATGGTAAACACGCCTAGCCTGGAATGGAACTGGCTCTCAAGTGAGGCTGCCGGAACACACCGTTAGATGCTTGGCGGCAGATTTCAAACTTGAGGGTGGTAGCTAGCCAGCCGAGTACTAAAAAGTACCCTACCACCATGCTATGGTTTCCTCACGATGTTTTCCTTCACCGGTAGCTCAAGCTGATTGTTGGGGTTTGAACCCACGCCCTTCGGCATGCGAATCGACCGCGCTAACCACTCAGCTATCATCGCTACAAGCTATTATAGTAGATAAAGAATAACTATTTATTTTTCACATTAAAGTTACAAATGTGAAATACGAGCATTTTGAATTACGTTTTTGTATATTATTGTGTTAATATATATAGATTTTAAATTTAAAAAAATTGTAAAGATTAAAAGCTTGAGAATTAAGAGCTAGAGCTTAAATTGAGTTCTATAAATCGGCTTTTCAAACTTGCAAAAGTAGAAAAAATCTCGTAAGAAAAGAATAAACCTTGAAAAATTAGGAAACTGAGTGTAGTAAGCCATAACTAGGTAAGCCCTTTTCTTCGTCTGTAACAAGCATTATAACAAACAATAGCAAAGTGTCACATGTTCTATACAATATGCAAGGCACAACCAACAGTTTTTTAATTTTCTCAAAAAGAATCAATTTCGTATTAAGCCACAGTAGCGTGTACAAAAAAAATACATTTAATCTATATTAGTTATCCATAGATATCTCACAAGACTATTATGTTTGTATTGACAGCCCTGTTGGTTCCTTGGTAGTATGTCTGCTCCAAGAGCTGAAGGGTGTGGGTTCGATTCCCACTTAGGACCAGCATTTTGTGATATAAACAAATGTTTGTTCTATGTTTGGGTGTAATGTATGTATTTACAAAAACAAAGTATTTAAGTATTCTATCAGTTATCTGACTTCCATGGCACAAGCTTTGCTTAGTTCGGGGTCAAATGGCGCTGTGTGTAATGCCCTAATGATATTTATTTATACATTTTTATTTATTTCATAATTTAGGACACATATTACGAATCTATTTAGTTTCCAGTTAGATTTTACAACCTAAAATAGTCGATTTGAAAGTAGAGTAATCAAGTGGGCGTAATTTTATTTGGTCAAATCAGGTCTTATTTTGTAACCATTCGACATACATTTCAATTATGTGACCGTTTCGTGTACCTACATAAGGACGAACAACGCGAACGTACGATTAATATAAACTTTACCGAACATTGAAGAACACTAAACTTCTTAAAGTAAATCTGTAAAGCTCATTTAAAAATAAGGTAATGCTCAGTCTAAGTATGCTAAATGATCAAAATTTCTCGTCTTCTCGACGCCACACGTGACCAAAATATGGTTTTATTTTGCACTAAGTATACCATACAAAACGTGACTAATAAGCCAAGGTTTTGGGAGCTATTCCCATTGATAGTAAGCTATTAGAAAGGGTTAATATCTTATCTTTAGAGATGATAGCTCAGTCGGTTAGCGCGGTCGGTTCACAAACCGAAGGGCAAGGGTTCAAACCCCAACAATAAGCTTGAACTGCTGGTGAAGGAAAACATCGTGAGAAACCCGTAGCATGGTGGTAGTGTATTTTCTAGTATTCGGCTTGCTAGCTACCACCCTCAAGTTAAAAATCTGACGCCAAGTAGGTACCTATTAGTGTAGTAGTCCGGCAGCCTCACTTGAAAGCCAGTTCCATTCCAGGTTAGGTGTGCTTTACCATCTTCGACCGGTGTGGTCGAAAATGGTAAAGCACACCATAAAAAAATGTTTTATTCAATTGGTTACTGTTCTTGATAAGAGCCATGTTCATGTCAATAAATAATGAACATCTGCTAAATTACTCACATAGGTAAATAAATAAAAAGCAAATGTGCGTATATCGGAATATTCCCCGTAAGGAACGAAATCAGTCAAATGTAATTGCATCACATTTTTTCAGTTTACGTCTTTTACATTAAAAATAAAAACAAAATTTATCTCAAGCTAACTTTAATATAAGAATACTATAATAACATCTACAACTACCACTAAATAAATTAAATAAAAATATTCCAACACTTTTTTATATTCTCATGAGGAGAATTTGTCGCCGACGTGATGTCGTACCCCCCACTTATAGTTGGCGTTCTTATCAGTTTTCACGAAAGTGTGTACGGGGCCCGTGACCCCTGAAGAGCCGTGGCCATCGTAATCATGAGAATCATGGCCACGCTTCGGTCGCTGATTTTGAGGTTCATGATCCACCGCCTCTTGAACCGGCTCTCTGACTGCTCGTACTAGAAAAAGAGTTATATTTGAGACTATGGATTTATGGGGACTGCAGGAAAAAAAAGTTTATTAAAAATCCGTAATTATGAGTAATTTACAGTATATGTATAGCTCTTATGCTATGAAAGTCTCATCATCTTTTAATATAGACCAGAATGCTGGCATCTACTTTGGTCAAAAGCTTAGCATTGCCATCCAGCGTGGCAATGCTGCCAGCATTCTGCCCACATGTCCTTTGACGGAGTTATTTATATAAATTTGTAATAAGATATTTTATATTAATATGGTTAGTGTACGTTATTATATGATTTCTATGTAAATACATAATACTATTATATACTCTTTTAATTTGTTTGAATTAAAAAATAGAGTGCTAACATAGATAGTAAAAATTTGCAAAAAAATATGTACGTGCTTAGTATAAAAATATACACATAGTGACAGCGCCTAAGTGTAAATTGAATGAACATATTTTATAATGTTTTTATAGTTTCATTTGTCGCAAATCACTAACGTCGCAAAACGTAGTGTATATTTGTACTCTGCGGACTGGAAATACGTCAGTACTTTGAGTGTCTACGCTATTTTAATATGCCAATAGACACTTACTTCAATTGTTTTTGTGGTAAGTTAAATATAATAGGTACCAAGAAAGTATGTTAATGTTGGCCAGTTCCATTCTAATCAACTGAATTACTTCGTATAAGTCAACTGCAGGCCTGTACATTGAACAGTACTCCAAAACATATTAATTCAAACAGTAAATAAATAAAGTGTTTTGCATAATACTGAATCGATTTAATCGATATCATTTTTGTTTCATCATTGAGAACGTCACGAATAACAAAATCATCTTCATACAAAGCAATCACGTTGGTTGCGGTGCATACTTTTCTTTGTTCGAAAAATGTTTTTTATTTAATTATGTTTTTTTTAAATAACATACAGGCATGCGTTTGACCGTCATCTCGCCTGCGCGCTTGCGTAGAAGAAACCGCGCGACTCAGTAACTCGCGACTGCCATTGATGATTGCATCGCCACCAATTGATATTGTAAGTTAAACTGGCCTACTAAATAAAGCAAAAGTAGCATTGATTGAAGAATGGGTAGATCAGATCGTGAATGAGTCTTTGATGGTTTTTATTCAAAAAATAATGTGGAACGCTTAGGAAAGTGGATCTATTGTGGTAGGGTCAAGGGAAACTCTGAGATTTTTGAATATATTTAAGGTTTAACTGATGATACAGAACGTTATGAATCTTTCACGTTATTTATCTTTGTTTGTGTTTAGTATGTATATTTATAATTTAAAGTTTCGACTTATTTGGAAAACCGTCTAGATTCCAATCTGGAGGTCTTAGGTTCAAATCCCACGGCACGCACCTCTGTCTTTTTTATAAATTGTGTGTGTATTGCCGATAACTTCTAACGGGGAAGGAAAACGTCGTGAGGAAACCATAGCATGGTGGTAAGGTACTACCACCTACTACTCAAGTACTCGGCTGGCTAGCTACCACCTTCAAGTTGAAAATCTGTCGCCAAGCACCTAACGTTGTTGTTCCGGCAGCCTCGCTTGAGACCCAGTTCCTTTTCAGGGTAGATGTTTTTACCATCTTTGACCACACCGTCACTTAACATCAGGTGAGCAGTGGTCAAATTATTAGACTGTCAAACATAAAGATTATATAACATGGAACACAATTTAATTTCTTTTTATCAGATTAACATGTGTGCAACTTGGGTACAAAAGACATTCTGTTCACGTATGAGGTGAAAGGGTAAATAAATTTAAATTGGACACACTTGCTCTAGAATTAGATAACAAATAACTTGTTTGCATAGCCATTATCTAATAGCATCGGTTGCGTATAATATTTGCTCTCTCCTAACAACGTTTGCAATAGTTAATAGTCTATTAAACCTTGTAGTTTGTATCTTCAAGTCATATAAGCTTTTGAATCGGATAGTTAGGTTTTACTTGGTGGTAGATTTCCTCAGCATGAAGTCATCTAGGTAGTACCACCGCAGTACCAGATATTCTGCCGCCAAGCAGTAGTGTGTAAACTGTGTTCCGGTTTGAAGGGTACTGCAGCTAGCGAAATTACTGGGCTGCAGAGAATAATCATCGAAAGTCTCAAATTAATGAGCGCCAAAGCAGCGTTGCCCCGGACTTTGTTTTGCCACTCAAAGTTCTGTGTATTGCTACAATAGTCATGGGCATTGCAATCTCTTGCCATCAGGAGAGCGTATCTTTCGTCTCATTACCTACTTATACAACAAAAAACAATTTAATTGTAAGATTTAATTGCAACTTTAAAAAAAATCTCTTGACGTGTATATTGCTTTCTTGATTGACATCTACAGTTGTCCATAGCAGTTCAGTGTTAAATATAATTTATCTATTTTTAGTAAAAGTTTTTGGTGGGTACACGGAAAAATCCAGCCGCTTTGCGTTATTTTTCATAGCATTTATTCTTTCATGCGCTTATGTACAGAAATATTGGTGCTTCTTTCATAAAGTGTGAGTGAGATATAATTTTTTTTGTATGTTTGACAAGCCAGGTTTTGGCCGCAGCTCACCTGGTGGTAAGTGACAGCGTGGTGGAACATGGTAAAGCACGCTTAGCCTAAAATAAAACTGGCTCTCAAGTGAGGCTGCCGGAACACACCGTTAGTTGCTTGCCGGCAGATTTTCAACATGAGGGTGGTAGCTAGCCAGCCGGGTACTAGAAAATACTCTACCACCATGCTACTCACGATATTTTTTTTCGCCGGCAACTCAAGGTTATTGCTGGGGCTTAAACCCACGCACTTTGGCGTGTGAAACGACCGCGCTAGCACAACATATGTGTTTGTTGACTTTGACTTCCTTCTTGTGACTTTGACCGTGACATATTACTTGATTTTTTATTTATGGTATAAATTATCGATATACCTGACACTGGAAAAATTGACAAAGTGTAATGCCAAATATGCAAAAAAAAACTTTACCAGGTATCCTATGATGTGGTTGATGTGGTGCTGGTGGATGTATATGCTGGTGTGGATGGACAGCGTATCTGACGACTCTGAGAGGCGCTCGCTGCGCAGGATAATACGGTACCGACCATGACGATGATGATATTACCAAGCACGATAAAACTAACTGAAAAAATAATAAAAGTACAATTTTTATAGAAAGATCGGCAAACGAGAAGGTTACTATAAAGGTTTTTTTTGCTTCTTCCTCATTTTCGTTAGGGACAATTTTGCCATCAAATTGAAATTAAGAATATAGGTAAGTACCTACCAGCCAAATACTTATTAGAATTTATTTTTAACTTTTCAGTAGATAAGACTTTTAGAGAGTGCTCCTCAAGACGAATCAACCGAACCCAAGCTCGGTGGGATTAGATATATTGTTTTATCACAGAGATGCCGTGGCTACCTTCCAGCTTCATCATTAGACCCTAGGTATTGTCTAGGCGTAAAGTGCTGATCAGTACGAACTAATCGAGCCCAAACTCCATGGGTTTATCTTGTTTAGTTCAGAAGTTCCTATGAATCATCTTCCGTAGTATCTTCATAAGCTATGACATTTTTGTCAGCTGGGCACTTCAATAGAGTTAAAAAAATAGCATTTGCCCATTAAAAAAACTCACCAAAATGCACTTATCCATAGTTCTTTGGCTCTTGCAGTCTTGATCGGATCTTGTCAATAATGACTTGCAAAGTGTAGTTCCGTCTCTTATAAATAAAGAAAACGAATTCGAAGCACTTTCTATGCGTTACGGTTGGGCGAACCGCGATTCGGTTCAAAGATGCTTTAACAAAGACATTATAGAACCGTCAGGTCCCATGGGGTGGACATTTTTTTCTCATTCTATGTAGATTTGTAAGCGCTATGTTTGCTGATACCTATCTAGCAGCGACGAATTGCCTGATTTGTTAAATTTCTAATCATAGTATATTGTAAGTACGCATCGTACGAATGTCTGAAACGAAACAAGATAAATTTACAGTTAAAAAAACCGACGCTGGAACACTGCTATTTAGGTACTATGGTTTAAAAATCAAACTACTAAACCGATTTGTACTTTCAATCTGAAAGTATGCCCTTTAAAATAAATACATGTAAAACACATCATGTGCCCCTATAAAAATATGAAAATGATGAGAAAAAAAGATTCCGACGAATTAAGAACCTTCTCCGTTTTGAAGTCGGTCAATAGGCAATGTATTGATGGATCACATATATAATTATGTGATCCATGTTGGCAGCATACCTAAACATAGCCAGCATCGAACAGCTCTGTCGGTTGGCACAAGACAGAAATATTATGTTTGAACAACCGCCAGTAGTAGCGATGCGTACCTAAGGTTTATTTGCACTTACTTCTCTATAACCTATTAAATTGTATCTTACAGATTTGTTTATTTTGATTATAGTTATGATTTGATACATGTTTTGCGTCTAAAAGTGCTGTCTTTACTCGTTCATTGTACGAATGTACGCTTTAAACTAAATGCACAAAAATACAAAGAGTAATTTGTGAAAGTGTTCGCTGAATGTTACATCACTTTCAGAAACGTTCTCTGAAATCAAAGTTTCGTAATCTAAATACCTAATACAGAATATACCTAAAAAGTTATTATTTTGCGACTTGAACAAAAATTATATAATTTATCGGAATCATGTAAAAATTAAGCTTATTATTATTTGACAGCCCTGTTGGCTCATATCTGCTTTATGAGCCGCGGGGCGTGGGTTCGATTCCCACCCAGGTTAATTTTTTAATAGTCTAAACAAAATGTTTGTTTTGTGTCTGGGTGTTCTGTATGTATTTACAAATATATATTAAGTTTATTTCCGCTTAACAGTCGTTTCAGTTACAACAGTGATGAGGTTTTTTTTCAATGTAAGTCATCATAATTGTTGTAACTGAAACGTACTGTTAAGCGGAAATTAACTAAATATATACCTTGAATATTTAAAATGAACTTCCGCAAAGTAACGCCTGAATCAATCAATTACAAAGAAAGAAAAAGATTTTATTCTGTAACATAAAGACACAAAAAACAAAAACGAACAAACAGAAACAAATAGTTACAAAATAAGGGCTCCTAAATAAATGTCCACCCGAGCGAAACCGGGACAGGTCGCTAGTATATGTATAGTAGATAGGTAGGTATATCCTATACGTAGGTCCTACGTACGTTCGTCGGTACGTCCTACGTAGTTAATTTAGTCATTGCTGATTTGATTTAGCTCAAATGCTTTGCATATTTCCTGGCCCTTGTCTTGTGTCCGATGCCAAACAATAAATGCCTGGTAAGTACCAATCTGGCACACTTTCCTATTTTCGATGTAGGTATAGGAAGTACATATCGAGTTTCACAAGAATCAGGCCGCTACATTTATGTGCTTTTCCGTATTCATCAGTTGTACTGTTTCATTTACATACATAATTTTTAATTACAAATTATCTAACTTAACGTAAATTTACACATTGTGAATATATAAGACTAGCGGACGTCTCACGGTTTCACGCGCGTAGGTCCTGTTCCCGTAGGAATACAGGGATAAAAAGTAGCCTATGTCACCTGGAGATAGTGTAGCTTCCCAACGGCTAAAGAATTTTTGAAATTGGTCTAGTAGTTTCGGAGCCTATTCAATACAAACAAACAAACAATCAATCAATCAAATCTTTCCTCTTTATAATAGTATAGATAGATAGATGTATAATAACTAGAATAATATTTAAACTATTGTTTCCATAATTGACAGCTAGGTTGGCTCATTGGTAGTATATCTGATTTAAGAGCTGTAGGATGTGGGTTCGATTCCCACTCAGGACTGACATTTGTGTGACTAACATAGTTGTTTGTTCTGTGTCTGGGTGTTCTGTATGTATTTACAAAAAAGAAGTATTTATGTATTCTGTCAGCTGTCTGGTTCCCAATAGTACAAGTTTTGCTTACTTTTGGGGCTAGATGGAGATATGTGAAAAGTCCTCAGTATTTATTTATTACTGTAAGTATGTATTTACAAAAAAAAAGTATTTATGTATTTTACCAAATATCTGACTTCCATAGCACAAGCTTTGCTTAGTTTGGGGTACGATGGCGCTGTGTGCAATGTCCTACGATATTTATTTATCATTTACAAATTTATAAAAACAAAACAAAACGTTCAATGGCAATGCTAAGTTTTTTACCGAAATGGATGCTAGCATTCAAGTCATCACATTTGAACAATTGTTCTAGTTGATGCTCCTTTAACATTGCAGTTATGTGTCACCATATATTGAGTAACTAATGACATGCAAAGTAGGTGAGTACTTACATTGTAAAACAATAATTTCATACCATAAGTAGATTTACTCATAATAGTCTCACGGAATCAAAACATAAACAGCACTTTGTTTCACTTCCCACGACATTATTTCTACACACTTTGAATACCTTATTACCTCCACTACAATGTTTTATCGATGTCAAAAATTATGTTGGTTGTCAGATATTTAGTAATATCGCTCAGACTGAGTGGCCCTTTTACTAAAGTCTAAATTAGATGGTAGAGACATAAATTAGATCTCAAATTATTTTGCTTTCAATTATGTATAGGTATATCGCAGTGAAACTGTAGAATGAGCTGAATTATAACTGTACTATAATTATAACTGTGTGTGAACTGTATTATATTACATCTAGTTGTATTAAAAAAAAACCGTTTTCTTTTATAGCGGGTAAATTTTTAGTCAAAAGAAGTACGTCGTTCGTAACACCAAAGACAATGCATGTAAACAGCTATTACAAACCTTAAAGAATACTTACATAAATACACTAGTCTTCTCACGTGGTGGACAGTGACTATTTTGTGCTAGAATCAGCATGAAACTGCAGTGAATATCAGGTAGTAAAAACCAATCAGGAACTGCACTACATTACTTCCAATAAGAATTCAGTGTATCACTAGCCTACTATAAATTAACTTGAAACAATTACGTGATTCGACGTAATACCGCGGTCTCATTACACGGTGACCGCTTACTGTTATTGTTTTTATCGTCGCTATATAACTTCTAAAATTGTTAATTTTCGCTCTATTTATTCTATGCGTAAACTTTTGAGAAAACCAATCAGTTGCTCAACAAGTGTACCTACCTGTTGGTACCTAATTACCGTTGCAAAATGATGAAATTGCCTAGGCTTTCGAGTTGCTTCATTGCAATTAATAGAGAAACATTTGAACTAACAATAAGAAAAAAACGGTTTACAGGTCATTGTCAAACAAATAGGAGAGTTAGATTTATTCAAACGATAATATTGCCTAGAGTCTGTGAATAACATTATATATCAGTGGTAGATGTTTACGTTAAAATATTACGATACATTATTTGCTTTTAATATTTTTATGAAGTTATTGCTTTCAAATAAAATTACATTTAATAAAAAACATAACATATTGTAGCGATTAGTGTTTTAGAGCATTAGCACGGACGTTTCGCACACTGGGGGTAATTGGTACAATTCCCTACAATGAGCTTGAGATGCTGTAAAAATATCGTGAAGAAACTAAAGCGTTGTGATAGGATACTCATTATTTCTAGTACTTGGCTGGCTAGCTACCAACCAACATCAAGTTGAAAATCTGCTGTCAACTCATAACGGTGTGTTACTTGAAAGCCAGTTCCATTCCAGGCTAGGTGCATAGCTTCTTCGACCACATCGTCACTTTGAGACCACACTTGAAATGAGGTGCGCTGAAATATCTAGCTTGTCAGCTATAAAAAACATCATATATAGGCTCCACTTACTATATACACGACATAGAAATCAGACACTTGTGAAGCAGATATTCTACTAAATGAGCTATATCATATCGATTATATTAAGTGACAATTAGTTGAATAATAATCTCCCAATCGTTTCGTAATTGATACTACAAAAATACATTCGTGGTTGAGTCTGCAAGAACTTCCTGAAGAATATTTTCTTATCTAAATACCTAGAGCTTCTTGTAATTTTTGCGCTGTGTGCAAAAAGTGAACTAAAAATTGATCGAAGTTTTTCACCAGCCGGTCAAAGAATCCATTTGATGATTTTTTTTCCATCTTTGATAAGGCCCTTGGCTCGTCGAACATAGCATCATGTCATTCCAAGATTCAGAAATTTACAACATTTTTTTTAATCTTACTGATTCACAAATAATATAATTAGAAGTATGATTAAAAAGAAAAGGAAGTGTTGCTAGCAAAATTGCATGGTTCATAAAATTGACTACCTAATATCTGAAAGCAACGTGCGATGGGGTGAAGTGCTGGCCTTTGTTTTGTTACTCTAATTGTGGGTACCACTGCAAGGGTCATAGGCAGGTGTTATCTTTTACCTTTAGGGGAGCGGCTCGTAGGCCACATAACTTCTTATCATAACCACAGAATTCATAACCATAACAAGCTAAATTACTACCACTAGGATACTACTAACAACTGGGATATCTTTCCAAAGAAACTTATAGTATGAGAAAGTTATATTTTAGCATTGAGTCATCCTGTCGTATTTTTTAGTACGTTGTTGTACATAAATTAATAAATAGGAGCCAACGGCTACTGACCACTGTCCACAACGAATTCTTACCGTCTTGTCTATAAATGAAGTAACGGTCACTTTTACCACAGACCTGTCACGATACTGTCAAGATGTCACATCGTTTAACAACGGTATTTACTGATATTGATAATGTTAATTTTAATTGTAGAGTATATTTGTATAAAATTAATGTTGATCGAGAATGGCACGGAAACAGCTCTTATCAAAAATCTAATCTGTGGAATAAATTAATTTATCAGTCAACAGTGAAACCATTTATAAAGCGCGAAAGTGAGAGAAACTAGTGTAATATTAAGATGAGCTTTAATTGTCACTCTAATTATAATGTTGTTAATCAACGTAAAGTGTAATAAAAGTATTGTTTAACGTCCGTAAATTTATCTACAGCTTTAAAAAATCACGACTGTTTAAAGTTATCTCAAGTGAAAGTGAAAATGAAAGCGTTAGAAACGATTCTAAATAATTTAAATTATTGTGGAAGTAGTCGGTGAGAAGTGCTTATAGATGCTACCTATAAGATTCTTATTACGGTATAATTCTTATAGATAGATAAAATGTGTTGTTTGCACCAGAAATTAAAACAAGAAGAATTATTGAATGAAACAAGAAACACGACTGCTTTAACAAAACGGAACCAAACTTCTATCATATTGTTTTTTTAATACGAATATCATATCCAGTGTCACTCGAGATGATGTAATGATTCTAAAGGTACCCCATATATCCGAATCTGATCAGGTATTTAAAAGTTATGGTGGAATTTGGTGGAATAAGGAAATTCTTATATCTTATAGTTACACTAAAAACATTACACTCTTATTAGGGCAGTCGTGTAAAAAATAAGAATTAAGAATTTAATCAATTATAGCAACATGTAACGCGTACTTAATTGTAGTCAAGTTATACTAAATTTATACCTAGTTTTACTAGAAAGCCCACCAGTGAATTTTGTTTTGGCAATTATTACGAAACATTGAACGATTTACTCTACGTACTATACAAGTATAAGTACAATTATAATGAGGGTGTGTTGTATACAAGCCTTTTGAAATAAAATATCTAAGAAACCATTATAAAATCCGTTGCAAGAAATAAGCAGAGAAATAGACAGAAATAGTTTTAGGCAGCCCGTACACGTTCCGCGCGATCCGCGATCAATGATCGCGATCCAGACTGATCGTGTACGAAGCGGATTGACGGACTGATGCTCCGGATCGCATAATATCTAGAAATTTTGAAATCATGATCGCGGATCGCGGATCGCGGATCGTGATCATGATTGAACGTAAGGCGGCCCATACACTAACACCAGAAGCTTTCAATTGATGCGCCTTACAGTGTTCACATTGTCTTGTGTAGTGACTTTAGTTTGACTATGTCATGGCAATTTTGTTTATAGTTTTAACGAAAAAATCTTACCACCAATTAATTACTGTTTGATGTTATGCCGTTGCGTAAATGCCAAAACGCATTAACATTCTGATATAAATGAAATACCTAGTCCTCAACTTTCAAATGCATACTACACTTCTGCTCAAGTTTAGAGCCATAAAGAAATACTTGGTGATGCAATAAACTGAGAGGAAGTCATCATCAAAAACAATTTTTACTCAATGCAAAACTCTGAAATCGCGAAAAAAGTCAGCTGATTCATAAAAGAGTACATTACTGTATACCATATACCCATATATAGAAACGAACTTTTTGATTTCTTTCGCGATTTCAAAGTCATGCTCGTAAGAAAAGTTGTTAATAATAATGAGCACAATGGCCCGCTTTCGGTTTAGTACACCCAACGCTTATAGCCCTTTACAGTTATTACAACACGTAGAATTGTATCGATTTCCGTATTCATACAATATATATGTAGGTTAAATAAAACTTTTTTCTTTTTGTTCTGTACTTTTCAACCTCTTTTTTTTCAATTCATTTCTCATTTTACGTGTGTACTTCCAGGAGTTGCTATGTTACGTGCTAGCGGTTTACGCCTCGTTTTGGAGTCCCGCGCGTTCCGTGTCTGTACCAGTTCGGACTCCACCAAGTAATCCCTCCACTGTGGAAGCACAAGCCAAGTTTTTCCAGTAAGTCATTTTCGAAGTTTGTTGACATTACAAACAATCACATTTCCATAACATCATCATCATCATCATCTGTTACTAAATTCTTAAGCTGTAGTCTGCAAATTTAACCGCAATGTTGCCTACTTTTAAGCAAGGTAGGGTCAAACACAAAAAAAATATATATATTAAAAAATAGATTTTTGATGTGTAAATCAAAAGCGAAACATGCACTAAAGAAGCCTTCTTGAGGGATTTTTTCGCTGCAATGAAAATATACAACTATTTTTTCCCGGAAAATTATAAAAAGCTTATGTCATTATACCGAAACTCGATGCGTTGCTTTGTTACAGCATTCGATCTAAAATCCATAATAAATAATTGAAGGAAAAAAGGAAAACAAACAAACCACTTTCCCATTTATAATATTGGTAGAGATTTGGGTAGTTTTATTTATGTTACTTTTAATCATGATTTTGAATAGTGGTAGGAATAACAAGGCACCTTTTAGGGAGGTTGTGGTAAAACACCTGTTTTCATTTTAGCACTATCGTCAACAATGTTGATTGTACAATTCAACAACTTACTATACCTACATATTTGTTTATGGAAAGCGGCCTTGTCACCTCACCCTTGAAACAGATACTCGACATGCAAATGTTTCATCACCGACTGATTATAATACTTTTATAGGGATTTTTTCTCAGTACAGTTGAGCCCTTACAAGATAGAATTCGGGCACGTGTGCGAGGACCCTAACACGTGGGAGCAGCGCTACGAGAAGAAAGATTTTAAGAACCACAGGGACATGGGAAAAGTAACGTTTTGACTACCTGTCTGTCTGTTCTCTCTGGCTGTTTCTAACTCTACATCTATATTTTAAGCCTTCGCTTGCAGACGCGGAGCGGACAGCATAGCGTGTAAAATGTACCTACACTGCAAATAAATACAAATTAAAAATATGTAGTATTTGATACAGACAGAAAGCATAAAGTGCGATGCTAAAAAAATAATAAATCAACTCTGAAGTACTTTGCAAAGCCATTGTAATTTGGAATAATACAATTAACTGTATGGCTCTTACGAAATGCTTAAAATAAATTGCACTTATAACTACATCCATGTAACATCATTCGTAATTAAAAATTTACTAACTAAATTACTTGATTCCGTACAAAATTTTCTAAAAATATTCGAAAGATTAAATATAGTTTAAATAAATGCCTATCTTATCAAGAATAGACAAAGGTAAAAATTGTAGCTATTTGCAGTGTGGTTTATTTTTACTACTATATTAAATTCCTACACGGTTATTGCTGTCTGACCCACTTTTCTGAACGCGCGGCCTAACTGTCTATGTTTCTTTCTTTTCCGCTTCGCTTCGCTTGAAGGTATAGACACTTGCCTACATCTGAAGACTTCGATCAAGGTCATCGGCTGGGCAGCGATCATCATTTTACGGAGCGACATGAAAGGTCCAGACCCAGGGAAGGACTGTTCTCAGCTAAAGTACGCTTCTTGTGCCAATAACAATTCTCATTGACATAACATTTCCATTTTAACTTATTTTTAAAGCCCATTGTACACGACGCAGAACTTCCGCAATTACCAGCAGTAGTTCAGTTTTCCACGAGTTTTTTGAGATACACAAACGATTATTGGTTAGGTACGTCGTTTTACCACAGTATGCCCTTACTGTACCTATAGATGAAACTGATGAACGCACTGGATGGGAATGAAAACTGTAATCAAATGAATGACGAAGTGCTTACAAAATCTTATTGGCGGCCGATTTTCAAAGATATTATAATTAAGCGCAACGTGTACAATGTGCTTTAGTTGTCTATTAAAATCATGTTACTTTATAATCATTTCGCCACCTACATGTAAAAAAATTATCATGATTCCATTATAACTACGCTACATGAACTTCATTGAATAACACAAAGCAACTTCCTCTAACATAAGGCTAACTTTCCCTTCAATCTTTCACTAATAACAGTAATCAATTTACTATTTATTATAATTATAAAAAATATATTATTATCTAAACATACCGAATGGAATTGTTTCACGAAACAGACTTATAATAATTTCCAAAAAATCTAGGTATTTAAGTAATACTGTAAATTAACTTTAATTTTATGGTTATTTCAGGTAAGTATCGTAAGAAAAAATACAATGACCATAGGTTTATGTGTTAAAAGGGGTTTCATCAAAATGAACTCTGACTCTGACTTAACTTTTTTATCTCACTAAACTTCTATTTATAGGTACGTTGGGGAGATAAAAAAGGAGGGTACGGAGAACATTACTGGGACTTAAACCATGCAGGCCACACCGGAAATCACGGAGACGATGGCTATGACAACGGAAATGATGATGGTTCATACCACGAGGAATCTAACGACCCCTACGATGAACCTAGCCAAAACACTCCATCATACGACACTGAAGAATATGACCCAGAAAAATCTAGCTACGAAGAAACAGGCAGAGCTAAAAGAGCTCACCCTAAAATTAAAATTGAAAGGAAACATACAGTAGAAACATATGAAGAAGATCAACCAAAACTGAAGCGTAAGCACAAAGAACAATTACAGACTGCTGCAACACATCAAGCTGAAACAAAAGCTGACAGAACGAGGCGTTTTCAATACACTCCCAAAGACGACGACAACGATGAATACAAAAAACCGAAAGACAAAAAACAAGTCGTTCTAGTCGTAAGTCATAAAGATAAAGAAGTACAAAACAATGATCAACAGGAAGCTCGATATGAAGAAAACCGACAGGCGAATGTAAAACAATATGTTCCATATGAGAATGGATCTGGGGTAAGACAACATCAGCAAAGCGAAGTAGCTGCTGCGTCAGCACCAAGGCTATTCTTAGAGCCATCCACGGGTCATGTTGTGGATAGAACTACGGGACAGGCGTACGTGTTACAGCCTATCTCAAAATATTAGAATGTAACTAGATTTAAATTAGATTTGTTATTTATTTATTTTTAATTAAAACTGTTAATTGGAACTGTCTTTTATGTCACCCTTTTTAAAACAAAAGGTCGAGGCAGTGTTTAAAAATCCTGAGCATGATTTAGTGAGCAAAATGATACTGACTAATGATTACCGACTATCTATTGTGTGGTAACTCGCGAGAAAACTCAGTCTACTTACGATTAAAAAATTATAGTTTTGCTGTAAATAAAAAGCTAAAAAGTTAAATAATTACGTAGAAGTTGACACGTGGAACAAAACCAACTGTTGTTTGATTTGATTAAAATTCCATATAGACATGAAATATGCACATAAAAATTCCTAATTAATCAAAGCAAGCAGTTGTAAATACAAATCGACAGTTGTGCAGTTTGACCTCGGATATTTTAGCTAGAGTCAACTGAAATTAATTGCATGAGAGGTCAATCAGCTTTCTCACGCATTAGCATAAATCTTACGCTATCTTATCAAAGGTCTGACTTACTCAAGATATAAATCTTTTTTTAGCATTTTTAAAAGTCTTAGAATAACACCCCTGATTTGATAACTAAGATATTTTATTTAAAACAGTAATTATTTCTAACATGCGGGTACAATAATAAAAGATGGCTGATAAGCATAAAACATTAAACTCAACTTTGTTATCTCCGGATGCAAGAAGGGTTAAAGATTCAACCCCCACGAGATCAATCTTTTAGTGGGGGAAAGAAACTATGAGTCATCAAAGCGTAATATGGTATGCTAGACATTGTAAAATTGAGGAGCTAAAATTGTATTAGTTCAAAATAAATTGGCAAACTAATCTAAAGAAATTGCATATTACTAAGCACATAAGCGAAACGTCCCATTCTCACAGTCCAAAGCGGTCAAACTAGTTTTGGACAATGGCTCGGGGAGACACTACTGTCCTTTATAAAGACTGTCTTTTATTTAATTGCCATAAGGGTTCGTCCGCAAACTAGTTTGACCGCTTCCGTGTGTGGGAAAGGACACCCTAAATGACCCTTTCTTTGCATCTATGCGTCCTTGCATTCCACTACAAGCGACAGTTACTTCGTAGCTTGTGTTGCGAAAAGGGACACACGGTTGAATATAATGGACAATAGTTTTATTGAAAAAAAACAGTAAGTTGCGATTTGATTGTGCGATCAGGCCTTTAGAGTATGGAAACTTACGTCATTTTATTTATAAGTGGATTTTGATTTTATATTGAAACAAAATAATAAGTAAATTATAAGTACCAATAAATATAATACGTACGAATTAACAAAGAATTATCGACTCAGTACATAAATAGCTATTTACATGCTGGTTTACCTTATAACAATGTGTTTAATAGAAAATAATTCCAGAAGTAATTAGGTAGGCACTTGCAGCTAGGTACAATAATCTGAATCAGAATATGTTAATTAGCAGGCAAGTATAATGTTTTTATAGCTCACTATAAAGACACCTCTTATAGAACTGCATCCCAACGTTTCATCTGCTCTATTCAGGATAAAAACAGTAAGCCTATTTGTTAATTAAATAGTCATCCAAATCTGTTAAGTCGTTAGAGCGTGAATTATTTACAACAGACACACACCCTCACATACTTACGCGCACACAAACCGCCGCGGTTACAATATTAGATCATGAAAAGGAAATGTATTCACCAAAATGTTTTACATACTCAACAACCGTGTGTCACAAAACGACACAACCCTTGTATTAGACCACGACAAGTGCATTTCATACGACGCCCCTAACTCATACCAATGGACAATGGTTCCCACGTTACTATCCTTCCTGCTACTGGTCAAACAGGTTTAGCCTTTAGAAAGGACATGCCCTTTGACCGTATCATGTCTACGTGACGACGGTGCGCTGATAGGGATTAATATTTATTTTATGTGTGGGAACTGCGATTTTATAAATTGCAACGGTTCCTTGAAATGCTACGTATCTGTTGTAAGAATTTGAAATACGTGTCTCGGTAATATAGGTACATTATAATACTCATAATGTACCTATTGGCGAGCTCGGTATAATAAGTTAGTATCTAGAAAATATGGAAAGGAAACAATTTTTTTTTTATATTTCCTTCGGCCATGGCAAGTTCGTGCATTGTGCCAATTCTCATGTTTTATTTTTTACCTATGTTTAAATCGGGGAAACTCAATAATCTTTGAATTTGGAATTTAGAAATGATCGTACAACAAAATAGAAATGAGAAAATGGAGCTGTCATAGCGAAAACCAACACTAGTTTTTCCGGATTAAAAGTATGTGTTAGGTATGTATATACTTATGAGCTGTAAAGAAAAAAATTGCAGTGCTGTGCTTTGCTATGTTTCAAATTTTATTAAAATCTGTTCAGAAGAAACATGAACTAGGTACATAAAGCTGCAGATTGTGATTGTTTCTAGACTTCTAGACACTAACTCACTTGATGTAGTTAGACGCAACAATTTTTATTCTTGAAAAGGTAGGCTAAAACCAACCTTGCTATGTATTAATGAGATGGTTATATACTCAAAGATACATACTGTAAAAGGATATAATATCCATATATGTTCCGTCTACGGTATAACATTATTCTGACAATTATCTTAAAGCCATCTACAAATGTCCTATTTTATTTTTAAAGAATTTGCCCCATTGTTCAGGTACAAAGGTCCTAAGTGAACTGGCTGAATAAACAAACTATGAATAGCCAAAGTGAAACAAAAACTTATATTAATCAAAGTAGGTATGTACTTCGGGTCAACTAAGAGTTACTAGATAATACTGTGTAGGTACATATTATATCAGCATTTAGCTCTCTTCTTACTATTGTAGAGGTGACGAAATGTGAAAATACACACAAACATTGCACATGCGCTGTTATCCCATACAATCTTTTGATACAGCAGCCAGCAGACCTTTCATTTTTTTTCTTAAAGCGCCCCTTTTTAATTTTTTTGCTTTGGCGCGTGCTTGCTTCTTCCAGCCCTTTTATTTGGAGATAAATTTGAATAATAATGAATGCTGGTACCTACATGGGTGGTAGTTACTAACTTGTTCCCCAATGGTCCACGGTTTCATGAATAAAATCAACCTGCTAGGCTTCGATAAATATTATTTATTATCAATGTTTAATTTTATTTGATTCATAAAGTGACATTACCAATTAGTCGGCAGAAAAGTAGAAAATGAATGGATGCTCGATTGCAGTTGAATGCAGTTAATTAAATTTTAATCTGTATTAATTTACCTAAGGTAAACAAGTTCTATACATTATATACATACCTATATAATATATCGAGGACAGCGACGTTGTCGATTGAAAGTACCTACTAAAATTGCAGCGCCAAAAGTTTTACTTTTTTCAACATAATAATGTTCAACTTCGGGTTAATGGAAAGATAAGGTAGCAAAGGATTTCCGCGACTCCGGGAACTTGAACTCTATATTAGGTAATAGCTATTTAGTATAAATGCTAAAGATTTTTGTAGGGTTGCCGAGGCTAAGACTTAATTTCAATGTTGCGCCTGCAAATACCCAACAGCAAAAGCTAAAATGAAGGGTTATATTGTTAATAGTCCTTTTGTAAGTAGTACTTTACTTTTGTAAGTAGTATTCTGAACTACTCATCAAATTTTGATGGTGTGTCTATCAATTCGCTATTAGGTATAATCCTGGTGACATATAAGTTACATTTCCTTTAACAGTTATGTTTTTCAGTAAGTCTGGTAAAAATTTCTTAAGTTTTCTTTTACTTGTATTATATAACCATCTATAGGTATCCAAAAAAAAAGAATTTTCAATAAGTGTCACATTTTAAACTGTAGAGTTATAAGAGTTGTTACTAAACTAGCAGTTGCTTAACACGCCTTGTCGTCTGCTGTGATGATTGTCAGCCATAAAAGTTCTTCAATTCATGACGGTCGCTTATTCAAAGATCAAGCAGGCAGGGAGTGCACAAATAGGGCGGGGAAACACAAAACCCTTTCGTATCGAGTAACAATAGAGTATGCAAATTCAAAGTAAGCACCTATCTCGACTATCATTTTAAGTTTGACTTCAGTGAACTACAGGTCCTTCATGTGGATAGTGGATACTACATCGATAGAAAAATTCAGCAGTATACCTAAGTGAATAAAACAAAACTTCGGGTGATATTTATTTATTAAAAATTGGACATTTCTATAAAAGGAGGGTAAGTTCGTGATTTAGATTAAGTATAGTGTGATAATATTTTAATATAATTGCTCTAAATTTTACTACTGGGTAATAATTTATAGGTGAAAAAATATAAGAAAAATATCTACATATGATTATTTGAAATCAGAGTGATACATTTTTTAAATCGTGCTAATAACTTTAGTTAAGTATGCTTGTTTCGTGTCATATTTTATTTTTATAGTTTTTTCAAAGATTTTACTTATTTTTTTATATTATTTTTTATTACGTTTTTTTATTTATTCTGGCTCATTCATCCTGAGACGAGCAAAGTCCTCAAACACGATGTTATCTTCTTCCTCATTTGTATAGAGAGAGTTTTCGTAGCGATGTCTTTCAATGGATTGCATTTTTTTCATTGCATTGAAGCGTTGGCGCTCAACAGTTCCTGTAAGATGAAAGTAATTATTATAGGCAAGGCACTATTCTTAAATTTTTCGTTTCAATCTTCTAATTCGTATCTTTGCACAATATTATCAACTATTATTTTATTACCCTCCATAATGGTTCATCTCACCTTCAGCTGGATGAAGCAATTTGAACGGCACATCAGTTACAAGTTCACCCCCAAGAGTTCCACAGTTCAATTTTACTCGAAGAGAGTAGGACACCACAATACCAATGGCATCAGCAGGGCATTTCCCTTCAGCGACCAGAGTCGAACTTGCCAAGTTTACATCGTCTTCCTTCAGATGACCGTCCAGAGCCACACCTTAAAATTATTTTCAAGCAATTAATATTGCAACAGTTAGCAAATAATTGTAATACGGCAAAAACTTGTCAGATTTGGAATTGTCACCTCGAATGTCTTTGTTGCTGCGAGCCAGAGGAACCAAGTAGAAGGTCTTAGAGAGGCTAGCCCCAGGAGTAATCGGGCAACCCTCGCGGCTCTCCAAAGATGCCACGTGGCGGCTAAATTGAGAGTTGATCATAGTGATCTCCACATGTTGGACAACCATGCATCTGATGTTTCGCACTGACTTTCGTGAATTGTTTGATACAATCACGTTAGCTGCGAGTTTTTCACCGTGGTAATAAATCTCACGATCCAAAGTAACTTCAAGATTGATTTTCCCATTGCTGAAGGTGAAGCCCTTGCTGACTAACGAGCTTGGAAGACGACGTCCACGAGAAGTAGGAGCATGTTGTAACTGCGAAAAAATACTATGAATTATATTCTTATATTGTGAATCAGTTGCTTGATCTATTGGTTCTCAATTTGACTGCATGTTTTTTTTGTATGTAGTTATTTTACGCGATCATCCCGGCAATTATGAATCGATTTTGATGATTATTTTTTTGCTTAAAATCATACTTCAAATGGTCCCATACAAATTTTACTGAAATCGATCGAGCGGTTTTTAAAAAACAACAAAATTCTAAATGTAGGCATACATCGATGATATTTTCGTTTACTCCGAAACCTTGCTGTTTCATTGGAGCAGTGCGTTTAGTTGGCCTAAGGGTCATGGAGTCAGTATTTTTTTATTGTAAAGTTATATAATTATTCATGTTTTTTTTTTAAATCACTTGTACCTTTTTGATTGCAAGAGCAACAGAGCTTCTCTTATGACTTTTCTGATCTTCCTGTTCGGCTACGTAAGTTCGGACGCAATAATCTACGCCCATTGGCTTGCCTTGATCTTCTTCAGCAGGTTGGAGTGTTACCTGTGAAGAATTTTATTTAAAAGATTTATTACCTACATAATATACTTAGTTAAAATAAATATTTACGATTCGATAAAGTACGATATTACCGAACTCGGTGCCATCTCAGGAAAGTTAAAAGTAAACGGATAAGCATTAGGCCCAAGTTTTTTAAGTAATTTTTCTTGCACAGGGGTTAATTCCATCTTCGCGTTGATAAGGGGAACTACTTGTTCCTGGCCAATAACCATTTCCTTTGAGAACTTTACTCCCATGACTTCATCTTCCTCCCTACCATACCGGTAAGTGGTCACCAGCTAAACAAAAATAAATCACCATTAGATTAGATTTATCAACAAATACGATCACTGTAATCCTTTAGTCACATCCGTTCACTGCACAAATCACTTCACTTCACCTGGCTATAAACTTTTCTTCCTTTCAGATACTCGGTGTCGACGACCACCACACCATCCACAGGGTCGCAGTAATCTACATGATCAATGAAGTCTCGCTTGCCAAGGTAAACAGTAACTTTCCCATTAGGGGTAGTTTTCTTAAAGACTTTCACGGCGACTACAAGTGCCGAAAACATGCAGTCCAACATTTTTGATTTGGGTTTGGGAATGAATTAAAATATTATAGTAGAAGTTTGGGGATATATTTGAGAACTGTGTGATTTTCTTGAGGTGTTCACCAGAAATGACTTCTCCCGGGATTTTTTTCTTTTATATGGGCAACCTGTGAGGTTTCCTGCAGAACAAAATACGCTCTAATAGGATTTTGTTAGTAGGCGGACTAATAAGATTATTGTGACGCATAGTACTGAAATAACATCGATCTGGCGCATCACTAATACCTATGAAAATTTAAAAACTCAGCCGCGCGCTTTTGTTCTTGGCCTTGACATGTAGGTAATGTATTGGTAGAACCTAATCTTTGATATTTTAACTTGTTTTTTTTTGTCAGGAACGCGGGAAATCAAACCGCTGCATCGTATTATATTTTGAAACGCGTTTATGTTTAAAAATTGTGGTGTGGTCCATTAAGAACCGAAATTCCATGCATGTAAGTGATAGGTGATAATATACAGATGATATTATTCGGCGAAAGATGCCTTTCGTGTTTTTTTCAAAACTTCGTACTTAAACGCTTCTACCAGGGCTTAAAGCTAGTAAAAAGAACATGCCCTGGTAAAGATAAAGACTAAAGTCTGGGCAGGAGCAGGCTCAGACATCACAATGTGACTATGACTGTGATTTAATACACTTTATTTACACATTGGTCGGTACATACCTACTTACCATTATGCCTCGTAGGGTTAGACTGATAAATTATTCAAATAACTTTCCATTTGCTACGATCCTAGCGCATACCTAGTATCTTTCGCTTCTTCTTCTTCTTCTCTTTTCCTAGATATTTTCATACATGCTCGTTGATTGAGAGTAGGTACTTTTAGTTTATCTTTAAACGTCTTCAATTAGATTTAATGATTCGTTCACCTAGGTCGACCCTTATCAGCTTGTCCACACAGTAATTAATTATTATATCAGCTGTCTGACTTTCATAGTACCAGCTTTACTTAGTTTGGGGCCAGGTGGCGCTGTGTGTAAAAAAAATACCTACTTACCTTGTTCATCTATTTCATCTAGGTATATTTTTTCGATTCACCCTACACGTTCAAACAATCTAAGTAGGTAGGTATATCCTATCACTTTCTCTCTTACCTACAGTACCTTATTCATTTAATTTTCTACTAAAATTTCGTTTAATGTTTCAGTCATATTACTATCCCTTATTTTTTTTAGTAATAAAAGACAAAGTTATCGAAATAGGCGTGAAAAATATACGAAAAGCAATGCCAATAATAAAGAAGAAAATTATGAGATTCTGACGTTGTCATTTAGTTTGAGTTTCCGATGACGCCAAACGAAAAATAAAAAAACTTCTCATGATTTTCAAAACATCAGAAACATAAGTGAAAATCTTATACGATTTGCATTTGAGTAAAGAAAAACTAAAGAAGTCATGTAATTAAACTATAAAAATGTGATTGAGTGAACTAATGTGAGTTTTTATTACTTGCGTTACTCCCATTACATTTGTGACCGAGTCTACTAATTGTCCGCCGTGCTTGAAAACCATGGCATCTAGGGATTTTCAGAGTTATTTTAAGTGAATACATTTGTCCGGCAGTTACACCATCAGCATGCCGACATTCCTGACACAGGGCCGGCACGGGTACAGCGTTCGATTTTCGCGAACGAGACCCGATGCCCTGGCTGTCGCCACCAGCCAGTACTACGGTCTAGCTGGTGGAGGAACACTGTTTTTCCTCGAGCTGACACCCGACGGCAGCACTTTACTCGAAGTACAGAAGCTGGAGTGGAGCGACGGCCTTTTTGACGTGGTATGACCTCTACAAAATTAAATGAATCTGACAATAGATGTTTGAATACAGGATAAACTTAACTTAATGGTGCCTAATAATTCAAGACTATTACTTGTCTGATAGCAGTGTAAGAAGCTAGATAGCAGTCTTGTTGTCATTTAATAACATACCTAGCATTTCGGTTATCTTCAATTTAAAAAAATTAAAAGTGTTGTCTACCAGAATGGTTTTTGCTTACTGATACTTAATGTAACTTTCATTAACTATTTCTCTGCTAAGTTGGTGCCAGACATCAACTTCAATGTCCCATAGATCCACACTAGTTTTTCATTAGTGAACCATATAAAGCTTGATAGATACAATCAAATAGATAAATCCATGTAGCACATTAAAGCCTACTTTAGATTTTTACTTGTTAAATGCTCTGTTAACCTAGTTTTAAAGATCCTTGACTGAATGTTTGGCGAACCTTTTGAGGTTTCATTCTACAAGAAACATTGTACCTATGTAATATTCCAATAAGAAAGTTGTAGAGAAAGATTACCATTCCTACTTCTGATATAAGATTAAAAAAGGAGCCAAATACCAAAATTTAATGTTTTCTCTTTTTAAAATAAAGTACAAGCATTATTTTGCATCCTATTTTTAGTACTTAATGACTAAATATTTCAATTAGGTATAGGCTTACAATTTGTGTTGAAATGTTGTTTTTTACAATTATAACTAATAAGTGATTGATTGATTGGAACAAACTGAGAGACTAAACATAGGATTATTCTGGTCTCAAAGAAATAAAACTTATACTCCTACCTATCATCCATTTCTTGTAGACAAATGTGTATATATATATATAGTATTTATTTATAGTGCATGATACATAATCACAATTACAGATAGAACATTAGTGATAATAAGAGATATGGAATGAAGGAATTTGTTTTACTTGGACTATTAGTGGGTTAATTCAACTAATAAAACAATGTTGCTAGATTTTTATTACTTTTAAAAGTAAAATGGAGTTCAAACTGATTTGCTAATGTTAAGAAAAAATCACTGTTTTTAGTTGGTCATTCCAGTACATCATAGTCAGTGCAAATTCTCATTATATTTTGTACATGATGTTGGCAGTTTTTAAATGTCTACAAAAGCTTTTAATTAAATTGAACCACTGATAGAATTTTCAATTTCAAGTCAAATGTCAAAGTCAAACAGTTTTATAAGTAACAAATTATATTATCTTCCAAGCAATTATGCTTATGAAGAATATTATGTTAAACATACCCGAACATTTCTAGATGAAGTTACTGCATAGTCAAGTAACAACGCTAATGTAAACCAAAACAATTATTACCTTCCAAAGAAAACATGAATAAAAATGCCGCATATAATATAGTCACTTGATCTTTGCTTATATCTACCTATAATCCAATCTGTATAGTTCAGTGAAAGCTAAACAAAAACACAGCTGCTGATAGTAAATATTTCATTTTTTCACATTCCTCTAAAAAAGTACATTCTACTAAATGAAGCCCTACATGGCCGGAACATATTTATGTGTTTGCATCACCAGTTAATAGGATTATAAGTATGGCATGGTCTGCCAGGTTTTATTTATAGGCAATTGACTTAAGTCACCTGATATTTCGTGTCCATTTGAATTGGAGTTGACATTGATTTTGTCAGACAAAATTAACTAGGACTAATGGATACTAATTAATGTAGGTACATAATGTTTCATTCATAAAAAAATAAAGAAGTTAATAGTGATTTCTTTTCATAAATAATATACGCAGTTATGCTAGTAATTTCTAAAATAATACTTTCAATGTAACCTACAACTCAAGTTTTTATAAATCATAGCATCAACAATGTTTATCAGATAGACTTGTATTTGTCCACATCATCATCACTATCATCAAGTAATTACTCACTGGTGACTGCAAGCCTATATGGATAAGCAGGCATTCAACCCTCATCCCAGTGCAGTGTGGCCTGTGTATCTACTGTTAAATGAAGAGATGGGTGCCCATCATTTTTATCATTCTTCTTTTTTATTCATTCTTTTTCTATTCATTTTTATATATATAGGGATAAAAATGAATAGAAAAAGAATGAATAAAAAAGAAGAATGATAAAAATGATGGGCACCCATCTCTTCATTTAACAGTAGATACACAGGCCACACTATTCTATCAATGTTTTAGTCCATTCCCTGGTAAATCATTGTTTCCATACTTCATTATGTTTCCTGTCTAACTCAATCTCAGTTTCACAATTGTCGCTCCATATGTCTTTCATTCGACATCCCTGTTGGTTCATCGTATTGTCTGTTTCAAAAGTTGAAGGACATGGGTTCAATTTCCACGCAGCACAAACATTATCTATCTTTACTATTATAGAGACGAAAGATTTGATTGTTTGTTTGTAATAAATAGGCTCCACTAACTACTGGACCGATTTCAAAAATTCTTTCACTGTTGGGAAGCTACACTATCCGCGGGTGACATAGACTACTTTTTATCTCTGTATTTCCACGGGAACAGGAACTACGCGGGTGAGACCGCGAGGCGTCCGGTCAGCGTTTAATGCCCTACGATATTCATTTTATTTTGATCTCGAATTTAAATTTTCCAGACATGGTCTGGTACTAGCGATAACACAGCAGCGTGCGGCTCTGGAGATGGTGGGGTTATAGTTTGGCGCGCGGGGTGTGCCGCCCCACTCCGGGTACTTCGCGCACATTCCAGTGAAGTATGCTCCGTGGACTGGCCTCGGTCACACCTGCTAAGCGCCAGCTGGGATACTACTGTCAAACTGGTGAGTGCCAGATGAATTTTTATGTAGCAAGGACACTATAATTTCATTATTCAATTGATTGATTGCCTGAAGTAGTTAATGATTTTTTTAATCTAATGGTCAACAAGGCTAAGTCATAGGGTTACCAAATCCAAATTTAATAAAACTAGGATATGAAGTTGGAAACGCCAGAATAATTCAGTTTAAAAACAGGACGCAGTAATAGAGTTGCAAAATAGCGCGCGAATTTTAAAAAACATGACCTCAGGGCGCATTAAAAACTCAGGACGCTACCTAAAAACTATCCAGGACATTCCAGGACACTACAAAAACTAGGACGTGTCCTGGGAAAACAGGACGGTTGGCAACTCTACTCAGGATGTAGCATTCACTTATTTTTTTATATTTGACAGGCTAGGTTTTTGATACATAACATAACATATACAAATAAACTGTTTTCAGCTATACAGTTATCAATTTTTTCTTTCAGTGGGATCCAGAATCAGAGAGCTGCCTGAGCACATTCGCTGGCCATTCCCAGTTAGTGTACACTGCTACATTTTCGCCGCACTCGCCTGCTACCTTCGCTTCTGTGTCTGGTGATGGCCACTTAAAACTTTGGAGCTGTACTGAGGCCGCTAGACCAGCAGCTGTAGTCAAAGCACACGATGCTGAGGTAATGTAACTTTTATAAGTGGAGTCTTAGGCATATACTAGTCTACTACTACTTGCTGTCATTGTCATCGACATGTCATAATTATTTTTTAGTAAAAAATATATTGTATGTTTCAGGTGTTATCGTGCGATTGGAGCAAGACGGAAACACACGCAATTGCGACCGCCGGCTCGGACGGGTTAGTTAGAGGATGGGACCTGAGGAGACTCACTTCCCCTATGTTTACATTGAAAGGTAAAAAAAAATACAAAAATGGTTATTATTTTTGTAGAGGTTATTAAAACTTTCTGGACACTAACCTAACTCACAAGAAAGTGGCTCTATCTAGTATCTAAAATGAGTTTTATTTTCGTAGAGGTTAACACTTTTTGGACACTAACCTAACTCACAAGAAAGTGGCTCTATCTAGTATCTAAAATTATTTTTATTTCCGTAGAGGTTAAAACTTTTTGGACACTAACCTAACTCACAAGAAAGTGGCTCCATCTAGTATCTAAAATTAGTTTTATTTTCGTAGAGGTTAAAACTTTCTGGACACTAACCTGACTCACATGAAAGTGGCTCCATCTAGTAATCTATATATAGTACATAATTTAGTAATTTTTGGCAATTTTTTTTTATATTATTTATTAAAAAGAACTGTTTTTCAGGCTGTGAATGTGCTGTGAGAAGAGTACAGTTTTCGCCGCACGCACCCTCAGTATTAGCAGCTGTATCTTACGATTTTACTACAAGGTAACTCAATTCTACATAGTTATTCTTCATTGTGTGTAATAATACAATGCAGCAATATGATTATTCCATATTCCCGCTTAAACTCTGCATGTCAGGCCTAACCTGTCAGCTTTCCTGATTAGTCACACTCATATCCCGATTTACCAAAGCACCACAACGTCACTGGTGAGCTGTAGTCAAACACTTAGCTTGTCAAACATAAAAAAAATAGCGTCATCTAGGTTAGACTCGCGTAAAGTTGTCTTTTCTCATTCCAGTTTGGCTTTCTAATTTTAGATCCTAATCGAAACCTTATCTTATTTCAGGATCTGGGATCTAAAACGTGGCTGTGACCCATTGGAAACAATCCGACATCATTCTGAATTTACATACGGCCTCGATTGGAACTCGTTACGGCCGCATCAGATTGCAGACTGCGGCTGGGATTCCCTTGTCCACGTGTTCACTCCACGCTCGCTCGCTTGCGTCTAGTGAGTATTATTATACTTTACATCTTAAATACTTAAAAGTTGAAACGCGAATGCAATCTGGCTAAATCGCAAGACCGGCCTATGTCTTTCGCTGGAAACAAAAAAAAAACAAAAATCAATAAAAAAATATAATATCAAATCAAACGTTTGTTATAATTGAAACTCATGTGAAATATCTTAGAATATGCACGCAGGTACCTAGGTTTTGGCGTCGCATTTTGAGCATTTGCCAGTGTCAAGTGTTTTATATTTTCAAGTTTCATAAGTTGCCTCGTAGCTATACTTATAGTCAAAGTCCAGTCCGTGTCAGTCAAGTCCGGTCATGCTTTAGTAAAGTAGTGGTGACCTTACTATAAAGCTTCGATGGAGTTTTGGAAGCAACACGAAAAGTCATGTTTCACCGCATTATATAATTTTCCCACACTCGCGTTTGTGATTCGGCACTTTATGAATAAAACAGTTTAAACACTCGACAAAACACTAGTTTTGGAAAAAAATACAACGGGGCGACACGACTCTTTCCGCGTTCCCCTTATGGACGGTTGCGATGGTCTAATGATATTACATTTGATAATAATATCGGAGACACCTTTGTCAAAGTACCTATTTACAATGTCACTAAGAAAAACTATTGATTTTCCCCAGGAAATCCAGAAACGACGGAATAAACGAACTGGCTGTGTATTGTAGTGCCAAATAATAGCACGTCAAAGTATCCAAGTATGCGCTCCACACACGAGGAAACTTAAGTGATAAAAGTGCATAAAATATTGAGTTAGAACAAGACCTTATTCACTACTATACAGACTCAATTGGTGCAAAAAGGTGATAAAACAGGGAATATAGGTAGACGGAAATAAACTGCGGTAACGGTTAAACATTATGTAGATAGCTATAGGCCTATTATTTAAAAAAAAAAGGATCAGTATGACATCTGTCAGGAGATAAAATGACAGAAGTAAACATTATCAAACCACCTTCCCATGGAAGCTAATAGTGCACCTCGTGCACCTTCCTTGTAAGAACTGCTTTGTGGAACTTGTTGCCTTCATCTGATTCCAACTAAATACAACCCGGTGTTTAAGAAAAACGTGAATAGGTATTTCCTGAGCAAACATGCTCCATTAGATGAGGTAGTGGTCAAAAGTATGCCTAGTCATTTGTAAAAAAAAAAACTTAATTTTGTATGACTGTTCATTCTCTGTGACGTTTGCATGTCATCCTGTAATATCAGATATTTTGATCGCTCCTGTTTTCATATAAAATATCACTATGGATTTAATGACATATTTAATATCGGGTTTCGGGTTAGCATCGAAAGATTTTAACAAAAGTTGAAATAATAACCTGAGATATTTTTCAAACAAACGAAAGTTATTAAAAATGTTATAAATTAATCTGTATGTGACATTATATGTATTTAGATATAGTTTGTGATAGTAAATTTAACATTGAAATTATAATCTGGACCATCGTTTAAACTGCATGTACTGCAGTTCTGTAATCAGTCTATTTAATGTGTTATAATTATAATTTCTGGGTCAGTATGCAATGAGATAACAAGTATAGGAATATATTAGAAAAAATGTCATACGGATATTCTGGATTGATATCATTGATGTAATTTTCAAAGTTTTACATAGAAACCACAGCAGAGAAAATGTATTATTTTTTGTTATATTCCAGTGTTGTTAATTTTAAGCAGAGATAAAATGCCTTTGTGTATTTAGATTTCTTATTTATATTTACTGTTTATTTTATGAAAGTCATATCGCGTGTTTTAATACATTCCTAATAAAAAGTTGTAAATAAGTATACATCTCTGTAAATAAATAAATAATCGTTGTTTTTTGTATCGTTGTTAATAAACTAGCTTGTTGTATTGTATAAAATATTGATGGAACTATAGTAAAGTCAAATATTTCTCATTACCGATTTATAAATTACTTAGCTAGGTTTTGTTACTAGTTATGTTAGCATCTTTTGTACTATATTTTCTATTTACCCAACGAAATAAAACGGGATAGTAAATATTCAATTTTTTCTTTTATTTTATTAGTATTGAGAAAAAATTAGCCAAACGACACATCCAAATAAGTTTATCGACACCATTAGTGTGGGATACAAGATCACGGTATTGTATGATGAATGTTGAGCATAGCGCCATCTTTTATGAGTTGTATTCAACATTTCAGTCTCCGTAGCCTGCCCTCTATCGCTGTTAGCATGTAGTATACAGACTGAAGGTGTTCCTTATCGTGTCGACAGATGTCGGTTTCGTTATCTGCTGGAGCTGCTAGTACATTGGGTTTCTCTTTGGGGCGCTCTTTGAAAGTTTGGCAGGCGAACTCTTCGCGGGCGCTAGGTTTCATGGTGCATGCTTGATGGTACGTTGGCAGGTCCATCGTGCTGTCAGGAGCCGACACTAAGTGTTTTGTTACTGGAATAAATAATTGGTAATGTAGACAATGGTTACAGTAAATAATTGCTCGTATATTTGTGTGTTAATTTTCAGTTTCCACTTGCAATAGATAGGTAGGTGTTGTATTACCTCGTTGGGATGTTTTCCTGGAGACAATTCCGTACAAGACAAAACGTTTTTTTTTTTGTAAAAGAAAAAATAAACAGCTAAATCAACTGTTTTTTTTTATTTCTATGTAAAAGTAATGAGACGAACGAGACGCTCTCCTGATGGTAAGCGGTAACGCCTGTCCATGACCATTGTAGCAATACACAGAACTTTTGAGTAGCAAAACAAAGCGTTTCGCGTTTTATACCTATACTAATAACGAAGTCAAAAAACTCACAGTTATCTTTGACATTATCGAGATGTTTCGTTAGTAGAGAGCTGTAGTACCGACACGATGCGGCTAGGTGGCTCTTTACACTGCTGTCTGTCAAACCATTAGTGTTGAAAGATTAATCAAAAATATACTTATTTCTGGGCGTAAGGTTATTAGACCGCATAAAAAACTCAGTACTGCGCTCCAAAACTCAGATCATTGATGTAACTCAAAAAGCTGCCATGCTAAAGTGGGACTGGGCTGGACACGTCTGCCGAATGCCAGCGGAGCTATGGGCGAAAACCACCACCGACTGGGTCCCGGAGGTTAAACGGCCACCAGGCCGGCCTAAAAGGCGGTGGAAAGATGAGCTCGATGCCCACAATAAGGAGTGGACCACAACAGCACACAACAGAGAGGTGTGGAAGGGGGGGAGAGAGGCCTTTGCCCAGCAGTGGGACAAAATGGGCTAAATAATAATAATAATAAATACTTATTTCTTAAAATGCTTATTATGTAGGTACCTACCTATTTTGATTTTAATTTTATTGAATTTGTTTTTGATTTTAATTTAATTAATTGTATTAATATATTTAAATGCATGTTGTGCTTCTTTAAATAAGCAACGCAATTAGCTAGAGAATTACTTAAATTGTGTAAAATTATAATAATTATTATTGTAGTTGCTATTATGAAGCCTCAATAAATAAATAAATACCTAGGTAGGTGCACTACAACTTTTTTGATCCAGTTGTCAGTGGTGTTCTCATTTACGTAACGGCTTCCTTTTTTATATATTTGTATAGCATTTAGGTACATTTGCATTGTTTAGTGCGCCTTATAATATAAATTTAGGAATACCAGGATTTTGTTGCTTATAACTGCATCATAATCCACTGCTGGATTAGGCCTCTCCCTAGACGTGCCACACAACTCGATCTTCGGCTTTACGTTACCAACTTTTACCAGCTATTCAACGTATATAGTCACTCCATCGAGTCTCAGGGCGTCCTACATTACGTTTGGCAATTCGCAGTCTCCATGTCTACCCCAGCGGTCATCGGTTCAGCGACAGACATAGCTAGCCCACTGTCACATCGGCTTATTAATACGATAATGATTAGGTACAGTGACAATGTTTGCTATGTACAACTGGCCATTTAGTTTCTAAGGGATCATGTCACGTCCATTTGTGTCAGTTTCTCTTGCCTCTACTCACCGTTGTCGTTGTCTCGCGTGGGTATTTCCAGTTGGTATTTTTCGCTACAGCTGGCTGTAGGCGGGGAGCTAGAGTCAAATTCACTGGACACTGCTGCGTGAACAGAATTAATTAAATATGGTTAACTGTTCCATGATATACATTGTAAAATAGCGTTCGTTTTAGGTGATGCTACTGCTATAAGCAAGCTACAATTTTAATTAATTATAGCAATAGGTACCTACGATGTTAAGGTATGGTCAGTATTGGCGAATTCATGAAGTTATTCCGTTTAATTTCTCCGGACATAACTTTTCTTTACCGAAAACCTAGAGTGAGATCTTACCTGTATTCCATTGTTTATAAAGATAAAGAGATGACTTAGTAATTTTGATGTTAATTTCATACAAGATTGGCGCAGAACCGGGACGACCGTAGGTACAAGAAGGAAGCAAGTATCTGGTAAATTTGACTAACTTTTCTCTTCCTATATTGTATTATTGTAACAAAAAAAAAATGTAATTTAGGTGGTTACAATGCTTTTTATTTGAACAAAAATAACGTGATTAGTTTCTCAATTTCTATCCATCAGAACTTAATAAAATACCATGACTTGCTTTGTGTGACTGATTTTAAACAGAGTTCTAAAAGTGTGTTACAATAACTAGTAACTTCATATAGCATAGATTGGCTAGGTGTTTATCATTTTCGACCACACCGTCAGTTAACATCAGGTGAGTTGTGGTAAAACACCTAGCCTGACCACCACAAAAAAAAAACAGAAAATTTAAATACATTTAGGTCTCTTTTTTTACTAGGTCTCTTTTTTTATTTAATTTTTTATTTAAAAAGTAAATATTTTTGTATTCGTACCTAATGTTTAGTTACAATATAACCACTACCGAACGCACTAGTTATATTTTTACTTTTGGTTTGATGTATGTACCTACCATACCTATTATATTTTAAACATGATTAACGGTAATGTGTGATCAGTATGGGTGTAGTTTGGTTACCGCTAGGTGCAGCCATGACTGTTGCCGAGTGCATCTTTGGTGACGTCATGTTCTGGGCAGATTTCATATCAGCTTTAAGCATAACTTCCACGGCTGAAAAAATATTACACGAGATAATAACCTTTGTGTTTCTATTAAGTAGGTACTGATTTTCATGATCTTACTATGGCCAATGGTCAATGTCATGTGTATGGTCAATGTCTCAAGCGTGTTCTTGAGTATTTTGGCCATATAGCGAGAAAGGAAAACAACAATCTCGAAAAAGTGATGGTTACGGGGAAAGTCGATGGCAAGAGAACACGAGGCCGTAGCCCGATGCGTTGGTCCGACCAGATTCGCACCGCACTCGACACATCGGTGTATGACGCGCTGCATGTCGCCAGTGATAGACAAAGATGGCGCAACATCGTGCATGAACGGCTCCTGGGAGGTGGAGGTCACGACCCTCAGACATGAGGAACACGACACTAGGAGGAGGACTATGGTCATTAAAACATTGTTAGATAGGTACCTGCGTCGGATTGATTGGTTGAGTTCACATGTTGAAGATGTTGGTAACCTAAGTTTTCTTCTTTAATTGCTGTTGTTGCTTTAGCTGCTTCCTTAGATAAATACCGTGTCGTTTTGTAGAGAGCTTCATACTCTTTAAAAATAAATTAATGAAAAATATATTATGTGGACATTTTTTTTTTAATATCGTAAGACATTACACACAGCGCCATCTGACCCCAAACTAAGCAAAGCTTGTACTATGGAAGTCGGATAACTGATTGAATACTTACACTTTTTTTTGTAAATACATACTTATAATAAATAGGTACAGATCACCCAGACACAGAACAGACATTTGTTTATACGACAAAATATTTATCTTGGGTGGGAATCGAACCCATGCCCTTCTGCTCTTGGAGCAGTATGTCTGCTCCAAGAGCTGAAGGGAACCAAGACCTACTACCAATTAACCAACAGGGCTGTCAGTCAATTTAGATTAAATAATAATAGTAGACTACTAGAGTGTCACAACCTCCGAATTGGAAGTCAGACAGTCTCCCCAACAAGGCTGCCGAAACTTTTGCAAAAACATTGTAGGTAATTGTTTTATCGTTATTCTTCAGCTATAGAAGATGTTTTTCAATTGCTCTTTACCAATACAATATATTATAAATGTTCTCTGAAATACCCGGTAAATATAGTTAAAGCAGGGTTGAATAACACCCGAAAAATATAAAAAAATATATGCATACCTTTAGGTGACAAAAGAAAACCGAATTCACTACTTTGTGTGTCGACGAATGCGTGAGGACTTCTAGTTTTGCGAGCTACCTTTCCCTTCCAAGCAGTGTTAACTAAGCCTACTGACTGTACACATTGCTCTTCGAGATGCGTGGAAGCTGTAATGCAATGCAACAATGTTCTGTTGAAAATATTCACAATTTTTAAGGTCATAGATCATAAGCAGAAACAAAAGAAATCACACTTTGAAGTCGTAAAGGGGCCTCAAGACTATTTTTGATTGTGGAACTCTGCCGGAGGCTGTGCTCCCTGTTAGGTAGGTACAATATGGGTGTTTTCAAATCTAGACTAAATAGGTTTCTTCTAGGTCAGCGTGCTCCATCCTAGACCATACTACTGTTTAACATCAGGCAGAGTGTGGTCAAAGGCGAAACTAGTATAAAGAAAATGGAATAGAGCTTAGGTATTACCTAGATTAAACTTAGGTTACTTTTTTACTCGTAATAAATAGAAAGTGAAGCCGTAGGGCGCGGCTACTAACTTAATAGAATGCAATTGTAATCTTTGTAACGGGTTATAAGCATTGGGGTGTAATAAGTCGAAAGGGTAGACACTGAACATTATGAAGAGATCTTTCTATGGCCATAACTCTGAAATTGTTACCTGTACTACTATTAGGTATGTATTTTCTGAGATTGTGAAAAAATCAGCTGATCCATATAATGGCTTCGTTGATATTTAATAACATGTACCTATGGGGCAGCCATTTTTTCGCGATTTTTAAGTTTTATCTATAGTAAAAGTTGTTTAAAATGATAAATACAATGACTCTTTTTCAGCTTAGTAAATATAAACTTGTATATCTATTTTTGTCTATAACTTACTTCCAGGTGCAAAATATTCCTGAATATTGCTATTCATCACACCTATTGACTCCGTGTTGAGCTCGTCATACATTGAGGCTGTAACACAAAATTAAATAGGTAATACAATATAAAAGTAAATTAACTGAAAGCTACGTAACATAACCACTAAATGGTGGGCTAACATATGTAAATGCACTTGTAAAATAGTAGCAATAACTACACAGTTCGATCCTGAAAATTCTTAGGTGATAGGTCGACGAAGCAGCGACGCCCTGGACTTTGTTTTAGTACACAAAGTTCTGTGTATCGATGCAATGGTCATGTACAGACGTTATCTCTTACCATTAGCAGAGCGTCTTGCTTGTGGCATTACTATTACATAAAATAAAAATATATATACAAAACTTACTTTTAGCTGTTGTATATTTCATTATGTTACTGCATGCCTTGTTGTGTATTGGCGGACTATTCTGACGGGATGTGATCAAGCCAATTGAGCGATTCAATTGTTGCTTCGCTGACGCTGGGACAAGAACATATTAAATTGAAGCATCACGAGATGTTACAAATTTTTATACTATTAGTAGTTAGGTATCATACCTACTCATACTTATTTATTTTGTAGGCAATGGTTACAAGTTACAATCATTAATCAATTAAAAGTCAAAATCTAAGTAAATAATTAAAAAATTGTAAAACAAGTCATAATTATACGTAATTTAAAAAAAAATTGATAAGGATCATCAGGATATTGGTCTACTCTAGGTAAAAATATGTCTGCTTTGTAGAATGCATTGCATAATTGCATATCCATTTGGAATAATTACGTATAAAATCCCATTCTTCAATTTTTAGTGATTTCAGTCTTTTTATCTACTACTAGCCACCCCGACCTCGCACGGGTGTGCATTATTTTAGCGACTTAATACTATCAGATATATTTACGACTTTTCCCGTGTAATTAAAAAAAATAATCATACAAATCTATCTATCTGACAATTACGAAACGAAATTAATGTATGAATGAAAAAGAAATTAATTAAATCGGTCAAGCTGTCTTCAAGTAATGCTGCGTCACACATATGCCAATTGATTTTAAATGTATAATATACATAGTTTTTCAATAAAAATCTTAACCGATTTTTTTAAAAATGATACTGAAAAATGTGTCATCTTTTGACACTCAAAAATGTGTTTTCCGAAACCTGCAAGAGATTGCAAAATGAATGTTTTAGGAATAGATAAGTCTTTTATTTGAATGATTGATTGATTGATTGATTAACTCTTTATTGCACACACTAAAAAAAAACAATACAGAAGAAATAATATTAATTAATTGGTGTAACAACTGGCGACCTTATCGCTAAAAGCGATCTCTTGCAGGCAACCGTAGGACGGACAGGATCAGAGGAAGAAAAATACGGGGTGTGTCAATAACGAGGATATGCACAAAGGATAATACATAACTATAACATAAATACATTCACATCATCTACATTCTAATAATAATATATCCTAATACATAAAATAGGTAACTAAAAATATACTAATATATATAAAATTAATGACGGGATTGGATTTCGTTTTTTTTCATCAGCTTCATCGACTCGTCTCGGCTTCGCTTGGGTGCAGGTGCATTAAAATCTGTTGCGTTGTTTAAAAGATTTAAGCGTACAGACGGCGAAAAGCGACTTTGTTTTATACTATGTAGATGCGCCTGTCATATTTTTACTGTGCTAAACACATTACAATCTTACACAGCATTAGTCTGATTTTATTATTGACTATAGTAGCTTCAAACGTTGGAATATAGACGTCCCTATAAAGTACCTACCCTGCACTGGAATTACCTACTAATTAGTGAAACGGCGGCCTCAAAATGTATCTAATGTTACTTCTATTACAAATTTCATAAAGGTCAGTCCAATCAATTCCAAGAAACAGACAGAATAGAGCAATGGAAATACAGTTATGTTCAATTCTAAACTAAATATATATAACAGCATTTCGCATTTCTGCTTGTTCGCTTAACTATTATTAGAATTTTCTATGATTAAGAGGTCTGTAGTACAAGTAGAGTGATGTGACAATGTACTGCTGATATTGTTTAAATAAATATATTAATACTTACTTTTAGCTGATGCTACAGTATAAATATTGCTTGTTTGTTTCTGACACATGAATGGGTTTCCCGGTTGAACGGTGGTGAGACCAACTGTCTTTTTAAAATTCTCCTCCTTTATTGAAACTGTAACACGAAAAGTTTAAATAAGAAGAAACCTTGATAATTATATTATTGATAGGTTATGGATACTCTAAAACCGATAAGTAAGAGATAGTCAACTATCACTTTATCGGTTTTAAAGTGGCGCTACCTTGGCTACCTTGGCTTCAACTCAGGCTAAGTTTTAAAGTTCAGGCTAAGTTTTAAAGTCTCAAACATCGACGCAAAATTGCTAGTTTAACGGTTTGTTATCGGAATCATTTTGAAAAATATGCTTCGGATTTGCTAATCTATTAAAAGTAGCCTATAATCTAATACCAACTATATTGTAGAAAACCACAAATTTCAAAAAGCGACATCGTTTCTTGGTTGACATTTCAAAAACTCGAATGTACCTAATGGTTTGACTCCAGTCTCATTCCGGCAAACAGTAGAATGCGCTGTCAGAACGTGTGTTTGCCGTTAGATACAATTTGCGTATGGTCAAGTCGCGAATAAATCGGTTACCTCAACTCTAAATAAATGTGCTTCATATCGTCGCCCGCATTTTCCAAATAATCATAAAAGTAAAAGTTTCAATGCAATAGGAAAAGTAAAAAAAAGCTTATAAGAGATTACTTTGTGAAACGTGGAAATGTAATAGCAATATATAATTCTTAGGACTTTGTTAGATAAAATTGGGTACATTTTATTTTGTGTAATATGAAAAAAAAATTCACTAATCAAGTTTGATATGCGCGAACTTGGATGACTATCTTATTTTTGTTGTGCTAAATGTGATCATATCTGACACATTACACTGACGACTGTAGTAATAAACGTTCTAGAAACGTCGGAATATAGGGTCGTATTTGTCCATCCGGAATTTGTTGCCTGAGTGGGAGTTCGATACAATTTGTTTTTTCTTTGTTTTTAATCTTGTGTCTTCAAGTTGCGAGTGAACCAATTTCTTTAGTAAAGCAAAGATGAAGATACTGTCTACAGCATTTGTAGATCTGCTCAAATGCAAGCTTATGTGTCATAAAAATACATCGAAACTGTACTGGATTTACAAAAACTTACTGGTTTCCGACTCACTAGCGATTTGGCTGGTATTGAGGCTTGTTTGCCGTTCTATTACCGGTTTATTTGACGTCATTATAGCAATAGATCGCACTACGTTCTGGTCATTTATTGAAGCTGCAAACAAACACAGTTTTTGAGCTGCTAGCAACACACAGGCTGGAAACCCTATGTCGAAAACGCTTAAAGTTTTTATAACGTTTTGCGCTTTTAAAGTCTATTCTTATAGTACCAGGTTCTTACCATCAGGTGGCCCGTCGCTTGTTAGCCACTTTTTCACATAAAAAACGGAGGCAATATTGAGCTCATGGGGAATAAGGCCACTTTCAGCCGCTACGTTTACCATTTTGTTGTTTAACCTTATGGGGTAGGTATGATTTGTAAAAAGAATCCGCCGGTTTCCCACTTCCTTCTGGAATATGTTCCAGAAGGAAGTGGGAATGCGAACGGAAGATACAAAGAATGTTTCAGCGCACCCTTCGAGATAAGAGAGCTCTTCAGTTCAGTAGACCGCCAATCTAGCGGAGCGGCCCGAAATACCACTCCCCCTTAAACGGTGGTATTTATTGTGGTATTGCAGATTTTCTTTAGACGAAAACATGCAAATCAGATTATGTCGTAGACATCCTTTAACGTTGTAAATACGTGGCAGTGACCGCCTGTTTTAACCAGTTTACAGCTACATAACTTAGTTAAAAACATATGTTACGTACTCTTGGGTGAAGCAGGACTGCCTTTCCGGGAAGACTGGCTAGGTGATGATTTGGGTTGACAAGTAGGTGATGTGGCGTCAATTGGCAGACTTGTATTGTCTGTGCTCACTGTAACAAAATTACAGAACAATAAAGATTGATCTTTATCATTGGAATATAATCGCCCGTCCTTCAGCAGCGTCTGTGACGACTCAACGACCGAAGACAATAGTGACTAAGACGTATTCTGAATTTGTCGAATTTCAGAATAATGCTTACGTTATACGTTATTTATGCTTAATTAAAGCGATTTATAATTTCACTTTAATAGGGGACATCATTTTGTGCAATAGATAGATAGATAGATAGATAGATATAACTCTTTATTGTGCACATCATAAATAGAAAAGAGTACAGAGAACAAAAAACCTATGCAATGTATTTCTTGTATAAATAAATATTGGGTGACATTTCAAAAGTAGTTAATTACCTGCTTTTCGTTGGTAATATGGTGGCGTGCGTGGAACGGGCCTAGTACATTTTAATCTTTTGCCTCAAATTTTGTAAAGCTATGTTAGTTTATTTAAATAAAAATAAATAAATATCACAGGACATTACACACAGCGCCATCTGACCCCAAACTAAGCAGAGCTTGTGCTATGGAAGACAGATAACTGATAGAATACTTAAATACTTTTTTTTTGTATTTATTTATATTGTTTTCGTTAAATGTAAAAGCATTGTTTAGGACTGAATGTAATCATATTTTTTTGAAGTCCAACCATGTTATCACATAAGTGACAGTAATATCTTGCCGATAATAAAGTTTCTTTAAACCTAAACCTACATCGCCATTTAGCCCCATATTTGGTATATCTACTATGGGAACCGGATAGCTGATAGAGTACCTACTTACATCCTACTAATGTTATAAATGTGAAAGTTTGTATGTTTGGATGTTTGTTACTCAATCACGCAAAAACGGCTGAACGGATTTGAATGAAATTTGGCATACAAATAGCTTATTACTTGGATCAACATACAGAACTTTTTATATTAGATTTATTTCTTTTGAAAGCTTAATTTATAAGTAGATTAATTTAATTTAATTTAATTATATTTTAATTTTATAAATTTGTACAGATTAACTTTATTTATAGATTGTCAGAACGACTTATCCTCTTCAAATCCTGCATTTATAGTATATATACACATTGTATAACTTAGAGTTGAATAATAATAATAAATTTGAACACAGGATCAAATTAAGCCTTTGTAATACACATAATAAATGTATTCAAAATTCACATTGCAACGGCTTAAAAGTTATAAAAAATCTATTTAAATATTGATATTTTAATATAATTAAAAAAAAAAGTTGACATTACAAAATATTGTATGTTCATAGTGGTTGAAGCTGTTGAAACTTACCGTGTATATACAAGGACTTGTGCAAATTGACAATAAATGTTTATGTATTAAATTCTATTTGATAATTCGATTTAATAGAATATTACGAAACTTACTCTTAGCTGGTAAACTATTGTTTTTTTTGTTGAGTTTGTTAAAATTTGACGAGCAAAGCTTAGTGCTCAAAGCTGAAAGAAAAAAAAATTCATTAAGATTAATTCATAAAGGTACAATAGTTACTAGTTACCTACTAAGCAAAAAATTGGTCTAATCTATAAATAACTTTAATATGAAACAATGAAAATACATCTATCTAATATAATTAATAATATTTTTCGGAAAAAGTAGTACTGATACAATGTTCTGAAGAAAACGTACGAAGTATTTTTTTTCGTTTTTGGCTTCTGCCCCATTTTGGATAAGGGCAATTTTGTTCATAGCATTGAAATTAACTACTGAGAATATTAAATAATCCACTAAAGCCAAATAATATTTGAATTGCCGACAAGCAGAGAGCCAGTTCCATTTCAGGCTAAGAACTTAACATAAGGCGAGGTGTGATCAGATATCAAGCCAAAACAATATGTATGGGATACATGATAGATACATGACCTAATCTTAAACGAACTAACACTGATATAACGAACTTTAAACAGCCGGCCAAGTGCGAGTCCCACTCGCGCACGAATGGTTCCCTACCATTGTCTTTAAAAACGGCAAAAAAAAACACGTTTGTTGTATGGGAGCCCCCTTAAATATTTATTTTATTCTATTTTTTGTGTTTGTTCTTATCTGTGAAAATTTAAACTGTCTATCACGGTTCATGAGATACAGCCTGGTGACGGACGGACAGCGGAGTCTTAGTAATAGCGGGTTCCTGTTTTACCCTTTGGGTACGGAACCCTAAAAAGAGCAGAGCAGAAGAGCAGAGAGAATTTTAGAAACCACGGTCGAGTTACGATATTGTACGACATTTTTATTTGTACACTCCCAATGTAAATTCCAGTCCGGTGGGAACTATTTCCAATTTGTGTATGTAGTTAGCGTATGACAAGCGTAAATTGTAAGACCAAGAAGTCTTCGTACATTTTCTACGCAATATTTTATGCGTACTACTTTTTATAATCTGTTTGTTGACTTACTTATGGCCGGTAAATCATCTAGGGTCTTGCCAGGTTGTTTTATAAGGCAACTACATTTTACCTCGCCGTCTGGTTTGAAATTATTATTTTCGAATGATACTGCTGCAATTTTACATGATACAAAAATTAGTTATTTATTTAATAAACTGCTATGTATTTAGTAAAAATATTATTTACAATTTAGCACGATTTGCTTTATCAATTTATTTGCGACTCAGGTTGTATTCATCGAGTAACAACTACTCAGAGATTTTTACATTTGACTTATTATTATTGAATTATTGAGGTAGTTTTCTACGAATAATGTTTGTTTAACATACGCTCGTCATACATGATATTTGTCCAGGGCAAGCATCGAACCCACAGCTTATAGATCAGGAATTAGAGCTACTACCAAACGAGCTAACAGGGCAGTCAAAATAAGATAGGTTTATGTAAGATGTAAATTGTTGTCAAGTTAGTTAAATTTGAATCCTCACCACTGTTGTAACTGAAACGACTGTTAAGCGGAAATAAACTAAATATATACCTTGAACACTCAAAATGTACTTCCGCAAAGTAACGCCTGAATAAATCAATTAAATGTATGTGTGTTTGAATGATTCCTAAATGGATTAGATTCACAATCGGATCCTTTAGATGGAAGGTACTACAATCGTACACCGTGTACAAAGTACCGGGCATACCCTTAGTAACTTTCATACATTTAGTAGATATCGAAAGGGTAGTTTATGATTTAATTTCAATTGAACTAAATATAAGACATCCGGAATGTATGCTTACCCTGTGAGTTTGAACATTGAAATTGATCGAAAGCCTTAATATTCTCTGCCTTTTGGTCTTTTGGCTGATAAGGCACGCCCGTAATTACTAATCCAGCTGCTTGCACACACTGTTGAGCTGTAATGAAAATAACTGTAACGTTATATTTAGGTACATTACCTTTATACAATTTTGAAAAGTAAAAAGAAAAGTATATTTTTATAGGTATTTATTTATTTACCCTACACGTTGATTGTAGTACATATTTTCATTTTAAATATATGGATTGATACGGTCAGATACTACTATAGTTTCGTTTAGATCCGGTGAACATTTTCAAGGAGCCACGGTGGAGTACGTACAACGCGCGTACGATTTCGTTTGTTTCGTATAAAGCCGAACCGAAACTATAGTCGGAAATACGACTTAAGGTTGTCCTTATAACTAATGCCAACGTGTTTCGATACAAAAGTTATTACTAAACATGTTTTGGCAATACAGTGTCATGTTTAGCGGAGAAAAAAGTGGCAGTTACGCATCGACGCTGTTTATTACTATATTTTACTCGTTTAGATTAATTTACTCGAAAATAATTAACATGGTCGACTCCAGTAATGCCCAAGTAAAATAGTGGTGGATTTACTACAAGCTTCGCCGGAGTTTTGGAAGCAACATGAACAACAATGCGTCACCACATTATATCATTTTCTCAGACTCACACTTAAATTTTATACATAAACACTCAAAGAAACATACGTTTTGGAATTATTACGATGGAGTGCTACAATTTTTTCCGCGTTCCTGCCAAAATTCGTCAGTAAATTCCATAATAAATTAAAAAAAAAAAAAACTAATACGAACTATGGCAAGGTTCAGTTTTGCGGGGAACATCTTCAGGTTTGGGCGAGTGGACAACACAATGTGGTATACCATAGACGAAACGGCAATCTAAAAAATATTATAAATAATAATTTATATGGTATCAATTAACAGTTCACTGAATAATGCCGCATACTTTTCGCTTCGAATGATGACACACATGATGAATGAAAGATAGAAATGAAATATGTTACAATCTTTAGTTAGAATGTACATTAGAACTATACACAATTATACGAGGTACTAATTTGTATCTGATACAAATTTTAAATCGTTAAGAGATAATATTTCCCCATCACTTTTACTATCATCATGCCAAGTCCCCGTTATGGATATTCACCTGATTGACATTTTCCGTAAAAATTGAATCGATTAATAAAAATAAATAAATCGATTCAATTAAGTAGTTGTTTAATTCGATTTTACCCCGCTTATTATTCTGATCAATTATATATTATATTTTATTGTTAGATATATAAGCACATTTTTATGTTTAGAGTCAGCATTCATGTAATGTATAAACCTTTATACATGACCATTGCAGCAGTACCTACTCAAAATTTTGGAGTTCCTAACGAAACAAAGTCCAGAGCAGTTGGTGGTAAAGCATGACACGATATATCTATACGCTCCTAGAATAAGAGAACAATACTCGTATCTCTAATTCGAAGCATAAAAATAAGTATAAGAATTGGAGGAACAAAATAGGTACATAAATAAAAATAAAATAGACATTCGTTGGTAAGCGGAAAACTTGTTTGTTGGTAACGGAAGAACTGAGATAGCTGTTTTTTTTTTTTAAATGTTCGTGATACTTCGTTTGAGGTTCTTAAGACGCAAATCCGAAGGGTATTCAGCTACTTTATATGTAAAATAAAAAGTGCAAAAAGCCTGCCTTACCTCCGTTTAGATCACCAAATTTGTGGTTTTCACAACAGTTATAGGGGAGACCGGGCAAAATGCAACGCGACGTCAATGCACATGCTGATTTTCTATCCTTCTCTCGGAAACATTCTGTGGCTAATACAAAAAAAGTTACGGAATCCTTAACAGACTATATAAATAAATTATAGGTAAATAAAGAGTCTACCTATTGACTTCTTTTCGATTTTGTAAATTGAATCGTGAAGGCGCATTTAGTTTTGTAACTACTGTCCAATTTGAGTATTATACTGAATTTGGACTCGGGCTGGACCGGATATCGTGGCACTAGAGCAAAATTAATTATATTTTTGTAACATTGAAACAATCAAAGAATATTTAACCCACAAGTTGTCATATATACCTGCGTCGCAGCTCTCTGGACGAGCTTGCAGTTTAATCTCTTTTACATCTTTTACTAAAACATCTGAAAATCGATTTAAATATCAATTTAAAAGTTTTAAGTTATAACTAAATGTCTCTTAGCAGAGCTTCACAATATTACCTGAGGTAACACCATCGACCATTTGCAAAGTTGCATGATTTTCTTCAGGTTTGTCAGAGACTAAATTGTCGGTTGGTTCGTTTACTATTTTATTTTCTTCTGCATCTATAATCAGGTTGTTGTTGTATTTATTGTCAATCATATTACCGACATAATTATCACACACGAGTAGATTATAGACAAGCTATATGCTTGAAAATTAGAAGCTTACTATTATGTCATGCCAAATTTTTCTTTATAAATCATCACACTAATAATTATTATAACGTATATTATGTAATATGTATAGATATAAACTCTTTATTGTACACACCAGTAATAGAAAAATGCACAGAACCAAAAAAGACTTATTAGCTTATGCCACAAGTGGGGGCCTTGTCGCTAAAAGTAATTTCTTTCAGGCAACCAGGTATTGAAATCAAGTTACTGACTAAAAACAGGCGGGAGATGTTCAGTATTTAGTCACAATTTTTTTTACATAATATATTAGTAATTATATGAAAGTTAGTCTGTTTTTTTATGTTTTGTCAATTCGTTATGTTGAAACAGCTGACCCGATTTACAGAGATGAAGTTTGAATGATAACATAACTATTTGCTCTACGCGGTTTTACACGCGCTTTACGCGATAAAAAGTATTGTGTCCAGAGTAATTTCGCAAGAACAAACCGGAACACGGAATGTATACACGATAGTTCTTGGCGGCAGAATATCTGGTACTGGGGTGGTAGACGACGTCCTGCTAAGGAGATCTACCACCAAGTAAACAATAGCGGAAGCGCGCAGAAGACGTTGCACACGTAGAATATTGTTGATTTAGTAGGCTTACCCTCTGGCAATTCTACTGTATTCACTATTGAACAGATTATCTTAGAGTTGCTTTTTGTTTCGAATGTTTTTGTAACGTTAGAGGATTCGACTGGAGGTACGTTGATACCCGGTTGATTTGCTTGTACGGCAACTGAAAGATATTTACACCTCAAAAAATGTCTGATTATAAGTACTCCCATTTGTATAATGGTATTTGTGTACGTATTTATTTTAAGATTTTGTTTTCAAATCTTAAAATAAATTGGATACATAAGTGATATTTAGGTATGTATTTTTAGAACTACGTGTAAAATATATATAACTATCTAAATAATAATAATATATAAATTGTAATAATATTTTAGGCAATTGAATGATATTTGTATTTGTATTTTTTTTTTATATGGGTCTTGTTGCCTGCAATTTTTTTTTTTTTTTTTTTTTTTTTTTTTTAATATACAGCGTTTAAAGTACGTTCCTTGTAAGAACTGCTGATGAGTGGAATTCGTTGCCAGCGTCTGTGTTTCCAACAAAATACAATCCGGGGTTGTTCAAGAAGAAGGTGGATAGGTATTTTCTAGGCAAGCGCGCTCCATCTTCGGCCACATCGTCGCTTTCCACCAGGTGAGATCGTGGCCAAACGCATGCCTAGTCCGATGTAAAAAAAAACTATGTAAAAGAAAATCCAAGAAACTAGGACAAAACCTCTAACAACGTAAACGTAACTATTGTATTTTTATTATGTAGTTTACGTACCACATATTCTATGCTAGATTTTATAGAAATCGGCTTCTAAAACTGATTATAAAAGCCGGTTGTCTTTAAAAATCAAATTACTTTATCTCTGCCATTAACATTGAAAAGATTTAGTGCAGTAAACGCAGAGCGGTGCTAGCGATGCCCAAGCACAGAGCACAGACTTAACCATGCATGGTAGTACGTACCTACCATACACTCAATATTTTTTCACGTATTTAAAAGACGTGGTTATAAAAGGTAGCACGAAGTTTATAAAATGCTAGTTTCGATACTGGATAGCGTTAATTTTCAGTCACCGTGTGTTTGAATTCGAAAATAATTGCAATTATTATTGCGAGTACCTGTGATGATTATTTATCGGCAAAATAAATATAAACATATTTTGAGAGCAGAGGTTAGCGCGTTTGAATCACACATCAGAGGGCGTCGGTTCAAACCTTGATATTAAACTTCAGCTGCTGGTGAAGGAAACATCGTGTGGAAACCATAGCATGGTATAAGCGTAGCCGCGCTCAAGTTGAAAAACTACCGTCATGGGGTGTGTTCCGGTAGTATAATTTGAGTGTTACATCCCAGTCCCATTTCAGTTTAAGTGCGTTTACCATCTTTGAGAATAGCACCACTTAACATCAGATGAATCAGAGAATTGGCAACCGTAGCGTAGGACACCCTGAGACTCGATGGAGTGACGATATACGTAGGACAGCTGGCGGTGGATGGAAGCTAAAAGCCGAAGATCGGGCTGAGTGGTGTGTCTTGGGAGAGGCCTGCCTATGTCCAGCAGTGGACTACAAAAGGCTGATGATGATGAACATCAGATGAAATGCCTGTTAACATCTCAGCAGACACAAAAAAATATTTCAAATGTGTACGTAAGAATGATTTTATTTACCGTAATCGAAAGTTTCTTGTGCCATACGATTTGATTCATTGTTTTGTGATACATTACCAGATTGCGTTGTTATATCTACAGATTTGGTGTCTTTCAATATTATGGTGGTAGCATTGCCGGTGTCGGTCGTCGTCTGTTCTATCTCGACTGGGTAACCTGAACAAAATTCAGAATTTATCAATTCAGGCGTTACTTTGTCTTCGAGCACTTGGCCAGGAATATGATCTCCATTGACTCATTTATAATATAATTATAACATTACATACACAACTTGTTATTTTGAAGAATTTTAATTAAAAATGGGATTATTTAACTGCGAGACAGAAATAATGCATCCACCACTAAAAATACTATAAAATCATATATATTATAATAGACATAATTAGTATTTATATCATATGTATTATATTTCTAACGTAGATAGTGATTAGCACGGTCAGTTCACACACCAAAGGGTGTTGGGTCAAATTTGAACAATAAACGAAATTAGTAGTGCTTTATTAGACTATATCTATTATCGCCAGTTTCGCATTAAATGGAAAATCCATAAATAAATAATTCAAAAATGTGTGTTTCTAATTAGCATCACTTTTGTATAGATTATTTTATACCAGCATGAATCCACTTTACTGCATCTAAAGCGCTGGAAAGCGCTACTTCTGTAAGTTGTTTGTGTTTGGAATCGATGTTTATGTTTGAGCTCGATTTTTTTGAAGAAGTTACTTGAGAAGTTTTTTCTTTTTTTAGTGGAGCTGAAAAAAAGAAGAAAAAATATTTACTTATATTTGACAGCCTGTATTATTGACAGCCCCGTTGGCTCATTGGTAGTGTATCTGCCTTGAGAGCTGTAGGGCGTGGGTTCGATTCCCACTAAGGGCAAACATTTTGTGAATAAACAAATGTTTGTTATGTGTCTGGGTGTTCTGTATGTATTAAAAAAAAAGTATTTATGTTTTCTATCAGTTATCTGACTTCCATCACACAGGCTCTGCTTAGTTTGGGACCAGATGGCGCTGTGTGTACCTATAGTCCGACGATATTTATTTATTTTTGTAACATTTAATCTCTGTACATTAAAATGAATCCCTGTTTTTTTGTTGTTTGTTTTGTAAGAAGAAGGTTCTTATGAAAGAAAAAACTAAAAAAGTTGTGCGGAAAATTAAAAAATGTAACGACCCTAATATTGACTTTTCTAATGTAAGCTTAGCGTTTTTGACAAAATAATTTTCTTTAATGTAACCTTATGACATTTGAAATAAATTAATTAAAAGAAAGTAATGACAGGACAACGTCTGCCGGGTCAGTTAGTTTTTAATGAAATTAAAAAAAAATGTGTATATATTGTATGTGTTCTGTGTGTTGCTATTATAGTTACTATTACCTTTTTTTACTCTCGTTTTGTATGCAACAATCGGGTTGGTATTGGTAAAATGTTCAAGTGAGTAAGACGTGGAAACCGTAGAACATTTAGTAGGGAGAGCTTCGAAAAATCCTGAAAATATCCCCATGAATAAAACACATACTCTAAAAATAGACTCGTCACCTTTCCAAAGTAAGAAATTTGAGGATTAAAAAACGTACTACGTAGTAAAGTTGAGACATACTATCCTACCAAAATAAAAAAAAACATTATATTTACAGCAAACAATGTAGCCGAAGTATGATTTAAATTATGGCCAAGTTTGTAGTAGTGTACAGTAGGTTTATATTTACAAAAATGGCTCATTACAACGTGTCAACTTTTATAAAATACATAGTGATTATATACCTACTCTAATATGTATCCCTAGTATTGTAGACATCCATAGGTGATAGTGATTGCTATCATGCAACCGCCTGCTAGTTTGCCACGAACGGCATAAAAAAAAGCTTGTAATCATTTTTATTTGACAACTTTAAATAGTTTAAAAATACTTAGGTATACTCTAAAATAAATCATAGGACAACAAAAAATATCCTTGTTTGGCAAAGCATTTTGTAAGTATCTTAAAGATAGTCGGTTCTAACTATTCTGTAGTACTCAACACTGTAGAATCATAGGAATAGAGAGATAAAATTCCACTATAGTTATACCGAAACCATAGCATGGTGGTAGGGTACTTTCTAGTACTCGGCTGGCTAGCTACCACCCTCAAGTTGAAAATCTGCCGCCAAGCATCTAACGGTGTGTTCCGGCAGCCTCACTTGAGAGCCAGTTCCATTCCAGGCTAGGTGTGCTTTACCATCTTCGACCACACCTTCACTTAACATCAGGTGAGCTGTGGTCAAACACCTGGCCTGTCAACCATTAAAAAAAAAAAAAACCGTAAAACTATTCAGTAAGTTTAATTTTTTTTGCGGTTGATTGATAATAATAATTATGCTTTAATAATTAATTTATCGCACACACAAAAAAAAGTTTAACTTCTTTCAGTAAAACAAGTAGTAACAAACAAATTCAAAAATTCATTACATAATCCTGAACAAAACCATAAATATTTTTGAGAACCCTGTTGGCTCATTGGTAGTATATCTGCTTTTAAAGCTGCCTACAGCGGGAATCAAATCCATTTCAAACTCATTCCCTAGAATGGATTTTATTCCCATCCAGGACAAACATTTTGGGGTAAAAAAATGTTTGTTCTGTGTCTGGCTATTCTGTAGGTATTCTGTAATTACAAAAAAAAAATTTGACTTCCATCATACAAGCTTTGCTTAGTTTTGGGTCAGATGGCGCTGTGTGTAGTGTCCTACGTTATATATTTATTTATTTTACTTGTGATCGTGAAGTTAAACGGCAAAGTAATTTTACGACTTGATCAGGTCGTTTCCTTTCTAGCAACAATTTAAATGCACTGCCAAAAATTCGGTTCGAAAACGTATATTTTACACGTGCTAGTGAAAAATGACAGTAATAAATGTATACATAGACCTGTTTTCCACACAATCTTGATGTTTCCAACCCATTAGACGAAATTGTAAAGAGTTTTGTGAAAGAGCGAGCAAAGTCTGCCTCGGCCCTACCGCGCTCGTAAAGTGTGTGAACCTCACTTAGTTGGCACATTGCGGGTTTATAGACGTGTAGCTTTTTTTTCTTTGTTTTTTACATCGCACATTGTGCATTATGCCAGATATGTCAATATGTTCAATAATTTGAAGTAAAATCGCGTGAAATAAGTGTGCGTGAAAGTCGCATAATGTAATTTTTTTTATGTAAAAGAAAGAACGAAGCGCTCTCCTGGTGGTAAGAAATAACGCATGCCCATGACCATTACAGCAATACACATAACTTTGAGTAGCAAAATAAAGGTAATGGGCAGGCGTTATGTCTTACCATCAGAGAGCGTCTCGTTCGTCTCATTACTTTTTACCAAAAATAAAAAAGCCCGGGTCATCGCTGCTTTGGTCCAGATTACTTCTTTTTTCTTAATCTCTTAATTTTTTTTATCAATTTAGTTTAGTTACTATAGCTTTATTATTCCGATGTTGCGAAGAAAGACGAGGCCAAAAGTACCTACTTGTATTGAACGAATATATATATAAATGTTTATAAAAGTAAAAGATGTTTGCTAAGATTTATAGACTACTAGCAACTCGCCCCGGTTTCGCACGGGTGCATTGTAGATACTAATATGGAGCATAAGCATATATTATACATTTAAACCTTCTTTTTGAACTCTATGAACTCTATTGATGGAAACCGCAATAAAATTATCTGGGTTGTTTAAAAATCTAAGCATACAGACCACGGGAAGCGACTTTGTTTTATGCTATGTAGCGATGAGGAAATGTATAATCTCTGCCTAACTAGCTAACCCTTTAAGAAAAGAGCGTGAAGGTGTATGTATGCTTAATATTAATTTTTATTAGCATATTTTATCTAAGTTATAGTTAAAAAATAGCTCACCGTGATTAGGAAAAGCGATTTCCGTCTGTACTTCCATTTCTTCTACTGACCGACTTAACGTGCGGACCGACATTAGATAACTGTTGCCGATGCCATCGGATCGACGATCTGTACACTCATCGACTGAAAAATTGACCATACGATTAATTAAAATGATATATAGTATAACCTAACGCTATGCTAGAGACAAAATTCGGTCATCATACTGTATTTTATAGAATTAGGTGGCGAGAAAAGAAAAATTGTTTTGAAAGATAAATGAGAATGAAATTTTATTGACAGCATGAAACAATGATACCTATTAGTTGCCTTACCAGGCAAACCCTTTATCAAGGTAGCCTGTATTCTAGATCACAATATAAAACCCCCAGCTTATTTTTGTTATAAAAAATTAAACATCATCATCATCAACAACATAGCATAGTCCACTGCTGGACATAGGTCTCTCCCACGACACGCTACTCAGCTAGATCTTCAGTTTTTCACTTCCATCTACTGCCAGCTGTCTTACGCATATCGTCACTCCATCTAGTCTCAGAGCGTCCTAAACTACATTTGCTGAGTCACAGTCTCGACTCTAGAATATGGCTACCCGAGCGGTTGTCGGTTCTGCAAAAAATAATACCAGCCCACTGCAACTTCAACTTACTAATACGCTGAGCTATGTCGGAGACTTTTCTCAATTAATTTTAATTGAGAAAAGTCTCCGCTTTGGCCAATTACAAAATTATTAAAAATAGAATGTTGTTTCACTTTTTTACCGTTACCGTTACACAAGTTACCAGAACCGTACAATGCACAGGTTTTAAAAGTAAAATTACTTCTCTGATCATCACAAAAGTATTGTGTTCCAATCTCAAATTTTTTCTCGTCTTCAATAGCAAATGAACTGTTCTGCTCAGTGAATTTCGATTCATGCTTCATGAAGGTATTGGTGCTCGCTGATAAGCGCTTCGGATGTGCTTCTGTAACGTGACACCAATGGCGTAAGACCTTTAGGCCGGATTGGGGTCACCCATTCAAATATTATTCTTACAAATAACACGAACCTTTTTCCGTTTCAATGATCGAATCTTTCAATATGGTATTTGTGCAAATACCAATATCAGACGTGAACTTATTTCCGATTGATTTCGTATCTATAGAAAAAAAATAATAAATTCTGTAAACAACTTTATTACGTGTCAGAGAAGGTATTCGGGGGACGATTCAAACGGCTGTTTTATGAGTTTGAATGAGAGTTTTCGTAGAAAGATACTGTCTGGTTCGACATAGACGTTTTATTTGGGAAAACTACGTTGACACCAGTTTAACTTGGGATCTTTGAAAACACCGGATGCCGTAACCGTAACTAAAAAGATTACCCTTCAAATATATCGCGTTCTTCGTATATTGCCCTTACTAAAACAAGATATACTTACATATCATTTAATCATCAATCTTGCAAACTATGCCTAATTCATCAAAGTCTGAAAACTGTTCAAAATATAAGTAAAATACCTGTGAATATTGAGAACTTCGGGCTTCCACGCAATACCGCGTTTTCAACTATTGCATTGATTAACATTCCTGTAATATTTAACTAATTAAATGATTTTGAGTTAACCCAATTTAGTAACAGCTGGGTAGAAACTTTTTATTGTGTAGACTAGAAATAAAAAAAATTTAAAGAACACAAACCAAAAAATTATTGATAAAGGAATTGCTTACCTGTGTTCACGTAAGTCTTCAATTTTGTGGCCGAACTAGAATTGGTTCCGATTGGAATTTCATCTGTATCCGTTCCTAAAGATATAAAACATGTTTCTCAAACCCCCTGCTCTCAACAGGCTGGTTTGATATCTTTTGAATTAGACTGAAACTCTTAAAAACACATAGAGACATGTAGTTAATTTCTGACAAAAAAGTTGAGCGGCCTTTGTTTTCAGGCAATAGACATTATTTGTGTCCCCTAATGCACCAGAGAGTGACAAAAACAAAAAAAATCGGTCGCTCTAGATTCAGCTTCATGTTCAGTTTCGTCCACATAATTACACATCAAACAAAGTCTAGACATACGAGTACGATAGCAAACAAGGGGTTAATATAAAAGTTTTGCTTTTGAATGATGTTTTCGTTGATTCGGTATCTGTCAAAAATACGATTTGTCTCCCAAGAAAATTGGTGCTACAAAGTATAGCGTTCCCGAAGCCATGGACTTATGTTGAATGTTTACACATTTCAGAAATTTAATTTGATATGTAGGAGCAAAACCTAGCTCTCAGATGTGTTTTAAGTTGGAATAAGTTTATATTGTTGTATCATTTAAATAGTTGCAGTTGATATGTTTGTAAGCCTTTATTCTTTAAATGCCTATCCAAAGGAGATTTGGCGTGATGATGGTACAAGGGGCATAATATAATAGTACAAAAGATGTAATGATACGAGATACTTCCTGCTCCGTTTGGTACCATTATTACTACTTACCACACGTTTTTAATTTAAGAGCGGCAATGGGGCATTGGCAAATTTGTAATGATGGTGTTGCCAGACAAGTATTGTTTAATTTCGAATTAAAGACCATCAATCCTGAAAAATAGTAAGACCGTAAATGAAAATTTCGGTTTTTATTGGGTACCTTCACTAACTTTTTTAAAGTATAATTTTTTCCGGCAATATAGGTACTTTTATATTATATTTTAGAGTTCTATTGCATATCAAAAACTCTCAGGGAGATTTAACCGATTTATTTCCGTTTGCCTGTTTATCGTCATTACGTCAATGTTTTTTTAACCTCTACCTCAGGGATGTTATAAGTTTAACATGTATTTTTGTGTACCTGTCTGAGGCATCGTAGCTTTGAAACGGCTAATTTTTGTTTGAAGGAGTTTTTGTTTAAAATACTGATATACTAGCAACATTGCGTCTATGTTACAACAGTAACAGATATTCTGCCACCAAGCAGTAGAATGAATAAATATCAAAGTAGAATCTGCCATCTGAACCCAAACTAAGCAAAGCTTGTACTATGGAAGTCAGATAACTGATAGAATACTTAAATACTTTTTTTTGTAAATACATATACTCAGACACAGAACAAACATTTGTTTGTACCACAAAATGTTTGTTCTGGCTGGGAATCGAATCTACGCCCTTAAGATCTTGTATAGCAGACATACTAACAATTAACCAACAAAGCTATCAGGATAGTATGTAAACATTACCGTGTTCCGATTTCAAAGGTACTGCAGCTAGAGAAATTAAAGGGCTGTTGAGACATTATTAATCAACTCTCAAAGCAATGAGTGCTAAAATGGCGTGTTTGTGCCCTGGACTTTTTTTTGCTACTCATGCTGTTCTGTGTATCGCTACAATGGTCATGGACAGACGTTATCTCTAACCATCAGGAGAGCGTCTCGTTCGTATAATTACTTTCACATAAAAAAAAAATCTTCTCGAAGAACTTCTTTAGCTAGTATTAGACCAACCCACCCTAAAGTTCTCATATCTATAATACTCCTTGCACGATCAAACTTGAGCTTGGCAACTACTATACAATACGCGAGCAGCTGTTTTTAAGAGAAGTACCTACCGTCGCACCTTGGAGAGGATACCTATCAATGCACTAGACAGGATTTTTTATTTGCTTTCTTAGAAATCGGATATAAACACGGTTAACAAAGATACCTGTATCAATGTATTCTTGTTTTGATGTTGCTGTTGCTCTAGCTTTTATTGGAGTGACTGGTATGAACATCATTTGGTTATCTAAAACAATGGAAAACACAAAAATAGTAGATTTTAAAGACGTAAATGAAGAGTGTCAAGAGTTTATTAAAAGATTTGAAAACAGTTGATGATCAGTTCAAAATGTTTTAAAGCACTTTTAAAATAATAACTTATTTGAACCATATTTATTTTTTTACTCTGAATAGGTTCACGCTTGATCACACCCTCACTGATGTTAAGCAGTAGTGTGGTCTAAGATGGAGCACGCTTACATACAATGAACCTATTTATTCTGACTTTGTAATTTGTATTGTATTGTATCATGGAAGCTGACGTGGTTTTGACACATTTTTGTTTTACTTTGGCGGGATTACTACCGTTTTTTTTTCTGCCACAGTTGGTTGCTGATTTCAAGCAATTACTGTCGCCTTTAGATTGCTATACCGGAGGCACTACAAATACGTTGGCGACCTTTTAAGATCAATTACATCGAATACTCTGACCATATCTGGTGGCTTTCTTCATGGAGACAAAGTTAAGTACAGTGTGCGCGCGGTCTTGCTCCCATGTGAAGACAGTTGATGCGCGGGTGCGGGGGTGGGAGCGGGTCTGATATAAACGTGAGTAATTCCGCATAAGTAAAACAAAAACCCATAATTATTGTACATTTCTAGGAACAACTGTAAGTTTCAAAGTATGACCGATCGAATAAAAATGAAACGCTTTGTTTGTATGGTAAATGTACGAATGTTATATTGATAAGAAGTTGAATATACCTAAATAAAAAAAATATACGTTTCCTAGCATTATTGACATTGTTTGCTTTCCCAACATTTCTTTATTTTCTCGACCGGTTTTCCACGCCGGAGAGCTCTATCCCAGACCGGATATCAGGCGAGATAGCCTTTCAAAGCATGCCTATTCGTTTAACACAAATAAAACAACTAGTTATACAAACTTTCAATAGGATTCTTAGTGAGCTGATGCGATATAGGTGTGCTAATTCCAGGCGATTGCTTTTCTGCAGTAAACGACGACGCTGCTTGCGTTTCTAAAAATAATTGAAAAATATTTCATTTTCGGATTAGAAAGGCAACTAAGTGCTTTACCAAGGATCTTTTGTTATTTTATTTTCATAATCAAAAGAAAACTTACAGCTAGGTACACAGACAAATACAATAAATAAGAAAAGAAGGCCAATTAAAAGTTGAGATGATAGCTATCAGTGGTTAGCGAAGTTAGTTCACACACCAAAGGGCGTGAGTTTAACTCCCAACAATGAACTTGAGCTTCCAGCATAGGAAAATACTTTAATGAAACCATAGCATGGTGGTAGGGTACCTTCTAGTACTGGGCTGGCTAGCTACCCCCTTCAAGATGAAAATCTGCCGCCAAGCATTTTTTTATGGTTTACAGGCTAGGTATTTGACCACAGCTCACCTGATGTTAAGTGACGGTGTGGTCGAAGATGGTAGACACACCTAGTCTGGGATGTGAGAGCCAGTACCATCCCAGGCCAGGTGTTTCTACCTGGATAAGGCTGTCGGAACACACCGTTAGGTGTGTACCAATACCAATACCAATTTTTACTCAAAAAGATTTACGAATTTTTAACATCATGTACTTTTTTTTATTCAAAATAGGTTCGCGTTTGACCATACTCCCTGATGTCTGCCTGATGTTAAGCAGTATGGTCTAAGATGAAGTTAGCTTACCTAGAAGAAACCTATTTACTCTAGATTTGAACACACCCATATACAGCAAAAACGTGTCAAAAGAAGCCCCATTCTTGCACAGCCGAGATAACCACTAGATATGTATTATCTGGGATGTTCTCATAACAGTACGAATTACCTGTATCTACATTGTATGGCGAGAAATACGCGACATTCTTGCTGGTTCCTGCAGATACAGCTGCGTTGTGGTCTAATACCATACCACACGGATACCTTATATTAGTCTCTGAAATAAATAAGTATTGAGTAAAATATTTATTTTCTTGCTTTTGTTATTTTGATAAATATTTGTTCTATATCTGGGTGTTCTGTATATATTTACAAAGAAACACAAGAGTACATAAGTATTCTGATAAGTTAACTATATAGTGCAAACTTTGCTTAGTTTGGGGCTAGATAGCGCTGTATGAAGTGTCCTACGATATTTATTTATTTATCATATTTACATTTACTCCACTCACAAGAAAACACAAAATGTCACATAATAACTAAATAAATAAATAATAAATATCGTAAATATCGTAGGACTATACACACAGCGCCATTTGGCCCCAAACTAAGCAGAGCTTGTGTGATGGAAGTCAGATAACTGATAGAATATATTAATACTTTTTTTTTGTAAATACATACAGGACACCCAGACACAGAACAACATTTGTTTATTCACAAAATGTTTGCCCTTAGTGGGAATCGAACCCACGCCCTACAGCTCTTAAGGCAGATATACTACCAATAAGCCAACGGGGCTGTCAAACTAATCTAAAAGGCCGCTATCAATGGGAATAGTACCCAAAAGTTAATTAAAAAATGAAACTTTTTGCCATGTGGTAGAGACCTATTAATTTAGACAATACGAAATTTAATATAGGATAGGTTTACCTGCATCATTACATACAATCCACATTTGCGTGTTAGCGTTCTGTGATGGAATGGTAACCATACGAATTGCATCTAAATGAAGGAGGGTGCTGGTCATCTGCTCATGCATCGTAGTTGGCATGTCTTCGGTACCTGAATGTAGGAAGAATATGGTTTTTATAAGAATACGTTTGTTCTTCGGCATCCCAACAGTGTTTATAGGTGATGTTCAATTTATATAATTTCATTTATCTATTATTTACTCAAGATAACAAGGTAGGTATTATACCCGACTACGGTAAAACCAAAAGGGTTACGTTTTTAGTCTACGTATGTATTTTTGTATTTACGTGTGGTCCACCGAGGCGCCGAAACTACTCACGCGGTTTTGATGACTGAGGTGTCAATCGGTTTGTTGTTTTGCTTAGGGTGACATAAGCTATATATTTTTTCTATATTTGTAATTCAATATATTTATTTCAATTTAATTTATTTTTATTACAATTTACAATTCAATAAACTACTATGACTATGACTATATTCAGTTATTTTTCCGTAGTTAGGTTACAGCATTTTAAACTTTGGCGTTTGTTGGCTTGTTTACGTACGTATTTAACTTATTAAAATCGTTTTTTATCTGTTTTACAAAATAACTTGATAAATAAGTACTCAACCTCAAAGTCGAAAGTCTTCAAAGTTCAAAGCGCCAAAAGCAGCGATGTCCTGAATTTTGTTTTATTACTCAAAATTCAGTGTGTCACTACAATAGTCATGGGCATGCGATTCTCTTACCACAAGGAGAACATCTCGTTCGTCTCATTACATTTACAGAAAAAAAAGCTCGAGGAACGGAAGAAAATGTAAACCAGCGCTGTAAAATTTAGCAATCTTGGGAAACAAAGCTGATTCTACCCCTAGTGCTAAAATGCTTCCAATGTTTGTTTTTAAATATTTCATAAATGGTGTTTTTACTAAAAATAAATGCTTTGCGCGTCTGTCTGTTTCTCCTTATGTCTTCCAAGCCACATAACGGATTTGGATACGATTTTCGATTATAAATGCGTGACCTTGTATGTTTTTATTCAATTTACTGCAACTTTACGCTACAGTAATTTAAATAAAATTTAGAACTTTAGAAGTAACACAAAAAAGCGGGTTTTCTACAAATACGATCAGACCATTAGCTTATAACTTGGTAATCTCTTGAATTATGTTAATCACTTTATTTCTTTGGCGAAAAACTTGGACCACTTAGCCGGTACTTTTGGTTCGACAAAGAATCAAAAAGACTGGCAGTTATTATCAGATAAAATCCAGAATGACGTTAAAAAATGTTTTATAGGCAGTTTTATAGATTAGTCAAAGAGCTTATTTTACACATTACACAAAATTATTCAGTAAAAATCCTTGAAAAGCAATGTAATTAAAAAAACATCTACATCGATTAGCTCTTGTATATTCGTATTTGCAATTAAAACTGCAAACCCATTTCTAGAGTTCTGTACCCAAAAGGGTATCAATAAGATCCTATTAGGTAAGCAGGATATTATAAGCTAGTTGTACCCCACAGTTTAATCCGCGTTTTTCGAAATAAAACGTAGCCTATTGTTATCTCCGTTTCAAATTTAATGAAAATAAATTTCAGCGTAAGATGTAACATACATGCGTACAAATAAACGAATTATCGCTTTTGAAATATTATTAGTGTAATTATCGGGATATATACCCTTGAGTTTGGCGGGAATATGGTAGAAGCATTATTTTCCAAAAATGTTTTTCGGCCGTTTATATTTCACTTGAAGAAATACTGCGCGAATCGTTTGTTCCGTGTCTTACTCTATTAAATCTTAGTAGATAGATATAAAGAAATTCTTAGGCTAATCGATATATAGCTGAGTATATTTTGCATAAAATGTGGGTTACTTGGCAATTTAAATTAGGATCATCAAATAAATGAAAAAAAAACTTACCCGTTACTTTGTCATCAAACGTGATCTCACATATTTGTATTAAATTTTCAGGGCCTTCAGATACTTCTTTGATATCTTTTTCTTGAGCTACAATTTGATATAATTCATTTTATACAATGACAATCGTTGAAACCAAAGACCAATTATAAAATATAACGCTTCTTGAGAAAGAAGGCAATTTCAAAAAATTCTCAAGCAAATCGTATAGCTGTAATTAGCTTGAGATCGGACTCGCTCTTCATAGCTGCACAACGTTTAGATTTTTTGCTATATAAAAAACAAATTTACACACTCATAAATCAAGTATTAATTTCAATCTGACAACTTATTTTATTGAACAAAATTGATATTTTACTAGAATTCAATGTAAATTGAATTTAAAAGAAAAAGGTAAAACAAACTTACGTTTATCTTTATTATTTTCTGTTTGGATATTTTCAGTTTTCTGGGTTTGCTTGTCTTTACTTTTGGCTTTTGCTTTCTTAACCTTCGGCATAGGATTCGTTTTAATGTTTTGTTTTATGATAGAGTTTCTTTCTGCGAATCAATACAAACCGTGAGTCTAAGCGTACGCGGCAAATGGTACTGGTTTTCGTATTTTCGAAAATTCCCCAAGAAGAAAAATATTTTTTTCTTTTACTCCTTTTTTTCTACAATACACGCATCGAAAAACTTCCTGACATAATTTCCCTAAATTTTTGATAAACACAAATAAATAGAACATGAAAAAGTTCAAAGCTGGATTGATAAATCAACTACAATTTTTTTTCATTAGTTGTGATAGATAAGCTTGCGTTTGATGACCTACTCTCCCGTTGTTCTTTTTTTTTTAATTCGCTACCTTAACTAATTTGCTAGCTAGAGTTGCTCTAATTTAGGTGGCTTATTTATGAGCTGTACAGTACAGTAACAAATCAAAACGGGCACGTTTTTAGTCCATCCTTTTTCGTTGCGGGAATCTCTTTTTATCAACTAAAATAGCCTAAAAACAGGAACTTTACTTTGATAAAATGACTATGAATTCAATACCGCTCACAGATTTGCCAAACGATTCTATTAATAGAAGTGATATTTTTTTATGATTGATCAGTTTGTATTGTTGAACATGTTACATGTATTACTCAAAATTAATTTCCTTTGCCAAAGAACAAAATGATAGTCCATATTTTGCTTACCAGGATTGTAGAGGAATGGAAATAGAGATGGTCCCAGATTACAATTTCGGCCTTTGTTTTTGTTAGATGGCGATATCGTAGCATTTGTGCCTGTAAACACGTACATACGAGTATATCACTAATACATTAAAGACTTAACCAGTAAAGATAAATAAAAAAAAATCAAAAATGTTGGTGAATGTTGCAAGATAATATGTGTATTATTGTGTATAAATGACGAACTAGACGACGTGATCAAAATATTTATTTCGTTCAGTTCGACTGCAGAACAACTTAAACCTTGTTCACTTCTCCGCCAAAAATATTATTTTGTTTAATGAAAAAACAAAAGAATTTAGCATAGCTATAGGTAATTGAAAACTCTTGAGTTTTTTTTTTGTTAGTACTTTTTAAAATTATTTGTTATGTATTGTGTCTAAATAGTATACCTGCTTCACTCTTATAACTAAAACTGGAGTCCAAATGAGGAAGTGCCCCAATTGCTTGCGATTTCTTCTCTTTTGACATACTATTAGTGCCTAGAAAAGAAATTTAATAATTGGTAAAATGACACAACAAATATAATATATAAGCATCAAAATATATCTAAGCAAAATAGCGTAGAATGATGATATTTTCTAGTAGGTACTCGGCTGGCCAATTACTACCCTCAGTTGAAAATCTGTCGCCAAGCACCAAAAGCCAGTTCCATTACAGGCTAGTTGTGTTCCCCATCTTCAATCACATCGTCACTTAACATCAGGTAAGCTGTGATCAGAATCCTAGACTGCCAACAAAAAAAATCGTCTCGCCAAAAAGCTTTCGGCGAGGGGCATACTAGTTTTAGAAAAATAAAAGAAACATGTACCATAAAGTCTAGTTTATTACCTGTTTCTTTAAATATAAAGGTATTCGTTTGTACATCAGCGTCTTCACTTGTTGCGGTGCGTTGTAGGTATCGCATCATTCGATCTGAAAGTTGAAAGTGATCTTATTGTTGACAAGGACGATAACAGATGATGATGATAATCCCGAGTGGGATTATCATTATGGATCCCGTAATTGTATATTTCTGAGCATTCTCAGAAATATACAATTTCAAATTCTCATTTCTCTTCTTGTACGCCATCCTGATCATCCAGCACCTTGGACTTGTGCAGCCGTGCAATATTTTCAAAGAAGATGGAAAAATATGCATAAATGGACTTACGTTTCTTAAACCTTTGTGGCGGCTTTGCAGACCACAAAGCCCATCTTTCCGTGGTCTTTTTCCAAACTCTACTCAATCGTCGTCGACAGATGCGCAGAGAGATACGTCCTCGGATTGTCGAAAATGCAGTTAAGTCTACGAAAAGAAATCAGTAAAATTTTTAAGTCCACAAACTTTCGCATTTATTATAATGATTACATTTTCAAGAAACAAAAAACTCGTTTAATGTTAGCATAGACTAGAAAAAAGTGTTAGAGATGCATAGAAAACGAGTGAAAACTTCTCGTCCTACATGTTTTGATTGTCAAACTCGTAAACTAAGTACTGTAATATTGAGTAGTATCGTCACTCAATATTGCAGAAATTTAAAGTTTTTGTAAATTAAAAAGCGTAAAGATTAGATTTGAAGTAGTAAATAAAAATTATATAAATATGGAACGAAGTGTCGCTTTGATGGCAGGTTGGTTGTTCGAGCATGCATGAATAGCCACAGATAAGCAAACAAGTAGTAAGTATACAATTACAGTGCAGTGTGCATTCACCTCAAAAGTTAAGAAAATTTACCTTTATACCGGTAGCTAGGGAATTTCTTGAATCCATCGCAGTTTTGACAAGTGCTTTTGCCATTGTGGTGTTTCTTCCAACAGCAATGATGACGACATTTATTGTACAGATTTATGTCGTAAACTGCAATGATTTACTGGTTTTACGATTCGACCATTTTACATTTTATCAATTTTTATAAAACTGGCTCGCAAGTGATGCTGCCGGAACACAGCTAGCCAGCCGAATATCCTACCACAATGTTATGATTTCCTCACAATGTTTTCTTTCACCGGGAGCTCAAGCGCATTGAACACAGAACACAATTCAACTAATAATGTTCCTTCTTAGCGAACGTAAACTCTAACTATTTAAATTTTTAGAATGATATCAATAATGACAACCTGCTTAAGCAAATATTATTACTCATTTTATTTTCATACTAGCTGCTCCCTGAGGTGTTACCCGCTATATGTTTTCGAGATAAAAAGTAGCAGTCTTAATCCAGGTTCTCAGCTACCTTCATACCAAATTTCATCCAAATCCATTCGGTAGTTTTTGCGTGAAAGAGCAACAAATATCCATCCATCCATCCAAACTTTCACATTTATAATATTTGTGGGACTAGACTGAGCACTTTACTATAGAAAATAACTGCATTACATAATATTTATGAAAGGTAAAAATTCTGCCTGAGACTTAACATCTTTTTCAGTATTTTTTCTTACCGGAATCTTTTATCATTCTAGCATCGATGTCAAACAACGAATCATCATTGAAATGACACAGGGTAGAGTCTGCAATACTTGTAGTCTCGGAAAATTGTTCTTTCTTCGACTTATCGCTTGGAGGTTTTCTGTTAGTAGGAATATCTCAAAAAGTTATATTTTCCAGCTAGTTTGAGGCATTTGAGTGGACGAGTATAAGTTAACTACTATTAAGTACTCTTGGAAGAGAGAACTATATGGTCTGGAAAGTCCGTTTTTAAAAGATTAGCAATAATTAAAAAAAAAAAACATTGCTAACATTGATTATAAGAGTAGATCTGGAGTTTTGGCGGGAACGCGGGAAGAGTAGTGTTGGCCCGTTGTATTTTTTTCCAAAACTTGTGTTTTGTCGAGTGTTTATGCATATTTATATTAATAAAAAATTAATGGCAATTTGATAAACACACTTAGATGTTACTGAAGGCTTACCATCTATGAGGCATGAAAATAAATCTCTATATAAGTACCCGCATTTATGGCACCATTCTATGGCGTGGTCACACATGCTGCAGTCATCAAGGGTGCACTGGCTTGACAGTTCGTCTCGGATTTCCAGATCTGTTCCAGCTATGCTACTAACGCTGTTAGGAGTACCCGCGCAACCTAACAAATTTAAACTAATTAAAGTCTTGCGGTCATTCGGCATCCGACTAAAGTGTCCCGCCCATAGTCTTATTTCAGCCGTCAGGCCTTGTGGCTAATTCAGCGATTTAATTGATCGCGTCAATGTATCATGAAAATTTCACAGTTTCTTATTTATGGTATTATTAGAATATATCAGTAAGAATACCCTTTCATTTTAGCGGTTTTTAAGTAAAAGTCTTTAAAAAAATGTAGGTGAAATATTTACCGTCTCCTTCAAAATTGGTCGTCTTCTGCAGAATCTCTGACAGGCATTCTATGTAAGACGGAACTGTATGTTGCATTTGATGCAAATGGCTCGTCATTGGGTAGGATGAGATCGACGGGTATTGACATTTTTTCACTTGAGTATCAACATCTGTAAAATTAGAAATTAGTTCAGAAGCTTTACAGTGAAATCATCACATTTATGTAATACTTAAACTAACATTTTTGTTCTAGCTAGTTTAATGTTTTTACTAGGTGGTAAATTTTCTTAGCGAGCTATCGTTTAGGTAGGTATCATCGCTGTGCCAGATATTCTGACGCCAGGCACTAGTGTAGCCAGCGAAATTACACGGCTATTGAGACTAACCATTGAATGTGATAAAGTTATGAGAGCTAAAGCAGCGTTGCTCTCGAATTGGTGTGTTACTTAAAAGTTCCCGAGCACCGCTGTAATGGTCATAAACGAGCATTGTTTTTCACCATCAGAAGAAAGTTTCATTTATCTCAGTACTTTAACGTAAGTTTTTTTATGATGACTTTAAGCTGTAGAATAAAACGTAGACATGTTTACTCAGTGTACCTACCTACATACTATATCTACTCAGACTCAGTCTCGACCAAGCGCTCGAAGAGTCAACACGTCCTGAGGATGCCTCGTGTAGAGGTGAAACACGTATCGACAAAGTGTACAAAGTTACTGCAGAGAGGAGGGTTCTTGATTATTTTAATTAGATTTTTTGTGGTTTTAATTTAATTTTTGTCAAATTAAGAATATTTCTAAGTTTATGAGTTCTAGATTTTAAGTAAGATTAGGGGTTTTAATTAATAAGCAGTGTAAAATTAGTTTAATTTAAGTCTCCTCGTCACTGTTGGAACTGGAACGACTGTTAAGCGGAAATAAACTAAATATAAACATTGAACATTCAAAATGAACTTCCGCAAAGTAACGCCTGAATCAATCAATACTATATCTATTTAGCTTCGTACAATTTCTTTAATCGACAACTTTCAATTAAATCCACTTTTCCGTTGGGACGAAATAAAAAAAAAATTGAAATATCGACTTGACGAAGAAGATTGAATAGGAATTAGCAGTTTACGTTCATTGCTGGGATTTGAATCTAATACCTTCAGAATACGATCCGATGTCATTGCTACAACTGATTAAGTTACTGAAAGGTAAACTGAAAACTCATAGCATCTTTTGGGCATAAAGTATAATTCAGTTAAAGTAGTATTAGTTTTTTAGCGATGATAGCTCAGTGGATAGCGCGATTGGTTCACACGTCAAGGGGCGTGGGTTCAAAACCCAGCGGCCAGCGGACCTATTTTCATCAAACATAGCTAAGAACACTATCGACTAATTCACCTTTCAAACAAAACATAACTATCAAAATCAGTTCATCCGTTCGGGAGCTACGATGCCACAGATACACACAAACACACGCACACGCGCGCGCACACAACACAGGCAAAGACACGTCAAATTTATAACACCCCATTGGTTTTGCGTCGAGGGTTAAAAAAGGAGTAGGTGTAACTACACGGCACACTCCGAAATATATCTGATAAAAAACAGATAATATAATCAAGCCAACATATATCATTGCTCAAGGCTTTGCAACTGAAACGGGGCCCGTCTTATCGCCAATTAGGCTACGAGCGCGATCTCGATCAACTCCATAGCGTCAGCTGATACTTCGTAGATACATCTCATAGCTAAGAACAGTACCTATAGTCAAACACGTAGCCTGTTAAAGTAAGGAGGAAACGACTTACCCGATTTAGTGCGATGAGTATCATTTTTCTGCAAATGGGACGTCAGCACCAATGTCGGTGTTATCTTAGCCAAGACTACCGTAGGTTGCTCAGTCACTAGACATAAAAATAATTTGCCTAGATATGTTGTTTGTTAAGTATCAACAAACAACACATCAGTTCAGAAGACAAGAGTTTGTTTACTCTTTGTTTTACTCATACTTTTATTGTTTTACCTTTTTTTTTTTCCTTTTGTTTTGGCGTCGCGTTTTAGCATTTGCCAGTGTCAAGTAATTATATATTTTCAAGTTTCAAAAGTTAAATAAGTGCCATCGTAGCTAGTTTTAGTCAAAGTCGTCTTTGTCAAGTCCAGTTCGTGTCAGTTAATTCCAGTCATGCTTTAGTAAAGTAGTGGCGACTTTACTACAAAGCTTCGATGGAGTTTTGGAAGCAACACGAAAACTCATGTTTCACCACATTATATCATTTTCCCACACTCGCGCTTGTAATTCGGCACTTTATGAATAAAACACCACCATTTTTATGCATAAACACTCGACAAAACACTAGTTTTGGAAAAAAATACAACGAAGCGACACGACTCTTCCCGCGTTCCCGCCAAAAAACCTTGTTTTACCTTCCTTTTTTGATGTGCTATGCTTGTTTTTTTTTTCTTTGGTTTGGCGTCGCATTTTGTGCATTTGCCAGTGTCAAGTATTTATATATTTTCAAGTTTCAAAAGTTTAATAATTATCCTCGTAGCTAAAGTCATAGTCAAAGTCCAGTCTTTGTCAAGAACAGTTCGTGTCAGTCAAGTCCAGTCATGCTTTAGTAAAGTAGTGGTGACTTTACTATAAAGCTTCGATGGAGTTTTGGAAGCAACACATAAAGTCATGTTTCACCACATTATATTATTTTCCCACACGCTTGTGATTCGGTACTTTATGAATAAAACACCACCATTTTTATACATAAACACTCGACAAAACACTAGTTTTGGAAAAAAATACAACGGAGCGACACGACTCTTTCCGCGTTTCCGCCAAAAACCGCTATGCTTGTTACAAGCACAAAAACAAACAAACAGAGACAGACAGTGACAAGTGACAGTGACAGTGTGAATTACCTGTGCTATCTTTTTCAGCAACTTCTTTTTGTGCTGTGGCTCTTCTGATTAATTCATTTATCCTTTCCGATGTGGATTCTTTGATATCCAAAGTCTTATTGTCCTGTGGTTTTGGTTTCAATACTTCTGCTGGTTCGTAAGATGGTAAAATTGATGCACGATAACACGATAAGTTGATGGTTTTTTATTAAAATATTTACAAAATAGTGCCCATTTCGTTTTTACATTATATTTATTACCAACTCGCCTGACAGTAAAATACTTATACTATAGAAAATACATAGGTAAGATTAGGATTCAGAAAGTAATTATTGTTTTAAAGTATAACACAGGTAAACCATAGCATTGTGGTGCGTGTTTTCTAGTACACTTGGGAGTGGTAGCTAGCCAGCTACCACTCCCAAGTTGAAATTCTGCCGCCAAGCGCCTAATGATGATCTGGCAGCCTGACTTCAGATCCAGTTCTATTCCAGGATGTGTACTTTATCATTCGTGACTACACCGTCACTTAACATCATATGAGCTGTGGTCAACACCTAGCTTGTCAACAGAAAGGAAAAAAAACTTTAAAAAAATGGTGTGTTAAGAACATTCAGATACGCCAGTTTCCCCATGACGACCCTGTATAAAAACAAATTACAATAATTACCACATTCATTATCTCTTGTTGGATATTCTATATCGGATGTTGGCCACTCGGCCTTATCTGTAGACGAGTAATTTTTATGGGACGCTGCCGCATCGTTAACAGCCGTCTCATTCAGCTTAGACGATGTATCTGAAAATCATAATAATAAACATCCTACGATATTTCACATAGCACCATCTAGCCCCAAACTAAGCAAAGCTTGTACTATGGAAGTCAGATAATTGATAGAATACTTCGATACTTTTATTTGTAAATACATATTTATAATAAATACAGAACACCCAGACAAAGAACAAACATTTGTTAATACCACAAAATGTTTATCCTGGGTAGGAATCGAACCCACGCCCTTCAGCTTGAAGCATATATACTACCAATGAACCAACAAGGCTGATGATAGAACACGGATTTTTTTAAAATTGTAAATATAGTCAGAGCACCCAATTGTTAGTTCCGAGTGGGAATCAAACCCAAACCCCGCTTTTGAAGCGGATACCAAATGAGCAAACCGGGCAGTTAGAAAAATAAATAAACAATATCGTTGCACATTTCACAGCACGGCACCCAACACCAAAATAAGCAAAGCCATAGCAAACTATGGGAACCAGATAACTGATACAATACTTTATTTTTATAAAACAAACATATATGTTTCTCCGGTGAATTACTTTGATCCGCATGAAGAAATAGCAATGAACGCTTTGTGAACGTGGACACTCAGAGCAGGAATGGTCCACAAGTTCAAAGTCGCTCATCAGCTATGGAAAGAGCCATGCTTGGCATCTCTCTAAAGGATTGTATTCGGAACAAAGTAATTCGCCAGAGAACTAAAGTCACAGACACAGCTCAGCGTATTGGCAAGCAGATGTGGCAATTGACTGGACATAATTATGTGTCGCAGAACTGATACCCGCTGGGGTAGACGTGTTCTAGAGTGGAGCCCGCGAATTGGCAAACGTAGCGTTGGACGCCCTGAGACTCGATGGAGTGACGATATACGTAGGACAGCTGGCGGTGAATGGAAGCAAAAAGTGGACTACAAAAGGCAGATGATGATAAGCTCTTTGTTTAGCTCGCTAAACGTCTTTGAACTTGTAGTACTAGTAGAGATTAAAATGAAAGTTGTAACTAAAGTTGACAAAGGTCACGGACCACAGTGTCTGTGGAGCGTAAAAAAAAAACAAAAATGTAAGTTACCATTGTTGGGTATCTCTTTTGAATCATTTGCTTGTCGACAAGTTACATTTATGGCGTTTGAAGTCATCGAATTTGCTGGAGCATTTATTTCGACGAACCAATCTAAAAGAATAAAAAAAAATTGTTAATAACCATCATAGTTATACATTTCATCACATACGGTTAAGTTACATAAGAGTTCCCATATTTGGGGGTTGACCACGGCTCAAATGATATTAAGATGCTGAACAGACTCAAGACTCAAGAGAAAGTGAGGCTACCGGAACACACCGTTAGATGATTTCCGGGAGATTTTCAAAATTAAAATTTTTGATGGACGCATGGATAGATAGACGGATATTTTTTGCTCTTTCACGCAAAAACTACTGAACGGATTTGGATTAAATTTGGTATGAAGGTAGCTGATTCCCTGGATTAACACAGCCTACTTTTTATTTCGAAAACAAGTAGCGGGTAACATCGCGGGGCGCAGCTAGTATTATAATATGTCACGAAAGTAAAAAACTAATAACCATACACGCTTCCGAAAACCATTACGAGTATGTTGTAGGATATAATACCAAACACCAACGACGCTATATCACGCAATATCTGGACTGTATCTGACAGGGTAAAACGTCTCAATATGTCGATAACTGGCCATTGTACGTCTTCTATCTATTGTACCTAATCCTTATTGGAACGTTTGAACTAGGCATGCGAGTAAACGACAAGAAAAGTAAATATTAATATCATGCCTATTATATTTTGCTTTATCTTCTACTTATATGTGTGTAATGGAATAGATTTACTCCAATTTTTTCTTGTATTTCTTTTAACTCTGAGAGATTTTATAATAAAAAAGCTTACGTTTGACTGCCATCTCGCTTGATATAAAGTGATGATGCGGTCTAAGATGGAGTACGCTTGCCTAGAAGATACCGATTCACTCTCTACTTGAAGACACCCAGATTGAATATACTAGAAACTAGAATCTACTACAACCACTACTAGACTTTTCTACTACAATCTTTTCAAATCACAAAGCTATACTCACCTTAAAAATTCTTGTTGGTATGTATAACCTACCTACTTACAAATATTATTCCAAGTATTGAATAGATTTTCATGTTTGTTTAAACCTATGTATTTGAAGTAGAAAATGTAGCTAAACTAGACTTGTTTAAATAATTCGACTTTCTACTCAAAGTCATTGCGGTAAATTTTACTTTATTTGTAATGTAAAATCAGCTTTTTATTAAGATATTGAACATTTTAAGTCCCAAAATTTTTATTTAGTTCTGATTTTCAATTTAAAAAAAAAACAAGATAGGTAGTTTTTAATATAAAATATTTTGTATTAAGTGAAATACAGAAGTTTATACGAAATAATTAAATTTTGTATGCTTTATTTGATAAATTTAAACATTTTCAAAATGAAGTAGTCATTGTATAGGCTGAAATAAAAAAACATCTATGTAAAGAAAATGAGAGGAACTAAACGCTCTCTGATGGTAAAGACATAAAACCTGATGTAATGTTAACACTACTGCTTGGCGGCAGAATATTTGATACCGCGGTAGTACTTACCTACTTAGACTCTACTCATTTATTTGGAGATTTACCACCACGATAATCCATGAAACAAAACCTCCAAAGTTGCGATCACTGTCACAGTTTTTTTTTCACTTTTATTAAGTGAAATATACCCCTTACTTTTTTGATACGATTTAGAAGTAGAAATATATTAAACAGCTAAATTTCAGATTTAGTTCATACCATTTATGTTTGCAGACTCAGTGTTTGGAACTCGTGCGTAAATATTTCCCAAAGTAGGTATAGGTCTTGCTATGGTCTCGACGCGGGAATTCCCCTCTGGATGGTAATCTAGAATAGGTTCAAAGACCTTCATTGAATATTCAAGGAAACGTTGCGGCTCATATATGCGAAATCTTATTAACATTTAAAAGCTGGCCTTGCAACTTTGAAACTGGGCATTGTTGGTAATACCGAAGGAAAGAGAACAAGAGGCCGGTCACCAAGACGATGGTCTGACCAACTGGAAGAAGCCCCCTCCTCTTCTAAATTCTATCAGGTGGTGAGGGCTACTCTGGACCGGAGTCGTTGGAGGCAGATTATCTATCATCACGATCCTTAGAAATGAGGGACCGAGTGATAAAAAGTTATCATTTAATTAGTAAAGATTTGTAACCAATTGGTACTTTACACAATATATATTTTTTTAATTTTTACGAGCTTGCGTTTGTTCGACATCAAACCTGATGTTAAGTGAAGATGCGATCTACGATGGAACACGCTTGCCAAGAAAACAACGATTCACTCTCTACTTGAAGACACCCAGATTGTATTATATCAGAAAACACCCACTCGGGTAGCTTTCACACTTAAACAGTTCGAACAATGAAAGTGAAATTAAATCGTTTCACTCTTACAGGGTTTTAGAACGTTTCAAATTTAGTCACCTCATTTTTAGTTACAAAATTTACCTTGGTTGATTAGCATTTGAACTCTCTGGACATTTCTTTCTCCAACGAATAATGGAACCTTTTTCCTTGGGGGTGTCGGACGTGGAATTTCTCTGGTCGGAGTTTCTTTAGTTAATGCTTTCCGCCGCGGTATGTAACTGGGCTTCGATTTGTCCACTGTAATAAATATACTGTTGGAATTGTTTCATTGCTACAGGTGTTTAATACTTACATGGTTGAAAAGCTTATCCTAGAGTTTAGCAATTATGTTAGAATAAAATAACGCAAGGTACAAGACAATCGCCAATAAAAAAACATTTATTTTGACACACACAACAATCTATTAAAAAGACAATAAAAAAGTAGTCGTTGTAGAGTCCAATGCGACAAAAAAAGGTTAGTTCTTAGCTTTAGTGCTGCCGATTTCTCAGCAGCGCTGGTTGTCAAAACTAACCTTTTGGAACGCACGAAACTGAATATACACGCAACTATACAATAGAATAAAGAAATTATAAAAATACCTAGGTATAGTGAAGAAATTGCATGAACAAGTTTATCTTAAATTTAGATTGGGATACTTGATTGGCTTGTTTGGTGATTTCGTATCTTCGTGCGTATTCTATTGTATCTTCAACTGGAAAAATATATTGATCTTGTGCCGGTATCGTGGTTTTATCGGAGCCACCATCGCATTAATGCTTATTCACACAATATAATTGTTCTGTGGAAAGCACACAATGTGCGATTCACGCATTCCCTTTTGCTTTACTACTACAAATTATGGAATGATCAAAGTTACAACTTTGGATTCTTCAAAAGTTGTGTTAATAGAATCTTAAAACGTCGGCAACGTATTTGTTATGCCCCTTGTATTGTAGGAGATGGTAATTGCTTACCATCAAGCAACCCGTCAGGTTGATTACCATCTGTGGCATAAACAAAAAATCAGTTACGTAGTTAATTTTTTAATATTTCATTAACTTACTTGGATCCCTCTTAGATAAGAAATGAATAGTTTTGCTCGGACCTGCTTTATTGTCTCCTGAAGCAATTGAGAAAATAAAGCATTTATATATTTGAGGCTATATTGTACAACGGTAAAAATACGATTTAAAAACATATTGTTCCTTTATTTCGTGTGCTACCTGAGTTATCAAGCTTTTCTGCGACCTTGTCTGTACTTTTGTTGGTATTGGAAGGACTCTTTACAACTCTGGGCACTCTGCTGTTGTTAGTCTTGTACTTTGAATGCAAGGCGTTAGTCATTTTACCTTAAACATATCATGGAAATTATCTTTTAGGAATAATCTATCTATACTATTATAAAGAGGAAAGATTTGATTGTTTGTTTGTTTGTATTGAATAGGCTCCGAAACTACAAAACCGATTTCAAAAATTCTTTAACCGTTGGAAAGCTACATTATCCCCGGGTGACATAGGCTATTTTTTTATCCCTGTACCCACGGGAACGGGAAATACGCCGGTAAAACCGCGAGGCGTCCGCTAGTTAGACAATAATAATTTAAAAAAGCAAACAACTCAAAATGATATCAGATTCACCTGCGTTTTTTTTTTTTTTATGTAAAAGTAATGAGGCGATCTAGACGCTCTCCTGATGTTAAGAGATAACGCCTGTCCATGACCGTTGCAGCGATACACAGAACTTTGAGTAACAAAACAACGTCCAGGGCATCGCTGCTTTGGCACTTATTACTTTCATTTGCGTATTTATGAAGTCATTGTAAAAGGGCACAGGCTCTGCCCAGTCAGTTCAAATTAAAATCCCATTTAAATTGAGCAAGAAGACCAAAGTTTGTAGGGTCGCATACACGGGTCAGTAATATTTCGATGCATAAATATGAATAACCGCTGTTTTACAAGCAGCGTAGTTTCAAGAAAAACGATATCATTTTATGGTTAACATTCCAAAAACTCGTATTAAACGGTTTGCTTCTACTTTTTTTGTGAACCGCTAAACAGAGCAACGTCTTGAACATTGCTCTGTTTATATTATGTGTGCCAAATTTCATCCAAATCTGTTCAGCCGTTTTTGCGTCATTGAATAACAAACACCCAAACATTCAAACAACCAAACATTCACTTTTATAATAGTAGGATACTTACATAACGCAGATTCAACAAGAGTCTTATAGTTATTAATATTCTATAAAGGATAATTTTATTTCTAGTGTAAATAGCCCTATATCAAAAGAAGCAGAAGAAAATGGAGTCATCAAGGAAACCTGGTAAATATTATTACAATATTCTAAAGCCCATCCATATTTTATTTAACGGCGCCAAGACTATAATAAAGACGGGAACAACGACGATAATATTCAAGAAAAGTACTGAATAATGATAATTCCATACCATTAGGCAACTTATCCTTTGATTTACTGCGATATTTGTAGACTGCTGAATGTTTGACTGGTCCGTTCGTGTTAGCTTCTTGGTTATCCATAATAGGTACCTGAAAATACCTATATACTTACTTAGTACAGGAAATATAACAGTTGCGTAAATGTGAACTACAATCATCACGCCAAGTCCCCTTTTTGATAGGAAAGAAAGTAGTTTTTACTTATTAGTTGCATTTCAATTAACCTTACGTAAGTAAATAGAACAAAGCTTAAAGTCTAACAAAGATATATGAGATGTAATCAAAACGTGCTATGGAAATACATACCTTAATACATACTCGTGGAAACAAAATTGATGAATTCATTTATACGTGTTGAGTATTACAACGGTTCAGGCAAGTTTGGTAAATTTTGTAAAGCTGGAAGGTAAAATTTTAATTCTTAAGTTGCTTGTTTTAGTTTAGCTCAAGAGAAGTGCGAGGCCCGAAGGCCTGATGATAATTTTTAGAAAATTCCAAAACGGCAAGTTCACGTTCTTCAAATACTCTAATTAGACCACAAATTTATGTTCTCACTAAAATTTCAAGGTGAAAATAATTTCAAAACGACCAACTTTGTAACATTTTTTTAATTTCTGAATTTTGAACATGTGTGCCAAAAATGTTTTGACAGTTCGTTTTTAAATTTAATTTGTCATTACGTATTATGAGAAATGAGTTCGAATTCTTCTGCAAATCATTTTTCTTAGTTGGTTTCCTCGTTTTCTTCTTGAATGGTGAGGCTCTGGGCGCGAGCTCTTTGTTCTGCTTGGACTTCTTCTAGTTTCTTTACTAGGTCTTCTTGGACGCTGTCTACGATTTCCTTTAGATTTTTCGCTGTAACAGAAATATGAGACTCGTAGAGATACTTGAGGCAGAAAACTTGGGCCAAGATCTAGTTTTAGTGCCCAAGATTTAGTAGAAAAAAAAAATTAAAATATCGTTACATAAGTTGCATATTCTACTAATATCATAAATGTGAATGTTTGTATGGTTGGATATTTGTTATTCAACCACGCAAAAACGGCTGAAAAGAATTTAATGAAATTTTATTACCTGGATTAACAAATATAGAAAACTTTTCATACCGGAAAATGTTGAATACCAAAGATTAAAGTATTTCTTTACGAAAAATTACAGAATTATTAACTTTTCGTAAATTCTGCGAACTAAATAAAGATTTTTTTTATCAAATTCCACGCGGACGAAGTCGCGGATAACAGCTTCTAAAATAGAAGTATGAGCTACGTTAGGGAGTTTTTTGAAAAAGTGTATACATAAACAGTCGAAAGAAGATACACGAGTAGAAGAAGCATAGAGATAATTATTATTACTAACAAAATAGAGAAAGACAAGGTAAATGGAGAGTTAATTGTCAGGTGGTCAAGGTAGATAGAACTTGGACGCAATTAATGGATACAAAGCATCGCCCACCCAGTATTTAAGCGAAGATGTAAGTAAGCAATTAAGCATCGTTCGATACACGAAGATATTGATTGACTATACTATATTATAGTATAGTCGATCGAAGTGTGTCTTACCAGTCTTCTGATTAAACTCTTCCGCGATGAGGGAGATCTTCCTTAACGTGGCGACGTGTTTGGCGAGCTCCCTGGCTACGTCGTGTTCGACCGCCGTGGTGGTCGAGGCGTCAGTCATCATCGCGCGCCGGCGACGGTTTTCCTTCTCGACGGCTGCTTTCATCAGCTCGCTGTTCACTACTGGCATCTAAGAAAATATTTTTATTAATATGGCACTTGTTTCTTACTTGTAGATTATATTACGTGGGAAAGCCATTATAGTTGAGTTTTGTTGAATAATCAAAAATGCGGTCTAAGGTTACAAACAATTTTACTAAAACACTGAATGTGTTTAAGTAACACAATTTGAAGGCACCTGGATTATATTTCTCGAGAAACGGCTAATTGCGCATAACGTCAGCAATAACTTCACTCACATTAGAGTCCAAACTTTCAAAATCATAATTATAAAGTATATAAGTACCTTAGGCATTCTGAAGGTTAATTTCTCCGTCGGATAAGGTTCTATATCTTGTATAAGCACTTCATTGCTGATTTCTTGTATAGCACGAGGAAGTGAGATTGTGTCATTCGGAACGAGCTCTGGCGATAGAGTGCGTAGATTTTCTAGAACTGATGCTGTCGGTTCCAGTGGCGGAGGGACAGGAGGCGATTTTATTGCTATCTTTATTGGCAAAGCATTTGTGATACTGTCTATGATATTCTCTGAAAAGGAAACAAACAATATTTTTCTAAATACCTTTGTAGATCAATTAATTACATATATTTGAATTTTCAAGGATTTGAATTATTCATAAGAATTGCATCCATGATTTTTTTTAATGTAAATGTAATGAGACATACGATGCGCTCTCCTGATGGTAAGAGATAATGCATGTCCATGACCATTGCAGCAATACACAGAACTTTTAGAAAAACAAAGTCCGGGGCATCGCTGCTTTGGCGCTCATTACTTTGAGACTTTCGATGGTTAGTCTCAACAGCCCAGTAATTTCGCTAAGTAATTGTTTCGATAAGTAATTGTTTCGTTGCTAAATACTTACGAATAATATTAACTGGTGATTCCACCTCTTCTCTCCTTTTAGCTGCTAGCCTTCTAGTTAGTTCAGCAAGAAACATAGAACAGGTAGGTCCTGAAAATAGTTAAAGAAAGAGTTATGGAATTAATAATAATTTTCTAGAAATTATAAAAAAATTAATGCCTTTTGGTCATCTGTATCAGTCGTAGATTGTTTGTATATAGATAGATTGTTTAGTAAGTCTTATTTTCTGTTTTATCTCAGGTTAGGTCTATCTGACTAAGAATGGGGATTGCAAAGAAATCTTTCAAATAATTTTGAAAGAAATGTAATACCATCACTCTTGCGTTTCTTAGTTGTTTTTGGTTTGGCAGCTGGCTGCTTCTTATTTTTAGCTTTGTGTCGAGATGATCTTTCCATGCCTGTAAAAAAAGATATTTAATAAACAAATAAAATAAATCCTCATGGTAAGGGACAACGTATGCCCATGACCATTGCAGCAACAGACAGTAACAAAATAAAGTCCAGAGCATCGCTGGTATGGTGTTCATCACTTCGAGACATTCGATGGTTATTCTCAATAGCCCTATAATTTAGCCTAGATATGAACTACTTCAAACCGAAACAGTAATATTTACACTCTATAGACTGCTTGGAGGCTGAATATCTGGTACTGCGGTGGTACCTACTTAGACGATCTCCTGCTAAGGAGATCTATTAGCAAGTAAATTTGTAGCAATACTGTGTCTATGAGGTTTCACACCACAATGTGATATAATATTAATTACTGGTTTATTATGTATACAATATATCTAATATTGCCTCGACTTCAATGTTAGGGAAAAGTAAATGTTTACACTCGAACACTTTGATGTGCTCGAAAACCAATACCGATGATAGACTTGCTTTTGGGGCAAATAATATGATAAGATTGAACAAACGATACTGTACAAAATTGTTTTGAGCGCATATTAAAGGAATGGAGGATTTTTCAGCGGTTTTAAAATTGCGTACAGATAATTAAAACACCTATAAGCTATATTTTTTGTGTACAAAAAAGTTTGTTTATAATAACAAACATTTAAAATAGCGTTCCTCCCATAACGTATATAATACGTGTAAGCTCCTTGGTCCCACAATTTTTCTTGGTATACGAGAAATACACGCACATCATTATTTTGGTGCATTTGTGTGACACAGACGTATTTATGTGCGTATAGTTAACGTATGCCAAGCAAAAATTCTAGAACCAAGATGTCTACACATTTTATACACCACGTAACCCCTGCATTATTTTTTATAATCTTTGGCAGTGTATCATTAATTCGTATCCAAAAGGATTTTTTTAATGTAGTCTGTATTATAAGTACGTGTACTATTATTATTTTAGAGATATCTTTTATGAGTATTGAACTATAATTATCGACTTTTGGGGTCAATACCGGACCGGACCGGTAGCTACAAAAATATTCACAGAGCTGTCATCTCGTCTGGTCCATGCCACATAATTATGACCAAAACCCTGGCGTCTTTCTTGTATAAAGATTAAGTAATGCCATACAACGTAGCAATGGGGTACGCGTTTTGGGAACTATTCCCATTGATAGCAGCCTTTTAGATTAGGTAGTTAATTTTGCCAGTACCTTTGTTCAGTTACTCAAAAGTTTTGTTTATCAGTGCAATGGTGACGGACATGCGTTATCATCAGGAGAGCGTCTCGATCGTTTCATTATTTTTACATTAAAAAAAGTTATTGTTATGTATGTATTATTAGAATTAATTCACTATTTTTCATTGATTTCTTTCTGAATGACAAACTTTTACAAAGCAATAATTGAGAATATAGATATCAAAACTTAATCTGTACGTGAGATGGATCTTGGTTACCAATAGAGGAAGAGTTGCTACTAGTTGAAATCTCTTACCTAATTTGTATACACGGTATCTTAGCTAGTTGGGACTCGGGAAGTCCCGTTTAAACGGGACTTCCGAACAAAGAACTATTTAAATGCGTAATAGTTTGCAGATTTTCAACCGCGACCGAAAATTTTATAACCACAAATTTAACCAATTTGACGTTGTCAAATACATTGTCTTTGGATATAAAAAATAAATAAAGTCTGTGACTAGAATTATGTAGAACTATTTTGAAGTTTTTGGCGGGAACTCGGAAGTCTTGTCGCCGCAACTTTTATTTTTCCAAATGTTTATGTAAAAAATCTCAGATGAAGATTTAATCTGAGTAAAAAATAGTGATGAAATTAGTATTCAGCAACTACCTACTGATTTATAAGCGCATGTGGCAAAGTGATATAAAGTGGTGAAACATGAATTTTTGTGTTTCATCCAAAACTCCTTTGAAGCTTGCAGTAGTCGCCACTACTAGGGCATGACCATGTCTGACTTTGACTTAATTTGTGTGACTTGAGACTGATGTTACCAATTTTGCCATAAATACCGGAAAATATTATGATATTAACGCTGGGAAATGCACACTTTTTTTCTTTCAAAACCAAAAATATAGAAAAAAGTAATGTTTTAACCGCTTAGTTTTTAAAGTATCTTTAAGAAATCACTAAGCCTTTGAATTGGCTTCGTTTTCAGGAACGTTTACTTATCACACCTTGCATTTTAAAAAGAATCAGCTAAATCAATTCGAGTTATACGCTTGTCAACGAACTTCATTTGATTTTCGAATCACGAAAAATCTAGATACCTAAATAAGGTATCTAGATTTTTCGGTATCTAGATTTTTTGTGTAATTTATAGCTTTAGTATTTTATTTTTCTTGTACAAATGTCTATTAATTTAATGTAACTGGCAGTTTTTAATTAATTAAATAAATAAATTATCTTGACAAAAAGTCTATATTTTGGAAAATAAAAAACTATCGAGGGGTAATTTCTTTATTGATTTGTTAAAGCGAAATTATATTTTTTATTTTTAAAGTTATCACCAAAGTTTCATCTTATTGTGGGCCAGTGACTGGTTTCTGAAAATGAGAAAACTAGTTTTAGTGCTTCATCATAACCATTTAAGGCTGGGCAATTTTTTTATTCTATCCTCTTAGCTCGCCACGTTCGTCGTAACAAATCTAGAATATAAATAAGTCTTGTCTTGTTTTAAATCTCACTATAGATGGTGATGCTTTTTAGATTGTTATCTTAGTTAAATATAGAGCAAAAATAATGAATCAAAACATTAAAAATGAGGTATTCGTCTATGACACTAATCTTAGTTACTAATATTAATAAACAGTGCTAATCTACCATTTGCTATGGTAGTTAGTTCTATTTGCCACCTAGCCGGTCCACCTTTAATAATAATTGGATTTAAGTCTATAGTAGGTACTATGGTATAATTAAAAAAATACAATTGAATCGATCGAGATCTCTCTTGAGGATAAGAGACAATGGTAAGAGACGTCTATCTATGATCATTGAAACGATACACAGAACTTAGAGTATCAAAACATAGTCCAGGGTATCGCTACTTTGGCGCTCATTACTTTAGGACCTTCGATGTTCGAGATTATTGAATTCCATTTTTTTTATTAACATTTAAATATATTTACATATTTTATATTTGGGATATTATTGACATGTCATTTTGACATTTTAACGTTATTTTTACATAATATGAATGAAAAAATGACCAGTAATAGATTTGTATTTTATGATTAGTCACAACTAACATCCCTATAATTTCGCTAGCTGCTACCATTCAGTACCAGTAACACTATCATGTTTACACAGTGATGGTAGCGTGGTACTTACCTAGACTACCTCCTGCTAGTAAGATTTACCATTAAGTAAATACAAAATAGTCGCCAGGGTTACGCATGTTCATTAAAATTATACTTGGTGGTAGACCTCCTTAGCAGGAGGTCGTCTAGGTAGGTACCACCGCAGTACCAGTTATTCTGCCGCAGTAGTGTGTAAACATTACTGTGTTCCGGTTTGAAGGGTACTGCAGCTAGCGAAATTACTGGGCTGTTAAGACTAACCATCGAAAGTCTTAAAGTATTGAGCGCCAAAGCTGTGATGTCCTGGACTTTATTTTGTTACTCAAAGTTCTGTGTATCGCTGCAATGGTCATGAACAGGCGTTGTTTCTTACCATCAGGAGAGCGTCTCGTTCGTCTCATTACATTTTACATTAAAAAAAAATTAACTTAAATCTGGCACATGAAGTCTTAAAATAATTTTTATAATAGAAAAAGCATCTAGCGATATAACAGGGCTATTGACACTAGAATGTCTCATAGTAATGGGCACCAAAGCAGCGATTCCTTCGACTTTATTTCGTTACTAAATATTCCGAGTACCATTGCAATGACCATGCACACGTGTTACCTTGTCAAAATCAAGTTTCGTTCGTCTCATTAATATGACCTAAAAAAATAGCTAAAATTTTACTAACTGTCACAGCTGAGGGAGCTTTTTTAGCTCTTCCAGCGCTTTGTCCATGGCGTGTTGCAGCGGAAGGCGGTGCCGTCTGGATCTTCGGTTCTTGGCCGTGCTCCGAGTGAGCCACTAGTAGGGCAGTGGCAATAGCCGGAGTAGCGGGGGCAGGCGGGGCAGGCTGGGCTGGCGGCGCTGCCGATGCAGCATCCGTCGGTGTGAGCAACTGGTTTTCTATTTGGCACGTGAAAATTAGTACTGCTTTGTTATTAATGAGAGCTGTCGAATTCTAAAGGTTACCACGCGGTGTTCAATCAATAGTTAATGTATTCCCGCCTTTATATCGTTTTGGGCACTACTAGAAATAAGCTACGGAATAAAATATATCGGTGAGACTTAGTAATGACAGTTAGTGTCTTATTTTATTCTCTTTTACCCGACATGTTTCAGAACGGAAGATAAGAACTTGATATAATACTAGTATTGATTTAAGTTTTTATTATACCTATAACATGATGACATACAAGCAAGTGAGCCACCTAATGGTAAAAGGTCAACGCCGTTTATGAACATCTTCGGCATCAAAAGCGTTGACGGTTTGTCGAGTACTTTTCCGAGTAAGAATTTTGTTCTAATTTACCCGTAACTTCAAGTTTCTGTGTAGTTTCATTTCTCATCACTTCGTGAAAAAGATTTTACCTGATGGAGAGCAATGATGTGATCACGTGTTTTTGGATTGTCATGGATACGCCAAATTGCGAATCATCATCACGAAAAGTCTTGTTCGTCTCATTACTCTTTGTTTCGTGACGTGTCTTATGACTTGTTTAACTACTTGATCAAGACACAGACATGACATGTGGTAAGGAGCTTCACTAGTCAGCTATGAATAATCTAATTTAAAATTGGAATATGGTAACCTATGGTGGTATGGTACCTGGTAATCCATGGTAACTCTCATGAGCATCATAGAACTGTTCTTTAGCTGGCTCATCGATCACCAACGGTGGCACGGATCCTACTTCTGACACACTGCTAGAAGAAACACTGCTCTCACTCTTGTTCGGATGCTTCTTCTTTTTCTTGTTCTTCTTAACCTTGTGAAGAGAAGAGACTAATAAATTAAACGCGTTACATCAGTCAATTCAAACGTCATATTTATAATAGTATAGATAGATAGACGAAAGAGCTGTCTTGTATGATCGCCAGTGGCCGGATCAGTCCTGTTTTTCTAAAACTGTACCCACAGCCGAACGCAAATCTAGCCTTATTGTAAGAAAGTTTAGCCCAGTCTATCATGCTGGCCAAGTGAAGGTTTGCCAGCATGGTGGACTGTTATTTATTTATTTTTAGTAATATTTTCGGAAATATAACAGACAGGTTCCTTCTCTATGTTTTGTTACGGTATGATGCTAGCAACAATACGGACATAACATAGAAAAGACAAATGCGTGAAATGTCTTGATCCCAGGACATCCAAATCGACAGTCAGACGGTATCCCAACCAGGCAGATATAGCTTCAGGATTATAACTTAGAAAAAATATTGGTATAGAGTATAAAAAGAGTTTAAAACTTCCGTCATTTGCTCAATCCTGTTAAAGGTACCGCAAGTATCAATTTGTACAAATAGTTCAACCACAGAACTCCCTATATGAGTGTATTTTTATTGCCAATTTTTAGATTTAGTTTGCTTTCGGAACTTTCGTAATTTTCGCAACATCTTATCAACGCCGGCAACTTTACATCTAACTTTAAAAACTAAATGACCATTGGTTTCTCACCTTTCCCTTAGAAATAATTAACTCAGGGCTGGCTTTCAGATCGGTAGAAGCATCATCTTTTGGCGACTTATCTTCATTTGTTGGCTTATTCATTTTGGATCAAATTTGTTTTGCGAAAATGGAATTGTAATCAATTTAAATGTATGCGTTATGTTCGGCACTTAAAACAGGTTTTTGTTGACTAGAACAAAAAAATAAAGATATGACATTTTGTTTATAAGATATTTGAAAATGCAAGACGTCGTAATTTTTATTACCTTTACATAGAGTTCCACATAACCAGAAAGAAAGGAATAGAAAATGCCACATTATCCACCCTCTCGTTGCGCCGAAGCTAGTTGTCGACTTATGTTCTGGTTTGAGTAATACCTGACTGCTAGTTCTGACAGCTGAGATGAATCTATCTGCCGCAGTCAATATCCCAGCCACTGACGCAATGCCAAAAGATTCAATTTAAAATTGGATAGATTTGCTTCAACAATTCTAATAATAGGCTGAAACTTTTCCGATATCCGAAATTCCCTCACAGACCAGCGAGCCAGAAATGGACAAATAATCTAAAATTAACATTAAATGGACTGAAAATGTTTTTGAACAAACTTACCTGCGGCCATTCTCTCGATTTCAAAATTATCTGTGGATTATCAAATCTATTGGTAATTTTACATGATTTATTTTAATAACTTAACATTTTATTTCGCTTACTTTTTTGCCATGTTTTAATTTTGATGAACAAATTCCACTTTTAAATTATTGTTTTTTTTTTTCTTAACAAATTAACATGGTGAAGGTTTTAATATCAAGTAAAAAGGTTACACTTACTTAATTTAACGCTGATAAATAATGTGTATAATCTATATATCTATCTATACTATTATAAAGAGGAAAGATTTGTTTGTTTGTTTGTAATGAATAGGCTCCAAAACTACTGGACCAATTTCAAAAATTCTTTCACCGTTGGGAAGCTACGCTATCCCCGAATGGCATAGGCTAGTTTTTATCCCAGTCCCACGAGAACGGGTACTACGCGGGTGAAACCGCGAGGCGACCGCTAGTATTAGATATCCTAATCAATGATCTCCTTGAGATCTTTCTATATTAAACAAAGTAGATATCGTGAAAGTGGTAAGAAACTTATAGCACTAGCCTAGAAACTTCCATCAATATTTGGTATGAGCAATAAATTCACTAGGTACATCATAATATCCTTTGTCACTCAAATATATTGGTTAGCAAACATGTCGTAGTGTTGGACTCGCCCTTGACAAGTGATTTGGGTAACCAGTCGTTTTATGAATGTATTTACTTACTTTGCCCTTTAGCATTAAATCCCAGGTGTGTTAGGTAGTAGATTTCCTTACTACTTATCACACCTTGCTTGCACAGCACAGCACACCTAATGGTGTGCTGTGGTCAAACGCCTAGCTTGTCAACCATAAAAAAACCAACTTGTTAAATTCACCGTAGAAGTGAAGTATTTTTGATCAGTTTTTTCATGGGTTCAGTTTAAATTCCGATGTTTGAAACGGGACAAATGCATTTTAGTCTTTTTTTATGGTTGACGGGCTAGTTTTTTGACAATAGCTCACCTATTATAGCAGGTAAGTGAAGGCGTGGTCGAAGATTACCTAGCACACCTTGCCTGGAATGGAACTGGCTCTCAAGTGAGGCTACCGTAACGTACCGTTAGATGCTTGGCTTGCTTGTTTGTGATGCTTAGCTTGTGATGTACTAATCCAAATGGGAGCCAATGTACTCATCATTATGAAAAACTATGGAAACGCGAAAAAAAAAATCAGCTCCATAGAAACTGTTGAAAAAATGTACGAAGCAGATGGTCCCGCAGCAGCAGCTGAAGCGTGCTCCATCGTAGACCGCATCTTCGCTTAACATCAGACGAGATGACGCCAAACGCAAGCTTATTAGTAATAAAAAAAAAACTTTTTAACGATTTCGGAGTTATAGTAAAAGTTATTTATAACGATGAGTACAATAACTCTCATTCGGCTTATTATACCCCAAGCGTATAACCCTATATATGTGTACTTCAAAAACATGGCTATTATTTATCACTACAACATAGTATACAAAAAATAAAGCCACTTCCCGCTGTCTGTACGTTTAGATCTTTTAAACAACGCAACGGATTTTATTGCGATTTCCATCAATAGAGTGATTCAAGAGGAATGTTTATAAGTATAATACATGCAGAAAAATTCGAGAGTTTCAGAAATGTTTAATTTAATGTCGCAAAAAACATGTTTTTGTGCGCTTTGCAAACGCTGGCTAAAACTTACGAGATAGATCAGTATAATGTACTACGTTACTACATTGCACCCGTGCGTAGCCGGGGCGGGTCCCTAGTTAGATTATAAATCTTTATCTTCATGGGTAAGTTCCGCTGACTCTGGTCACGGCTATTTTTATCTCCGAATAGTTGGCGAATATTCCGGAATGTAAGCATACAGACATGGATTTATGGGTAGCGTTCAGTGCGCTGAGCTTGTAAAAACTGTCTAGATTATTCTAGATAGATATGTGCGACAGGGGAGAACAGGGTACGTGTGGCTTTTAGTTTTTTAGGACAAGACCAAAAGTTATATTAATATATATATATATATATATATATATATATATATATATATATATATATATATGTATATGTATGGCAACTAAAATATATATCTATCACGTTCTCTCTCTCTCTCTCTCTCTCTCTCTCACGCACACAAAGTAGTACATTGTTTTGTTATTAGTTACTTAGGGTTTTTTTCAGATTCCCGTTTTTTTTATTCTCAATTGTTTTTATTTCCAACTGAAATAAGTTATTTCAAGTTCTTTTCCGTTCTAATTTTTAGATACATAACATATCGTATAACAGTTTCTTTTAATTTTAGGAGGTAGCATCGTTCTATTTGCTATGAACTAGTAGAAAAATTATAGAGCTTTCGAGACTAACAATCGAACATTTTAAAGTAATAGAAGCCAAAACGCTTGCTATAGGTACGTTGCTAAATTTGCATGCCCTGAACAAAGTTCTATGTAAAGCTACAATGATTATGGTCAGCCGTTATCTCTTACAATCAGAAAGTCGTCTCGTTCAACTTATTACTTTTACATTAAAAAAAGTCTATCTTATTAACTATAGAGGTAAAAAATATATAAAGCATAGTTCATAATTATTGTTACCCTACAGATACAGTCTCAGCATTTGAATAAAACTGCACCAGCCAATAACGCAGAGTCTCGCCATGTCGCGTTCAGTTACAGGGCTCGTTGCACATCGGGTCGTCTGAAAACAATACGAGAACTAGCCATGACAATTCGTGTTTATACTATGCTCAAAATAATGCTCTTCATTCTTCGAACTTTCTGCGAATCATTGAAACTTCACACAAAATATTTACGAAACACATGCACAAGTTCAAATTCAAATTCTTTATTGGTAACACCTTTATTACAAGTCATCTATCTTCTTTTCTGTGTGTAAAAACAGGGCAAGGCTAAATAAAATATGTGTACAAAATGAGGCTTAAAAGTATTCTAATAGTTCTTCTTCTTTGATTTTGGCGTCGCATTTTGTGCATTTGCTAAGTGTTTCAATAAGTCAAGTGTTTTCATATTGTCAAGTTTTGTAAGTTAAAAAGTAGTCAAAGTCCAGTCCGTGCCAGTCTAATCCAGTGCGAGTCTAATGCTTTAGTAAAGTTGTGCCGAATTGACTAAAAGTTTCGATGGAATTTTGGAAGCAACACGAAAAGTAATGTTTCACTACATACCACTTTGCCACGCTCGCGCTTATAATTCGGTACTTTATGAAAAAAACACAACTATTTCTATACATAAACACTCGAAAAAAACACTAGTTTTGGAAAAAAATACAATAGGGCGACACGACTCTTTCCGCGTTCTCACCAAAACTCATTCTATTAGTTATCTGCTTCCCATGGTACTTGTACAGTTTTATGCTAGATGGCACTGTATGAAATATTCTACGAGTTTATTTGGTTTAATATTTACAGAACATATACCCATTAACCATGAGTAGATGACTGTGGTGTTAGTGAAGCTCTACGTAGTTTACGCAAAGCATCAATTTTCATTCCATTTTTACATCCAGCGATAAAATCTTATTTAGTACGCATAGGCTACTTTCGAATAATAAAACTAGTAAAGCACTTATCGAGCACTCGGCGTACATAACTGAGGTCACTGTCAATCACATCGTAAACCAAAGACAGAGGGCAGGGGCCGTTCATATTTTACGGGCTATATAAAAAATGGCGTTCATTCTATTGGTCCCAAGTCTACAGCTAGGTCTGATGGACCCGCGTTCCACCGTTTCCGACTTTATTTATGGCCATATTTTAGGTAGCTGGTCAGTTCAGATTACTCTGGATATGTCGAGATGAAGCGAAAATGGGCAACCGTAATAATGAAATGAACCCCGAAAAAACTGTGGACTAGGTGGAAGAAGAATTCGTGTACGTGGTGTAAATAATGGAGGACTGTTACAAACTTCTTTTTTATGAAACGCGTGGTTTGAAATCCCCAGACTGAGCTTATGCTGAAGTTGAAGATCCCGAGGAAACCATAGCATGGTAGTATGGTACTTTCTAGTACGCGGCTGGCTAGCCGTCCTCAAGTTGAAATTTTGCCGCTAAGCTAAACGATGTGATCTGGCAGCCTTACTAGAGAGCCAGTTCCTTTCCAGGCTAGCTGTGTTTACCATATTCGACCACATCGTCATTTAAAATCAGGTGTACAATTGTCAAACATCTAGCGAGTCTTTTGCAATACAAGTATAAATAAAATAAAGTCACACAAAATACAGGTGTGTGTTTTGTGTAATTCTTTAAATTCTAACCTTTTTTAAAGTCTGTTCATTCGTTTGAGATTAGGGCATGCCCATAATCCCATTCAATTTTGATTTAGAAATTTACGTTTTAAATTTTAACAATCAACATTCTGTTCTCATAATTATGTTGCAACGTTAGATTAAACATAATACATAAATATAATAATAATATATTTAAATTATTCAATAACCTTAACACAGCTTCACTGTACACTTTCAATATTGAATAATTCAACGCATCGTATCCCTATCTTTATTCATGTGTTACCTATACCAACCTTTATATGTCGCTATTTGCATATTATTGAATGTATGAGCACATTGTTTAAAAGTATCTTTCAAACAAAGGAATGAGTTTTAGTGGAAACGCAGAAATGTATGACGCCGCATCGTATTATTTTTGAAACTTGTGTTTTTATGGCGCCGGTACCTAAAACTTTCAGTTATTTGTTTTTTACAGTTTTAATCGACTTGGTCTTTGAGACAATCGATGGCTTGTCTTAACTGCCATGTAATTAGCTGCAGCAGCCCTTTGAATTGAAACACTATACTGTTTACAGAATATTTCTTGATAGCAGAATATCCGATACAGCGGTGGTATCTACTGCATCAACCTCCAGCTAAGGAGATCAATCATCATCTTATGTTGTTTTATTCATAAAATGCCAATTTATACGCACGAGTCAGGGCAAACGATATAAAGTGTGTAAAACGCACCTGTTTGCATTGTTTCCAAAACTTCGTAGAAGCTTCTAGTAAAGACACTACTATTTTACTAGAACTCGGACTAGACTTATTTCTAGACTGTAACTGGTTTTATGTTAGTTTAGAGTTATTTAGTATTAAAGCTCGTGACCACCTTCAATTTAAAATTTTGTCGTTAAGTAAAAACAATATTTCAATAGCCATAAAAAAGTATTGATTTAAAAGCTTCATGTTTAATTAAAAATGCTGAATTAATTACCTACAAACAGAAAATAAGCTGCCCCAAACTCACCGAAAAGAGTATTTCACATTAAACACAAAAGTTAATTTTAATTAAAACGCTAAGGATCAATACAATGGAGTTAGATTTAGGATGGGAATAGACGAGCAAGAAGAAAATAAAACCCGTAAATTAAAACAGTCGGTTCGCTTAGTAATTTTTGTCTAGTCAAAATTACTTGGTGGTAGATCTCCTTAGCAGGAGATCTTCGTATTAGTAGGTAGTACCGGTAAGTAGTGCCACAGTACTGGATATTTTGCTACCAAACAGTAGTATGCTAAACTGTATAACTACATTCTAAAAAAACTTGTAATGAACGCCAAAGCAGCGATACCCTGAACTTAGTTTTTTACTGGCTTTAAGTACTGTGTATCGCTGCAATATTGTGTGTTGACTCTTACCATCAGAAGAGCGTCTCGTTCATCTCAATATCAAATGAGTTTGAGGTACAGGTGAAGAAAAACTTCGTGATGATACCATATCATGGTGGTAGGGTACCATCTCGTAGGTTTCTGACTAGCTTCCACTCTCAAGTTGGAAATCTGCCATCAAGCTTCTGAAGGTGTGTTCCGGCAGCTTGGTTCCCACCAGTAGGTTAAATATTGATTGCTTGATATCCGTGTGTAAGCCGCCTTATCGAACCGTCCTTCCTGACCTCATTCTATTTGTTCTATAGACGGGTCACGAATACGATACATTTCTAGAAGCCATGTTTTCGGTTTGAAAGATTACATTAAGGTCAAACGAAGAAACAAGCGTAGAGATACATATGTGTGTTATGACAAGCAACCAACACTAATTATTGTAGAAAAAAAAACCTTCTGCAGTAAATTTATTGCTAGTTGCAAATATTAAAAAAAGTTGTAACTGTCGTGAACTATTTGCTGAATCGTTATAATTATTAATTTAAGACTTGCCTGTTTTTGATTGTATGATAATTATTATAAAAAGAGAAGAGCTTTCACATAATTATGTTTCAGATATTTTAGTAATACAAAATTTTGTTCTACAATTCTCAATAAAATACTACGTATTTATACCTTTTTTTTTTTTTTTTTTTTTTTTTTTGTCCAGGGAAAATACTTTGTGTATACCACCGGCCCTGGGGCGGGCACGGTGGTTATGTGGGACTCTCCGTCCTAATGACGGCCTACCCACTAAAAACCCTGGAGTGTTCCACCTCGGCGCTTTGTGTCGAGGCTGCGGGCACGCTTTCGCACTCTACCGCGGCCTCGACAGCGCTTGTCCTCTCGGACACCACCTCGGAGCCCAGGCTCCCTTGCCACGAAGACGATGTGTCGGAACACCAGACACATCGTCATCCACCTCGGAAACCACCACCGAAAAGAACGTCAGACGGCCCCACGTCTGCACGCCCGTGGTCTCCATGCGACGGGTCAGATGAGTGGCCCCGCCGCCTGCCACTTTGGCCGCTGGGAATGGGCATCGCCCGCAACACCGGCACTCCTCCCGTCCCGCAGCCCCCTCCCGTCAGAGTCGCTCCAGCATGGCTCTCAGCACGGCCCCACAAAGAAAACCACGCCGTGAGTAGCCCTAGGCCACCACCACGAGCCCATGTAGATCGCCGCACAGCTAGCGTCCTCTCGCTCCAGATACGGCGATCCCGAATGGCAAAACCCATGGCGAGCAACTTCAGGCCACCCAGACGCGCATTCTTCGCAAGACCCCGCCGTTTGCCCACCAGAAGCGACCCGACCACCAACACACCCATCTGCGTCAGATGGGAGCCCCCTCAAGAAAAGCTCTTGATGAGGCTACCACCCAATCGCCCCTCAACAGCCCGAAACGAGCCCACCGCTCTGCTCCTTCACAGTGCCCTCAGCTGATCAGAGGGACACGTGAGGAGCCCCTCATTTGTTTCTGCGCGCACTCCTCCTAAACCGGAAGAGCGCGCGGAGAAACCTTCCCTCGTCCGTCACCGGACCACCTCGTGGGGAAAAGTGCTAAGCACTCCATGCAACCGTCGCGACAAGCCATTAAAAATGTCAAGTCGCGACCCACCTCGGGGACCAGACGATACGTGGCGACAGACTACCCCACGTCTGTACGCCATCGGTCCCCATGCGACGGGTCAGGTAAGTGGCCCCGCCGCCTACCACCACAGCTGCAGGAGACAGGGAGAGCGGCGCACCGTAATACCGGTACTCCTCTTCTCCTGCAGCTCCACCGCGTCTGCCATCAGACGGTGGCAGCCCCGTCGAGGCCGCGGAAGATAGGGAAAGCGGCAACGATAAAACACCGACAGTCCTCTTCCGCCGCGGCCTCCAACCCTCAGCCGCAGTGCCTCCCATAAGACACCGCAGCCCGCCTCAGTTGCAACACCGCCCATACAGCACCGCAACCTACACAGTGGCCACTTCAACATGGCCCGGACCATAGCCCGTTGAAGCAGCCCCTCCTCGGGTTCCGCTTGGTTTCACCGTGGTCACCAGTCACGGCTACTCAGCCCCCCCGCCACGACAAGGCGGGAACCCACGGGGGGGTACGTATTTATACCTACTGGTTATTAAATTAACAACAGCTAATCTTTTTCCACTGTCGGGCAAAGGATCTTATTTTCTCTGTGGATGATAATTAAATCATTAATTTTTTTCGTCGCATTCTGTAATAATTAACACAATATCTTTTAAACATACATCGCGTATGTAGTCAATAGTATTTTTGTAGAAATTTACAGTATTCTTTCCCATTATCAAACAATAAGTGTCGGTTGTAGTGTTGCTGATATACATATGTACACATACTATACTACAAAGTTCTAGACTTTCTAACCCAACAACCCTGTTATATTGTTTCATTAACTTCTCTGAGATGGCACATCTCAGTCACGGTTAGTTTCTTACCAAACGACGCTTAGAAACGCGTTGTTTTCGGAGAGTGCAAAAACCCATCAATGTAAAAATCTACCAAAGCTTTTAGGGTGTCTGCGGAGCATGAAGCAACATATATACAATTATTATAAAATAACATTATTTAGGTCAAGATACATTAAATTTAAAACATGAATTATCGACCACTTTACGATTTACACAATGTAGATTTACGAGAACTGCATAGTGATCGTAAAATGTAACTTTTTTTTTTAATATCCAAATAATATACCTGACCTGGTACAAGGCAGCGTTATAATTTGCAGTGTGTTATATTTATTATGAAAAATTAAAGACAGTGAAAACTATCATACCAGCCTCATTTAAGACTTGACTTAGGATTTGAAACTACGCCCTTTCGCGTGTGAACTGAACGCGCTAACCACTAAGCTATCATCACAACGAAAAAACGATATTTAAAACAATCAAAATATGTGTCCGTAATACTGCAGCTGCATATGATCTGAAGCTGATACAAAGTCGGGAGTGTATTTGCATAGTGGGTCTGCAGTCGTTCCAATTGCATAGGTATCAACGCTTCCTCTTTGCTACATGTAGCAATAAGAGGAAGTTTACCGAAGTTTTACGCAATTTTCAGTTTCGAAACTGGTCAAAAACATTACTTCCCTTTCTCAGTTACGAAACATTAAACTTGAATACTTACAGTTCCTACTTAAGAATGAAACGAAGATTTTTTTTTGTTATGGACAAAATATTTCGCGATTCCAAACTTTTCAAGTTACTTTGAAGTCGACTTTTTCATTTTGCTTTGTCTAATGGATTCCCCTTAAAGTTTGGATTAATTCTTACGAATTTTAATAAGTAGATTTTTTTTTAATGTGTTAATGTTTGCAGTTGAGACTAACCATCAAAAATCTCAAAGTAATGAGCGCCAATGCAACAACGCTCTGATCTTTGTTTTGTTATTCAAAGTTCTGTTTGTCGCTGCAATGGTTATGGAGTGAGATTTGACCAGTCAGGTGAGCTGTGGTCAAGCACCTTGCCCATCAAATATACAAAAAGAGTTCACCCTAAATCTGAAGAAAGATTGAGGCATTTTATACCAGTTAGGTAAATTAAAATTATCTCTATTCAAATTTCTTGCGCTTTCTATTATGAGCTGCGATCGAACACCTAAAATGTAAGGCAAAAAAAAGAATGTATTCATCACAAAGAAAGTCAACACATCATGCTATATTTCACAACCATAAGCAATAGCTTACAAAAGTTAGAGCACTTGATAAATATAGCCGCTCCTGTGATTTATCATCTAATATTTTGTTTGGGAGCTGAATTTTCCTATCTGAGACGAGGGGTATTGTTTGTTTCGTTGTCGAACTAGTAAATAACTGCGCTACCAACGAAGAAATAGCAAAATACTGATTAACAGATCTCTGGACATACTGTTCTCTGGACATTCGAAGTTAGTATTTCAATTGCATTTTATTCTTAATTATTAGTTTTACATTAAAGTAACAGGGGCAGGAACAAGTCGAGTTTTCCAAGTATGTTTCTTAAGGATATATATTACTCTTTACCATACAAAATCGTTTCAAAGACTGTCATAATCGTATACGAATACGTATTGCCACGATTCACAAAATAAATGTAACACCCTACTTTTTTGTTTTACCTATGCTGTGCTCACGTTTAATTTTATCGGAAACTTTTTTATGTAAAAGTAATAAGACGAACGATACCTACGCTCTCCTAGTGGTAAGAGATAACGCATGTCAATGACCGTTGCAATACACATAACTTTGTATTGTAAAACAAAGCTTAAGGCATCCATGCTTTGGCGCTCATTACTTTGAGACTTTCGATGGTAAGTCTCAACAGCCCTGTAATTTCGCTAGCTGCAAGTACCTACACTTCAAACCGCAACATAGTAATGTTGACGTAGTACTTGGCGGCAGAATAACAGGTGGTACCCACCCACCTAGATGACCTCCTGCTAAGAAGATCTACCACTAAAAACTCTACTCTTTGCCATATAAAATTATTCCAAAATCGGTCATATTCATTTACGAAAATGTGTTCCCACGATTTATTAAGATAACACCCTTCTTTTTTGTTTTACTTATGCGGGATTACTAAAGTTTAATTTCATCGGAAACTCCGACTATAGTTCCGGCCACATCCAGTGCCCTTTATCATGGAGACAACGCTAAGTACAATGCGCGCGCGGTCTCTTCTCGCTTCGCACTGCGGACCATTACGCGCCTCGCATGTGAAGATAGCGGTTGAAACCACGTCAGTTTATATAGTATATCACCAGTCTTTTTTTTGTCTAAAGACACAAACCAACGAACACAATTTCTCATAGTATCGGTGTTTTTTTGCCTTCAATCTTCATTTCCACTGTCCATGTAATCAGAGATCAAGTAAGATCTACACAAGTACAATGAAAGCCAGGGTTCAAATTTATTTCAGACCATTTGTCTATAATGTTGCGATTTCTTGACGCAACGACCTTAGGATTCCATTCGGGAGCCATGGCTTAATCTGGACAAATTACTTTAGACAAGATTGGAACAAACTTAAGCACATTTAAAATTTGATCTTGTTAAATTAAACATTGATTTACTAAATTAGTTACTATATTATTTTTCAATATCTCACTGATGGGCACACGTTTTGTAGCGATGATAACTCTAGGATATGCTTACGTCCAGCAGTGGATTAAATAAAAGTGGGCTGATGATGATGATGATAAACCATTTCAACAGGGTAAAATGTATTTTAGCATAGCAAATAAGGATAAGTAATTATTTATATTCTAACAGGAAGGAAATCGCCTCGCACAAATCTTGGCTCTTTAAGGCATAAAGTTGGGTAACCCAGTTGGCTTCATATTCTGAAAGTTTTGGATTCAAGCTTTAAGTATTTACGAAAAAATATTTTAAATATTACAAACTGATTTAAAAAATAATATCACCGGGGTTTTTTTTTATAGAAACGCACTGTGAGGATAGCGGCACAAGAAATTTGAATAGAGCAAATTTAAATTTACCCAATTGTAGTAGCGTATGGATATAACATATATAGCGTATCGGCTATATAAACTTTCTTCAAGTCTAGGGCAAACTTTTTTTTATCTTTGACTGACTAGGTGTTTAATCACAGCTCACCTGATGTTAAGTGTGGTCGAAGATGTTAAACACATCTAGCATGGAATAAAACTGGCTCTCAAGTGAGGCTGTTAGGTGCTTAGCGACAGATTGTCAACTTGAAGATAGTAGCTAGGTTTTGGTTTTCATCATTGCTAACACTTCCATCTCACCCACTGGAGCTACTATGCCAGCGGCCCAGAGCCTCGCTCCGATACTTCAAGGAGCTGGGTTGGCAGGGGGAAATGCACAATACACCCCAAGCGGGACGTCAGTGCAGGACTCATCGCCGCCACTCCGAATAAGAATAAGAATAGTAGCCAACCTGCCGAGTATGTACTAGAAAATAGTTTTTTACTATAGGTAGGTTCCTCATGTTTTCCTTCACCGGTAGCTCAAGTGAATTGTTGGGATTTGTACCTACGCTCTTCGGCGTGTGAACCAACCGCACTAACCACTGAGCTATATACATACAAAATGAAATATCTGAACAATCACTTGATTCAATGGAAACAAAGAGAGATTAGAAGTGGTAGTATCAGCTCCAAGACTCTGAAATCTCACTATTGGGTAAAAATTAAAAGTACAGAAATACAGAGAAGTACCAATGTGACAAAGTACGTATAAAGCATCGAAAATGTTCTTCGATTAAGTTCAGACAATAAATTCGCCTTTATGGTACTAAGTATCAAATTAATCTGGCTAGGTAGGTCTGGGGACGACGTTTTTCAAGATAAATCGCTGCCGGACGGAAGCAACGATGTTACGTACTGACTCAATTATTGAGCAAGTATTTTATTTTATTTTCTTTTTTGTAATTTCCTTTGAATTACTGTTTGACTCTATCTACTTATCTATTATCAATATACTAGATAAGTTAATTAATTAATTAGTTCTGAACAGGAAAACCGAAAAAAATTTCTAATCTACACTTCTGTCTACACTAATATTATAAAGAGGAAAGATTTGTATTTTTGGATTTTTGTATGTTTGTAATGAATACACTTAAAAATTACTGAACCGATTTCAAAAACTCTTTCACCGTTGGGAAGATACGCTATCCCCGGTTGATATAGGCTACTTTCTATTCATGTATTCCCACGGGAACGGGAACTACGCGGGTGAAGCCGCGAGGCGTCTACTAGTCTTTTATAATTGTTATCTTCTACCAACAGAGATATGGATAAAAATATTTTTATTAAAAATATGGATTTCGAGCATTACCTTTCATTTGCTGCATTTCTTCCTTTATTAAAATTCAATTTATCCATTAAATTAATTTTCTACGGCACTTACTTAAATCATCCAATTTGTTTTATTGCATAAAAGATTTAAGACCTTGCTGTAAAAGGGATTTTAAAAAGCTAAAATTGCTTAAGCTGTTTGCAATGGTTGAAAACATAAAAAAGAATTCTGCGGTCCAAAAATAGACTAAAAAATTGCGCGGATTTCATATGTAATTTTTTTTTCTTTTAAATTTTGTTCATCACTACATTTCTATAAAATTTGGATGAATTATAAATGTTTCTGTAAAGTACACTACACTTTTATATAAATTTTATTTTTAATGTTAAGTTTTTACATGTAGAAAAATGTGTTATTTGTCTTCGTAAATTACTTTACTTTTATACAATAGGTAATTTAGTACATTTATACTCCCTGGTATTTGACTGCTATATTTTTTCAAAAAGATAATATGAAAGGAAAAAATACTTAGGTGTATGTAGGACAAGAAGAAAATAAAAAAATCAAGTCACATTCAAATCCATACATTTATTTTACGTTGTTTCCTTAAATCTTATACACTATAAATAGTTGAGGCTTAAAATTATTTAGTTGTAAAGCGAGCTCGGTAATAACTAATAAAAAGAAATTAAAGCCGGCATGACTATAGAAAACTTGGTTTTACGTTTTTTAAATGTGAAGATAACCTGTATTTATATACGGATAAAATAGTGTCTCATAAGGTTCTGCCAATAATGGTGGATCTTGACTACCTATTCGTAGAGCAAAGTTCCTTATGCAAAACATAAAGTACACAAAAATTTCTTTTTTTAAAACCTTTAAACTGCTCTCTTGTCAAGTTGAGTTTTTGCAGATGTAACTTTACTTTACGGATAGGTTGTTATGTTCGAAAAAAGGCCATAATTATTGGTTATAATAGGTATTATGGAAAGAGATATCCTCGACGAAGTGGTTAAGAAGCAAAACAATGTCATCATTTTGGCAAACACCTACTATTTTGAATTTTTTTAATTCACGAAACACTGTCCGAAATTATTAGCATATTTCATTGTCTAGGAAATCATGTCACGCTGAAATGTTACTAACACGTTGCTTATTTTAAACACACATACAACCTTTATTACATGTAAAAGCTTAAGTAGTGACTTAGATATTTTTATTTAAAATCGTAACATACCACACAAAGACTAGAGTTTAACTCCAATCGACTTTGGCACATTTATAATACAAAAAAGTGCAATAATTTTAGAAAAACTGACAAAATCAACTATTATTTAAACACCCTGCTTGAAATTTAAAATATTAATTTACTAAAATTGTATACACGCTTTTTATTCAAGTACTCGTGCATCATATCGTTTGGTCAAGATGACCAAAATAATTTAAGAATCTTTTACAATTCTATAATTTTTAAATTATGCCTGGTGAATAATTACATTATCTTGTAAAATTAAATAAATAGTCAATTCATCAATTAAATAAATGACAAGCAACACAATTAATGATTATGGAACAAAAATGTCTTACAATCTCGTATTTTTAATAAGTGATTCGATTACATTTACGAATTATATCAACTGACATTTGTATTTATTTACATCGTATTTTATTACAAGAGATCTATTTATTCGTACAAAAATGTATACTGAAAGTAGACAATTTTTTTTCTCTAAATAGTCCCTGTAATCTGGTTGCTATTAATACGTATAGTACACATTACACAAACATTTAATACAATAGGTACCTAGTTCTCATTTATAATATCTAAATATTTACATAAGGATGTAAAACCACAGTAATAATAATTATTATATATGAAGCTACATAAAGGTATTCACTAAAATGTAAAAGTACCTTACAAGACTAGGAATAATTTACAATGTATTTTTAACAGTGTAAAAACAATATCTACCTAAATTAACATTCGTAGTAATTATTACAAAAAATGAGGTAAAAAAAGTACGAGGTAGTAGCATATTTAATATTTATCGTTTATAAGATTGTGTATCATTCTTATTTGGTATATTGTGAGAGCATTGCTCAAAAAATATTCATACTGTGACTTGAAATATACACCAACATTAATAATGATTTATTAAAATAAGCAATTTTGTTTAACTTGACCACAATAATGGGGTTGTGATAGTCAATGATTTTTTGATTTTATCTTATCTCGAACTACGCCAATTTGGTCGTATCGACCATAATGTGCGGAAACTCTGGAAATTAAACGTGTTTACAAGAACGTGTCTTCTCGTCTTCGCTGCTGTGGGTGACAGTTGTTATTAATCTGACCATCCGGTAAGTGCATGCGGACCTTCTTTGAGTTGGTGCTGTTACACTGGTGAATGCGTTGCTTTGTGCTGGGATATCTCACGCTGTCGTCTTTTACCTGCCGTTGGAAAATAAATCCAATATTTTAATTACAAACATTTAATGACCATTAGATAATATTTAATTTATTTATGTTCAGTTTAATGATTTCGAGGATTGTTTGTGTTTTGTTCAACATGCCGTACCCTACTTTATATTTCTACGTTGTTATAATTACATAAAATTGTTAAATAGAACGTATTGCAAACAATGTGCGAGTAAACATAATTGTAACATTTACTATTGATATTTTATTCCTATATACTTACTCGGTAGTAGTTCTCCTTAGCAGGAAATTGTCTAGTTAGGTGCCGACGTAGTACCAGATATTCGGCCGCCAAGCAGTAGTGTATAAACATTATCGTGCTCCGGTTTTAATGATACTTGTGCTAGAGAAATTACTGAGCTATTGAGACTAACCATCGAACGTCTCAAAGTAATGAGCGCCATAGCAGCGATGCCCTACTACACTACACGACTGATTGACTCGAGTGCTAATAAAAGGAGTGGTCACGGACACGTCTTATCTAGCCCCACCAGAAAAACGTCTTGTTTGGCTCATTATTTTTACATAAAGAAATCAATTACACATTTTTTTTGAAAAATAATGATTTTACCAGCCTTGATCGTTTAGTCGAATGATATCGAAACGCTGAGATACGTTTAGCTTGACGGGAATTTAACTTCCTAAACTTGTGACGAAACTCTAAAATACGTAGAGGCACCACATTGGTGATTAATCATGATGGATACTAACCCTGATTTCATGACGAGTTCTCCGGTGTGAAGATGTAAGAAGCTCCGTATGTGCCCGAGACTCGTTGCCCGCGGGACTATCTCCAGTTTTCAAACACCACAGCCACTTATATGGAGGGATGTTCCTGATAGGAAAAACATACACAGATTGAAAAAAAGTTTCAGTCGGTAGAACCCATGAACAGTAATGATTAACAGGCGAGCGACTTGGAAGAAATGCTATTATCAATAATCACTAAAATATTTCCTCATTTTAAAGTTAGTTAAAACTACCAACATAAGACCGTAGTTACAATTTAGCATAGTGAAAAGAATTTGTATTGTAAAATTTTGTGATATCATATAAAGAATTGTAACAAAGCTTCATACGAGAAAACTTGCCTTTTATATGAAGCAACAAGTCCACTGAAGCGAAAAGCTCACAATCATAAACTCGCCGTTTACAGTTAAGTGCAGGTTTACTGTTACTGTCAGAGGATTAGTCAAGTTAACGAGGTAGTTAGGGAGTGCTATTAGTGTTGTAAAAAATTACTAGGTGATATTTAGGTACTCCATTTTAAGGGCCCTTAGCCTGACACCCAAATTAAAAAGAAATTCCCAAGTGTATTTTTTTTTGTCTATTTTAACATTTTACTGGTTGTTTTAATGTACGACGGAGATGATAAGAACGATATGGTCTAAGATGGATGTTTACCTAAAAGATACAAGTTTTCTCTTGTTTTGAAAACACCCTTATTGTACTTCTATGGAAACGAAAGCTTACTTACTTACTTTGGAAATAAGCTTCACATTCTCGCTGTACGTGCACAAACCTCTTTATATTTTTATTATCTTTTGTTTTCGTAGCTTTGATAGGTTTTTTGCTATGACAATATATTAAAATCAATTATTTCGTAGAAGCGTGCTACGATCGTAGACATGCTACGAATATGTGCTACATATTGTCAATTAATTTTATTATAGAATGACTTTAGCATTTAAATAAAAGTATAATACTATATTAATTTTTGTTAAAAGGGCATGCCATGCCGAAGGGTGTAGGTTCGAACCCCAACAATGAACTTGAACTGCCGGTGAAAGAAAATATCGTGAGGAAACCATAGCATGGTGGTAGGGTACTTTTTTGTACTCGGCTGCCTACCTACCGCCCTCAAGTTGAAAATCTACTGCCAAGCATCTAACGGTGTGTTTCGGCAGCCTCACTTGAGCTGTTGTCGAACACCTTGCTGGCCAAAGATATTAAAAAATTAGCCACAGTAATAATTGTGATTAATACTATACTTTGGAAGTAGTTCATTCAAATGCCATTTTTTAGTTTGAATAACAAAAATTCAACAGTGTTTTTAAGTGATTTTATTTGTTCATGTGGGTTGGGTGATTTTATTTAAAAGCGCTGTCTATACAATTGGTGTTTACTCTAAGCTGTTATAGATGGCGTTTTTGAATCCGATACGGACGACAGATGAGGGCTGGAGAAGACTCTAAATCTTGCAATCGATAGTCAAAAATCGGTTACGCAGCAAGGCGACAGTTCTGGAATTGTAAAATTATTGTTACTAAGACTACATAATTTGTGTTTTGTGTGCACTCGATGCGCGTATTTAACTCGCATTTATCTGGATTGTTTCACTCACCTCAAGCTAATGAATATTCTGTTGGAGAATATGAAGTAGATGACCGGGTTGGCGGCAGAGTTGAGTGGCGCTAGACTCTGGATAAGCGAAGCGATCGCGATGTTTGCTTGTGTTGTTGGTACGTAGTCGTAAACTTGTAATAAGTCGAAGATCATGTACGGGGACCAACAGAGCACGAATACTGGGAACAAAATGTACAGTTAAAACATTTCAAATGTTGTACACGTAGTAGTATTTTTTGTTTTACTTATGCGAAATTACTCACGTTCAATTATATCGGATACTCCGACTATATAACTAAACGTGAGAAGATAAAACCACGTCAGATTCCATAGTACTTACTAGTTTTATAGAATATGTAAAAGTTTAGAGGAAGCTTCAGATGACCAGAATGCTGGCATCTATTTTGGTCAAAGGATTAGCATTGCTATCCATCGTGGCAATGCTGTCAGCATTCTGGCCACATATCCCTCATCTGACGGACTTATAGATTAAGTTTTTTTTATACAAAAATAGTATTAATTTAAGATATTCTACATAAGCATGAAAAATAATCAACTTGGCAACTATTTTAAATAGATATCAAAAGTAGTAGTAAAAAAAGTAAATAGCCAGCCGAGTACTAGAAAATACCTTACCACCGTGCTATAGATTTCTCACGATGTTTCCCTTCACCGGTAGCTCAAGCTTGAACTGTGGGTGTTTAGCTGTAAGGTCATTGTGGGTGCTATCAACCATCAACGCTACAAAGTGTAATCACATAAGCTTTTGTTTTGTAAATACTAAGTACCTACATATACATACATTATACACGACGCATTTATATTACGAGCAGGGGACAAAGTGCCTTCTACATCGTTATTAATATCTCCACTAAACATTGAAACCCTTTTATTATAATTTCAAGTCGCGTGACACAGCACGTGACATACAAAAATCACGTATCCAATAAATGGAAAGAGCTCATAATGAATAAGTCATATCGTTTGTACTCCAAGTATTAAAATTGTATCGCGCAACGCAAGAATATTCAAAAGACTTTAAAGATTTTACCTGTGTATAATACAGAGCAAAGGAAACTCAGTGTAAAAAGGCATTTAATGTATATGGGATATGTCTTAAAAGCTTCTCAGATACGGGAAGGAAAAATATGTTTGTGAATTATGTTCACAACAATTTGAAAGAGGCGCTGAAAGCTGAAATTGTGAACCAATTCTTGGGAAAGCAAATGAGAGGAAAATTATTTTTGGTCATATTATTAGAAGAGTAATAATTATTATTGTATTGTATTGCTTGCTTTAGTAATACAGAGTAGCAGAAAACGAAGAGAAAATTGTAGAATTTTTAATTTGTAGAATTGTAGATTTTTTTTTTATGGTTGACAAACTAAGTGTTTGGCCACAGCTCACCTGATGTTAAGTGACGGTGTGGTCGAAAATGGTAAAGCTCACCTAGCTTGGTATGAAACTTGCTCTCAAGTGAGGCTTTTGGAATCCATCAGGTGCTTGGCGGCAGATTTTCAACTTGAGGGTGGTAGCTAGCCAGCTGAGTACTAGACAATACCCTACCACCACGCTATAGTTTCCACACGATGTTTTTCATGATCGCTAGCTCAAGCACATTGTTGGGGCTTGAATCCACACCCTTCGGGTTGTAAACTAACCGCGCTAACCACTGAGTTATCATCGGTTATGGATGCGTTTCCCTTACACTTTGTAGTACATCATTTCAGCATGAAACCACCGCAGTAATCGATATAAAAAAAATAATACAAATATTCCAGTATTCCAGTATAAATGGTACTGCAATTAGCGAAATTACAGGGCTATTGACAATTGAGACCAATCATAGAAAGTCATAAAGTAATAATTAGCGATAAAGCAGCAGCGATTTCCTAAGACTTAATTGTTACTCTGGGCACTACTGCAATGATTATGGACAGGCGTTATCTCTTACTGTTAGGAAATCATTTCATTCGTCTTTTTTTTTTTTTATTTTTTTTATGTAAAATGTAATGAGACGAACGGCACGCTCTCCAGATGGTAAGAGATAACGCATGTTCATGACCATTGCAGCGATACACAGAACTTTGAGTTACAAAACAAAGCTCGGGCATCGCTGCTTTGGCGCTCATTACTTTAGAGACTTTCGATGGTTAGTCTCAACAGCCCAGTAATTTCGCTAGCTGCAGTACCCTTCAAACCGGAACACAGTGATGTCTACACACTACTGTTTAGCGGCAGAATAACTGGTACTGCGGTGGTACCTACCTAGACGATCTCCTGCTAAGGAAATCTACCACCAAGTAAATACTTTTAGTCTAATTACTTTTACATAAAAACTAAAAAATAATTATGTAATAATACACTGATACTCTGCGATAAGTACACACCTGCCATTTCTTAGAGATTTATAATTTTATTCACACAAATCTCTGCATACTCACATTTTGTACGTCACCGAATGAACAAAACATAATATTTATCAACCCTCAGTCTCTTTCTTCCATCACTTGTATATACTTAATGGAGCTTTTCATAAAGGTAAAGCCTTTTATGGCGTAAATTTACGTTGGGTTCCCTTATAAAAAAAGATACATTTGGTTTTCCTTAAGACATTGTACACATAGATACAGAAGAAGACACTTGTGCTATACATATTATATACACACATACTTGGTGGTTAGTTTCGTTTGCAATGGTCATATAAGATACCAGTTTGTCCAGTCAACTATCAAATGACAAAAGTTTCCAAAAACGTATGGTCATTTGCTATTAAGGTTGAGATGTGGTCAAGCAACTAACTTGACCCCCTGATGTTAAGTGACCGTGTGATTTGAAGATGATAAACACACCTAGCCTGGAATGGAACTGACTTTCAAATGAGGCTGCCGGAACACACCGTTGGATGCTATGCTACTTTTAATCTTAAAAACGCGGGGAAAACCCACGGGGATGTAATACAAGATACTAGAAAAATAATAGGCAGTCTTGAGTGATAGAGTGAACACTTAAAACATGCCACATTTGCATGTCGGTGACGTTAACCAATGAGTTATGCTCCTACATAAATCGCTCAACGCGGCAAAAGAAGAATTCATTTCAAAAAATAAAAACTAACGCAGTACCTACGCAAATACCTTAGAAGATTCTAGTAGATCTTCTAGGGCAAATACCTACATTCCAAATAATATGACTGTGTCATGATAAAATAACACGTTATATTAGTTTTTCTAGAAGATAGGATCGAAGCTAGCTTGTCACGCCAGTGTTGTCATCGCAAATCCCAACAAAAAATGAAGGCCCGATCAGATATCACGAAATATGGTAATTTGTGTAATCAACGACCTTACCCCGAGGCTCGGAAAGATCGGGAACGAATGTTTTGTTCCCAAGAAAACGGGGTCGTGAGTGGATGAAATAGGATCGTTGTAATTAATTGAGACCTGTTTTCGATGTCGAAAATATCAACATCTATTACGCAGCTTCTTATTTTTACAGGATTTTCTTTGGGGCAGAGTGTTTTTGTTGCAGATTAAAATCGCAATGTACAAATACACGCACACTTTGGTTTTCAACTACAGGGGCTCACCGGAAGACCAGCTCAGTATGACCAGTATTATGCTGAGGTGAGCCCTTATTTTGTAACTGTTTGTTCGTTTTTGTTTTTTGTGCTTTTATGTTACAGAATTAAATCTTTTTCTTTCTTTCTTTCAAATAGATTGAGTATAATCTCACTAATATTATAAATGTTAAAGTTTGGATGGATGGATGTTTGTTACTCTTTCACGCGAAAACTACTAAACGGATTTGGATGAAATTTGGCATGGACGTAGCTGAGACCCTGGATTAACACATAAGTAACTTTTATCCCGAAAACATGCAGAAATTAAGAAATAAATGAGGCATTTCTTATGATATCTAGTATAATTTTGTGTTAGATCAAAAACGTATTAAAATAGCACAGAATAAAAGTAAATCATAAACACAGATGTTTTAAAACGGAGCTACTTTTGCTGGCAATCTGCTCATGGCCTTTGTATAATGTCATCAAATATCGCGACGTCTCCAGTATTGAAAAGCCAGTTAGATCAAAGACGTCTTCGATAAAGGATTGGCTACACAAAAAAAGGATAAAAAGTCAACATCAATCCTTTGGAAGTGCATTTTTTATTTGATATATAGAAAAATCTCTTTTAATTAAGTCATACATTGCGAAGGATATTATAAGCACGTACAAAGCGTACCTAACAGTTAATAGCTAAGACTAACTAAAAAAAATATATATATAAATTTATGATTATGTATCTACATATTTTTTAAATTTATCTTAACACGGGTACAGATTTATATGAATAATATCGATGTGCCTGTTCGAGAGTAGGATATCATTGTATTGGTGGCACATAGGTGGTTAGAGGGGTCGGTTTCCACGAAGGGTGTGGGTGCAAATCTCGACAATGAATTTGAGATGCCGGTAAAGGGAAAACCATAGCATAGTGGTAAGGTACTTTCTAGTAGGTACTCGGCTGGCTGGCTACCAACTTCATATGATAATAATCTGCCGCTAAGAACCTAATGGTGTATCCCAGCAGCCTCACTCCAAAGTCATAACTTAACGTCAAGTAAGCTGTAGTCAAACACCTAGCCTGTCAACAAGAAAACATATTTTACAAAGCTTCAGATCACTTATTTTAATAAGAAAAGCGCTGTGATTATGAGTAAAATATTTTCCCGGTAGGTTTTGTAAGGTTTTTTGCGTGTTCAGAATGTCCATTACTTTCGACACATTTGCCTAAAGAGGCAAAAACAGCAATATTACACAACAGTTATTTGTTTTTTCCGTTGTTATCGCGGCAAATGGTTCGGAGAACGGGTAGCCCTTTTTGCCGCCTTGCCTTATGGCGACGCGAATAACTCTACTTCATTGGCAGAATATAGGGATGTTTTTTATTGTGACTGGTATTCAGGGTTATGCGTATCGATAGATTTAGGCGGAGAGGAGGTCGTTATACTTATCAATGTGAACAACTTTTACTATGAGACCAACATGATAATTACGTGTATTACTGACATCGATGTTTGTTCTGTGTCTGGGTGTACTGTATGTATTATAAGTATGTATTTACAAAAAAAAAAAAGAAAAAAGTATTTAAGTATTCTATCAGTTATCTGTCTTCCATAGCACAAGCTCTGCTTAGTTTGGGGTCAGATGGCGCTGTGTGTAATGTCCTATGATATTTATTTATTTATTCTAATAATAATTTGACATTTCATATTACCATAAACATTATTGTTAATATCAGGCAACGATATTTGATCATTTGTATTCTTTTCCTTTTTCAGTTTTGTATAGTTTTACTAATATTTTACTTTTTTCTTTTTACTAATTCATAAGGTTCTTGTGTTCTTTTTATGGTGTGCACAATAAAGAGTTCTATCTATCTAATAAAATTGTAATTTTGACGTGTCCAGTGTAACAGTATGTAGTTAAAAGGTCAATTTTTTTTTAAATTCTATTCTATTATGTGTAGTAGCCCTTTTTGTCGCCTGGCGTAATACGACGTGAATAACTAATATGGAAGTATCTCGGGCTTAACTCCAGGAAGACTGCTCAAGGCTTCCTTAAACCTTCTCTACTTGCCCAGTATAATCAGTACGTGCGTTTACGTATCTAGGATCTGAATACAGTAAACGGCAGAGGGGTCATAGGCACAGGTCCTACAGAACGCCTTCCTCTTCATGCCAGTTCATCAGCCGCATCGTTGCCTCTGAATTCGTTATGCCCATTGATCGATTGAAGAGTAACATGACTATGTTTAGTTATCATTCCCAGCTGATTGTGACATTTTCTGGCTATCCCTGAAGAGTGACCGTAGCGTTGTAGAACCTTCGGTACTTTGCCACTGTCTGAAAGTATTTCAATACAATGATCAGAACTCGATATTACGATTGGAAAATCGAGCTATTTCCACTCAGAGTTTTCGCTATGTGTTTGTTAACGCAACCTCGTAAGAACAGTCGGTCTTTTCGAAACATAATTGTTACAACGTTTAGGTAATTGTTAATGGGCTGTCAAATTAACATTAAGCACCGATATGCAAAGCATTAATTCCTCATTTCTATGCTGATTTTATGGCACTAGAGACCACGGAACACAAGTTTCACCCAGTTAGACATCCCGGGGAGCGTCGTAAACCGTTTTTATTGTTCACTCCGTTTTTGTAGCTTCTTGTCTTGTCTCTATACCGCTTATGGTGCGTTAAGAGATTTTTGATGATACATATTTTTGACCTTTATGTCTTTTGTACTTATAAAATCCCTGTGAGGGTTGAAGGACTTTTTAGGTCAAGTTTCATAAGCAGACAGAGAAATGATAAATGCTTGAGGCTGGGTAGCAATGTACGGACATAATTTAGCCAAGATTTTCTTTTAAATATACCATTCATATGGTATGAGGTGGAATTCTCGGAGTTTAAGCAATTTTAGTTTGTTTGCGTTTACAATTAAAAAAAAATTGATTATAATATTCAAGAACTTTGGAAATGTAGGAACGTTATTAGAATTATTGACTCGATGGAAGAAAAAAAAATTACGCTGTAGATATGTATATATTGCACAATTTAGATGTTTGTTGAAAAGGTTGGTAAAAACTGAATAAACTGAAATTTATTTAATCTGCAAGCATTATTTTTTTGTTAAGATTCAGAGAAAAATAACGTTATTCTATGTGTTTATTTTATACAATTTTATAAATCTGTTTAAGGCATTACTTATAAACTTGGCTTAAGGAACTTTTTGCGTTTTAATTCTGTAATGATATCACATCAGAGAAAAGTCTAAAAAGTATTTTAAGCATTGATTATTTTAATTGATTAAGCAACTCTTATAAGTAGGACCTATAAAATTAATCATTCATTAAATTATGACAAACATTTTGAAAGACTTGTAATTTAATTCCCGTTTATTGTGTAATGTAGTCATTTTATTAAACTTATACAAACGTCATGAGACGGGAAAGACTTATATATGGTTTGAACAAAACATTTAATGGTATAAACAAATGTTTGATCTGTGTTTGGGTGTTCTGTATGTATTTTAAGTAGATATATGTAGTACTATTTAATTATTTATGTATTTACAAAAGGATTTTATCAGTTATCCATCATACAAGGTTTGATAAGTTTGGGGTCAGATGGCGCTGCGTGAAATGTTCTGCTATATTTTAAATTACTATTTTGCCTGTAACAACCCCCATTCTGGTATGTAGTCAAATGTGGTGAAAATACCTTGCTTAACATCATTCGTCCAACCATCCAGAACAGATACTATATGAAAACATTGCTTATAACAATAATTACTAAAGAACTAAAACAGAATGTAAACCGATCACGTTACGGTGCAAACTCGCATGCAAGGCTATGATGGCATATGGAAAAAAAAGTTAGATATGTTAATCTATTTAAGCCTTTTATTTCCATAAGAACACCTTAAATAGCTCAGAATATCGAATATATTTTTACTTTTGGCACGATCTCAGATAATACTTTGCGTGTATACGTGTATAACAAAGCGCTTACAGTATCTGTTTGCATATTCTTGACATGTTCACGGGATCGATTCCTGACGAGGCATTCAACGTACATTATTCAGAAAACATGAAGGCATTGACAAGTAGGCGTCATATATCACGCTTGTTACTAGGGATAATTTATATGTATAGTTCAATAAGGGCACCACCACCGTTATTCCCGAATGTAATTCATAGAAAATGTGTGTTTCTTTGATTTAACCAACTGTAAAGATAAATTGGTGATCTATATAAGCTTGAGTTTTGGCACCTTCTGAATGATGGATGGATGATGGATGTGTTCTGGTTGACTTGTTAGGCTTAAGACCAAAGTAAAGTGTTAGAATTGGGCACTTAGTGCTTGTATTGTAGCTAGATGAATAGAAACATGGTTAGGTTATGATTGGCGTATAACATACTTCTTGTTGGGTGATAGGTATCTAGTAGGAATTAAATAATGAAGGACCGTTGAATGCTGTTGGCTGTGAAATTACTTTTTTACAAAACATTTAAACGTATATAAAAGTTTTGATTTGAGAAATATAAGTGAATAATGAACGTCAAATAAGATTTCTCCAAAAAAAAAATCCTCATCATGTGTAAAACAATAAATTAAAAAGTGACAGCGTTTCCGGAATCGAAATTCTGTAATAAATTCAATTTGTACGTTCTTCTTCTTTGTTTTTGGCGTAGCACTTTGTGCATATACCAGGAAAAATCAAATGAAATAAGTCAAATGATACAAATAAGTCAATGAAGAGTCCGCGTATTCCCTAGTAAAGTAAATAAGACTTTACTACAATTTGCGATGAAATTTTGAAAGCAGCACGAAGTCACATTTCTCCAGAATGTATACGCGCATACACAGTACGCAGTAACCAACCAATCAACTTAATTCTCGCCATCCAGATATTGATGTGTTTTATCCAGACCGTCGTGTCACATGATGCTTCGTCACTGTTGAGAGCGTTTACAAGTTTGTTTTTTCTGTTTCATTTATTGAAGTTTTGTCGATATTCGACTATGACACTCCTAAATATGTACCACAACGATTTGTGTTTCAATTCAAGTATTCGTTTGTATGTTTGCGGTAATATTTAAGTAATTATTATTTCTTTTCTGTATAATTAATGTTCTGTATCTGTGTATTCTATGTATTAGTGTTTTATTTATTTCTTTTGAAAATATTTTGATAAGTAACTGTAAGTTTTAGACTTTATGCAGAAAATAAAATGAAATATCACTTTTCCAGTCACGCGTATTATTTATATAACAACTCGTTATGAACAAAACACCACTATTTTTATACAAAAACACTATTATATTGACATATCTTTATATTCACTCGTATTTTTTAGAATTAGAACAAAGTTCATAATTACTTAGAAATTAGGTCGTTTCAACGATATTGGGTAAAAATTCCGGCCCTGACTGTATCTGGTATAAGGGAACCCATGAGGCTGGCAGCATTCCCGTGCTGGATAGCTATGGCCAGCCTTTGCACCAGGAACGAGCCAGGATGAGAATCACCACACTGATCTCTTATGCATAACTAGCGACTCGCCCCGGCTTCGCACGAGTGCAATGTAGATACTAATGTGTTAAAAATAACGAAGTTTCATATAAATTTCCAACCCCTATATTGCACCTTTAGGAGTGGAATTTTTGAAAAAATCTTTCTTTGTGTACACCTACGTCACCTAAGGAACATTGGTGCAAAATTTCATGCTTGTAGACCCAGCGGTTTCAGCTATGCGTTGATCGATCAGTCAGTGAATCAGGCTTTCACTTTCTTCTTTCATTGATTATAAAAGATTATTAATTTTATTGGTATGATACAATGCGTGACAGGATTGTTCCGTGATGACATGATCGTTCCAACAAAAACTTTTATTTTTGTTTTCTTTACATTCTTAGTATTCCTTTGCATTGTTTGTTTTATGTTCCGATCGCTTTATATAACCTGTCTTAGTTGAGCTTAACCGCATTAGGTCGTGATTTATATTTAGGTGTCACGCTGTGTCACGTCGCGGCGTTGGCGTGACTTACCATCGGACGACGTGTTTGGTTTACTACGCGCTCTAGTACTAATCAATTCCTAGGCTTTCACGGTAATCAAGAGTGAATAGTATTTTAGACGCTTTCCTGTCTCAAAATTCCTATATAGAGCAGACATTTCACACAACGTCATCTAGCTTAAATCTAAACAAAGCTTGTACTATAGAAATTAGCTTTTTATTTAAAAGCAATGAGACGAACGAGACGCTCTCTTAATGGTAAGAGATAACGCATGTTTATGACCATTGCAAACAGAACTTTGAGTAGTGAAACAAAGTCCTAGGCATCACTGCTTTAGCGCTTATTATTTTTCTAAATACATACTTATAATATATTTATAATGTATATAGCATACTCAGACAATGAAAAACATATTTATGCTTGTCACAAAAATGTTCTTGCCTGGTTGGGAATCGAACCCACGCACTATAGCTTAAAGAAGCAGAACTACTACTACTAAACGAGTCAACAGGGCAGTCAAAAGATTTATCTTAGAATACTTGAAGTATTTGAATAAAAACAAAGGTACGATATTCTTAAGACTCTATGTTAGTAAATTTATAACAACAAAACACAAATTGAAAAATGTTGTATTGATGAAAGCTCAGTGGTTAGCGTGGTCGGTTCACACAAGCTTGTGCTTGAGCTTGAGCTGCCAGTGAAGGAAAACATCGTGAGAAAGCCTGGCATAGAGATAGGGTTATTTTCTTGTACTCAGCCAGCCGAGTACAAGAACCGTCAAGCTACCGTCAAGATGAAAATCTGTTGCCAAGCAGCCAAATCCTAAAGGTGTGTTTCAATAGCATCAATTGAAAGTTTATTCCATTCCAAGCTAGGTGTGTTTACCATCGGCCACACCATCACTTCAAATCAGATGAGCTGTGCTTTACACCTAACATCTCAAACATAAATAACGCACTATACTAGACATACCTAGATAAAATGTTATTTTTTTTAATTTTATTTAAAACAAATAATTACAAAAGGCACCTAGGAAAGATTATTTACAAAAAGTACTTACCAAAAACAATGACAAAGGTCATCTTCACCGTTTTGATCTTTGCTTTAGGGATGATCCCGCGGCTGCTCGCCCGGCGGCTGTCCAAGTCATCACTATCTGCGATGTATTTTTTTATTTAATCTATTTTCAACACTAACATTTACCATCTATAAATAAAATATATTTGACATAATAAAAATATTTGAACATTGATTTATCACTTGATAACAACATTAAAATATACATTATAAGGGATAAAAGCTTGGGACGCACTGATCTGAAAACGCGTAATTGTCATATATTATTATCACATTAGTTATACATATTATTTGTTTTTTTAATGCGATTTTTTTTCTTAAATCTTCTGCTATTTTTGTAACTTAAATGTAAATATATGCATCGTTTTTATGTCAATAAAATAATTTGAATAAGAATTGCAAAGCAATATCAAGTAAAACCACATCTAACTTATCTGGTAGACATATGGAGGAGTGATAGTTCATTAATTAAATTGCAGAGATTAGTTATTTTTCTAAGAAATGCCACTGAAATTAGAACTATATAGAATTCTCAATAAACACAGTCTACTTTCTAGGTACCCCGAAAAATAAACGTTACTGCGTATGACGACATAAAAATCTGGGTATAAAATCTTATCTTTCTTCGTACTTATATTATAAATGTGAACGATGGTTTGTCAGTGACTGTATATAGTAGTAATAATACTATTTCGCGCTGTTACAACTTAACCGATTTGCATGCATTTGGGACGTGTGTAGCTATCAAGCTATCACCCTTGGTTATCGGGCATATGACGTCATAGCACCCGCATGGTGCCATAACCAATGACCATTGATTAATAAAAATCTGTTATTAACTTACTACTTTTACTTTTTACCCCTGATAACTCGGGTGAAACCGCGAGGTGTCACTAGTGAAACACAAAAGTCTACTCATAAAACCAAACTCTTCAAATGAAGCAAACTACAAGTTAAACAAAAGCTATTTGTGGACACAGTCCATTCTTGTTAGTAAACACTTTGGTATTTTTCTGCCAAATACAAAGCCTGTGCCGATTTCTCAAATGTCTCGACTCGTAGCCTAGAATTTATTTTATTTATCCGCACAACTTAACCCGTCGCAAACTACAACCGACTTTTAGATATAGCTCAGAGTTTTAGGTATATACTATTTGCCAACTCAGGAAAGTTTCTTTGACCGTATCTTTAAAATCAAAAATTTTGCTGTAGCAAGCCTTTGTGATATTTCTATTATTTGGCTACTTCGAGTATTATTGTATTATTTTTATATTGGGGACGCTCTATAGTCACAAATATTGTCAAAGGGATAGTTTCACCAATACCGTGGTGACAACCGAATACAAAGCCGGGTTATATTTGTCAACATCACCAACCCACATGACGAGAATCGCGTGAAGACTGAAAAGGACCGGCTCAACAAGTACCTTAACTTGGATTACGAGATCACCGCCGCGTGGAATAATTACTCGACGATCAGTGTTTCTATAATTTTCACGTGGCTGGTCTAATAGCGGAAAGCCTCTACCAACATCTTAAGAGGCTCTGTCTAGACGGATGGGTCTAGTATCGTACCAGATCAAAAAGGCAGTTGTCATTGATATCCATGACACGGCACGCTTTGTCAGGAAATTCCTTACTCTGCAGAGCTAACCATCAGTAGCATGAGCCCTGCCCTGCTGCCGGCTACACCTTAGCTTTTAGGTTTTCCCTATTTTATTTCATGTAAAAAAAATACGAAAAATAAAAACGTTTTAACTTTGTAAGAACTTAAATAACTGTAAACATTATAGCAGCCTACAGCCTGACTTCGGTTTTACTTTGCGCCGAAATTCAGTTAAGATCCAAGTTCATATTTCACGGAAACCCGAGGCATCATCAGTCGAGGCACGTCCCATCTAATTTGTGCCGATTTCTCGCCAGCTCTGGTTTTTGCGGACATCAATACTGTCCTATTATTATGTAGACTATGTAGACACCCTTATTTTGCCGACGGAGGATATCCGTGTTGTCACTTTTTACCTAACTACGAAAAAAGTATACTTGTGATTTGTGCGGTCTCAATCACGACTACGCGTGTCACAAAATAAATGACATCATACTAAATCTAACGTGCCAGATTTTATTAACATTGGAATCCCATTTTTTGACAATTAATAATGACTATCAATATAATAATTATGTTAGAATTTTGCGGGAACACGAAAAGATCAAGTAACTTTTAAAAATATTATTGTTAACTAACATGCACATATTTAAGGGAGAGCACTGTCTGCTGCACTACAGCTATACGTTAAAGCAGCAGACAGGGTTACATATAATTAATAAGTCATCAGTTATGGTTACAATAAAAATATTTTGTATTTGTAACTTTGCTGTATTATTGTTACTTTAAATGTTTATACATTAGAAAATTGACATTTACATTTTGTTCGTGTTATTTCCATGAATCTGTAGAAGGTTCTAATGAAGATATAACAAGGAATTTAAACGTGATTTGCTTCGTGACTTTGCCTGTAAGTAAGGCTTTTTTTGTTCGATTTTATTAAGAGATACGTGAAAATGTAAAATGAATAAACCTGACTTAATACATAAAGTGCGATGCCAGAAACTAAGAAAAAAAGAAACTACCAATGATAACTAAAGTGTAAGAAAGTAATTAAGTTTTCATATTTTAACCAAAGTAATATTTCTCTCTACCAATCGAGATCTGTATTATGTTTGATGAAAATATGAAATGACAAAAGGTATCCCGCAAGGCGTAATCATTTCCTGGGTAGATATGATTGATGCTTGTTTTCAGACTTTATTAGTGGCTTGTTGTGGTGAAGTCAATTTAGGCGTAATTGAGGATAATTACGAGCCTATCTTCTGTAAAGATAACTAAGGGAATGAATACGATACTGTCAAGAGAACTTTCACTTTGAGCAGAAGGGATTTATTATTTTGAAATATCTCAACTTCGTTATACACACTTGTACAATGATAACTTTTACAAAATATTAGAGTTTTTTTTATATTAGAACTTAATTTTATGCCGTATTATAAAAACTATATAGGCTACATAAAGTCATAAAGTTGATTTATTACGCTACTGATATAAAAATACCTGAATTTTTTTTAAATTTGTGTTATTTCTTTTTTTGTTTCCTTTTTATACTTAAGAAAAATTGATAAACTGACGTGAATGCTAAACTAATATGTTTCTAATTTTATAAATGGTAGATTTTCTAAGCAGGAGGTCGTCTAGGTAGGTACCACCGCAGTACCAGATATTCTGCCGCTAAGCAGTAGTGTGTAAACATTACTGTGTTCCGGTTTGAAGGGTACTGCAGCTAGCGAAATTACTGGGCTATTGAGACTAACCATCGAAAGTCCCAAAGCATTGATACCCTGAACTTTATTATGCTTGTATTCTTTATATCTAGTTGAGAAAAACAAACGTAATCCTTTTAAAAAATAAATGATTATGAAAATTGTAGCTTACATTGCCTGGTAGCGGTAGCTCTCCTCCCCAGAACTCGATGACTCTTCTGTCGAATCGTTACCACGATAACTCCATAACAAGCTGATATAGTCAGCGCCGGGGCCACGAAGAGGGACACGAAGACACTCGTCATCCATATCCGCCACTGAAGCTTGCTTATACCCGACCAGCATTGAGACACACCTGTATAGAAAGGGTTTTTTGGAAACAAATAACAACTTTAGAAAATCCATGACATTTTTCCAACTGCTATGTAATATACTAGAAGTTGAAGACTTAATCTTTTTTTTTAACAAACTAGCGGACGCCTCATTGTCTCACCCGCATAGATCCCGTTCCCGTGGGAATACAGGGATAAAAACCTATGTCACCCGGGGATAGTGTAGCTTCCCAAGTGTAGCTTTAAGGTTATTCGTTAAACACAAAAATACAAATCTTTCCTCTTTATAATATTAGTATGTTAGTATATTAGTATAGATAGGCTTGTGTTTGACCGCCAACTCGCCTGAAGTTAAGCAAAAAGCGGCCTACGGTGGAGCATGCTCGCTTAGAAGAAACCGATTCAGTCGTGACTTGAAGGCACCCAGATTGTATATATCAGGGAATTTCCACTCGGGCAGCAAATTCCATTGTTTAGCGGTTCGTACAATAGTCATCGAATATCAAAATGGGACCTATATATAGGCGTATAAAATGATAAATGTCATAGATAAATAAAACTTGATCTGCCGGAGCTCAGGCTGAAGCCTTCGGAATTCGATCAGCTTTTTAGAGTCGTTCTGTTAATAAAAAAAACTGCTATGCCTGCCTTAAACCTACAGTGTGTTAACCTTTATTTTCTGAAAGGCCAAAAGGTTTCTTGGTTATTTAAGTAAATCTTTGCTAGTATATTCATTTCAGAGTGCAAAATTACCGTAGCGGTACTGGCCAAATTTTGTCATAAATAAAACTTAAATTAAACTTGAGATCACGTAGCTATTTCGAGATTAATTTTCACTAAATTCAGTCACAGTATAACAAATACTCATAGATGTGACTTGTGAGATGGGAGAGTCGATTCTATACCACACCGTCACGTATCATCAGGTGAGGTATGGTCAAACTCCTAGCCTGTCAACATTAAAATGTACATTTACTATGCAATGTAACTTATCTTACTTATGTAGACTAAAGACAACATCTTATTTGTGACATAAAACTACTTTCATTATTACTTTTAAAATACAACCATCATCATTACAATGCACACAAAGAAATAACAAATATTTGTAAAAAAATTAGGAGGGAAAATAAAAAGAAAATATATCACAAACTATTTTTTTTTGCCCAGTATAACCGGCTCTGGGGGAAGCAGGGTGGTTATGTGGGGCTCTCCGACAAAGTGGTGGTCTACCCACTAAAACCCCTGGGGTGTTTCTGCCTGACGCCTTGACGCCTATGTGCCGGGGCGACGGGTACGCTTTCACACTCATTCACGGTATGTCACAAACCAGCTTCAATTTAGCATAATAAATGCTGACTGCACCCAGCCGGCGCTGTCGAGGCTGGCAGCTGACGTCACGCACGCGGATGGTAAGAAAAATTAACATAATATAGAATCTTATTTATTAACAAAATATAATACCATCGCTATGTCAATACACTAAATAGCCAAAGCGCTCGATTTTTGCCTAAAAATATATATACCTTCATAAGTATATAATTATGTGTGTGATTGTTACAATAGCAAAACTCAATAATTTAATACCTGTATATTGTGTGGTTACCTAACTGTCCCTTCTTTGTAACCACGAGTAATATTCTGTGAAATTTGGCGGGTGTCTGAGCTGAGCGTGGGAGCAAAACACAATTTTGTCGTCTAACCTTAATGAAGAACTAAAACATCCCGTTGGCTTCTACATAAGTACACTTAATGCAGTTTAGAAGTCTTGAAGTCTTAAAATCGTCATTTTATACTAGCTTTTGCAGTTGTTTTCGTTACTTGAACCATTTTGAACTTCTAGAGATCAAAGGAAAACCAGTTCGCTAATAGCTTTCGTATTTAAAACCACAATGAAGCAAATTCCCTGCAGAGTGTTAAATAAAAATTGTATGCTTTCAAAGTTTTCCGCTTAAAAATATCGTCTGCTTCAAGTTATAATGAAAAGATGTGAAATAGTAGTGCTTTAAGACTAAAATTACTTTTTTATGATAATTTAAAAATTCAAGTAATTATCCAGGTGTAGGTAAAATATGTTGTCTGTGTAGATTTGAACCGATTTTGTTGAAATTTGACAAGGAAATCAAAATGTGATCAAAAACATAGGTTAGTATTTATTTTCCAAAAAATATTTTTTAAAAATCATAGCTATGTACTTATACTAAACTACGAACCGTAGCTAGATGAAAATAAAATAGTGTTTGTAACTGAGTTTTTCAATGGTTCACACACACACGCAGAAGTTTATGTGTGAGTTAAAATGTTTAGGTCTCTTTTAAGATGTAATTAGATACGAGGCTGACTTTTTTTAATGATTGACAGACTAGGTGTTTGAGCACAGCTCACCTGATGTTAAGTGACAGTTTGGTGGAAGATAGTAAACACATCTAGCTTGCAATGGAACTGGCTTTTAAGTGAAGATGTCAGACTACACTGTTAGGTGCCTATTGTAAATCACCGAGCATGTACTTACTGCACTGTAAAGTAACAGAAAGCATATACATTAAAAAAAAGAAAACAAAGGAGTATAGACGTTTCTCCCCAAGGATACTTCGGCTCAAGCATGCTATACCATAACATCTGGCAAAATAAGTATGGAGCAATTATACCAGTGACTCAAAACCGTGTTCCATCACTTCAAGGTTCTCGTTTGGTTGGTGAAGGCCAGTAGAAAATGCACAAAACACTCCAACCGGGACGTCATTGTAAGTCTATTTCAAATTAGATTATTTTCTGTTTAGAAAATCTTGTTGAACGGCGGGTTATTTTTATACCTTCTACATTAGCTTCATCGAAGAGAAACAGCATCGGCACGCAGAAGAAGAAGCTCAACAGCCACGCTCCTAAGATGAGAGCTCTTGCGCGTCGCCCTGTACGAAAAATAATACACGCTGTATATAAAACAAATAACCACACATGAACATTGACAATAGTTTTGAGACGGTTAGGATACAGCCACCACGCGATTACGAAAGTCTCAAGACATAGTTTTTCAATTAGTGTATTCTACCCATTATAATCTATAGTGCCAAAACATGTCAAAAACTTTGAACTCGCGAAATCAGTTACTCTTTACATTCATTCCAGTGTCGAGATTTTTCTTTGAAATAGTTTTTTTACGATTTTATAGTGTTTATAGTATTATTCATGTAAAGCGTATAGCCCTGTATAAAAGTAACTACACCATAGTCATACCTATACATATACAGGTAAATAGAGTGCAAATATAAAAGCGGAGCGGAGCACTGATATGTACCTATCTAACACCCGTAAGTATATCTGGATAGCAAGATTTATAATCCTATAAAGGTTCTGCAACCCAATAGGCCCGTCACACGCACGTGCTAAGAAGTTACGTATTATAAGAACAATAACATAATTACTAATGAGCTTGCTAATAACCACTGATATATAAACATATTGCATTATCCATCTTGTCAAGCAAAAGCCACGAAGATCACTAACAGCATGTTTAGCTGTGTAACAGCGCTACAAGATATATCAATTTACCTAAATGGTTACGGGTTTCGGATCTGTCGCTAGTAAAGTTTTATAGCCCTCTAAATACGGTTAGCTAACTCCGATAAAATGAAATTGTGTATTTGGTGGAAAATAGTCGATTTCGGGTCATTGTACCGGGTACCACTGAACTTGATTGTTATAAGTTTGGGCAAATTACCTATAATTTCTGTAAGTAAAACTATTATAATTATACAGTAGGTACTAAATAGTTTAGTGTAGAAACCGACGTACGTTTACATGGACGCGTTTACGTGGATTGGCACACGCGCAGCCTCGGCTTGCTTCAGTAAGATGCCAAACGAGGCCTCGCGCGCTTCGTTCTCTGCTTTGACTCCTTAAAAAAGGTAGCGGATTTCGGATTCGACCGAAACTGTAGTTGTAGTCTGATTTAATCAAACATGAGTACTGCCGCAGTAAATAGATAACATAAAATACAATCAATTAATTCTAAAGTAAAAACTTTCGTTTGTACAATGCCTTCACTGCGCGGCTGAACCAATTTAGCTGATTTTCATCTTAGGTCGTCTAAGTAGGTACCACCGCAGTACCAGATATTCTGCCGGCAAGGAGTAGTGGAGTAGGAGCATTATTATGTTCCGGTTTGAAGGGTACTGCAGCTAGCGAAATTACTGGTCTGTTGAGACTAACCATCAGTCTCAAAGTAATGAGCGCTAAAGCAGTGATGTCCTGGACTTTGTTTTGTTACTCAAAGTTCTGTGTATCGCTGCAATGTTCATGGACAGGCGGTATTTCTTGCCATAAGGTGAGCGTCTTGTTCGTCTCATAACTTTAAAAAAAATTATGGGTAATGGGTATATTCTTGATATTTGGAATAAAGTAATAGATATGAGATCAAAGATCGAACGTCGAACGGGCAGAACTACCGGACATTCAGTTAGTATTTTTATAAATCTTTAGTTTAAAGTTCAAATCAACTTACAACTTCCAGTGAAATTCATTGGATGAGTGATGGCATCGCATCGGTCCACACTCAGAGCTACCAGCACATATGTCGAAGAATATGTCACTACACCCTGAAACAATAAAATAACCATGATTGTGTATAATAATCATATAGCCAAAATCTGTCGTGTAAATTTTTTTTCTAGAAAATTATGCTCCGTCGGTAATCGTATTCGCTTAGTAATAAACGAGGTGGCGGTAATACAGACAATAAAAGCCTGTGTGTGGAAAGATATTTGTGATTGTGTTTAATAGCGCGATTGCGATGCTAGCTCAGTAGTTAGCGCGGTCGGTTCGCATGCCGAAGGGCGTAGGTTCAAACCCCAACAATAAGCTGGTGCTGCCGGTGAAGGAAAACATCGTGAGGAAACCGTAGCATGGTTGTAGGGTACTTTCTAGTACTCGGCTGACTAGCTACCACCCTCATGTTGAAAATTTGCCGTCGAGCATCTCGGTGTGTTCCGGCAGCCTCACTCGGGAGCCAGTTCCAATCCAGGCTAGGTGTGCTTTACTGTCTTAGACCACACCCACACTTAACAACAGGTGAGCTGTGGTCAAACACCTAGCCTGTCAACCACAAAAAAATATTACTCACCTGAAGATATTTCATCATTTTGCAAGTAATAGAGCCGGCCAACCATGTGATGGTTATCCGCTGTATTAAATCTGGCAACACGCTTATCAATCCCACAAGTAGATCTGAAACAAAACTGGGAATAAATTTATAACGTAAACAGGGTTATCAGCATGAGCTGTACTACGCTGAAAGGAAACCATTGTACTCACCATTATGAACAAGTTTTACTAGGAGTAACACTCTAAAAACGCGCAAATAAAATCGGTTGCTTCATACATTTGGTTAATGTTTAACGAACTTTTTTTATTAAACAGCTATTTTTTTCACGATTTCGTAGTTGTATTCATTTTAAAAGTTATTCATTATGGTGAAAACAATGACACCCTTTCGGCTAAGTGCACTACAAGCTTATAACTATAGTATTTTGTAGCTTATACATACAGATATTGTAACGTAAGTTTGTAGCTTAATTATATAAAACTTAGAAGATGAATTTTAGGCCGTAAAGTAATCTCATAAATTAAAAGGTTAACAACTCAAACATATTTATACAAAATAGGGTTCAACTTAAGAACCCCTTTGACATCAAAGTACTTAACCTCTATTATTAGGCAAATACTTTTACTCTAGTTCAAGTTGAATTTATTTTGTGGCAATCACGACACTTTCCTTTGTATTTTTAAACAATAGCAGTAATTAACAATGCACACAAAACTAAGTAACGACAGAGATGGGTGTCGTGGGATTATAAACTAGATCTCCAGATTACAAGAGCTCAACTAGAAGCTTTGGAGTTGATTAGGAGGCGCGCTAGGAGGCTAATTGGCGACGAAACTCTGACCACGTTACAACTGCAAAGTACTGATGTAAACTCGCTTGTTTATTGGATACATTTGAAACTGCACAATTTAATTCCATCTGCCCTTTTTTATTACCGGACGGCTAGGCATACACAGCCAAAGCGCCATCTGTATATTATGATAAGCATTCCCCAACGCTTAAATTTTACATTTTTCATACGTACAGCGAGGATGTAGAACTCGCTTCCGGCTGTATTTCCCGTAAAGAGCTATTTGGGTGTCTTGAAATCCAGAGTAAACAGGTTTCTTCTAAGTAAGTGAGCACCATCTTAGACCGCATCGTGCTTAACATTAGCTAGAGTTTGGTCAAACGAAACCCTATTTTGAATAAAAGATTGTCTCCCAACTATACTACAATAATTTCTCCAATTAAATTTCTTAGGACACAGCGCCATCTGACTCCAAACTAAGCAAAGCTTGTAACGTCCATACGTTACAATCTAAAGTAGGTATGTTTTTACCAGCTATAGCTAGTTGCATAATGAAGAAATTCATTCTGCTCTTCCTCGACTTGGTGAGAAGTAGGGCCAGCACGACGGTCGCGTTGCCGGCTACAATGGCGATTAGAAGCATCCACAAGATCGCTAGTTGAGCAGACTGTGAAACAAAAAATATATAAGTAACATAAATGGCTGTTGAGTTCAGTTAGAAAACTCGTGTCACAATATTAAATTGTTTTTCGAAACTTGTGTTTTATAAAAGTTCATAAACAAAATAATAGGGATGGTTTTTATAAAGCGCCCAATTAAATGTGCGAATGTAAAGAGATAAAAAGATATAACGTGGTGATACATGACATTTAGTTGCTTTCAAAACTCCAACGAAGTTTGTATGAAAGTCACCAATGCTTTATTAGGGCGTGATTGCACTTGACCAACACTAACATTGTGTGACTTTGACTTACATTTATTTGTCTTGATTTTTCATAAAATATTTGAATACTAGAATTAGATCGTGGGGTCTCCAGATATAGATTGTAAGCCTCCAACCTAAAGTTTCATATTTTTAATATTATGAATTAATTTTATTGCAGTGTAAGTGACTAAGTTTATAAAGTTATCGTATTTTATCACATTATTAACGTCAGAATGATATTAAAGTAAAGGGAACCCGGGTCTAGACCCATACATTGTGACGATTATCTTACCAAACGAATTCGCTTTCAAGTAGACGAAACCATAGTCGGATTTAAGGGGATTTATTTAAAGCTTTAATTTGACTATAAATGTCTTTGCATATAAAATGTCTCATTAGCTTGAGGTTTAATATAGGTTTAATAATTTATCCATTGTAAAATATTAATTACAAATAGTAAAAATTCAATAGAAACTTAACATTAATTGTAAATATATATCGAAATAATGTTAAACATCGTTGAGGGGCGTTTTTAAGAACACTCTTTTTAAGTTACATAAGCTAGTTGAGTTATTAAAATTATTTTATAGTACAAAAACAAGCAAAATATTTTTAAATTTTACTTGGGGGTAAATTTCCTTAGGAGGTCATCTACGTACCAGATATTCTGCCGCCAAGCAGTAGTGTGTAACATTACTGGACAAATGTATTGTAATGTTATTCCTCATCTGATTTTGACGAATTAAGTGTCGATCGATATATTATTATGCTCCAGGTGATGGACTAACATTGTTCCTTTGATTATAGAATTTTGTCCGAAGCCGGGTTAATAGTTTTTAAATGTATAGTGTGCTTAACTGATTTTGGTTGGTCTCACGGTAAAAGTGGTTCACATTGATGACAACAACGATTTCCTTTCATCTAAGTATTACCGTCCCGGGTAATCCTGTTGTCAAATATATGCTAATCTATAAGTATCTTGGTACATTGCACATGGGAAACCGCAATAGCAAAACTCTGACAATTCGGCAGTCCGTCTCCATATTTCCATCAACTAAGAAGGACGCTGTGAAGTATTTGCATTCATCATAATTCAACGAGAAATACTTGGATTTATGAACTTTTCAAATTTACATTTGGGTCAGTGCGGGATATGACGTCGTTGTCATACAGCTTTCTAGAGCATTTGGAAAATGCATCACAATAACAGTGAAATGAAAAGTTAAATTTTTCAGACTCAAACCACAATAAAATTATAAAACAGAATTTTGAAGCAATACGTAGTATCTGTATATTGATGTTATTTAAATCACGTCTGTAGAAAAGATTTTTTTCTAAATAATATTTTAAAGTTAAATTTAATTTTTGTTGTAAGTTGTCTTTCGTTGTGTCATAGAAGTTTTTTTTTGTTTTTTTTTATAGTAGATAGGCTTGCGTTTGACCGCCATCCCGCCTGGTGTTAAGCGAAGATGCGGTCTACGGTGGAGCACGCAGTAACAGTAAATCTATGTTAGAAGTCATCAAGTGTCATATTAAATCTGACGCTTAACCTATAGAATTACTCAAATTCAAGAAAGAGTTTTTCAGTTCTCACCTGATAGAAATAGAACTTATTGATGGTAGCATTCTTTGAATGGTTTGCGAAGAAAAAACTACTGTTCAGTTCGACAAGACTGCAGTTGGAGCAGTCCACTTCTTCCATGACTGTGATTTCACATTTTGCCTCTTCAATATCTGTAACAAAAAGAAATAATTTACAAAAACCATTGGTAAAATTATCATTGCTACAAAAGACTTTCATGTAAACGTACGTACGTCTGGTTACTAAATCTTACAATTTGCCAAAAAAATGTTGTAAAGGTTATTGTTGAAGCAAGGAAATTTTGAGGCAATATTTTTATTATGGTTGACAGGCTAGGCGTTTGAATTATTTATATTTACTACCTTGTTAGCTCATGGTAGTAGTTCTGCTTCCTAAGATCAAGGACATGGGTTCAATTACCACCAACAGACATTTATGTGTATTTTGTTCTGGATGTTTTGTGAACATATTGTTTAATTGGTGGTAGATCTCCTTAGCAGGAAGTCGTCTAGGTAGGCACTACTGCAGTACCAGATATTCTGCCGTTAAGCAGTAGTGTGTAAACATTACTGTGTTCCAGTTTGAAGGGTACTGCAGCTAGCGAAATTACTGGGCTGTTGAGACTAGCCATCGAAAGTCTCAAAGTAATGAGCGCCAAAGCAGCGATTCCCTGGTCTTTGTTTCACTACTTAAAATTCTGTGTATCGCTGCAATGGTCATGGACAGGCGTTATCTCTTACCATCAGGAGAGCGTCTCGTTCGTATCATAACTTTTAATTTAAAAAAAAGGATTGTACAAAGCAACTAAATATTCTATAAGTTATATCAAATCATACAAGCTTTGTTTAGTTTGGGGTTAGATGGCGCTGTATAATGTTCTCCAATATTTAAAATTAATTCAATGTTGTATATTTCACTTTAAGTTTTTGTAAAAGAAGATTGAGTGTTTGCCCTGATGTCAATGCCATAAAGTTGCTGCACTTGACAAGATACTTTTACAACCCCAGGGGGTTGTCAAACGGTTTAATGGCTGAGGTTTGACAAACACACTGACGAAACAATAGCTTACGACAAGCAAGAATTTAGCTTTGAGTAAAAAGAGTAAGTTTAAACCTTTCTCTTTTTTCTCAAAACATACAAATTGTATGTTTTTGTTAAAACGTACGTGTATCATCACTCCATCTAGTCTCAGAGGGTCCTAGGTCCTAGTTAGGTTAAGTATGTTATTGTAAAAAAATAAGTACATTTTTTTACAGATGTTCCGAGCCTACGCATTTTCTAGACAATAATTTATATGCTTTATCTTACTATTTAACGAATTCTTTGGATATAACTCCGCTTCCAGATAAAATATTTGAGTCAAGAGGTTCCTAAATTAGTTTCAAAGTCTGCGTCTAGCTCCGTTTAGTTAAAGTTTTAGAAATCTAAGTGGCAGCTGTTACCGTACTATGTTCTGCATTTTGCAGCAATTAGCTGAGCTCACAGATTTTACTGAAAAGAGCACACTAAAAATACTTTAGCAAAATATTTTTGAGTAAAATACAGTTAAAAGCATGTGTAGTAGTTAGAAACTAAATAAAGTGATTCTAAAACAACTGGTTAATAGCTGTTTTGTTGTTTTCGCGAGTGCCTTGAAAAGGTTAGAAATAACCCCTAAACATATTGGCTGATATTTTTATTTTTTAGATTTTTAAAAGTAATTCGATAAACAAAACGCTCTCAATGGTGAGAAATAACACCTGTCCATGGCCATTGCAGCAGTACCCAAAACATTGAGCAACAAAATAAAGTCTAGAGCATCGCTGCTTTGGCGTTCATTGCTTAGGGACATTCGATGGTTAGTCACAATAGCCCTGTAATTACGCTAGCTACAGTATCCTTTAAACCGAAACACACTATTATTTGGCGATAGAATATCTGGTATTACAGTGGTACCTACCTAGACAACCTCCTGCTGAGGAATTATATTTTTTAATTAAAAAGTAATGAAACGAACGATACACACTCCCAATGGTAAAAGATAACGCATGCCTAAAAGCATTTGAATAGCAAAACAAAGACCTAGACATCGCTGCTTTGATGCTCATTACTTTGAGACTACCGCCAAGCAAATTATGTACTTATTTTATCTTATTGTATCGGAGTACCCAATACTTCGTACCCGGTGTACAATTATAGCGTAACTTAACAAGTCCAATTGCAAATCTAACTAGTAATACAATTAAACAAAAACAAAACAATCTGCCGTATAGAGTTCAGTAACAAACGTGAACATATATTATAGTATGAAGATGGTTTTTAAAAATACCACGAAGTGATTTTCAGTGGTGTTTTTCGTTGAAAAATTTATTTTATTTATTTATTGTTTCTAGACTAAAACGGCACAGTATGCCAATTACAATAGTCCTTAAAATAATATTAAAATAGGTATTCAAGTTCACTGTTACCAATCTCTTTATCCTTGCACGCTTTCACCCACATCCGCAAACAGATCACAATCAGGCACCCTAGCCAGAAGAGAGTTGAAGGCGGTGAGAACATAGTGGAATAGGAGAGGAACCACGCGCCACGGTTCGACAAGGCGGAAAATAATTACTAGTAACTTTATATCGTACGCTGTAAGCACAAGGGCTTTGTTTTAGAAATCTTAAATACGTAAAATCTACCTACTCGTATTAACTTTGATTAACTTTACTAAACTCTATAAATCAACCAACGAGCTTCATTGTGAACACCAAAATGTTATAAAATTGTCCTTAATCAATACGCAGGTGTTTTCACTCCAAAGCAAACTAAACGCAAAACAGATCTTGGTGACAGTATTATAAGATTCAAAATCCACAAGACCGTGGGGACTAGTGAAACATAATCAATCAATCCAGCCAGTTCAATTGGTACTTATTTGAAGAAATGATCTAATTTATCAAATTTTATCCAGCAAAGCCACCATAGCTGATATTAATGCCGCAGACCCGCAAGTACGATTAGACTCTGTGATTTATTGAAAGGTAAAAAAAGACATTAGCCTTTTCAATAATGAACTTGATTGCCATTTTTGTTCTGACTTAATTGCTGGCTTTGTGATAATGGTTAATCTAAAGATGACAATTGACTTAGCTAATTAATACAGACAGAAAACTCTAGTGACCTTAAATATTGGAGTAACCGTATATAACACGTTTCTTTTTTAATATCCTTGATATATTAAACAAAAAATAGGCCATAAGAATACCGTATCCTGGTTAATATCAAGCAGAGTGTACCAAATGCAAACGCAAACTTATTAAGAAAAAAATGAACCGAATTAGTTTCAGTAATATCCGATGACCTTTTTTTAAGGACTGAAAACAGACTATGACACGCGCCAGTGATAAGCATAATTATTATTTATTATTATAATACGCGTCTTCTGTTCTCGGGTTCTGACTTAAGTAGAGAAGCCATACCTTAAATATATCGACCTTAGCGATAGTACCGGTGTTAGTGAGTATTTGTACCTTCATAGTCGTTTACATTTTTGGCTTTGTAGTCGCGGTAATAAGTCTTCGTGGTAGTTCGTTATTAAATTCTATTCTATGTATATTTTTGTATTATGTAAGTAATAGTAAATACGTAAAGTATCACTGTCATTACGATAGGAGTAATGGTATGATGGCAAGACGCTTTTCAGTATCATTGGTAAATGAATTTCAAACTACCCTCAAAATTTCCCGTATCTCTATTAACCGCATCCTTTTAATAACAAAGTAGTTAAAGAGCTAGTTGGAGATACCTCTTAGAGAACCTCTGCGTCTCAAATAGCTGATGGCACCTGAGCCTATACAAATAGCCCAAGTAAATGAATTGAACTATTTCGGATAGAGGAAAATTAGTTCGCTCAATTAAGCAGCGGCCGTCTCATTCATTGACTAAGGAATTGGATTCTTTCTGTCAATGTAAAAATAGCTTCTATTAAATGGAAGCGCTCAGCCAGCGACGGCAACTAAGTTACACGACAGAGTGCCTGGCAAGGCAATTTGAGAAAAAAAATCGTTATTTACAAACTAAAGGGTTTAAAAAAATATAAAAACCTGATGTGACTAAAATAGCCATATAAACGTTTTATTATTCCTAATTAAATTTAGACATATAATTTCCATACATTTTTGTAACCCCCTTTTAATTTACTTTATTTAGATACCCTACTACTTGATAGGTTTAGTTTTTTTTTTTAATTACTTGTTAATCGCACAAAAAATCCACCATCTTGATTTTTTTAACTGCCCTCTAAGGACACTTGGGTTTTGAGACGATTCTAACGATACCTTAATTGTCGTAATCCATTCGGTCATTTGGAAAATACGAGGTAATAAATACATTTTTACATACATACAAGATTCGCGCGAATAACATAAGCCTTACTTAGCAGTCGAGTAAAAATAGGTAAATAAAAAAAAATCGTCGTAAATTGTTCTGTTTGATCCTCATTTGTTCGCATACCTCTTTTATTCACCGAATGTATGTCGATAGTTTTCACTGTCATCTTTCACCACACCGTCACTTAAACATCAGGTGAGTTGTGGTAAAACACCTAGCTGGTCAACTATGAAAATAGTCTTAACTGAAAACTTTGTAGGTATATTAAATATATAATTAATATTAATAATTTATATCCTAATATATTTTTATATAAGTAGAGAAATTGAATAAAGCTCGCGCTAAACCGAGACGAGTCGCAAGTTTAAAATACTAAACCATAAAATAATTCTGTAATTTTTTAATCAAAAAACTTGTAAACTAACTAAAAATAAAAATATAATATGTAAACGAACAAATGTTGACACCTCCACTATAAGCCAGTAGAACCTAGATAGGGCGGCGTAGACAAAACTAATTTGAAACTATTTGTTCCTACAGCTCCCTTAATCAAAGTAAATCCATGATTAAACCTCGAATAAACTAGAATAACAGTAATGGGGAAATAAAACCTACTAATCTCCCCCAAAGGGATGGTAAGGTAAGGTAATTTACCACAGTCACAGAATAATCCTGCTGTCTGTGGAATCAACATGTGGATAGCTTATACATATATATATACTATATGCATTGTTTTCTATAGGATTACTGCATGAGTACTGTAGCTAACGAAATTACTGGGCTATTGAGACTAGCAACCTAATAATGTAATGTAATGTAATAATGAGCGCCAAATCAGCGATGCCCTGGACTTAGTTTTGTTTTGTTCTGTGTATCGCTGCAATGGTCATTAACAGGCGTTATCTCTTACCATCAGGAGAGCGTCTTGTTCGTCACATTACTTTTACATAAAAAGAAAAAGACTCAACCCAACTTAATTTATTTGGAATGACTTCTGTTACCCTGAACTATTTCGTTTTATAGTAACGAACAAAGTTTCTTTGGCTCATTTCAATTCCAAAGAAAAAAATATCGTTAAAAATCTAGAAAACTTTATTTTTACGATACAACGACCAATCCAGTCCAGTTTGTTAAAACTTGTTATAATATGTTGGTTTGAAATAGTGTAAATAAAGATACGATATATTAAGGCAAGTGATTGAACGGGATGAGAGAATCAGGTCGAAACCATTTGCACTGAAATGCCTGATTCTAATCAATTCTAAACTGAACAGATGTATCAAATTATGTTTTTACAGACATTTACAGTTTACATTCTTGTTGGAAAATTAGAAATCAAACCTAGAAAAATATTCTGAGTTCAGCATCGTTTCAGAATTGATATATCTATCAATATCATTCTAGTTTAGCTTAAATTCCATGAGCTACCGTTGAAACGAGATTTTAAACCAGACCGTAGAGACTAGCAAAAACAAATTTAACTTATATCGACTCCACCACAGCTAAATTTTTAGCTATATCCTATGCCGCCAAATTCATAATCTTTTTAAACACTGAAGACTTTCAATATATTGTTAGCATACAAGCTAAGCGTAGGTAGGCTAGAAGTCTTTGATCAATCAAGACCCCCTACGCAACAAAAAATATAATATTCAAGCCCCGTTCAAAACTGCGCTAAATTATACACCGCGTGCGGGTTCAAATACACAATTATGCTTATTTGCATAATTGCATTCGTACAGAACGGACGTGTTTAAGACACGGGCGACAATTTTCATTCATAATGTCAGCGATAATGCTCTGATAAAATCACATCTCCGTTTAATTTACTTAATAGCTGCGGGTATAATTCTGTTGGTAAGTAATTTCCTACTTAGCTTGAGAGTATAAGATAATTTAAGAATAAATTCATTTATAAAATAATGCAAATGAAATTGTAAATATAAAGCGAGCATGAACAAAAATGGATTTGTCTTTTAATTCGGTCAATACCCATAAAGTCTTCCATTAATTAAGTTACAAACCACTTTATAAATTCTTACGTAGATTTTTGGTTCAGAACTTCGCGAGCAAAATCAATCAATGCCAAAGGCAGTATCTTTTAAACGTAGTCTCAGATACCAGGAACAATAACGCCTAAATGAGCAATGTGAAAAATTGTCTTTATTCTCAAGGTTCATAATAATTTCAAGATCGGAACACTTTGATCAAGGCCGTACAATGCCGTACATAAATAGGAAAACTTCATTCGTGACGATATAAATTGAAGCTTACTTCTTTTAGTTATAATTGTACCACATACGATACATTAAAAACAAGCAGAAAATATTTGAGTGAAATTCCAGCGTAAATGTAATTTGCATGTAATTGCAGTCCAAATGCTTTAAAGTTCGACGAAAAGTAGTGACAACAATGACACCGATTCAACAGTTAACATAAATACAAATAATTAGGTACTACAAAAGCTAGGTATAATTTTCTTGTCACCTTCCAGAAGTGTCGACTTGTAAACCACTTTTCGGTGGGAAATACTTTCGTTCCCCACGGAAGAATTTGCTCTTACCAAGAATTCCAAATTGGTTAAAAGTTTCTGAATGTTTTGCTTCACCATTACCTTAACTAATGAAGCTTCTCAGGTGCTTCACGATTTTGTTAACCCTTATTCGAGATTTTTTGCTGTACAATTTTTATAACATCTTTCGTCGTCGTAGCGAATATTTCGTCGATCATATTTACAACAATAGACAGTGACTGAAAGCGAAAATTAAAAATAAATGACATGCAATAGACCAATGTGTAATTATTTATTTATTATAAAATGTGGAGAGGATGATAATGATTGTTGGTAGTGTAAATTGTGAGCCATTGTCTCTCACAGCTAACGTAAAGTTTTTCTTAAATCAGTTCAATTGTAGGATAAACTTTGCAGGTATGACATTTATGTTTTACCTATACGGGATTAGGTACTAAGGTTTAATTACAACGGATACTAGCCTATACTCTTCTTGGTTTGCACTTGTATGAAAGATGTTTCGCGTTTCAATCATATTACTTTCCATGGCAGAATATGACATCATGCCACATTGGACGTAGTCCTACAAAACATGTGCAATAAAAACCTGCATGTAGAAGTTACAATATTTAGAATAACATTAGGTTAAGTTAAAATTAGCTAAACACTGTTTATCCCCGACTAACCGTGGATTAGCGCTCGGCAGCAAACTCACGGGGATTTCACTAGCAAGAAAATACGAGTACGGTCCGGGAAAATTGGTCGGATTTCGACAATTTGCGAGATAAACTTTAATTTTCATAATTTTATGTTTACCGACTTTTACGCTGTTATGAGTTTGCGGACGGCTTCCGAAGAGGTCTTTTTTGCTCGAGTGAATATTGTTCCCGTCATGATTTTAAATTGTTTAACGAACTAGAATGACGTAGCCTGTAGATACGCCACCCTTTTCTCTCTTGTGCAACTTTTTGCTATGGCTGGCAGTTAAGTAAATTGACGTACATAGTAGTGGGTTTTTTGGCGGTCGTCTCTTCAAAAATGTGCTGTTTCGATAAAATGCTTACGATAATGTCTCTATGAAAGGAACATAATCATATAGGAAAATAGTAATAATCAGCTAGTAGTTGAAGAAACTCTGTCGTCGTTATGTTTGTTTGGCCGAAATAAAATATGAGTTTAAATTAAAATAGAATTTTGCACCGAGTAAAATGCCAATTCATTTTATAAATCACAAGCTGTATTCTAAACAATTTATTACAAAGCCACACTCCAAACACTAACATTCAAGTAGCATAATTCAAACCGTCTCGTAGGTCTCACAGGCCCGCGTAAATATCAACTCCCAAACGTCTCAGCGGTCTGCCAGACCAACAGTTCAGCTGTAAACTCTAATCACCCAGTAACGATCCCGCATCTGAGAGCGGCTGCTATTCGGCTTTAATTAAACCAATTCATCAGTGTAGTGTAAACTTCAACAGTTAACAGTTTCACCTATTGATACAGTAATGACCTACCTATAAATCTTTACTGGAGTTTGTTTTATACAACTAGCTTTAGTTACAACTGAGTAACGATATAAGTTAGGCAGTAGGCATAGTAAAAAGTCGCACAGCGCATCTTAAGAGAAAATTAGGTAGCTATAAGGTGTACCTACTGATTACTGTCATTTTAGTTTTATTTAATACTAGCGGACGCCTCGCGGTGTATCCGCGTAGTTCTCATTTCAGAGAGTAAAAAGCAGCCTATGTCACCAGGGGATAGTGTACCTTCCCAACGGTGAAAGAATTTTTGAAATCGGTCTAGTAGTTTTTGAGTTTATTCGTTACAAACATCCAAAAATACAAATCTTTCCGCTCATCGTTGTATCTCAATTATATAATAAAGTTGTAAATATTTTTTTGTAGTAGGTAATCAGCAAAGAAACATTTTACCCGATTACAATAATGGTTTTTCTAGTAAAATTATGATTTGTTATAAGCGAACAAAGCTGCGGTCACAACAAAATAGAGTATAAATACTAAGCCCCATATATCACATGACTTCTATACGCATATAGAGTAGTGTTGCCATCATAGAATTAATAGTAGGTTTCATACAGTGTTGCCACAAACTGTTAGTACAGACTGCGCTGACATAACAACTATGATCAGAATAATTAAAATTCATAGTTTGCATGTGTCATTATAATAATTATGGGTCATGAAAGACTATGGAGCAAATTGCTGATGTAAATACGTAAAACTATACCTCTATAACACAAAGTTTAGTTTAGTAAAGATAATTTTAAGCTACATTTGTTATGTAAGGTCTACATTAAGCGTATTATATTTAAATATCGGATAATCCTGAAATACCGAAAGGTATGATGTGTTACATTCATTTTTGTTTAGTAATGTTTACTATTGGTTTTCGCATAAATACAACGAGACGTGTTCTGAAGAATTATTCAACCTTATGTCAGCCTTACAGTTTTTTTTAATTCATTTGCCCCATCGGGCAGGCTAAAGCTGTAAAGCCATACTGTCTTGTCTTAAGTGTTATTTCTGCTGTCTCTTAGCCATAGTTATAGTCAAAGTCCAGTCTTAGTTAAGTCCATTCCGTGTCAGTAAAGTCCAGTCATGCTTTAGTAAAGTAGTAGCGACTTTACTATAAAGCTTCAATAGAGTTTTGGAAGCAACACGAAAAGTCATGTTTCACCACATTATATCATTTTCCCACACTCACGCTTGTAATTCGGCACTTTATGAATAAAACACCACCATTTTTATGCATAAACACTCAACAAAACACTAGTTTTGGAAAAAAATACAACGGAACGACACGACTCTTCCCGCGTTCCCGCCAAAACTCTCAGCCTTACGGTTCCATCATCGCACTAGCACGGCACCGCACGTCTGATAGCTCATGCACATTGCACATACTAAAATTGATACAATATGGAAATCGCACACTGTGCGATTTACGCGATCCTTTTTGCCATACAATTTCAAATTATGGAATGATCTTCCTTTTTCCCTATTCCTGCGAAGTTACGATATTAGATTTTTCAAAAGGCGTATTAATAGAATTTTAAAAGGTCGGCAAAGTATTTATGGTTTCCCTGGTATTGCAGATATCCATAGGCGATGGTGATTGCTTACCATCAGGCAAGCCCATCTGCTTGATTGCCACAAATGACATAAAAAAATGTAAAATAATCATAGACTTCATATTTATTATATTACTTTCTCCATTGACTTATTAAATAGAAATACATAACCAAATGATTATTATACGGTTTAGATCCGCCATTTATCATTAATTTTTGGTAGAACTGCCACTGTGACAGTTCCCAGTTAGCTAGAACCCCAGGCTAGAGCGATCAATCATACCAGTTAAATATTTACTGTACACAGAAATTATTATTTATATTGTCAAGCAAATGCCAGTATCAATATTTTTATATTGAAAATTTATGAGTATCTCTGATGAAAGACAGACAAGCTGTTTATTTAAATAATGAGTACATCTGGTTTCGTATATACTTTTATGTCTACAAATCTCTATCGACTATTTTCATTTGGATACATAGTCTTCAAGAAGGTCTCTTTATCTTAAGCTTTCAAACGCCGCAAACATTTTAGGTTTGTATTTTTAGTAGCACACTAAATGGTTTTTAATAAAAAATACAAATAATATTTTTTTAAATTTATCCTTGGCCATGATTACTAGTACTTCAGCCGAATAAGAATACTTGTTCAGTTACTTGTAGTGATGTCAGCTTGACTGCTTTGTTAACTCATGCGGTAGTAATTCTACTCTATGAGCTGTAGGGCGTAGGGTCGATTCGCACCCAGGACAAACATTTATGTGGCGAACATTAAGTAAATTTGCTTGCGTTTGCCCGCCACCTAACAGTTATGTTAAGTGATGAAGCGGTCTAAGATGACACATGAAGATGACGCTTGCTTAGAAGATATCGATTTTCTCTCGACTTGAAGACACCAGATTGTATCTGTCCGGGAACATCCACGAAGTTGTTCTGTTGTTCTAAGTTTGGATTTTCGAAGTATACGTGTTATAAGTATGTATTTACAAAAAAAAAGTATTTAAATATACAATTATCTGGTTTCGGTAGTATACGCTTGTCCTTGTTTGAGCTACGTTGTTCTGTTGCTATATGAAAGGGAAAGAAATCAACAAACAAGATAAAACATTCATCATAATAAAATTATCATCATGAGTATCAAGCATAGATATTTTTCTCAACGCCTCAACTTTGCTATGCTATCTGGTTCGAACTATCGTGACCAACATTCCTCTATTTCTATCGTGGCCAAATTCATTGGTTATTTTAATTTAGGCTTAGGCTATTTTAAGTTTACAGTTTAGGTACGTCATGCGAGTACATTCAAAAGTAGATCTGTTATAGAGTGAAAAAGAATCTAAGATTCACAAAAATCTAAATCTTCCTCCAACGTACAAGTACACAACAATATCCTTCTCACATTATTAAAAACATCTAGGGTCACCAGCTAAACCACCCCCATAACATAATAAATTAATATTTTGAACCTTATCTTTGATACAACAAAGTTAGAAATCGTGCTGCGATCTATTTCGCAGTGGGTGTCAAAAATGTAGGTCCCACTCGTGCGTGCATATCAAACTACGAAACCGTTGTAATTGTTATTCAAGTCGGGAATTCCGAGTATTGCCGAGCTCTCCCGAAAATTGCCGAGCGTTTCCGCTTTTCAAAGAGCACTTTAGTGCACGAATGGTCTCATGCAATAAGTTCTGTTTAATGGGAAGCTTTTGGCTATTGTTAAAGTACCTTTTAGTGAACGTTTGAATTAATATTTCAGGAGCCCTTTAAAAGGGGGTGAAATTGTGTGGTTCGTAATTATAGCGTTAGACAAAAAAGATTGCTGTCTTATAGTTTTTGAGCAGTAGATATGTATTTAGTAAATTGCATGTTAGAGCTAATAATTGGGTAATATAATGTCAAATTTGAATAGAACAATTCGAAAAATTATTAAAAGCACTCCCACTAGCTAATGCAAATGTGTCTGGTAACTCAGTCGCTTACAAAGCTTAGGAAACAATACCCAGAGTCGCATTTAGCGGAGCAAAAAAAATTGCATTTACGCGTCGATGTCGCATTCGAACGAAAATTTTACTGAGAAATAATCAATTGTATAAAAACGATTCCATAATTTTAAAAAGAACACAGCAAGTTAAGCAAAACTTTGTGCGCAACTTTTCTACTAATATAGGTAATTAGTCTTTCTTAAATTTAAACAGAATTAACAACAAAATTGACTTAAATATTAAGAACCTTAAGAATATTGTTATCGGAAAATATTTGTGTAATCGTGTTTTGAAAATAACGGATCTCTTATAACTATCATCGAAATTAAAATATTTTTGATACACCTTAACTTTGACGATGTTGTTAAAAAATATTTTTGTAAAAATTTTGATTGCCTACAGCGTCTTAAGTTATTTATGTATGCTCAAAATCACTTTTTGCCAACCCTAGTACTATAGTTAGTGAATCATTTGGAGTATTTCAATAATTTTGGTTCTATTGTTGGCCTTATAAACTTTTTTACTAGTCATAATAATTATGTAAGCTTAGAATCGTAAAATCATCACCATTATTGGCAGCTTATTCATTAAATTTTTCGCACCTTGAGATTCTGCGGAAGCAACTGGACTGGATTGATAAAAAAAAAATTGAGAGGCGCGTAGAAATAACGCAATAGGCTTTCACAAGATCCAGGAAGTTAGAAAGGTATTTGTATCACGTTTTTGGACAATTTGGAAGCTGTACACTAGATAAACGCATTTAATTTGGACTTTGATACTTAACGTTACTTTAGTTTGGGGTAAGTAGAAGGAAAAATACAATTTGATATGAAAGTCAATTTGACCTTTTTGAACGTTTTTCTTCATTAAAATTATTTACTTGTAATGATATGTTAAAATAGATGACACACATAATTATTCGACGTATTTGACAGCCCTGTTGGTTCATTGGTAGAATGTCTGCTTCAAGAGCTGAAGAGCGTGGGTCCGATTCCCACCCAGAACAAGCATTTTGTGGTACAAACAAATGTTTGTTCTGTGTCTGGGTGTACTAAATATATTTACAAATAAGTATTTAAGTATTCTATCAGTTATCTGATGGTGCTGTGTATCCTGTGAAATTTACTAAAATTTACCTTTGATTATACTAAGGTTTTTTAAATGATCGAAGTCATTCGTAGAATAACTTTTCGTTACGTAGTCGATTTACTTTTAATGTTAAAATAATGAGATGAGTGAAATGTTCTCCTTATGGTAAGATATAATGCATGCCCATTGCCCATGGCCAATGCGGTGATACCCAGTACTACAGAAGTCTAGAGCATCACCAATTTGGCGCTCATTACTTTATGACATTCTATGGTTAGGCTCAATAGCCCTGTAATTTAAAAAGAAAACTAAAAATGGATTACCCTGATCGCTCATTTGGTAGTGTCTGGTTTAGTATTTGGTAGTGCATAAATGTTTGTTTGTCTAGGTGTTCTGTTTGTATTATATGTAGGTATCTATGTATTTCAAACAAAATAAAAGCATATAAGTCTATTGTTTCAGCTATTTTGCATCTAAAGCTTTGCTTGTTTTGTGACCAAATGATGCTGCGTAAAAAAATGTCCTAAGATATTTATTTAATTGATATGTACCTAATGTATAAAATATTATATGAAAATTAGAACATTTTTTTTTCATACCGCTTAGAGATTATACTAGAAAAGGTTGCTGAGTACTAAATATTGTGAATTACCTATCTACTGAAGATACCCGAGTCCAAGAAATGTATAGAAAAAATCAAAATCGCTGAAACACAAAACTACTTGAATGAACAATAAAGTAACGGGTCGGTTCTGCTAAATTTTACGATATAAATATCAATGTTGTTATAATGTAAACTGACGCATACACTCAATCAACAGTTTCATTCTAGGTCTATTAACTCAGAGGAGACGATGTACTTACTGAGTGCTTGCGATGAAAGGTAGAAAACAAGTTTTGTAGCGATGATAGCTCAGTGGTTAGCGCGGTAGGTTCGCATGCCGAAGGGCGTGGGTTCAAACCCCAACAATGAGCTTAAGCTGCCGGTGAAGGAAAACATCGTGAGGAAATCATAGCATGGTGGTAGGGTACTTTCTAGTACTCGGCTGGCTAGCTACCACCCTCAAGTTGAAAATCTGCCGCCAAGCATCTAACGGTGTGTTCCGGCAGCCTCACTTGAGAGCCAGTTCCATTCCAGGCTAGGTGTGCTTTACCATCTTCGACCACACCTTCACCTAACATCAGGTGAGCTGTGGTCAAACAACTAGCCTGTCAACCATAAAAAAAAAAAAACACATTGAAAAATACGAATTTATTACAAAATGACTATACTAAAGTAGTAGGTACAATTAAGTACATATATAAAATACTAGCAGCTCGCCCCGGCTTCGCACGGGAAAACAAAACTCGATTAACAATATAAATACCTATAGCCTATGTCACTCAGTGATAATGTAGCATTCTAATGATGAAGAATTATTCAGATCGGTCCACAGTAGTTTCGGAGCTTTTTCAATACAAACAAACAAAAAATCAATTCTGTTTTTTCTGTTTTAACTCAATCTGATCTACGTATCTTTATTTTTTTTTTGTTTTTATGATTGATAAGCCAAGTGTTTTACCACAACTCATCTGATGTTAAGTGACGGTATGGTTGAAGATAGTAAACTACTCCTAGCCTGGACTGAAACTGGCTCTCAAGCGTAGCTACCGAAACCAGAACCATTATGTGCTTGGCGACATGTTTTTTTTTTTCTTGCGGGTAGTAGGTAACCAGCCGTGTACTAGAAAATACGTTACCACCATGCTATGATTTCCTCGCGATGTTTTCCATCACCTCAAGCTCATTGTTGGTGTTTGAACCCACATCCTTTGGCATGTGAATTAATCACGCTAACCACTGAGCTATAGTTGCAACAAAATAAATAATCTAAGCATATTAAGGTTAACAGTACTATATAAATTAAGGGAACCGAATATCGAAGCACAAAAATGGAACACGAGTTGTGACATTTCGTGCGTGGGAGCGCGTAAGCGACTGACTAATTATAATTCGATTGAAACGCTTTTAGCGACTTTTACTTGACACGATGAATGTCTAAAGTGATTTTTTTCATCGAAAATCAATGGTTCTTTCTGGACGAATGTTTTTGTTTTAATATTAGATATTTGGAGAGATACATCCGGAGCGAGCTGCTAGTTTTTAATATGAATGTAATGAGACGACCGAGACGTTACCCTGATGGTTAGATATAACGCATGCCCATGACAAATGCAGCTATACATAGACTGAACTTTGCGTCCAGAGCATCTCTGCTCTGACGCTTATTACTTTGAGTTCGAGTTAATTAACTCGAATTCAGTTTAAGGGAGATCACTGGCTCTGCACTACATCTATAAAATATATATTATAAATTTATATAATATATAGACATCAATTTTGTAGCAATAATATAATTTGTATTTGTTAGTCTCAACAAATCTGTAATTTCGCTAGCTGCAAACCCTTCAAAAACTGGCCTATCTACTGCTTGGGGGCAGAATACCTGGTACTGCGATAGTACCTATCTAGACGACCTCTTGCTAAGAAGATCTACCACAATTTGCTCCACAGATATGTAAGATATGTACAGATATGTATTTTGAGTTATATTTAAAAATGCATGCGAAGCTACGAAACAAAGCTAGTAGTTCAATAAGCGGCTAAAGCTTCCGTGTTTATCCCATTATGATTTCCGTATGATGTTCTCATATATTTCAGGTTAATGGAAAAGGACTGAGCAAATATTTTGGTAAATAACCTATTGCGGTAAAACCTCTCTGAGTAAACTAGATTGGTCAGTCCATTGTAAACAAAGTTTAATGACTACAACGCTGTTCCTGTAACTGTTCTTTACTATATCGCATTTTAAATAATGTGAGAAAATGCGTTAAAAAAACAATGTTTTACTTACAACAAAAAACTATTTAAGTATTTTATTACTTATCTGACTTCCATAATACAAGCTTTGCTTAGTTTGGTTTCTTTACTATTACTTGGAAATAAAATAAAATATAATAAAAACAATAAATAAATATCGTAGGACACAACGCCATCTGACCCCAATAATGAAAAATACCTTTTTTTTTGTAAATACATACTTATAATAAATACAGAACACCCAGAAACAGAACAAACATTTATTTTGTTTATACCACAAAACGTTTATTTTGGATGGAAATCGAACCCACGCCCTCCAGCTCTTAAAGCAGACATACTACCAATGAACCAACAGGGCTGTCGAACTAATTCTCGCCTGAATAAAGCTCTAATACAGTAATAATGAATACTATAAATTACATTGGCGGCAAAACTACTTATCATAAATTACTTGAATCTTGATAAATAATATCATTAAAATAAGAAAATACTTTAATACAAGCCTAAAGTAAAAGCAAGGTAACAACAACTATAATTTACGAAATGAGCTTACCGGTAACAGCATTTTTGTACAAAAAAAGCAGAAATAAGTAGTGAGATAAATTATGTAGATACGACCTTTTAGTTCTTAAAATGCCGGGATACTTTGTACAAATGAGTATTATGATATGGTTTCTTATCTTATGAATTCCAAAACTTGTTTTATTTTAGTGGATTTTTAACGGTTCACTACTGAATATGAAATGCGATACCTTTTTGGCGGTAAGTTATTACTTTATTCATAAGTATGATATTCAGTTGGAAGCTCTAGATAATTAATGGCCTTGTTCAAAACAGCACTTGCTGAAACAACGTGACACTGTAAGCTATCTAGAAAACTGGGGTTTAGTTTATGACTAAAACACGACTCGCCCCGGCTTTGCACGGATACCATTTATTTTGGTGGCTTGATATCAAAACTTGGAATTTTGTTGTTTAGTCATGGCCAAGCCCTCGAAGAGTCGACACGTCTTGATGATGCTACGTGTAGAGGTGAAACACTTGCCCTGGTCACTAGAGAGAAAATAGGATTTAAACACATGTGGTTATTTTTAAATTATTTAGATTTTAAGTTCATGCCCGATTTTTGTCGCCATGTTAGATAAACAGTTTAATTCGCATCACTGTTGTAACCAAAAATACTTTAAGCGGAAATAAACTAAAAGTATCTTTTGAATACTCAAAATGAATTTCCGCAAAGTAACACCTGAACCAATTAAAACTTTGAATTTCTCTACCTATACAAAAGTTATAGAAAAGGCTATATAAATGACTGTGAAAACGGTTTCAAAATCCATTCCGTGGTTGGGTATAAACAGTTGTTTTGTACTAGTTAGAGATGGAAATTTGTATCACGGACAAGTCTGCCAACAACTTGTCTGTCGGTAAGCGAGGATGCGGCCGAAAATGAACCACGTAGACTATTCACTCTAATTTGAAAAGTCCCAGAGTATATTATATCTTAAGAAACAAGGAAGCTGATAGCGTGTTCGATTCTCTGATTACGATTCGAAACAATGAATCGGATCGTTTGATAAGTATCCGGGGAACATTTACAATGAATAGATTGTAGCAGATCTTTTTTCTACTTGTCCTGGACTGAAAATGGGATGATAGTCATCCCAGTCTGGATCAGTTTTCTGACTTCCATAGTACAAGCTTTGCTTAGTTTGGGGTCAGATGGCGCTGTGTGTAAAGTTCTATACGATATTTATTTATTTAGGATGAAGTCGTGAAAACAATTAAGACATTTGATTTAAAAACAAATTCATAAATGCCTTCTTAACTGGTAACATATTAAGTGACTGATTTGAATATCATTTGAAACAGAAGTCGATGTATATCCGGCTTTAATAACAACGTATAATAAATACAAAATAGCGTTTATAAGAAAACACAGTAATGTTTTCGCAAGAAACGCTACAAATAAATAATTTAAAAATAAATCCATAAAAATAATTTTGTAAAATATAAAATGTTATGTAACAGCAATGTATTTGGGGGATCGCGAAAAAACATGTTGTTGAAAATTAAAATTTACTTATACCAGTTCTCAGCTTAGACTGCCAACTTAGAGGAGAATGTAAGGCAGAATATCAAGTTACCCTGGTTATAATAACAATGTGAGTTCACCCGCTTAAGCTATTCAAGTTACTAACTTTGTGTAAGCAATGAATAAACTCAGCTGTTAAGTGTACTCTTCTTAGCATATTAGAAAGATCATTTTCAGTCTTAAAATGTAGGTTAATTTGATGTAAAATAATTACTTATCGCTTTCAACGGTTTCTAAGGTTACACGTACAGTCGTACACGGTACACGAAGTTTGTATAACAAAACAGGTTGAAATTGTCACAAAATATGCCTCATAAATGTAATGCGAGGCCATCGAATTAGACACTGAGTATTGCCTTCCTGATGGCTAAAGCTGCAACTCCAAATTATGACACATGTGGAGTTGAAGAGGACGTGTACCACCTTCTGGTGGAATGTGTCCGCCTCCAGCGGGAGCGACGGGCGCTTGGGGTGGCTTACCATTTGAACAGACTAGACGTTAGTAGATTCAAGAGCCTGCTGTCCGAGCCTTGTTCTGACGCAGCCAGAGAGCTGTTCAGTTGTGTAAGTCGCCTCAAGTGACCCACCTAGATTATGATTAGTGTGTACGCGGAGGAGTGAATGTGTGTATGAGAGAGTGTGTATATGTTTGTGTGGTGTGTACATTTTTATTTTAGTTGTAACATTAAAAAATACGATGAGACTGCCATGTGGCTACCACAAAAATCCCCTAAATAAAATAGAATAAAAAAAACTGATTATTGCATCCCAAAACACAAATTGTTTTGCATGTAACACAATCTTACAAAAATGTATAAACATATACAAAGCGTCAATCTGGTATGATCATAGAAGTTCTAAAATAAAACAACATTTAGTAAAAACTGGCTTATTGCAAATAGAATATGCGCTTCAAATATTAATAACCTATTAAAACAAGTATTTTAATGATTTTTCAACATGTTTGCCAACTACCCGCGTTTTTCATGCAATTTTGTTGAAATATCGGGAGTTCGATCCTCAACATATCTAATTATTGTAATTTACAGGTGATCTTGATTATTATGCGTTTAATTATCATTTTCTTAACTGGTCCTTTGGTAATTAATAAATAACCTCCTTCCCTAGACTGCACGTATATCGTGCACAGTCCATGAACAAACAAGTCCTACCCCTACCACGTGTTTATTTATATTATAGGGAATGTGCAGGAAGACGATATAATCCATCAAATTCTTGTTTATTTTGTTGATGCGATCCATGTTGTTTACAATTTAACTGATTCTGTTATATATGTAAGTATCTACTGTATTTTATCGTTGGATTGCTTTTTAAGTTTTACGTTACAAATTAAATGACAACCGAAATTGATTTAAGATCGTAGATACCCACTTCTATTTATTTTATTTAAATTTGATACAAAAGCAATTAGCAAACCTAGATTGATAAATTGAAACATTGTTACAATACATTATAAATTTGCTGATATATTGACAAAGTATGTTCTGATATTTAACAATTTCTCGTATTGATTTTTCTCTGTATTTGTAATTGATCGGATTGAGATTTTATATTTGAAAAAGAAAATCAATCAAATACTAAAAATTGCCTGACTAGTGCTACAGTTTACTCGTCATAAATAGTGAAAGAAAGCGTCTGCTGCTCAATCTCATTATTTGCTAGAGATAAAATGAGTACTTATTGTGATTGTTGTTAGGATTTCAACCTAGATCTTTGGGTTAAAGTTGAACGCGCAGACTATTAGTTTGCCAGCCTGCCAAAACACTGATCTAGGCAAAAAAGTGCAGGAGAAACATGCGTCGATGACTCTTAATCTCTTAAATATAATGCTATTCGTTTGCTTTATAGCTACGCTGAGTTTTGTTTTTTCTTAAATTCGTAATTTTTTTGTTACTTTTAAAACTGGGTTATTACGTCTATGTCGAAGATTTTCGTTCATCAGATGAACTGGAATTCACTGCTATAATCTTTGATGACGCTTTATAGCCGGCTTATAGTAAACAAATACATTTTATTAGACGTGTTATAGTTGTGTTAATTGAACGGGAATAACGATATATTGTTGTTATTGAGTGCCCAATTAATAGGGCTGGCCAAGGCTGAAGATTATCAAGGATGAATTAATAACAACTGGGGAGATGTTTTTCGTCTATAAATAGCGTAGCTATGCCATTTACTTTTAGACTAACTATGCCCAGCGGTTTCACTCGCTTGGTGTTTGTTAAAAATGTTACTAGCGAAGACAACTTCGTTATTTATTTAGATTTTCAACACTATAAACATCACAAAATTTTTAATAGTCATCAATTTAACAAAAACTAGATGTTACAGTAATTATACATAGGTGACGAAAACATGCTTACAAATATAGCTAGTGTTAACAATTAAAAATTCAGAAATGAAAATTTGTTGGATATTAATTTTTAACAACTAAATATGAAGTAGGTATTTTCTTCTGTTTTAATTATCCCTATAAGTTCAGATAGACAGAGTAATACTCATTAGAATTAACAATATTTGTTAGGTTTGGTACAAAGTAGTGCAAAATTGATTTAATAAAGTATAGATAGCACTTTTAGTCATAAGACCGCGAGTTTTTTCACTATTTTATTTTATCAAGTACTCAATCTTTACTGTGAATTATACAGAATTTATCTAACAGTGTCTTTGTAACTCCAAACAAATTTTAGCGCTTTGACTTTTCAGTGAGTCTTTGCTGATTTACGTTTGAAACTGGTCGTTCAGTTTTTCGTTGAAGAGAAGCCTCATTAAAAAATCTACCGTCAGTTATACTATTCGAGTTGAAGCATTTAATTGAAATAATTTCATCAAAAGGGCAAGGGTTAGTAAATTGCCAACAAGAAATTATGTTTCGCAATACCAACTAATTATCTTTTCACGACTTTCGAGATATTAAAGCAAAAATATTATTTGCGTAACTCGTACGAGTTATTAAATGGAATTATGCGGTGCTGTTAAAGTTATGTGAAAGTTGCAAAATATTTGCATTATTATTAAGAAGTTTTTTTTGTTGTTGTGATGATGTTTCAGCTTTTTGCGCGATCGTTTTACACGCCGAAGATAGAGGGCTTAAACCACAAAAATAGCTTGAGCTGTGGGTAAAGGAGGAAACCATAGCGTGGTGGTAGGTTACTTTCTAGTACCTACTCGACTGGCTAGCTACCACCCTCAAATTGAAAATCTGTTGCCAAACACGTAACGTTGTGTTTCGGCAGCCTCACTTGTAAAATTTATAGTAAAATTCTGCTTTATAGTACCAATGATAGATCAGTGGTTAGCGCGGTCGATTCGCATGCCGAAGGGCGCGGGTTCCAACCCCAACAATGAGCTTGAAGGAAAACATCATGAGAAAACCATAGCCATATGGTGGTAGGGTACTTTCTAGTACTCGGCTGGCTAGCCACCCTCTAGTTAAAAATCTGTCGCCAAGCATCTAACGGTGTGTTCCGGCAGCATCACTTGAGAGCCAGTTCCATACCAGGCTAGGTGTGCTTTACCATCTTCGACCACACCTTCATTTAACATGAGGTGAGTGGTGGTCAAACACCTAGCTTGTCAACCATAAAAAAAACACCCAGACACAGAACAAGAAGTGTTCATGTAGTACAAAGATTAAATGCGTATCATACCAAAAGTCACATATCCACCTTCCAATCCATAAATCTCTTTATTCATGCAGAGAAGTAACGACTGCCGCAAGTATGGCGGTAAATCTACCGGGTCACTAGTCGTTTATCACATTTGCATTTTATGTTTTTGTTCAGTGCCAGCACTGTAGCCCAGTTACTTCTTGTCCGGTGGTTATTAATATATGAAGTGTGTGCGAGACTATTACAATCCAGTTTGGAATGAGAAGGGAAGAGATAATTATATGTATGTATAATATGTACCACAGATTAGAAATAAGTGGATATAGATTTCTTTGTATAAAATTAGTGAAGATTCCTTGGCCCTACAGTTGTTGCTTGTTATAAACGACACGCGAACAAATACTTTGATTAAATTGTGTAACAAAAGGTCTTGACGTGTTTGTGTACTAAGCATATCTTGTACCTACTTTGGGAACCAGATAGCTGATATACTTAATACTTACTTTTTTTTAAAATACATGATTACATTTGTATAGTGACATATGACGTCATGTAATTGTAAGACTTTGGAGTCTTCACGCTCTCTTATTGGTACGCTATAATATATGTCCATGACCATTGCAGCGGCGCTCAGAATTTTCTAAAATTCTAAAGCATCGCTGCTTTGGCGCTCGTTACTTAGACTCTAATTCTTAGAGACATTAAATGGTTTAGTCTTGAAGAGATTGCTTTTAGCGATAAGACTTGTGGCACAAGCTTATAAGATTTTTTGTTTTCTGTACATTTTTCTATTTCTGGTGTGCACAATAGTTTTTATATATTTATCTATGTTTCAACCGTAACACTGTAATATTTACACACTACTGATTTACGACAGAATATTTGACACAGTAGACCTCTACTAAAGAGTTCTACTACCTACATTAAACTCCTTTACCAAAAATCATCTCTTTTCATAGCGATTTGTCAACACTTCTACAAATATCTGATAAGTTTCAGTGCGAAGTGCCCGATACTTTGTCGCTTGATGCAATATTGTAAAAGTTGGTGATGTAACAAAGCAAAAGTTTCAAGTGCTACCTTGTTCAATTCTTAAAGTATATTTATCGTGAAACGATAAAGATATAAAATATGTAATGATGACTGAATATTGAACAAAAATACTTTGAAGTGACTGTTGTCCCGCCATAGATAACGACATGTTGTATAAAGTTTATCTTCCTAAGCCAAGCTCAGTTTTCAGTTCGAAAACTGAGAAAAAAAGTGAACCACTTATAAGCTTTATACTAGGACATAAAATTCAAAATGTTTATCTTTAACATTTTGAAACTTTTTACGACAAATATACTGCTATGGTAAAAAAGTAGCACCCTATAGATTTTGTGCTGTTCTATAATGATTAAAAATATTTCCCATCATCCTTTTGGTAATTTAGTAATTTTAGTGACTTTTATTCTAGATAACACCCAAATCACACTGTTACGGTGTGGCAGTTGAATAACTAAGCAATAAATTGATGGTTCTCCGTACGGCACAACACCTACCACTTTAACAAAACATAGCACTGGCTAAAAGAACATTGCTAATTTTATTTTTAAGGATACAGAAATTAAAATAATTAGCATTTCCATCTGCATAATTAAAATTTAATGAATAATTATGTTCTGTTTACCTAGTAAAATATATAAACAGGCCATACAGCCATAATCTCATTTTTATAGAATTATTATGGTGTCCTGGCATGTTTCCAAAGCTTACTTGAATTCCGTTGCTTCGCTTCCTCGTATTTCGTAGTTTTTCACGAGCTTCACTTTACTGCTCGCAAAATAAATTGCTGGCTGGAATCTTAATAAAAGGGATGAATGGTAATATAGAGTGGAATATCCTGTACAGACGGACGGACAGGGCTAAATTGAAAGCCCCGAAAAATGTTTTCATTAGAGGTTTGGTGATTTAGAATTATGGCTTGTAAAATGTTAATGCTTTAAGCTGACTTTAAATGTAGAGTCAAACTTTTATATTTAAATGTATTTGTTTAAAACGTTGCCGTTATATTTATAGGTAGCTAATATGGATCGCTTTGTTATTGTTAGTATAAATACGTTTTGTTGTAGTTTGAAAAGTTTGTATTGTTAGCGCCTATTATAGGCATCGGATATTATGCTTAAAATATCTATGAGCGTATCTACTAAACTAATTAAACATTTATTTTATAAACAAGATTGTTTTTTATAATTGTTTTGTCAAGATGTATAGTGATAAAACAATTATAAAAAACAGAACTAAATTGATATATCTCTTTGAATACACGATTATAGACACAAAAGAAATAAAAATATAGTTAAACTTTAATGGACAGTGCAAGAGTTAATTTTATTAATAACATCTTTATGACGGAACTTCGTAGTGAAATAGGTCATTTGGAAATCGAAAAACTTTACTAGACTTTAAAATTGAATAAAATTCACAACTTCAATAGTTGTTAACGAAATGAAATTGCTTTTTTATAGCTTAGTTTTTAAACTGTTGAGTTTACATCCTAATTTTAGATTCTAAATTAATAAAAGTTAACCTAAAACTGTGCAAGACTAAAAGCTGGCTCTAGTTTAGGCTACACTTACAATTATACCGGAACTTTTGTAATCTCCTCCCGAAAGTTTTTAAACCACCACACCACGCCACAAAACCACCACAAACACTAATTAAGAACACGGCAACGTAGTCTGTATTGCCAAGGAATAGAGTTCTCCAAAGAGTTACAAGTTAAAGTTTTCGTGATTCAGCTTGCGCGACAAGGAACGTCCGTTCGAGTCAAGCGTCGGTTACAGAGTTCGCCTGAATCCTGAAACGAGGATGGCACAAGGCACATTCAATCTGGGGCTCTTAGCTTCTCGTCTTAAAGAATTCTTGACGTCATTTATGATCGCTGAAAAATGGTTCTATCTGTTCTGTGTAGGAATGTAAAGCGAAAGCAATTAGCTTTTGTAAAAATAGATTCCGGATAAATGATTCTGTTTTGTCAAGAATGTTTTTAATGATCATTTTAGTGATTTATAATTATCAATAAATGGATAACTAACACAGATCGAATTAGATGTAGATGTCTTGACATTGCTTACTTAAAAGTCATACAAATCAAAACAGTAACGAGTATTACCTTTTTAAACTAATGGTATTCTACTGTTTTGCATTGTACAATAAAAATAAATTCTTCCGTGAATATAATTTTTTTTATATGTAAAAAGTAATGAGGCGAACGAGACGCTCTCCTGGTGGTAAGAGATAGCGCCTGTTCATGACCATTGCAGCGATACACAGAACTTTGAGTAACAAAACAAAGTCCAGGGCATCACTGCTGTGGCGCTCATTACTTTGAGACATTCGGTGGTTAGTCTCAACTGCCCTGTAATTTCGCTAGCTGCAGTACCCTTCAAACCGGAACACAGTGAATTTGTATTGCTTTTTATAACGTTTATTGGTAAGTTTTAGGGACGTATACAAACAAATAAATGTATATTTGTAGATCGTTCAAAATATTAGATATATATGCATTTTAATTGCTTGCGACACTGTATTATAGCAACTTGTACAAAGAATAGCACCTCTTGTTTTAAAAATGTGTATGAATAAATAAATATCGAGTACACAGTGCCATCCATCCTCAAACTAAGCAAAGATTGTACTATGGAAACCAGATAACTGCTGGAATATTTAAAATTGTAAATACATACTTATAATACCTATAAATTAATAAATAAAATAAATATCGTAGGACTATACACACAGCGCCATCTGGCCCCAAACTAAGCAGAGCTTGTGTGATGGATGTCAGATAACTGATAGAATACATAAATACTTTTTTTTTTGTATATAAATACTTATAATACATACAAAACACCCAGACACAGAACAAACATTTGTTTATTCACATAATGTTTGCCCTGAGTGGGAATCGAACCCACGCCCTACAGCTCTCAAGGCAGATATACTACCAATGAGCCAACGGGGCTGTCAATAGAATTGTCTATAGAAATCCCAGGCACAGAACTAACTCAATCATCTTCTTCTTCTTCTTCTTCTTTATCTCATAGCGTAAATGTTTGTTCGGGTTGAAACCGAACTCCATGTATGACATTATGCTTAAATTTATTTTTTACTTTTTCATAATTTTTTTAATACTAGTTTGTTGTTTTAGAAAAGGCTTGTACACACAACTGTGGCACAAAAGTCACGAGCATAAAACAAAAGAGCTCTGAGAAACCCTGAGTAAAGTTTGCCAAATAAATATATTTATAGTTACTCGAGTTGAGTACCAACGAGGCATAAAAAGTAATGAGAAAACAAGTCTCATGTGAAAATTGGAAAAGAAAAAAAGATAAAACTTTTCTCTTTAACCGTAACATAATATATTTTGGTTAATTAATGGCTTCTAATGTTCCATAAATATTGATACTTACGGATCGTTGCGTTTGAAAAACATTAGGATTCGGGGATTCATCTACATTATTATTTTTAAAATATTATTTCTCGATTTAATCTGTATTGTACCTACATAAGTCCGTATTGTACGTAACTTATACAATGACTATAGAATTGATGAGTTGAAACATCATGCTTCTCGATACGAGCGTATTCACAATGCTTTTTATGACATACAAGCTTTCATAAACTCAGATAAAATCGAACCGGTGTAACCTTATTTTATTCAATGCCATCCTGATTTTCGTTTCATAATAGTTTTATCGTGATGGAATGATCAACAGATATAGTCAAAGTCATGCTTAGAAAAATATTGGAAAACCTTTCCTATTTTTCATGTTGGGACTCTCTCAATGGCACATAGATACTTATATGGAAAGCGATCGCGAGAGAATCAATCTTCGATTAGAGAATTTTGAGAATCGCCAAATTTTGATTTTCATTGATACCGAAGTTACTAAGCCCAGACGATTACCTGCCAAGTAGATCAACGAAAGTAAAATGTTTTTAAAATTAAATGGTATTTGTTTTTTTATAAGCAAGACGTTTGCACTATTTTATATTTAAGAAATAAAAAGGACCAAATTACGTATTCTATGTACTCTGAAATAACATAAACAAACACAATCAAAGAAAATTCAAGACAAATGTATAATAAAAGCGACAAAATATCAATTTGACGTAATCATTTGCACTTTATGTTCCATAATGAACGCTTTCTGGGGCGTAATTAACACCAGAGTTCGCTATAATCGGCGAGCTTAACCCGTCAATGTCAATGGGACCGTAATCATAGAGAAGTGGCCTGGCAGACCCCTGCGAAGTTGTGAAGAACAGTACATTAACCAACCACACTGATCGAAGTCGTATCACACCGCACTAATAAATAAACTCACGTCTATAATATAATAGAAGGTTTGAGTGTGAACGAGAATGCGAACGAGAAATGGAGTGTGTGTTTGTTCTCATTTGATTCCTTAAAGCAGATTGGTTTTGAATGAAATTTGCTAACTTTTTTAATTTTGGCAACAGACACGGAAACTAAAACTTACAGATTAGTTTATATTCCGGAAAACTTAATCAGTAACTACTAGGTATAAAAACACCATTGTTTACGGTAAGAAGTTATATAAAGGCGTTTACACAAATTAGTGATAACTGAAGTGGAAATTGAATAAAGACTCTTTCTTAATAGTTATTGTTTGTCTTACACAAACTATATGTTTACAAATACCTCGAGATATATTTGATTGAATCGTGGTATATTTGATGGAATAAAATTCGTGTAAACATGCAAAAATTGTTCCGCAAAATACTTATTTTCTACGCAACATTGTTGATGATATTTTTCTAATTTGTTTGCGTGTAATTATCGTAGTAGAATTGTATACGCTGTTATTACAATAAAAACATTTTAATTTACTATTATTTAAGGTCTACGTTGTAAAAAAGTTAACGAAATAAACTACTTTTAAAGCCAAACACGATGTAATAATAATATATTACGAAAAAGCATGTTTGTATTCATCCTTCGATATCTCATCCCATTGCGTTATTTTCTTAACTCATCCTGTTTTTTTTCTTAACTCATTCCAGAATTCTTTAACAGTGTCTATTCTGAACTGTCTTATTCAAAATTAATAGTTCAATTAACTTAAAGGCTCATAATATATACCTACATAAATCAAAATGAAAATTATGAATAATATTCATTATTCATAATTTTTATTTTGGTTATACTATTCATAATTTTTATTTCGGTTTATGTATATATTGCGAGTCTTCAGTTACTTGAAATATTAATTTTGAATGAGACATAAACAAAACAATAAAACAATAATAGACAAAAAATGGCAAACAATAAAATAAAAATGTCAATAAAATAATAATTATAGTTCAATTGTGACATTGAGCGTGTGCCGCAAATGCCGGTTAGGTAACTACTGTATATGGCATAAAAACTTTATTTTGCTGATATGTGAGCTAAACTACTCGATAGATTTATATAATTATATCGTGACGGATTGCTCTGATGTCAAGTGAGAAATGAATAGGTTCCGCTATTGCCAAGGTTTCGATCTTTAATGAGGGTTGTTTATTTATTTGGACAAAATGCATAAAGCAAAAGCTGAGCTATATAGCTCAGTGGTTAGCTCGTTACGATGTTACACTTAAAAACGTGGATTCAAATTCCAACAATGATCTTGAGCTGTTAATCAGGAAAACATCAAGAGCAAACTATAGCATAGTGGTAGATTAATAATTTAGAACCCGGCCGACTAGCACACTGGAGTTGAAAATCTGCCGCCAAACACCAAACGGCGTGCTCCGATAGCCTCACTTGAAAGTCAGTTCCTATTATGGGCTAGGTGTTTTACCATCTTTGAGCACACAACAATAACACAACAACAATCAACACAACAACACAACAATATCCTCCAATATTTATTTATGTATATTCATATGTTTAGTAAAACTTTCAGTATTAAATATATATTTAAACTAGTTCCCGCGGGAATACAGGGATAGAAAGCTAGCCTATGTCACCCGGAGATAGTGTAGCTTCCCAATGGTAAAATAATTTTTGAAATCGCTCCTGTAGTTTCGGAGCTTATTCAATGCAAACAAACAAACAACCAAATCTTTCCTCTTATAGATATAGATAAATAAGGTATAGTAGTTTTACTAAAATTAATTATCATTGTAAATTCTTAAACTATAAACTATCATTTGGCTTCACTATTAGCTCATTTGATAGAGGTTCTGCTTCCTGAAGGGCACAGCGGACTGATATGTTTAACTAACATAAATATTTGTTCTGTGTCTGGGTGTTCGTATGTATTTACAAAAAAAGTAAACATGTTTTGTATCAGTTATTTGGTTTCAATAGACAACAGACAACACTTTATTTGTGAATTTGCTTTGTTTGGAGCAAAGTGGTGTTATGTAAAATGTCCTCACTATTAGGTATTTTTTTACTTTGTACAGAATTATGTATTGTTATTATAATTATGTAGAGCATCAATGGATCTTTAATTGTCCAATCACTTAATAGTTGTGTAGGACTGTGGTGTTATATAATATTTATGGTACGCCAAGAGATACCACATATTTTTGTGCAAGCAATATTAGTTAACTGTTATGCCAAAGTGATTGTCGGAACCAAGATTTGGGGCTGAGGGGTCGTCACCTACAGCTTCCTCGACAAGTACAAATGACAGCTTCCGTTCCATAGCACGTCAGGTAAACAAAATTTATTGTCCTCTCGCCTGTCTGTCACGCGCTTTAAATCCATTAAGATCGGAATGATAAAAAAAATCTCGAAAATTTCATAGTTAACCACTAAAAATCATAACATCACTAAAAAGTAATTAACTTAAGCATATCGGATTGTTCGCTAAGGATTATTCCTAAATATGCAACGGATTTGAGAACGATTTTTACTATCATTCACAGAATTTGAAAGGTTTTTGTACAGGTTTATAAGCTATATAGGTACGAGTATAGAGTCATTCGGGGTAACCGAGCGCAGTGGGTAACTGAGCGCACTGCCTGTATCTCAGGATCGAGGCGCGGGGAGCGGAGAGTTTGTTTTGACCAATCGTAGGTGCAAGTATGACGAAACAGTCGCGACATGTCAGTGCGCCACACCACGCTTTGTTGTTTAATTATTTGCTAAAAAGTGTTTTGGTCGACTAAATCGCAACTTTTTTGAGTTTTAGAAAAGTCTGTTACTTGTGGAATCGTCATCTACCAGCAGGTAAGTCGCTTAACTTTTATAAAACGAGTATTTGTATTAATATCTGTGAGCGTAATTTCAGGTTATGTTCGTTATTTCTGACTCAGTAGTTATAAGTTTGAATTTTGGCTTCTCGGGGAAAATGTACGCGGGTAAGTGGACGCATGCGCACACTTACCCCTGGACTCATAGTATTAAGAAAATGTCAAACTAAATAAAATACTTTTATTTTTGTTTAAGGAGATATCGTCATGCCTCGAAATTACGTAAGAAAGAGACCTGAGCTTGCGCCAGTTACAGAACTACAAATTGCAAAAGCAAAAGCTATTATTCAACAGGGAAAAAGCAAGCGAGCTGTAAAAGTGCGCTCACTGGACCCGAACAACTCTACTTATCTAAAAGGGAGTATCTTTACACACAATTAAGAATCATTTTCAATGGGCAAAATTCTGATATCTCAAAATATCTATAAAATCAGCTATGCATTTTGTCAAGAGTCAACGAACTTTTTCAGTTGTCAACGAACGTATGATAATATGCTGATTTTTTTTCACGATTTCAAAGTTGTGTTCTTAGCGAAAATTGTTCACGACGATGAATGCAATTGTCTCCTATCAGCTTAGTAAACTTCAAGCTTATTAATCCTCTATGTTCGTTTGGATCTGGGGTGAATCGTTAGTTAATAATATACCTAATTATCGGGTATTACAGAAAACGTTTATTGGTTACTATTTGATAGGAACCTATATAAGAATCTATCGCTTTAACTCCCTCGGAGGTTGCCGTGAGTCATTTTGGGTCAACAAACGAGTAAAACTTAAAATCGATATGCAATAAACATTCCATTGTCTATCAAGATGAACTTTGCTTTATTGGCTCTTAAACTTCAAGTTGTTCCGTTTATTGGCCTATTGATGCTGTTTGTTACATTGTTTATTAAGCCAGTGAGGTCTTCTTTTATGCGATACTTCGATCGTAGGAGACGAATAATTGATTCAGGCTAACCAATTCCGTGACCTAACAAATTTTTATGAGGAACTCCAACTGAATAATTTAAGACAAGAAATGACAATCGATTGTAAATAGAGCCACTGGCCTGACTGTGGCACATTTAGCTTCACATTTTTGTGTATTCATAAATTTTTTTTTATTTAATTTTGGCGTCGCGTTTTGAGCATTTGCCAGTGTCAAGTGTTTTATATTTTCAAGTTTTATATGTTAAATAAGTTGCCTCGTAGCCATAGTTATAGTCAAAGTCCAGTCTTGGTCAAGTCCAGTCCAAATCAGTCAAGGTTAGTCATGCTTTAGTAAAGTAGTGGCGACTTTACTATAAGCTTCGATGGAATTTTGGAAGCAACACGAAAAGTCATGCTTCACCACATCATATAATTTTCCCACGCTCGCGCCTGTGATTCGGCGTCTTATGAATGATATATATCTTATGAAAACACCACCATTTTTGTGCATAAACACTCGACAAAACACAAGTTTCGGAAAAAAATACAATGGGGCGACACGACTCTTTCCGCGTTCCCGCCAAAACTTTCGCTTTGATAGTTTTTAGAGTAGCAATAAACGGAATTAACAGTGACGGTTAGCAGCATATAGCTGACAGGTGACGTTTCTCCACTTTGACGCAATTCCGGGCGCTAGTGGGTATAACTTGCGGTGCTAATGGGGTGATCGGTTTTGCGTCGCGCGGGTTGCATTACGTCTGGGGAGGCGTGTCTTTATAATAATATTTCAGTACATCATTGTCATTATTATTAACGATGGTTTTAATCCATCTCGCACGTCATCGGCGCCTGAACCCAGACATCAATGATGTGGGTCACATTTAACGGTCATGTTCAAGCTTAATATATATTTTTTTGACAAAATTAAATCTTCATATAATCGTCACAAATTCATTCGTTCATCGTCATTTATTATCAATTGAGCCATACTTGTCGCAGTACAAATTTTTCTGTGTCTGTACTTAGATTTCTTTTCCCTCGCTAGTGCTCATAGTGTATGGTTTCCTAGATTCAAAGAATTCTTCTCCCTTATTAGCGTTTGAAGATTCTACACAATGGTTCCATCGAATAATCTGGGCGTTATTTATTTGAATTTTATTCTATTGTAGGCAATGTTTTACTGGCATGAAGTTCGTAGACGGCGACTACAAATTTTGTTTTGTTTTATGTATTTACTCAACAGAAAAAGTTGTCGATAACTGTGTGTCGTAAATAAAAAACTTTTACCTACTTTATTTAACTTTGATTTTGTTTTGCACATTATGATGCTAGGTAGTTACTGTTATTTATTCTATGGTGATGACTAATTCCAAAGACTTATTAAATATAATTTTTCGATTTTTATTGCAAATACACATCTTGGGCTAGTCATAAAATATATCGTAACGAATTGGGGAAATAGATATCAAAATAAAGCCTGTATGCTTTAGTAATTTTTTTTCTTTTTTTACTATTTCAATGTTGGCCGCTATAAATTGTTCGTAATATTTATTTGTTCATTTCTTTATCTCATTTTTATTAAGGTACGCCAACAGCACACATGCACTAGCATATCTGTTTGAGTACATGAACTTATTTTGGTTCAATTGTTTACATTGATGGTAGATCTTCTTAGCAGGAGGTAGTCTAAGTAGGTACTTCCGCAGTACCAGATATTCTGCCGCCAAGCAGTAGAATGTAAACATTACCGTGTTCCAATTTGAAGGGCACTGCAGATAATAATTCAAGGCCCATCAAAAGTCGTTAAATAACGAGTGCTAAATCAGCGATCACTTGGACTTTGTTTTACAAAGTTATATTTTACCATCAGGGATCGTCTCGTTCGTCTCCTTACTTGCACATTAAAACAGGCAAGTACGTGTCAAACATCTAGCCTATCACCTATAAATGTATATAATTATAGATATGTGTATCGCTAATAACTCTAGACACCTATGTATAAAGGATAAAGATCATAGCGAAGTGTTGCGATAACAAAACCTTTCACAACGAACTTTTATTTGGAACTTATCTCGTGTCGACAATGTCATCGCAAGCCTCTGCCAAGGACAGTCAAGGGGAAGGGCGTGCGATCCCGTACTTACATAAAACCTGATTATCCTTGACAATAACCATAAGAAGCTTTGAGTAAAGTAGAGTGAACCAACAGAAATAGGTCAACGATATCTACATGTTTTTATCTGTAGATAAGTCACGTTAGGTTATGATCCTAGATCTACCTAATTTTGACTGTTGACAGGACATTACAATAATTCGATAGGTTTCAAAATATTTTTACATGGATCGATTAGGATTTAGAATATTGCGTTTAGGCAAAGCTACGGCAACCTAGCTAGGATACCACCTAACTGTCAATCTAGGATTGAATCTCATGGTGTGAGAGAGAGAGAGATCACAGAGTGATCACACTCTCTCGGCATGTCTTATGTTACGTATGTATTCTCATTAGCTTCAAACTTGAACGGAAGACATCGTGAGGAAACCAGCGCGTGTCTGCAAGTTCTGGATGCTCCCGAAGACGATAAGATCCTGATAATAAAAAGAAGACCGCACCTAGCATTGGGACATTTTAAAAGAGGGCTGTTCTGCAAAAGTAAAAAAAAAAACTTATTAATAAAATGAATGTCATAAATTAATATCGTAGGACTTTTAACACAACATCTAGCCCCTAACTAAGCAAAACTTGTACTATGAGAACCAGATAGAATACTTATATATATTTTTTTTTATACATAGGTACAGAATACCCACACATTTATTGTCACATAAATGTTTATCCTGGTGGAATCGAACCTACAACCTACAGCTCTTGAAACAAATAGAAAAGTTTTAAATTAGGTTTATTTATTTACTTCAATCTTTTTTATTACCGTATTGTAATACCCGGGTGGTCCGGTCGGTCTGTGGTGGCTAAGTTCTCTTGATAATTAACTAATATGTATTGAAATTAGTGTTATGGATCCGCAAATACTTGTTAAATCTCAATTAGTTGGGATAAATAGAAGTTGGCACCAACTAACACCGAAAAAGTTGGCACCAACTAACCAGAGTAGCCCGGCCGCCGAGAGAATACGATGTCGTGAACGAACGATGTAACTTTGAAATGGCGCTAAATTTGCGATAAAAAATAACATTGTTTATTTGTCTTACTAACGAGTAATTATAATTAAAAAATAAATCACGTCAACTAAAAACAAATGTCATAATTTTGTGCTAAATGTAATGTTATAAAAATAAAAAAACGATGTTTTTTAGTCCATATTACGCAGTTACAAGGTTATGTCAACTTTATTTATGTAGTGATGGGCTTATTAGGTACTTATATGCTTGCTTTAGCTAACTATAAATACACGCTTAACACGGATATGCGCTACACCACACCGTCAGGAAAACATGTCGTTAGTCTCATTACTTTCAAATTAAAACAAGCTTACGAAATCTATCGTAAATAAATTATAAATTTATTTTGTATGCAAATGCTAAATAACCATTATTTTTTTGTGAAATTGAATTTAATCACGGAATGCTTGATGCTTCGGCGTTTATTATTTCAAAATATTTAAAGTATAAATCATTCAAAAACCATTGATTGATGATAAAAGTTTTGTTCCAGGAATTCAGTAATGTCCCTAGTGAATTAGTCATACCATAACGACAAGAAAAACAAACGTTGGTAATAAATTAAAACGATCTAGACAAGATCTGGTAATAAATTCATCCTACATCAAGATCTCAATAAGATTCCATCAAGGGTCTCAATTGGCTAGTCCCAGTTAATTTCTCCGACGTGCCTGTCAAATTGCCAATAGTGGGATAGCTATTTAACTGCCATTTTATTGTCCTGGACTAACGCGACTTGCATCCGAGATCTTAGAATGTGGGACAGCTGCTAGCCCGGGCAGAAGGGACTGCTAAGAATTTCAAGTATGTTCCCAAGTAGTTAAGCGGCAATTGTTTCTAGCTTACATGTAATTTATGTTTCAAGCGTTTCCATGCGCAGATAGCCGTGGTTTAATTTGGGAAGCAATAAAGACGACTTCCTCAATAAGGAGGCTTTCAGATCATTGCAAGGTTTCACGGTCACCAAATTTTAGAAATATCCGCTAATTACGATGAAAGAGAAATAGAGATAAGAGAGTGTGTCGATGAAACAATTGCTGTTGTAATATGTATGAAAGAAAGTTTTGAAATTTATTGAACAATAAGAAAGTAAGTTTTGATTTTTTAAGATTCCTTTTATCGATTGCGATATATCCTGGATACAAGTATGGTACTCTTGACTTTTTAATAACAATAGCAACTGTTACTAAGTACTGTTTACTAACTTTTTTACAATTTTATATATTAATTTTTTGATTATAAAATTGATTCTTAATAATAAAACAAAATAGTACTGAATTATTTTACTTTAGCCATATCTTTATGGATTATAAATAATGTATTATGACTGCCAATTATTTATTGCTACAGATATTCTCTGTAAACATTTTGTAGTAGCAAAATAGCGTGTAAGTAAAGTGACTACAGACTTTGAAATACTTGCAAAAATATTTACGGGAACGAACTCGGGTACAAGAACTTTGAAATTTTTAGCAAAGGCTTGTACTCAAGTATGAAAAGCATAGCACCAATCTCAATGAAATTGTCTTCCCATTGTCCAGCTAGAATATGCGTGAATGTGACTATCATAAATTGAAGTGTGCCCTTTTTTAGATTTACTAAAATAAATATGTGAAGTACAGAAATCATACACAGTAAAATTAACCATCAAATCTTAAAGGCCGCCATGGCAATTGATCCCATAACTTTGTCCAATATAGCGTCCAGCGTTTTGGTCACGTGTGGCATCGACAAGACGCGATGATATATGATAGTTGTTCAAATTATGTGACTGTATATTTGTGATTTAACTGGTTGGTATCTCAAAACAACCTTCTTTGATGGCTTGCCGATATGCTTGACTAAAAATAGTAAGAACCATTCAAACAAACAATTCCATCTTTTCCCCCTTAGGCAGAACTAAGCAGTACTATCATCTCCCAAATGAGAACCCGTAAATGTGTTATGGTATTACACTAATGAATTTACAATAGTTAAACTAACAGGATCCTTTCCCAAAACAATTAAAAAGGAATACAGTCTGTACCCAAAAATAAATTAGCCAGTCTATCATCAAAGTCGTTTCGGCTCACGTATTGTTTGAAATATTCCACTTTACTCAATTTGGGAATAATAATTGTAATAACTTTATGACCAGTTTAATGGGATACCTCGTAAGCTTACCCTTCAACTTACCTTTATCAAATTTGTTATAGTGTTAGGAGGCTGATAGATCAAATTAAAATGGTCTGTGGGATACTAGGAGCTTTAGTTTGGCCATTTGCCAATGAAGCAGTCTGTTTTACATGTTGTAAATTATTGTGCTGTATAAAACAACATTATTTAAAATAATAGACCGCACATATTTCTGTTGGGGGCTAAAATATGGAAGAAAAATCTACGCATCGTGATTTAGGGTCGTTGAGAATGTTTTATCGTAAAAACTCGAAACGTCTATTTTTATTTCAATATACAGGACTATAAACTTGAGTTGTACCAAGCCAAAAAAGAGTCATTGCACTCATCATTATCAAGAGTTTTGGCGGGAACGCGGGAAGAGTCGTGTCGCTCCGTTGTATTTTTTTCCAAAACTAATGTTTTGTCGAGTGTTTATGCATAAAAATGGTGGTGTTTTATTCATAAAGTGCCGAATTACAAGCGCGAGTGTGGGAAAATGATATAATGTGGTGAAACATGAGTTTTCGTGTTGCTTCCAAAACTCCATCGAAGCTTTGTAGTAAAGTTGCCACTACTTTACTAAAGCATGACTGGAATTAACTGACACGAACTGGACTTGACAAAGACGACTTTGACGATAACTATAGCTAAGATACAGCAGAAATAACACTTAAGACAAGGCAGTATGGCTCTATAGCTTTAGCCTGCCCGAAAGGGCAAATTATTAAAAAAAAAAAAAACATCTTTATCAACAAATTTTAAGTTGTTCCCATTGTAGGTCCCATAGTAAAAATTGTTGCGGCCATTTTTTGGCTTAATACACCCAAGTTTCTAACCCTTTATATTAATTTATTTTAGGAATGTTACTGACGTCAAATTAATTCAAATTAAATATATTGCATAATCTTTAATCAATGAAGAAAATTAATATATACCCATAACCCATATCCAAATGGCGAGTAAATGTATGTTTTAAATCTAAACTTTAGGCTTAACAATAATATAATTAAACATACCTTATCTGTTGGCAAGGAGGTTGAAGATGGTAGAGTCGAAACAAAATATGATATATTAGATTGAATAGCTGCTATGGTAGTAACATATTAATTTAAATTTATCGTGTAATTGTAATAAATTAAAAAAAGGAATTCTCTATTTGGTGTAAAAAAATAATTTAAAGACGAGAGGATCATGCGAAGTAATTTACAATAAGTACATTCTGACCAGTGTGACCTTTAGGCTTCTGTTACCCACGGAATCTGTACAGGCCCGAAATCACTGATGAAATAGTCCCCAAAGGTTCAACCCATTTACGCAGATGGCACCACTTTATTCGGGGTTTTGTTAGAACTTTCTCGAACCTTATTATCTATATTTCATCCTATCTTACCACGCAAGTTACTTACGATTTTATTCACACCGACAAAATGCGTCACAAGGAATAAGTTTTCATAATTTATGAAGGGGTATATCTTTTCTGTCTCTCCATGAAAGTTGCAAAATTGTTCACAACTAGAAAAACTTCGTAGTTTCATGCAAATAGACGAGTTGTTCCCAAGTTTCTTTGCCGCGATATTTTTATCCTCCGTGCGATATTTTGTGAAGACAAGGCAGTGTGAATCCGTTAAATAAATTAAATAATCCTTCGTGTTTATCGAAAGTTGTTTTTCGGAAGTTTCTGGGGGATTTTCCGAGAAAATCCGGATCGTAAAAGGAGCAGTAAAACCTGTTGGCGGTATCCGGGGTGGCCCTACTACCCGGACGACATTGATTCCAGTCAAGGGCAGACACGGTCGCACGGACAAGCGGCGCTGACTCCGAGATGTTTTGCATTTTTGTCGAAATTTGACGAGGGTGAAGTTTCCTCAACTGCGATATCGATGTAATGTGAGTGGGTGGTAGGCTGTGTGTGAATGTATACAGCAGTGTCGGTTGTTTCCTCGTACATAAATCATTTTATTTTGTATGAATAAACTTTTTTTGGTATAGTTGGTACTATCTGCATTAAGTAGGTATATTAGCATATCTCTCAGAGCTGATAACTGCTGGGGTAGACGTGTTCTAGTGTTAAGCGCGAATTTGCAAACGTATCGTAGGACGGTCTCGATACACGAAAGACAGCTGGCTCCGGATGGAAGCTGAAGATCGAGCTGAGTAGAGGATCTTGTGAGAGGTCTATGTCCAGCAGTGGACTTCGATAAGCTAATGATGATGATCAGCTTGTCTGTATATATGGAGATGATAGTTTAAAGATGACCGTGTTTAAAACGAATAACATTCGTTCATTGGACGAGATATTATATGACGATTAGCTTGGACTGTTTGTAAATGATAGATAAATATTGCACCATCGAGCAAAAATTAAAATAATTTATTTCTGTAAACTATTTGTTGCATGAATATTTGTCCTGAATAGGAATCGGCACCACACCCTTACATCCTATAAAACTTTTTTTCGTCATGCCTACCTTTAATTTCAGCCCAAAATAAAGCATTGTAGGTATTTACATAATTTCTGTGGTAGTACTTACATCAAGCTGGTTTATAGTCCTTTAGCGTACTATACGCTACTCATACAATATAATCAATATACTCTTCTTCAAAAAATTACTACAATTTTTCTTTTTAACAAAAATCTCTGATAAAACTCTTCAGGAAATTGAAAATTGGGTTGTCAAACGAAATCGTATTTTCGATTCACCACAGTGTCCGCGAACGAGAAAGCTTTTTGAAAGTCTACTTGTACGACACTCGGAAGTAAATTAAGGCCTGCCATCTCCAAATGACTTTTCAAACTTGCTCTGGACTATAAAACGAATAAAGTTTTTGTTAGCGACCCTGGAATAATTTTCTATTGGCTATGATATTAATTTAAGCAATGGTTGTGATATCAGGTCGTTTGTTGTCATTTCATTTATTATTTCAAGATGAAATTCAATAAAACTTAAACCTAGTTTATAAATATGTCAAATAACATAATAGGTTTTAGTAGCGATGATAGCTCAGTGGTTAGCGCGGTAGGTTCGCATGCCGAAGGGCGTGGGTTCAAACCCCAACAATGAGCTTGAGCTGCCGGTGAAGGAAAACATCGTGAGGAAACCATAGCATGGTGGTAGGGTACTTTCTAGTACTCGGCTGGCTAGCTACCACCCTCAAGTTGAAAATCTGCCGCCAAGCATCTAACGGTGTGTTCCGGCAGCCTCACTTGAGAGCCAGTTCCATTCCAGGCTAGGTGTGCTTTACCATCTTCGACCACACCTTCACTTAACATCAGGTGAGCTGTGGTCAAACAACTAGCCTGTCAATCATTAAAAAAAAAAAAAAAAAAAAACAATAGGTAGGTAATCATAAGAAATACAATTTAGATAATCCTGTATGAAGATAATAATGACTCAAATGTTATTAAAATAAGTATAATGAAAGAGTTGAATATGCAAAAGTAACTCTCTAATAAATTTGTCTCTTCTTAACTTTTTCCAAGTTTTAAAACTACGAAATAAATCAACTTTCAAACCGTCGCATTTCGATCCATAAAAATGGGATGAAATTACACAAAGTGCAATGAACTCTGACGTTTATTACAACCAAGTTTTACTGCCCAATAAAAATTTTCGCTCATTTCCCACAATTAGGAGGAAATATCCTAAATCCATTGTAAGTACGTATAGCTCACGCTGTACACGAAAATATTAGGAGGTGATTTTCAAAAATAAACCTAACGCTATAGGTATAACAACCATTTTTAAAAAGCAATAGTAGGCTTAATGTTACGAGGATACAGCAATATAGTTGGCTTAATTAATTTTGAGAACACAGTATACTGCTTTTTCTCTTTGTTTTTTACAGTGAAACGTAGGTATTCTGCGTAAGTATTCGTAGGTGAAATCCATCCTAAGAACCTTTTTAGCTAATTAGAATGAGAGTTAATAATTTAAATATACAAGTGCTCAATAAAATTATTCGCTTTCAGTACGTAATGCACACTTTGAGCGCCTAGTTAGAACACTTACATATAGTATGTTACCAACATACTTTTACAGAAATACATACACACGCTAACGCACGCACGCACAATATACGAACTGCAGGCAGAATTATCTCATATTTGATAATTTTTTTGTAATGTTTATTTTCGGCAACACTAGAAACTATTTATAAATTCAATATTAATTAACTCATTGCTTACTATTGTTTGCGAAATGTGTCATGTACCTAATAGGAAAAGCCACTGGCCCCTGACACACAGTCTTTTATTCGGGAGCCCATGGTAAATGTATCTGTACACTATCTATTATGTCGAATAAAAAAAATATATAATACATAAATGTTGGGTGACATTTTCACACAGCTGCTAGCCCCAAACTAAACAAAACTGTAGAATAAATGAGAATTAGAATACGTCTAATACTAGAAATCGTTTTTGTAAATAAATACGGAACTCCTAGACACAGATCAAAAATCTATGTTCATCGGACAAATGTTTTCTTGGGTAGGAAATTAACCAACGCTCAAAGATGAGAACGCAATAAAAATAAACTAGTATAACAGTCAAATAAACTTGCCCCTGTTGACTTAGAATCTATATAATATACCCTAAAATAGTTGCCGAATAGAAAGAATTGGTATGAATGTGCCCTTATCTTCGGGAGACGCAAAGTAATTATGAAGTTTCATCCACAAAAATGTTCGCGATCGACTACTGTAGTGGCAATATGCGAAGCAATAACGATCCTTCAAACAATGCTTTTATAGCCCCAACTTCAGTTCTAAGCTTCCGATGCATTTAACTTGGAATATTGCCAAATATTTTACCAACTTGTCAGATTGAAAAATCGATTACCATATCTTCTAATATCTTGAAGAATTTTCAGATTTAATATTTCACTCTTTTTACTTCGATCCCATATGAAGTCTGCTAAGAATTTAAAAAATGGGACGCGATTTCGTTTTATATTAACATAATTTTATATTACGTTTTCAAACGATACGATTTAACACTTAAAAGTTTTTTCTTATTAAGGGATTTTTCAAATTCTTTTTCACATTTTTTTTCTCTTGTCTGCGTTATAGTAAGTTGCTCTATAGGCACATGATCCATATTTTTTTAAGACCCTTCTATTCTATCTATATGCAATTAATATTGGGCAAGTACATAGAGATAAGACCTAAAAAAATGAAAATATTGGAGGGCATTTCACTTAGCGCCATATAACCCTAAACTGAATAAAGCTTGTACTATGGAAACCAGACAGCTAACTTTTTTTTGTAAATACATTTATACAAACAGAACACCAATCAAACAACCAGACAAACATCTATGTTAGTCACACAAATGCTAGTCCTGAGCGGGAATCAAACCCAAGCTAACAGGGCAGGGCAGGCAGCAAAACTTTATTAAATGAGCTAACAGTGTTCTACAGAAAGTACAAATATTAGGTCTTTCATCGTTCCTAATTTTTCTATTGATCCGTAAACCAACCGCAACTTAGCTTGTATTAATGAACAGCAATAAACTGATGGATTTTATTAAAACTTCGTCTTTAGTTATTAGATTATTTATTTATTTTATTTAACTATGGAAATAAATAAAAATGCAACTGAAGTACATCACTACATACTTACATTATTGTTTAGTAAACTACTAGTGGTTTCACTAGTTTGAAGGCTTTGAGTATCCCTATATCTCTGTAGACAATTAAGTTGTCGTTATCATAATCTGCCTGTCGTAACCCACTGCTGGACGTAGCCCTCTCACAAGAAACGCTACACAGTCCGATCTGCGGCCTTTTACTTCAGGCCACCGCCAGCCATCCTGCGTAGGTATATCGTCACTCCATCGAGTCTCAGGTTACCCTACACTACATTTGCCGATTTCCCATATACACTCTAGAGCAGGTCTAGCCCAGCGGTTATCGGTTCTATGTGTAGCTCATTGCCACAATAAAAAGTAGCTAGTTAATTGTAATCTAGAAATGATCAATGTTTAAAACCTTAAATATTTCAAGGATCAATCTTCCCAACGATCGATTGCACAGCAAAGTTTTTATATAAAACTATTCGAAGTTTTTGCCATAATTTCCTCTGCAGACTTCATATTATTGGCATTTTATGGGATCTTCATAACAACGGCCTATAGTTGTTGACTGGATCACATCCTATAGAATATTTTTACGAGTTTCCAAGTTATAGGTATCTATTTGTCGCATACTTTAGAACTGTATACGCACAAATAAACCGTCATTTTCGGCTTTCCGGGCATCTGTTAGTTATGTCTTCATAATTTTCGTTTGTCATTATATTGAACAGCTAATTCTTACACGCTGAAACCTTTGCACCGAATTTTGGCAAGTTTGTGGACAATTACGTCTCCGCATGTCTTATATTCCAATTTTTTTCCATGGATAAGTTTTTTTATAGTTGACAGGCTAGGTGTTTGACCACAGCTCACCTGATGTTAAGAGAAGATGTGGTCGAAGATGGTAAAGCACACCTAGCCTGGAATGGAACTGGCTCTCAAGTGAGGCGGCCGGAACACACCGTTAGATGCTTGGCGGCAGATTATAAGTATATTATAAGTTTTAAAATAGTGAATTTTTTTGTAAATGCATTAGCTCAATAAGTTCTGCTCTATTAGTTAATTTAGTAGTGGACGAGTGGCGTACAAGAAGATTGATACGGGTTGATGATGATGATGATGACATGACCTATAATATACCTTCAGTAACACAAAAGATGCTATGGTGTCATACCCACTTTTAGAAATCATACAAGAGTATTTCTTAGTATTATAAGCTTATAGGTACTATAGAACCAAACAAAAACTTTTGTCAAAGTCGTCAGCTGTCAAAGACTCTCATTAAAGTTATATTATTTTGTTGTCAAACTCGTGAAGATTTAATATAACTCGAGCAGTTTTATTTATTGATATGCTAATTTGATATTTATGTCAGTAATTATACATACTTTTACATTTCATACTTATTAATATAGTATTACAACCATTTTTGACATTAAATTCATTCAAAAATATTTTGTAGGCTCGCACTTATCTTTTGGCACATTTAAGCGTAGCAAATGGTATGCCAAACAACATTTGTTATGGTAATGTGCCAGTTTTATTTACGGTTTTCTAGCTTTTTTATGGAAAGGCAGATGTTGTACTTGATGGTAAACTCATCGTCACTTATGGTCCTGCTATATTAAGGATGTTGTCAACCCAGAGAGATATTTATAGACGACCTTAGATAGTAATAATTTAATTGGATGACAGTCTAGGTGTTAGCCTACAGCTCATCTGATGTTAAGTGACGGTGTAGTTAAAGATGTTATACGCACGTAGCCTTTTACTTGGTGGTAGATCTCCTTGACAGGAGGTCGTCTAGGTAGGTACCATCGCAGTACCAGTTATTCTACCGCTAAGCAGTAGTGTGTAAACATTACTGTGTTCCGGTTTGAAGGGTACTGCAGCTAACGAAATTACTGGGCTGTTGAGACTAACCATCGAAAGTTTCAAAGTAATGAGCGCCAAAGTAGTGATGCCCTGGATTTTGTTTTGTTACTCAAAGTTCTGTGTATAGTTGCAATGGGCAATTGGTCATGGACAGGCGTTATCTCTTACCATCAGGAGAGCGTCTTGTTCGTCTCATTACTTTTACATTTTAAAAAAAACCTGGAATGGGAACTAGAAGAGTTAGTTGTTCAACGGCATATCTTCAAGTTCAGGGTGGTAACTAGCCTGCTAACTATTACAGAGTACTACCATGCTATGGTTTCTTCAAGACGTTTTACTTCACCGACTTTAGCTTAAGTTCATTTTTAAAATTTGAACCAATACCCTCCAATACGTGATCCGACTGCATTAACCACTGAGCTTTATTACAAAATGTTTAGTAGAAAATATGTAGAAAAGTCACAGTAGTGTTATAAATGCGAAAGCTGGTTTGTATGGCTGCACATATTATGTATGTTATGTATGTTAATTCTTCCCGTTGAAACGGCTAGGTGGTTTTAGATGATATTTCAGAATGTTGGTAGCTTATACCCCAAAATACGCTACACTGCGAACCCGCTGTCTCCACGAGCGAGGCACGCAGCGGCTCGCAGTGCGAAGCAATACGAAGATGCGCGCTCCTTATACTCCCCTGTCTCTTCAAAGAAGGCCACAGGATGTGGTCGAAACTATAGTTGGAGTATACGACATAAGAGATAATCCTGCATAAATAAAACAAAAATGGGAGTTTTGGCGGGAACGCGGAAAGAGTCGTGTCGGTCCGTTGTATTTTTTTCCAAAACTAGTGTTTTTTCGAGTGTTTATGCATAAAAATGGTGGTGTTTTATTCATAAAGTGCCGAATTACAAGCGCGAGTGTGGGAAAATGATATAATGTGGTGAAACATGAGTTTTCGTGTTGCTTCCAAAACTCCATCGAAGCTTTATAGTAAAGTTGCCACTACTTTACTAAAGCATGACTGGAATTAACTGACACGAACTGGACTTGACAAAGACGACTTTGACTAAAACTAGCTACGATGGCACTTATTTAACTTTTGAAACTTGAAAATATATAATTACTTGACACTGGCAAATGCTAAAACGCGACGCCAAAACCAAAGAAAGAAGAAAACAAAAATGTCAAAACCACGTCAGATTCTATTGTAAATCCCAGACAACAAAACAACGGTGCGCAGTCAGTAAGATTATATTCCAATTAAAATGAATACAAAATTAGTTCTATACGCTATAAGCTTACTCACAAAATAAACATCGTACGCAGAAGTAAGAACATCATATTAGATTTCTGCTGACAACGAAAATAAGTACAAGCTAAAATATTAGGGCTATTGTCAGCGATTTCCATACATTTCGCAAAATAGAATTGAAAATAAAACGTGTATCAGCGATTCACTGTACAATGCGACAGTAATTGGAAATTTTATTAGCTCCCACAAGAAGAATGGCGTAGAAAGCGACACAAACGTAAGGATTTAGAGCTTTTATAGCCATTTTAAACGCCGTTTTGAGACATTGCTGCCGTGGCTGCTACGTTTCCTTGACGTTTCTGTTAGTTACTGCCAAAAATAAGCTCGAAAGGTGTGGTGCTTGTATTTTACTGACAACTCTAAAGCGCTACGTCGCTTTATGTTCTACGAAGATGCTTTACGATTAATAAACTAGTGAGATAAAATAATACAATAAATTATCGGATACAATAACAAAGATGAAGATGGTAACTACCATTTTATAATTAGATAATCATACCTTAGGTAGGTATAATTATCTAATAATAAAATGGTCAAAAATTAATTTTATTGTCTAATTAATTTTACTGTATAGAGTACAGACCATACCAAGCTTTGTATCCCTGTATAACTTCACTATACATTCCATTATTCTATTGTATTTACTATTTATTATGATCTATCTATACTACTATAAAAAGAAAATATTTGATTGTTTGTTTGTATTGAATAGGTTTCGAAACTACTGGACCGGATTTCAAAAATTCTTGCACCGTTGGGAAGTTACACTATCTCCGGGTGACATAGGCTACTTTTTATCCCTGTATTCCCACGGGGAACGGGAACTACGCGGGTAAAACTGCGAGGTGTCCGCTAATATATTATATTCCAATCCTATACATATAGGTTATTATACGTAAAGGATGAAAAATAACTGAATACTAGCAACATTCCCGAAATCAGTTGCAATACATTACAGTTTTCCGTTGTGGTGATTTTTCAATGTGACATTTACTAATGGAGCTCTTTCCCATTTTAATCTAGAGTCCACGTTTCGATTGCAACTTCTCTCAAAGTGGTTTGTTTTGTAACTGCGTGATAAATCTGTAGCAAAATAACCTTATTTATCCACTGTCAAATGTTGAAGAGATAAAGAAAATATGAAATGCCAAGTCAGTTTAGACGTTTCTAAAGTCACCAAATTACGCATGCTCCTCAGATTAAAAACTACGCCTGCTCGGTGACCTTCCAGGTTAAACTATTTTACTCAACTACGAATAATGGTTCAGCAGCCTTTTGAGAAACCGTCTGGTTTCCAATCTGGACCAGGGTTTGAATCCCACGGCCCGCACCTCTGTCTTTTCTGTTAAGTTATGTCCGTATTGCCGATGACGATGTAGGAAAACATCGTGAGGAAACCTACATGTCCGAGTTAAAAAAAAAAGTTCTTGAAGATGTGTTAAGTCTGCCAACCCGGACTTGGCCAGCGTGGTGGATGACCTTACCCTTCTCACAGTAAGAAGAGATCCTTTCCCTGCAGTAGGACAGTGCTTATAAAAACAAGGCTGATTCGGACGCAAAATGGAGGGCTATGGTTTGAACTGTCTATATAAACAGGGTTGAAGTATACTGATCTGAAAGGGGATCATTGTAGTTATTAATACAACCATTGGCACCAAGTCAGGATCTGATGATGCGATCCCAGAAAAATTGAGGGCAACCCTCAAATTGTAGGGACGCGGATTTCGTACGGAATGTGTTTTATATATTTTAATTTTATAGGACATACCTTTCACAAAGCTGAAATCATGGTAAAAAACAGCTGTTACGATACTTTTTTTTAAGGAAACTGCTGATAATTTTTCATGACAACCCATAGCAATAGTAATTTATAATGACAAATACAATAAGGGTAAACAAACCCCCTTTTCAGCTGAGTACACCCCAAACTCATTACTTTGTATGTACATATTTATGTCCATCAGTTCCCTCGTTTTTCATAGTCTATTATACATATAGTGGTAAACGACGTTGAGTCCCGGTCATAAAATATAATTGTGTTGAAAATGGCGAAAGTTTGTAAGTTACACTAAATTTATACCTCCTAACAATTTTGTAACACAAATGTTGCGTTTAGTATCAAAATCAAAGAAAGAGCTTAATTATTCTAAGCATACATTTAAGCAAGTGATACGGTGAATTATAATAATACCTCGGAATCGCGAAAAAACATCACAGCAAAAGAAATGTATGGAGTAGCAAATTTTTTCCCAGGTTATTTTTGTAGCGATAATAGCTCAGTGGTTGGCGCGGTCGGTTCACATGCCGAAGGATGAAACCCCAACAAAGAGCTTGAGCTACCGGGGAAGGAAAACATCCTGCGGAAACTATAGCATGGTGGTAGGGTATTTTCTAGTACTCGGTTGGCTAGCTACCACCCTCAAGTTGAAAATCTGTCGCCAAGCATCTAACAGTGTATTCCAGCAGCCTCACTTGAGAGCCAATTCTATTCCAGACTAGGTGTGATTTACCATCTTCGACCACACCGTTACTGAACATCAGGTGACCTGTGGTCAAACATGTAGAGTGTAAAACATGACATTTTATTTGTATTTTGACATTGTATTTAAACTTGACTTTATATTTTAACCTGACATTATATTTTAATTTGACATTTTATTTTGAATTTAGTTTGTTGTTTTATAATTTTGTGACATAAATGTAATTGTTTAATCGTTTTTGTGTCAATAATTTGAATTTGAAAAAAATTTGAATTTAAAAAAATTACATTCCAAATTTAATTAAAAACACACGCACATACACACACAGATGCAAACAAACGCATTTATTATTATTATTTTATGTAAAAGTAATAAGACGAACGAGACGTTCTTCTGATAGTAAGATATAATGCATGTCCATGACCATTGCAGCGATTCACATAACGTTGAGTAACAAAGAAAACTTCAAGAATTTCGATGGTTAGCCTCGGCAGCCCTGTAATTTCGCTTGCTGCAGTACCCTTCAAACTGTAACGCAGTAATGGGTACACGCTACTATTTGGTGATAGAATATCAGGTACTGCGATGGTACCTAGACCTACTTAAATATTAGTAAAACACTAAAACGTATTCTTAGGAGTTTTGGCGGAAAGAGTCGTGTCACACCGCTGTATTTTTTCCAAAACTAGTGTTTTGTCGAGTGTTTAGGCATAAAAATGGTGGTATTTTATTCATAAAGTGTCGAATCACAAGCGCGAGTGTGGGAAAATGTTATAATGTGGTGAAACAACTTTTCGTGTTGCTTCCAAAACTCCATCGAAGCTTTATAGTAAAGTCGACACCACTTTACTAAAGCATGACTGGACTTGACTGACACGGACTGTTCTTGACCAAGACTGAACTATGACTATAACTGTGGTTTCGAGGCAACTTATTTAACTTTTGAAACTTGGAAATGTAAACCACTTGATACTGGCAAATGCTCAAAATGCGACGCCAAAACCAAAGCAAAAAAAAACGTATTCTTAAGAAAAAATCGACACAATCTATGTTTACACAGAAGTGTCGTGAAAAATCCCAGTGTGTACATATTCCGAGAGTCGTTATTCACACATCGCTCGAGCGTCAATACAAGTGGTTCATTAACCCCCGACACTCTAGCGCCCTGTCTACACGTATCGGGCGACAATGGAACACTCTTAAAGAAAACTACACTCCTCCGCTGTTGTTATCGTGGACGTGTTTCGGACGATAGCGGGGGCTGCAGGGACTGCGATCTCGAGTCAAATTAGACATAGAAATAAGGCGAAGTTCACAGAAAATTACTGTCGTATGTGATTTCCCTTTCATACAAGCGTAGTTATTCTAGTGTTTTTAGTCTTGTTTATTTTTTTGTAATGCTGTATCAATTTAAGGCGTAACTTTACCATTTCCTTTTTATGAAATGGTTACATTTGTTTTAAAGTATTTTTTAAATTTTTTTAAGGTATTTGTTTTAAATTATAAATGGGTTTTTTGTCGTCTTGACCGCTTTTGCGGTCCCGACGGTAATTTTTTTTTTACATATGCCAAAAAAAGGTTTTTGGTCATTTATATTAAAAAACTATCAGAAACATTTTTGTATTTTTGGTTTTTTGTTTTTTTTTCTTTTTTTTACATCGGACTAGGCATGCGTTTGGCCACGATCTCACCTGGTAGAAAGCGACGATGTGGCCGAAGATGGAGCACGCTTGCCTAGAAAATACCTATTCACCTTCTTCTTGAACACCTAGTTATTTAAGAGCGGTTTGAAATATTTACTGTAACTTGAAGACTGACTGACTAACTTTTGATTAAAACTTCTTTACTAAGTGAAATGTTATTATAGTGCGTTGTGCAATTTACCATATATTTTAAGAAAAGTATGTATCTTACACGTCTTGTGATAGGTAATATTGTTGATGATAAATACTATTAGTCGGTGTTTTTTTCTGGAGTTTCTACTAACTACGTAATTTTTTGCCAGGAGCGGCTGATTTGTAGCTATGATAACTCAGTGATAAACGCGAATAGATGACATCGCAGGGTTCAAACCCCTAACAGCTGAGCCAGAGCTCTCGCTAAAGAAAATACCGTGAGGAAACCATACCGTGGTGTTAGGGAATTTTCTAGTAATAGCTACTTATAGTTACCGGGCGGGGTAGGTGGTAGGTAAATGCCGCCAAACATTTGAAAGTGCGATCTGGAAGCCTCACTTGAGAGTCAGTTCCATTCCAAACACACTTGGTGTTCACCATCTTTGACCACTGTCACTTAACATCAGGTAAAATGTGGTCAAAAGTAAAAAAAAAGATAATAATAATATAATCATCTTTCTAATTTAAATTATTTGTTAAAATATTAAATAAATATAATGTAGACACTGGTGATTAGTAGATAGTGATGAACACACAAACTACTGCGAGACTTTTTATTAATAACTTTAGTAAACTGCAAGTTGTTTAATCCCTACTTGTCTCAAGTTCACAGTTTCAGTGGCATTACTCTGGCTGTAGAATCCACGTCTGGGAGCCCCATGATAGCGGAAAGTGACACATTCTTGTCGACATACACAAAATAATATCAAGGCTTAATGTTTTCTGAGGTCTGCCAATGTTTTGTTCAGAATCAGGTCAAATGTAACACAATATTATTATTCAGAAATCTCTAATAAGCTATTTTAAATAAAATGAGCTATTGAACAATAATCTCACTAATATTGTAAATGTAAAAGGATGGATGGATGTTTGTTACTCAATCATGCCAGAACGGCTGAACGGATCTGGATGAAATTTAGCACAGTGATAGATTATAGTCTGTAATAGCACATAGGCTACTTTTTATCCTGATAAATGTATGATTCCCGTGGGATAGATTTGTTTTATTTTTTCTTAGAGCAAGGGTTCGATATGATTTTTTCGCGCAGGTAGTGGTAGTTTAGGGCTCATAAAATGACATAGGCTAATTTTTATCCCGGAAAATCCACGGTTCCCATGGGATACTATGCAGGAGCCGTGTTTTTAAAAGGGGTTTATAAAAGTTCGTGAAATAGATTTTTAACGCATTTGAATGCATAAGTATATACATTGCACCCGTGCGAAGCTGGGGCCGGTCGCTAGTTAATTATAAATCATTGAATAAATATCCTTTAAAATTTCAGCCGCCATATATTACATTGACAGCCCTGTTGGTTCATTGGTAGTGTGTCTGCTTCGAGAGCTGAAGGGCGTGGGTTCGATTCCCACTCAGGGCTAACATTTGTGTGACTAACATCGATGTTTGTTCTGTGTCTGGGTGTACTGTATGTATTATAAGTATGTATTTACAAAAAAAAAAAGTATTTAAGTATTCTATCAGTTATCTGTCTTCCATAGCACAAGCTCTGCTTAGTTTGGGGTCAGATGGCGCTGTGTGTGATGTCCTATGATATAGCCCCAAGCTAAGCAAAGTTTGTGCTATTGAAATTAGGTAACTGATAGAATACTTGAATACAATAAAAATAATAGATTGTATTTGCGATTGTTTGGTTGTTGTTGTTATTTTGATTAAAAAATACCATTCCAACTTTATTGGCATGGAATCTTCCACCTGACAAAAAAAGACATTCAATTTCATGCCATTATGTAGATCACAGGCCCTCAGTATAATCTCTCCAAGATACTCTATATAGCTTAGAGCCGTGCCGTTTGGGGTAGCCATGAATTATGTATACGAAAGCTGCCATTATTTAGGATGTACTCGTATCGTGGTAATGGTAGAATTCGGAAGTGGTGCTAATGTTTTATTTCGGACTGTAGAGACTCCCATCGTCGTGGTCCTATCATTAACAGCGTTTATCAAACACTATCTACGACATTCTTCTGCAATCGATGTGTATAGGAATCTTATTATTTAGGTCAGGTAGGCTTATGGGTTATGGCTACTCATGTGTATATTATGTAGGTTATATTTAGCTTTTTATTTCTTGGTGACTAGGTTTTCATACATTTGTTTTTTGTATTATTTTGACATTCATTTTTGTGTAAGGCGTTTCAACTTTTAACCGACTACAAAAAAGGAGGAGGTTCTTAATTCGGTTGTATTTTTTTAAACATGTGCGAGTTAAAAATGAACTTCTTTTTTTTTTTAATGAATTCATATTATACACTAGCTGCACCCCGTGGTGTTACCCGCTACATGTTTTCGGGATAAAAAGTAACTTGTCTTAATCCAGGGTCTCAGGTACCTCCATACCAAATGCCATCCAAAACCGTTCAGTACTTTTTGCGTGAAAGAATAATAAATATTCATCTATCAATCCATTCATCTCAAAATCATCTCATCCGCATCCAAAATTTCACAATTATTAATATTAGGGAGATTAGTGGGATATGTACACATGAAAATCGGTTAAATAGTTTTATAAACCAGAATACCTAAAATCAAGCTGTGTTTGGGTTTAGTGGCATGAAGTCATTTTTTTATTGTTAATACTTATAGCTACTTGTATTTTAATTTTATTATGTAATCTGTAAATTTGTTCATTTGATCCGACAGTTGAATTTTTCCATGTCGAAAGGTAGTGTATGGCATTCTTTTTGTTATTATCTCAACGCATCTCTATTACTGTACCCATAATGCAATAGGTGAAGAGAATATACCTACCTATAATTTTGTAATTTTGTCATAGGTAGCTTTTTAAGGCAGATAAATATGTACATTGATTTATTTTAATCCGCATTAGATATTGAGTTCATATTGTATTAACATCATAAATACTTAACCCAGTCAAACTAGAAGAATGTCCTGAATAGTTGTAGCATCGTTTGCAATTTGTTTATAATAAAATCGCAAGTAAGAAATTTCCGATGGGTACGACACATGCATTAGATTCCAGAATATACGATTATTAGCGGAAAGGATAAAGGACACTCGTAGAAGTTCCGTTGCATAGACGATATCGTAATTCGAGGATCGCCAGCAGCAATCCTGGGTAAGTAGATAGTATACTAATACGACAGAGGTGGATGTATAGATTTTTTCTCAAACATGCTTGGAAGTTGAGCATTATTTTGATAACCTTTCTCAAGATAAATCGAAATTGCTGTACTGGCCAAATACATGCGAGTAGCGTCCAGCAAAAATTGTATGAAAATCCATATCTGTCGTTGTTTAGCGGCCAAATAAATAATTAAATGTGCATAATTGCCGATAATTGCCGATAAACGGTCACGGAAAACATCGTGAGGAAACATACTAAATAGTGTTTCTAAAATATATCTCAAGTTTTAAACCTAAGTCACTGTCTGAGTAAATGTACCGGATATTCCCCATCCACCGAGAACGAGGTCAAGATTCGACCTTCGGGAAGGTCGAACATCGAACTCTTTATGTCAGGTCCACGCCCTGAAGGATCAACGATGGTGAAAATGTGTCCTGCTTGCGGTGATTTGTCAACTTTTGACGGATAAGCGGGGATTTCTTCTAGGGGAGGATGAAGGAATGAAGGAAGGAATGATATCAAACTAAAATGGATAAAATGGTTGGTCTCTTTCATAACCTACATAAATTATGAATTTATTTTAATGTGTATGCTGTATGTGTTAAGTACCTGTAGGTACTTACAGCATACACACTAGCATTTTATACCTAAAGTATTATTTTATGTAGTAACTTATTCACATAGTTATTTTATTTCTTATTTAATTATTCATCCCATTTTTGTGTCTTTTTCACGCAAAAACTACTGAACGGATTTAGATGAAATTTGGTATGGCGGTAGCTGAGACCCTGGATTAACATATAGGCTACTTTTTATCCCGAAAACATGTAGCGGGTAACACCGCGGGGCACAGCTAGTTAAACATAATTATATAAGAACAATGGTGCCGACAGCACGTGACGTTGCAGATATTAAGTCACTGATGCTTAAGGCTGCAGAGTGAGTAATGAGTATCTTTTAACAATTAGAGCAATCAGAGATCACTGCCTTTTTAAATTTGACCGTTAATCTTGAATTTATTACTTTAACCATAATTGTCCTACTGTACAGCGAACACAGCTTCAGTTTATCAGAGTTTTAATTAACACTAATTTTTTAATAA